>JAVRXN010000013.1:56147243-56797431 GCA_033556935.1 Timema podura | reverse complement strand
TCTTCGATCTACCACGGTATTCCCTATCAACGCGGGCATGGAATAGGAAGTTTTTTCAGCGGCCTATTCAAGAGCGTTGTAACGTTGCTGAGAAGCGGCGCCAAAGCCATTGGAAAACAAGCGCTACATACGGGTATCGACGTGCTCTCCGACGTCGCCAATCAGCGTCGTCCTTTCAAAGAGGCTCTACGGCAGCGTGTCGGCGAAGTTGGAACAAACCTGAAACGCAAGGCGGAGTAGAAGATCGGCACACTGATGACCGGCTCAGGCTATAAAGGGCGTCGTAAGAAGCACTGGCGTCAGTCTTCAGCAGTTACCCGACGTAAAAAGGTCAAGAAAGAAGCTGTAGATATTTTCAGTTGAAATGTCGTTTCTACACCCCCAGTCCTGCGAGTGTACCAGCAGTGAACTCGATCTATTTTCCGTCCCACCCACGATAACCAGTCTCGAAAGCGGACAATGGATCCAGTACAAACCTGTCTCTTCACTCACCGATGAATCACCCATCGAATTTTCCGTTACCGGTCAAGGCGAGTTCTATATCGATCTTTCACAGACTATGTATGCTCTATCTCAGGGCGGCCTTCGTGAAACCCCACGGCGGCTCTTTCACAGAGGTGGATCAAATCGCTCCCGTCAACAACTGGTTGCATTCGCTATTCACACAGTTGGATGTGTTTTTAAACCAAAAACTAGTCTCACTGCCCAGCAACACGTATGCTTATAGGTCGTACATTGAAACGTTGCTCAATTACAACGGTGAAGCCAAAAGAACACATTTGACTTGCGGTCTCTGGTTCGCAGACAGCCCCGGAACCTTTGAGGAGGCTAACGCTGGCAACAAAGGATTTGAGGCCCGTCGCAGTCTAACCGCAAAAAGTAAGACGGTGGATCTTTAGGGGTATCTACACGGTGATGTATTTAACCAAGAGAAATACCTTTTGAACGGCACCGAACTCTGAGTCAAGTTGGTCCGTTCCAAAGACGGGTTCAGTCTTATGGCCGTCCCTCAACTCCCGCACTATAAGGTTCACATCGCTGAAGCAAGCCTTCTAGTGCGACGTGTCAAAGTAGCACCTTCTATACTGTTGGCACATGTCAAGGCATTAAACGTCAGTCCCGCAAAGTATCCCATCACCCTTGTGGAAGTAAAAACACTCACTATTCCTACGGGTGTACAAGGAAAATCGCTGGACAACGTATTCACCGGACAACTACCCAAACGATGCATCGTGGGATTTGTATCAAACGCCGCGTTCAACGGAGACGCCACCAAGAACCCGTTTAACTTCCAAACCTACGGCATGAACCATTCCTCGCTGTACGTGGACGGAGAACAAGTGCCGTCGAAACCGTTACAACCCGATTTTTCAAACGGCAACTATGTCATGTCCTACCACACACTGTTTTCTGGAACGGGTATCCATTTCATGAACAAAGGTAGCGACATCACACGGGAAGCCTTCCCTAAGGGATATCATCTAATGGCTTTCGATCTCACACCTAATCTGTCAGCCCACATGACATCACATTGGAATTTGACGAGGCACGGCTCTCTGAGCATCGAAGTGAGCTTCACCAGAGCTCTCACCGAAACCGTCAACTGTATCGTGTACGGGGAGTTTGCCAATATCATCACCATCGACAAGGATAGAAACGTCGCGACCGATTATGGGAGTTAATATAAGCGGCTTCCCGTCCCTTACACACGTCATTTAAATCATGGACGTCATTGTGGATTTCCAGAGCTTCATCGACGACAGCAAGCAGTTTGTCGTCAAGGAATTGAGTGTTTTATCTGTATGCGGAACATTACTTCAACATTGAGTGTTAAAGCCCCCCTTCGCTATAGAGGAACTTTCACCGGCTGCCAAAAAGAAAGCCGACTATATCGTCAACAAACTGCATGGTATTCCCTGGGATAGCGGTGATGTGGATTACAGCCTGCTCGAATCCCTCATCTCCCGCGCCACAGCACGTGCAGAAACCGTCTACGTCAAGGGAGCAGAAAAGAAAAAGTTTCTAGTCAAATACACGGCTACGCCCGTCGTAGATCTGTACGACAGAGGTTGTGCGTCGTTGAAAACACTTAAATTGGGTCGCACCATGTGCATGGCACATAGTTCTGTTTGGAATTTCTGTTCGGCCTCCATCGTTTGGGGACTTCGAGACTGGATGATTGAATAATAATAATAATAATATTTAGCACCGCGTCTTACTACCCGTTCGGGTTATACGCTTAAGTACTAATTACGCTAATGGAATGGGAATTGGGAGGGTTGAATTTAGAGGAAGTGAACCCGCATTTGCGTGGAGGGAGAGTGGAAAACCATTTAGGAAAAACCACCCCCAGTTCACCCGACCGAGATTCGAACCTCGATCTCCCCGTCCTCGGCGGTCGAGCTCAACACGACTAGCGCGTTAGCCAACTACGCCACCGAGGCGGGTTGGATGATTGAAGATGGACACGCACACCATAAGACGTGCGCTGAAAACAAGCCCGTGGTTCCGTTCTGTACGGTCGGGTGTTTTCCCTGCTGATCAACTACCCTCAAGAATAGCGCGACCTGCCGCTCTCGTCATCAACACGGATCCACATACCAAGCCTGGGACGCATTGGGTCGCCATCTTTATCGCCATGAACGGCGTGGGAGAATATTTTGACAGTTATGGATTTCCACCCCGTATAAAGTCGCATCTGGCATTTATACGAAAAAACACTTCCCGCACGTCTCATAGCACTCTACAACTTCAAAGCATAGCCTCGGACGTTTGCGGCCATTACTGTCTCATATACCTTCTCTATCGCGCCCAGAACATTCCGATGAAAACTTTTCTAGCCCTATTCTCGCCCACCAATCATACAGACAACGACGCCAAGGTGGTGAGATATTACAACACATTTTTCAAGAAGCTAGGGTCCTGTCGCCCCTCAATAGGCTGCGTACAATCAGCGTGCGCCTATAAAAGGAGCGTCACGGCGGCGTGCCGTCCATAACCGTGACAGTCGTTGAAGCGAACAAACATCATGGAAGGTCAAGATGTTTGCGCCCGCAAAGCAAAGCCGGTGAAGCCGCTCGCCATCACCAGTATTTTCAACACTCTGTTTCCGCTGGACGAAGTCGACGCCAAGCGAGTCATCGTCGGCATGAGCGTCAAGAACAACTTTACGTCCTATGTCCAGCTAGAAAAATGAGGAGGGAATTGTGCGGTGTTTAACCGTACAGAGTGGCAAGAACTGGGCAGCTACAAGTCGGTCATATAAAAGTTTTTCAGCAACACGCAACCTCCTCAGAAGATTAATCTGACTAATCATGAAATATCTCTGCGACGCATGTGCGGTGACCGTACGGTCGTCATCAGCGAGAAACAAGACGCAGGACTCAAACGGGTCGCCTATCTAGCACCTAGCTGGGCGCGTCTTTGCGAGGTGTGGGACCTCATCGACGTCGCCGTCGACCGCCGGGATATGTGGTCGACACCCGTCGCACGCTATTGCAACGATTTGATCGACACACTCGTCGTAGATGTATGCGACACGCTTACAGAATCAGTGGATGTCATCAATCTCGAACAGCCTATGGTGGAAACGCACATCATAAACCTGTATCTTATCAGTGCTACCTACTATACACGCCAAGTCGTCGGTTTGGACTATTACATGCTGGATTGTGAACTAAAAACAATTTTACTAACGCATCTAAAAGACACTCTAGAAAAACGTATGAACGAATATATGCGTTATTCTTGTAAAAGTGTATAATATGTCTGTAAAACCTCTAATGTATAATAAATGTATGTTTTGTAATATCGTATTATATTCAAGCAAAAAACCTGTCTGTTCCTTACACGTAGATACGAGTCTCGACTTGTTGGGCTAGCAAACATGAACAGGGTCAATTACCTCACAATTTATAGGTCACAATTTATTCTTGTCTCGTCAACCCACCAAACCGGCGCCAGTCATCAGGGAGAACCCATTACCAAAAAGGGGGTGGGGGAAATTATTCAAGGTCGTGTTGAAACACCAGGAAAACCCGATGCCAGGGGGGTCAATGACTTCAATTCTTGTCGCAACTCGTTTTGTCGGTCCGGCGCTGGGTTTCGATGACGTCACCGGGTAGTGGTTGCGATAGGAGGGTGGGTGAGGGGAGAGTGGTCACTACTCGGTAAGCGGACGAGCAGAGAAGAGTCCCTCCATTCTACGCAAGACAACCGTAGCGAGAGGTTCGTGCAGAGCCTTATGCCCGCCCCCCCCAAATAAATAAAATAAACTCCAACGTCCTTCCCTACCCATACATGAATAATTAATTATCAATAATCAATTAACAATTAGCACACAACAATAATCAAGAAAAAAAAGGGCCCGCACAAGTACCAACATGTCAAGGGTGCGGAGGGGTTGTAGGGGAGGGGTTGTAGGAAGGAAATTTCGTAATCAACTGGAGGAGATTTTGTAATCAGAGCGGAGGGGCGGGAGGGGGAAGGGGTGGAGGGAAGGGGAAAACCAACAGCCAATCAGAGGCCAAAGCAATTTATAGCAGCCTATCAGCGAGCTGTTGCATGTGGTCGTACCAGCTACTATTCAGTCATTCGGATATTAAATTTGTATATAACCATGGGGTCTTCAAATTTACCAAAGATGATTGATGGCTAGTTAAATCGTTATATAGGTTTTTATTTGTTTGCTTAATATTAAGGAAGAATATATTTTGATAACATCCAGTTATGAACTACTTATTTGATTATAAATTTTGCCTCTTGTTACTTTTGTACTCACAACTTATTTCTGAGATTGTTGTTTTTTCTTTGGTTAGCTAACGCCTTATTTCGCTTGTTGGTTAGTTTTGATGATGGCAATGTAATTAAATAATTGATGTTTTCAATAATATAAATCCTTGTAAGCTTTCTCTAAATATATATATATATATATAACTTACATGCGTAGACAATGTCTTAGATATTTCATACACATGAAATTTTGTTATATTATACTAATTATTTATTTTCTTAAAGGGTTGAATCCCTGTTAAATAAATATCGACTTGAAACTATATTTTTTGCTCTTATTCGTAATTTTAATCCACCATACCCTAGGTATTTTATTTTATTCTATGTTATTAATATTTTTTTTATAAACTATTTCAGGAATTTATTATCATTCTTTAAACGATCTCTTGGGACAGACAGTTCTAATGTTTAATTTTCCTAAACGGGTGGGAGTTGCGGGGTCTGTATTTTGGATGTTTGGACACACAATCAAAACAAAAAACTCCTTGCACTTGCTCCAAATGCCTTCCCCCCTTTTCCCCTTTATATTTAAGTTATTTTTGTTTATTTTTGGACCACCCGTTTTTTCCTTAATCTTATTAGGGAGGGTACACAATATTTTAACATTATGTGTAGTTGTAACCCACAAGTCTAAAAATAATAAAATGTCAATTTTCCATATTTGTGGGTTACGACATATTGCCATTTCATGGACGATTATTAATTGCAGCAATAGTGGATAGGCCTGTGTGTCTTTTTAATAGAGTATTAACAATCATCATTTCTTCTCATTAATATTATTATTATTGTTTTGAGGCCCGTCGACACAGTGAGGTCATTAGGGCCTTTAAAATAAAATAAACACAGTAAAATCCCCATTAGGGACGAGACACATCACATATAGTCCACCCGTTAGAATAAACAGGTGGAAACATAAAATATAAAACAATATACAATATAAAAAATTTGTATATCAATTAAAAACATAAATTCTCAATATGAGAAAAAGCCCATTCGAGACACACCATAGGAGCGCTCAAATGAGCTAATAGAATAAAAGGAGTGATACACCTGATAAAATAAAACCACAGGTGTATGCACTCCGTTATAATTACAAAACAAACATGTTAAAATATAACACATTAAAATAATAAAACGTGTTAAAATAATAGATTAAAAAGACAGAACAAACATATTAAAATGTACTAAAATGTTAAAAAGTTCTCAATATGAGATGAAATCCAGATGAGTCACTTTATAAAAGTGACTCAAATGGCATTAAAAAGATCCGCCTGGCGTATAAAACGGAGTAAACAAATAACTCCTTCCGCACTATCACGTAGTAAAAAACGTAGGTCACCTTTAAAATCAAGAGCCAGGCGGATAGGGGCATATTTACGACACACCACCAAAATGTGGTACACACTAAGGGGAGCATCGCAAAACTCACACACTAGAGGTGGATCCCTTCTCGATAAAAAAAACCATGGTTCAACGATGTGTGTCCGACGCGGAGCCTTGTCACGATGACCTCCTCCCTTCTAGACTTTCGTATAGAAGAGGGCCATCGCGACACACCGTCCCTTATGGACCTCAGCTTGTTCTGAGCAGGAGTCGAAACCCACTGCTCGTGCCAGGTGCGTAAGACCCCACGCCGAACATAACCCTTTAGATCTAAAAACATGACACCCAAGCTCGCCTCCGGAGGCAGGCGTACTGCCTCCTTGGCCGCCTGGTCCGCCAGTTCATTCCCTGAGAGACCGGCATGACCAGGAATCCAGCAGAAGGCGAGCTGGGTGTGTAATGAATCGATTTTTAATATTTGCTCATGTATCATCTGCACAATGGGATTCCAGGAGTAGAGAGTGGACAGTGCCAACAGAGCACTCTTGGAATCCGTGCAGATGAGCACAGAACGGTGACACGATAAACAAAACACAGAGATTTAGAAATGGCGTATAATTCAGCCGTAAAAACACTGGATTTCCCAGGTAGACATAATTTAAAATTGTTTCCCTCCACAACAAATGCACATCCCACGGAGGTCCCACACTTGGAACCATCCGTATAGATGCGCTCAAAGCCCTGAAATCGAGTGGAGATGAGTTCATTAAAGGTCCTCTCATATATAATCGACGGGGTGGTCGCTTTAGGGAACTTGGCAAGATCAAAATGGCATTGAGGTAGGCGTATCTTCCAGGGAAAACTCGACCTGGGGATGTGGGGATAGCCTTTGGCAGGACTATCCCACACGTGTCGAAAACCGATAACATCCTGATCCCAACCGGCCTTGTACTACGCCATTTGGTTTCATACAAGACACGGTTAGGGGGATGAAACACAGGACGGTATGCAACATGCTCCGGAATGTAGTGCAGTTTCGACACGTAAGATGCCCCGCTGCGGTGTCGCACTGAGCGGACGTGTTTGGTGGCCGCTCCGCGTTTCTTTGTTAAAAAAATTATTAAAGTGTGTTTACAGTAATAATTTTATAAACAACCTGTGTAGTAAGTCAGTGGCTACGTGAGGAAGAAAATCCCGTCCGAGTTCGAGACCAGCTGGAGGCGTAGCAGTGTTCCGCGGTTTGCGGAGCCGCCCGGTGGGTCGGGGGGACGGGACGAGGTGAGGAAAATCGGCGACAAAATTACGGTTATTTATATGTGGTAACGGTAAAAATCGGACCTGTAGTTTGAATGTTATTGAGTAAACAGTGGAAATAAAAATAATAGGTCGGGGCATGGGAGGTCATGTAAGTGTCGCTTCCGGTGCATTCCCAGTGCAAGTAACTAGGTGGTAACTTTTAGTAACTAGTCTGGAGAATTCTGGGGATAGTGCCTAGTTCCTTTTTCTGGTTCTATCTGGTGACTTTTTGGTAACCTCCTGGTGACTATTGGGTGACACCACTAAATCGAGAATTGATTGGGCAGAGGACTGAGTTATCAACCTCTGGTGATACCTGGGGGAATTCTCTGGGGTTTTCTGGTGACCTCCTGGTGACGTTTGGGGGCTGTCACAGAATTAAAAGTTATATGTGAAGAGGCAGAGCTACCAAATTTGTGACTTGTAGTACCTCACAAGAATCCCGATAGTGATTGGTGAGGGCGATGGAATAAGGGTTCCTATCAGGGTTGCCAACATCAGGTTACCTTGGTTGGACTTGGTGACTGCGGCTGGGTAAGAAAGTCAGGCGTGGTAAGAAGAGGAAGTGAATGCTGGAGGAGTGAAACACGGTTCCCAGATGAGTGCGGAAAGGAAAGGAGGAGGAATAGGGGAAATGAGGGAAGCCAGGGAAAGAGGAAAGGAAAAGGACAGGGAGAAGGAGAAGACGGAGGAAAGGAGGAGAGCGTTGGGTCAACCGAGGGGGCTGAAGAGGTGAAGAGGAAGGAAGAGGATGGAGGAGAGAAGAAAGAAGATGAGGCGAAGGACAGCGTGGAGGAAGAGGTTCCGCAGGGGGCGCTGGCAAAGATGGAGGAGATGTAGGAGTACATAAGGTCCAGGTACAACAAGGAAGGAAGGATAAGCAAGGCGGACATGGGACTAATAATAGGGAAAGTGAAGCTGGTAATCCTTGAATCGGTGTACAAGGATGGTCAGATTAAGATGCTAAAAGAGGAAAATCACAGATTGAGGGGGCCGAGTAGGGAGGGTACTGGTAGTCAAGGGTGCCACGGTGGTTGCAGGAGGGCGGGAAAAGGGAAATTGGACGTAGGGGGAATTATCCAATCCAAGCCTGGCTACGGGTCAGTGTTTATAACTTCCCGGGAGGGGGAGTCAGTGGACAAAATGAAGAAGGCGCTAATGGGGAAAATAGACCCGGTGAAGGATAGGATAAGGATAAGGGCCATAAGACCTGCGGGGACCAAACTTATTGTAGAGACAGAGACAGACGAAGACGCGAAAAAGATAATAGGGAATACAGAGTTGGCTAAGACAATGGTCTGCGAGGAACCCAAGAGGAGAAGACCATTAGTATCAATGTTTGAGGTGGAGAGGGACGTGACGATTGAGGAACTGGTGGAGAAGACATATGAGCAGAACCTGAGGGGAAAACTACCGAAGGAAGAGTTTCTGGAGGGGTTCAAACCCAGGTTCAGGACTGGACCTAGGGACAGGCATGTGGTGAATCACGTGGTTGAGGTATCACCGAAGGTGAGGTCACTCATGCTGGGGACTAGGATCTACATCTCATTCGGGGTAGTAGCAGTAAAGGACTTCACTGTAGTGACACGATGCTATAGGTGCAGGGATCTGGGGCACGTGATGGCACACTGCTCTCTTAAGGAGGAACAATGTGGGAGGTGCGGGAAAGGGGGGCATAAAATCAAGGATTGCAAGAGCAAGGAGGAAGTGTGCATTCCGTGCCTGGCGAGAAAGAAGACAGAGAAGTGCAAAAAACCTAACACGAGGGAGTGCCTGACTCATCAGATGCTTTTGAGGAGACAGATCGAACGCACTGACTATGGAGTGTAAACTGTTGACAGAAATCATTGAACTACTAAGACTAATATTGACTAGACTGAATGAAACCAGGACAGGCCCTAAATCTGTTGGGACGGGGGGCAGGGTAAGAAACTCCCCGTCCAAACGAGCTAGGAACCAGAGGAGAGCGGAGGCCTACAGGAGGAAAATGGCTGGGGAAGAGGGATGGAGGGGTGAATTGTCGCTAGAGACCGAGGCTGGTGATAAGGAGAAAATGGAGGTGCTTAAACTGAGTTGGTGTGGAAAGGATAGGGTAATAGAGTCGGGGGGTGACAGAGACAGGATGGTTATGAAGGAAGAGGTAAGTATCGTAGAGGCACACAGCACCAATGGTGATGACGGAAGCAAGGAAGAGATGGCAGCTAGGTCTGAAGCGCCCAGAGGAAGGTGGGTGGAAAAACAGCAAGATGGGACTAAGGGAGTAAGGGAAGGCGAGAACAATAAGAAGAAACAAAGTTGGAAATTTTGGAGAAGTGGCCTAGGGCATGGAAAGAAGAGAAAGGAGAGCTGGTTAGAAAAAAGGGGGGTGAGTAAAGGGTGCCAGACAAAGGAGAAAGAAGGCTCGGTGCAGGAAGTGCTAGAAGGTGCGGGGGATAGTCCATCCCAGGTATATGGTACATTGGAGAAGGCCATGCAATTATCCAGGCTGGAGGAGAAAAATATACTGCACATATCGTTGAGACACGTGGTCAGGTTGGGTCATGAAAGCGGAGGGAGTATCATGTTCCCGGTTCCAGAATCATTGGACAGGATTCAGCTCAAGTCAGTGAATCTGCCAACTGAGGTGAAAGAACTGTTGGATCTTATTGAACAAGTGTTCAATAGGAGAAAGGAAGTGTTCAGCCTCGAGAGAACTTATCAACAGTTCGTGTCAGCACACGGTCGTAAAACGTTTAATCCCGGAGTAGAATGGCCAGCGTGCTATGCATTAACGCATTACCCATGAATGAAAGAAGATTGATTAGAGTTGGTCAAATCAACGCAATGAGAAGTAAGACTGTGCTGCAAGAAATTCGAAAATTGGCAGAGGAGCTTAAATTGGATGTAGTATGCATACAAGAACCCTATACACTGAGAGGGAAGGTTCCATACATGCCTGTGGTTGCTAGAATTGTGGTAAGCGGAGAGGCGCCAATGAGTGCGATAATAATATTCAGTCGGGATGTCATGGTAACCAAGATATCGCAGCTAAGCAACCAATGGGTAACATGTGTGGAGCTAGGTACTGGACAAGGTAGGATTGTGGTGGCCAACCTATATTTTCAATTTAGGCACCCCATAGAACCGTACTTAGATCAACTGGAAGAGGTGTGCAGGTTATATGCAGGGGAGCCGCTCATAGTCACTGCCGATGCCAATGCTAAATCTCCCATGTGGCATAGTCATAGCGTGATCAGAAGGGACAGAAGGAACGATGCTGGAAGACCGTGTAGAAGGGGAAGAGCCCTCGAAGAATTCATCTATGGGCACGGACTGGAGGTTGCGAATCAGCCGGATAATCCCCCCACATATAGGGGGAGGGCTGGGGTGACTACTAATATCGATGTCACGCTGTGCAACGCCGAGTCGGCGGCCATGGTTGAAGGATGGAGGGTAATTGAGAACGCAACGATAAGCGATCATAATCTGATCGTGTTTGACATTGACATGGGGAGGGTGGTGGATGGTAGTGAGAGGGGGAACATCATAAGGTATGACATGAGTAGAGCCAACTGGGACAAAATGAGAAGGGAACTGATACTACCTGACCCGGTAAAGGCTGGTGACAATGTCAATGTGAAGGCCAAAGAACTAACGAAGGCCCTGCAGGTAGGCATGAGGAAGTCCATCCCAGTGATTGGAGGAGATACCAGGGTTGGGAACAAACCATGGAATGATCGACTGCAGGGACTTCGGGCAAGGGCAAGGAGATCACGGAAGAGGTACCAGAGGTGTCGGGATCCATTAGTTAGGGTGGTGCTGCTGGACATCTATACGGAGATCAAAAAGGAGTTTGAAATGGGACTGGTGGAGGAAAAAAGGAAGAGCTGGGAGAGGTATGTGAAGGAGGAAACCCTGAGAGGACCGTGGGGGATACCGTTCAGGATAGCGGCAGGGAAGATCAGACCCCCTACAATGTTCTCCACGTTAAGGCGAGTAGATGGCAGCACCACACAGAACTGGGAGGAGTCCGTTGCCTTGCTGATGGAGACATTGTTACCTGATGATGACGAGAATGAGGATAGTGCAGAGCAAAGGGTGCTCAGAGATGCGATGAGTCAAGATGAGTACAGGGATGAAAGACAAGTGGATCAGGTCGGACAGGATGAGTTGATCAGGACCATCGCCAGCATGGGGAAAAAGAAGGCACCTGGACCGGACGGGATAAGGGTCGAGGTCCTACAAAAGATGACGGATCTCATAGCTCCCTACCTTGCTGGCTTGTTGAACGAGTGCCTCGCTCAGGGAAGAATTCCGAACATCTGGAAGCAGAGCGAGGTAGTTGTGCTGAGTAAGGGGGATGATAAGGATCCGCTTCTTCCCAAGTCGTACAGGCCCATTTGTCTGCTGAATACGTGTGGGAAACTCCAGGAGAAGATCCTGTGTGAAAGGCTCTTGGCACACAGGAAAACGGTGGGCATGCACCAGCAACAGTATGGCTTCAGAAGAGGTAGATCAACTGAGGATGCCATCTGTAGAGCGATGGAGCTTATCGACTCTGCTGAGGAGAAGTATGTGTTGGGTGTATTCGTGGACATCTCGGGGGCGTTCGATAACCTGTGGTGGCCGGCGCTGTTCAATCGGCTACGGGAGTTAAACTGCCCAGGGAACCTGTATAGGAGCCTGAAAGATTATTGTCGAGATAGGTATGCCACCCTGAGGTGTCCAGGAAGCAAAGTCCAAAAGAAACTATCTAAGGGGTGTCCACAGGGTTCAGTTTGTGGGCCAGTCTTTTGGGATGTGGGATTGGAGCCTGGATTGCAAGAATTGGAGGCACTCCCGGAAACACATGGACTCGTTGCCTTCGCAGATGACCTTCTTATTGTAATTGAAGGTAGATCTAGAAGGATCCTGGAGGAAAAAACCAACACAGTGCTTGACAAACTCGGGAGATGGTGCAGTAGCGTCAAACTGAGGATGGCACCGGCGAAGACAACGTACATGGTGTTTAAGGGAAAATTAGAAAGGAATCCTGCAATTAAGGTGGAAGGGAGGAATTTGAGGAGGAGTCGAACGGTGAGGTACCTGGGAGTCACAATGGATGAAAACAGGAATTTCACAGCGCACATTGAGGAGGTCACTGGGAGGGCACAAAGGGTCATGAACAAGATAGTGAGCATTGGGCAGAGGAGATTTCATCTGCCAATGCGGGTAATTAAAACGTACCATCAGGCGATCCTGCTCTCTGTAGTGGGCTATGCGGCATGTGTTTGGGCGCATAGATTAAATAACGTGGTGCCAGCCAGGGCCATCAGGAGCATCCAAAGGAATGTTCTCTTGAGACTTTCGGGTGCGTATCGCACAGTGGCAACGGATGCGTTGTGTGTGACTTTGGGTATCTGGCCGTTGGACCTTCTGGTAAGAAAAAGGGCGGTTGGGTATTGGGTGAGGAAGAACAATCTCGAAAG
This sequence comes from Timema podura, assembly GCA_033556935.1. Classification (NCBI taxonomy): domain Eukaryota; kingdom Metazoa; phylum Arthropoda; class Insecta; order Phasmatodea; family Timematidae; genus Timema; species Timema podura. Next base: position 56,784,574 of record JAVRXN010000013.1, on the reverse strand, counting down.
GGTAAGAGTATTCACCTCGCCGGAGGTGGAAACGCTTGCCGACGCGGAAATCTCACTGTGGAGGGAGTGGCAAAGGCGCTGGGAGGGCAGTGAAACTGGAAGAACTTATCAGCTATTTCCTAATGTAGTGGAAAGAACTGATAATGAACATCTTGAACCATCCCCGGGCCTTGTCCACTTCATCACAGGGAAAGGACCATACCCAGAATCGTTATGGAGGATGGGGCTGGTTGAGTCAGAGGCATGTGAATGTGGGGAGGTGGGTACTCCGGAACATGTGGTATTGGGGTGTGCCCGAACGGAGGAAATCAGAAGGCCCAACCAGCAAGAAGTGCAAGGGTTGTTAGTGGGAGGAGTGTTGAGAGACCCCATTAAATGGAAATTCCTGGATAAACTAGCTGCGGAAGCCACAGAAAGGGCCAAGACCGAATACTTAAGGACGTTAGCAGAAAGGAGACTAAGACAACGGGACAACAGGATGAGGGATAGAAGGGGAGGGGAGGGGACGACTAGCGACAGTGACAGTGACGGTGTTAGCCACGGGGACGGCGACAGTGAGGAGGAGGAGGAAGAATACGGAAGTGGGGAGGCGGGGAGCGCGACTGAAGCGGACGTCGGTGGGGGCTCAGTGGGGGTTGGTTAGTTTGGCAGGTTGCTCAGTGGGGGAACAAGGCAACCTTATAGGGGTAGAAGTCAAGACACCGGGAGGCTGCAAACACGGGAGATGGGACTGGTTAGCCAGGTCAGCTGACGGATCCGGAGGGATATCGTGGTAACCAGGATATCCTGAAGGATCAGCATCCCAGCTGAGTAACGGAAGGATGTAGGAAACTCCAGGCAGACGCAGTGGGGCATCCCGTGACTATTGATCCATCCTCTTGGCAACAAGAGGACTGGGATTAGGTCTAGAAGGGATCCTCTGGGTCAGGATGGAGGGCGGCTGCCCTGCAGCCCCCTTGTACCATCGGGGCAAGTGGGAATACCCCGGGGGGATCTTTTTGACTTTTAGGATTAGGTTAGGTTAAGTTTATGTTAGGTGTAGGGAAGGGGGTAAAGTAGGGGGTAGGTTATGAGAAGTAAATCTACAAAAACAATCTAAGAGGTGAAGAAGTCAGAGGTGATGCCATAAAGTAGATGGAGCACCAACTCCGATAGGGCGCCTCCCCAGGTGGTGGAAAGGGGGATTCTCACCATCGCTGCTGCGGGCCACGGCTCTGAAAACATGGTCCCAGGCGGCTGTGGGGCGCAGAAGTGGCGGGGGGTACCGGGGGCGTAAAATACCCGGGCGGACCAACTGGAAGGAGCGTAGATTGGTTTCTCATATAGGTAGTATAGGTGCTAAACCTGTTAGTATTAAATAAAAAAGGAGAGAACTGTAAATGTGTAATTATGATAATGTTGTAAAGGGCCTGGATTTAAAGTATTAAGATACCAGGCCAATAAATAAATAGCATAAATAAAAAAAAACGTAAGATGCCAGAAGATAGGACCGCCGGTAATAAAGAGGGGGCTCACCGGCGTCGGCACAAATGCTGACGACTGGACTGGTACGAAAAGCACCAGTTGCCAGTCGAATACTTACATGGTGGACACTATCTAGCATCTTTAATGCCGAAGGTCTAGCTGAGCCATAAAAAAATCCCGTAATCAAGTTTTGATCTCACCAAGGCCCTATAGAAATGCATCAAGGTTTCCCTATCAGCACCCCAAGAGTGACCACTAACTACTTTAAGCAAATTCAATGCTTTGAAACATCTCGCTTTTCAAGTCTTTGATATAGGGGGTCCAAGATAGTTTAAAATTATTTAAAAGTCCCAGGAATCTTACGGTCTCTGAGACAGGTAAAAGCACGTTGTTTATTAAAATATTCGGGGCTGGCTGAATTCCGCATAATCTATGGAAGTGGACAATCGTCGTCTTGGCTGCGGAGAAGCGAAAGCCACTACGCGATGACCATAACCATAGATTGTTTACAGAGAGTTGTATCTGCAGTTCAGCCCCGTGGAGACTCGATAAACTGCAATAAATTGCGTAGTCATCCACAAAAAGGCATGAACGGACAGGTAAGCGCACGTTGTCCACAATGCCATTTATTGTGATGGCGAACAACGTACAGCTCAAAGTACTGCCCTGAGGCACCCCATTTTCTAGAATGAAATCATCGGATAAGGTATTATTTAACCTTAACCCAAAGTGTCTGTCTGACATAAAATTAGCTATAAAAACAGGGAGGTTCCCTCTGAACCCCCACATAAAAAAGGTAATTAAAATGCCGTACCGCCATGTAGTGTCGTACGCCTTCTCCAAATCAAAGAAAACTGCCAAAAGATGATGTTTGTGGAGAAAGGCGTCACGAACCGCCGTCTCGAGACGGGCGAGATGATCCATCGTAGATCGGTTACGGCGAAAACCACATTGAATATTTGACAGTAGATTGCGGGATTCTAAATACCATATTAATCGTTTATTTATCATTTTTTCCAATATTTTGCATACACAACTAGTTAAGGCTATCGGTCTATAACTAGTTGGTTCTAATTTATCTTTGCCACTTTTATGTATTGGTATAACGGTTGCTTGCCTCCATAGTGATGGGAATTGATGAGATCCCCAAACACTATTATAAAGGTCCAAGAGATATGTCTGTCCAGCAGGAGGTAGCTGGCGCAACATATCGTAGTGGATGTCGTCGGGACCGGAAGCTGTGTTGCCCGCCTGAGACAGGGCATAGGTCAATTCATCCATTGTAAAGGGGGAGTTGTAATCCTCCCCCCGGCTCTGACCAATGTCAATAGAATGGCGCTCTATGTTCCGCTTAAGCGCTGCAAATTCATTAGAGTAGCTTGCAGTGCTAGAAATAGCGGTGAACATAGAACCCAATACATTGACGACCTCCACAGGGGAGGAGACAAGCGAACCGTTTGACATGAGGGCAGGTATATTATTACTGGTATTTTTGCTACTACGTAATTTACGAATATTGTCCCAAACCTTAGTTGTGGGAGTGGAAATAGTAAGGGTAGAAATAAATTGTCTCCAAGACTCTCTTCTGCTTTCACGAATGATACGGCGAGCTCGAGCACGTAGAATCCGGAAAGACTCCAGATTCTCCAAAGTAGGACGTCGATGGAAGAGACGCAACCAGTCTTTTCTCAAAGTAGGGTACCCGGTTATTGTCATCCCTAGGCCCTTCTACTACGATATTACAACCGGCGCACTTTCACTCAGGAGCTCAAGGCAGTGGTATCCAATAATCGTCCAAGGAAAGCCGTGTTAGATGCCAAAGTCGTCAACGGGAGGGCCAAAAGTCTCTGTGCAGGAATGAACGGCAGGGGATGGGAAGAAAGAGGTAAGGAGAGAGAAAGAGATGGGAGAAGAATGAAAAAAAAGGAGTGAAAGGGAAGGAAGAAAAAAGGAGGTGAAAGGAAAGATTTAGGATAGGTTTTTCCTGCACGAGGTACGTCCTGCACAGAAACCTCCCCTTTTAGTCGCCTTTTATGACAAGCAGGGGTTACTGCGGGACTATTCTAAACCCCGTCCCGCAGGGGGGATTATTATTATTAGCACCGCGTCTTATTACCCGTTCGGGTTATACGCACTTACGCTAATGTGTAAAGGTAGGGTGATTGTGAGATGAAATGGAGGACCTACAGTTTAACGTGGAATCCGAACCACGGTGGAGACCTGGCATTCCTCACATTCACAAGTTGTGATTAATACACATCTTGTCAGAGATGAAGGAAGGGTTTGGAAATCAGATAAATCTGTGCCGGGACCGAGGATTGAACCCCGGGCCCCTAGCACAGAAGTCTGACACCTTACCCCTAGACCACCAGGTCAACCTACTCCATATTATTAATTGTATCTATAGTAATAATATTTTATTGTGATAGGCCTATATTCTTTTAGACACTCGTAAGATAGGTACTCTGCCCTAATTTTCAAGTGTGTAAAAATGCGTAAGGCCTAATTTATATGTATGATTTGTCATAAAACAGTTTTTCTTAACTATAAATTTACAAATAGGTATTGAGACATAATTATAAAATAAATACAACCCTAAAGAGGTTATCTCCAATAAGTTAATAGTTAGGTTATATGCATAGAGCTAGGCCTAAATTTTCCGGCAAATAAAATCAATATAGGCCCAAAGAAATATGGTTGCAAATTTCAAATGACAGCAAAATAAATATTGTAAAAATATCTTATATACAGTAGGGGAAGGTGTTGTACCTTGGACCAATTTTAACAGTTTATTTTTTCTCTCTTACACTAATATTTTAAGAGGTATCAATTTTTAGTCATAAATTCTTTAAACCTTTTGCCATGCTATATATATTTTTTCTTTAAGTAATTTAATGGGAATTCAGAATAAATAGTGTTTTTTTCCTTAAAGCCAGAGTGGTCCAAGGTACAAAATTCTGTTGTACCTCGGACCACTACATATTGTACCTTGGACCAAAACCATAAACAAAGACCAAAATAAATCTAGAAATTTGATTGTGCCTAGAATCTTTCTTTGAAAATTCATGCGAGTTTTCAAAATTAAACTTCACCCCAAGAAGTTAAATTTTAAGTTTTTTATTCCATTCCCCCCTGCGGGATGGGGTTTAGAATAGTCCCGCAGTAACCCCTGCTTGTCGTAAGAGGCGACTAAAAGGGGAGGCTTCTGTGCAGGTCGTATCTCGTGCAGGAAAAACCTATCCTAAATCTTTCCTTTCACCCCCTTTTTTCTTCCTTCCCTTCCACCCTTTTTTCCATTCTTCACCCTTCTCTCTCTCTCTCTCTCCTTACCTCTTTCTTCCCTTCCCCTGCCGTTCAGCCCTGCACAGGGACTTTGGCCCCTCCGTTGACGATTTTGGCATCTGACACGGCTTTCCTTGGACGATTATTGGATACCACTGCTTTGAGCTCCTGAGTGAAAGTGCGACTGTTGTACTATCTTAGTAGAAGGGCCTTAGGGATGACAATAACCGGGTACCCTGTTTTGGGAAAAGACCGGTTGCGTTCATGAAGGCCCGGACGTAAAATTGGCACTTTCCTGCACCCACTTGCTGCGATGACCTCTCTCCTGGCGCTGCCCTATGCGAAGGTTGTCATGTCTAGCGTCGTGTGGGGTTTCCTGCCAGGAGGGTTAACAGGGCTTCATGTGGTAGAACCAACTTGGATCACCCTGGGTCTACGATCCAAGTATTGTGCAGGTTGTTCCCCAAAAAAGGCATGGCCACCTCCATTGTCGCCGCTGACTCCTTACTGTCCGTTAGCACCGTACTGCTAAATCCCACTGGCAACTCACTGCCCGGCCCCTTACAGGGCCGTATTAATGAAAAGAGGCGGAAACGGGTAAGGCCGTCCAGCCCTTTAATGGAAAAAGTCCAGGAAGTGTTGAAGCCCCAGCCCCGCTTCCTGGTAATGTCTCGAGTAGAGGAAAACTAAAATCTTAAGAGAGTAAGTCCATTTATCCTCGAAAGAGTGATAAATGGCGCAGCACAGTCTGACGTATCAATAAGAAAACTGCGTGATGGCACGATCATGATACAAACAATGACAGACATTCAGTCCTCAAAAGTAATGGCAATCTCGGAAATACCGTTGAGCAATACATCTCATATAACGGTGAAGGTGGAGCCTCACAGGTTCCTCAATGTTTGCAAGGGAGTGGTCACTTGCTATGACCTCGACTGCGTGAGCATTGAGGATATCTGTGAGGAACTTTCCCCTCAGCACGTCACCGAAGTATACCGCATTGTCACAAAAAAGAACGGACAAGAGAAAAAAACTGACACGTATATCCTTACTTTTGCTACTCCTACCCTTCCAAAGGAGGTCCGAGCAGGTTTCCACGTGCTCAGGGTCCGGCCGTATGTCCCTGACCCCCGGCGCTGTTTTCAGTGCCAGGAATTTGGGCATACGAAGCTGCGATGCCGTGGGAAACCAACCTGTGCGGATTGTGGACAGGAGGATCACGAAACACCATGTGAGTCTCCTAAGTACTGCGTCAACTGCAAGGGTCCGCATTCTGCCTGGTCTCGGGCCTGTCCGAAATGGAAGGTAGAGAAAAAAGTCCTGGAGATACAAACTGAAAAGAAGATCTCATATGCCCAGGCACGTAAGGAATACGCATCTAGCCAGGCTCCGGTATTTCAAATCTCCTACAGCCAAATTGTAAGCCAGAACATTAATTGCCCCAACTGTCACTGCGCAGTTAATCTCGCAAAGACGTCTACGCGACCTGTGCCATCGGTCTCTACTCGAGACATTCTTAATGTTAACGCGCCAACTAAGGTTGCGCCTAAATTACTTGGAGAGGCGAAACCTAGACAAAGGTCGTCTCTCCCACCTGTACCCCCGAGGAGCCCTCCTCGGGGACCTCCCCCGAGCCCACCTCGGGAAACAAAAGAACTTGCGGCCGTTGTTGGTTCGTCCGCTCTGGTCTCTGGGTCACCGGAGGTTAGAGTGGATGGCAGAACGGGTGAGGCCGCAAAGGCGAGTCCTGCTGGTGCCTAGAGAAAGGTCCAGCGAGGTATCGCCGACTTTAATAATAAAAAAAAGCGTCGAAGGCTGTAACAAAGCCTTCGCGCTCGAATCAACCCCCAAATCTCTTCTGGAGAAACAAAAGCCTCTCTTGAAACGAGAGGTCCAGGAGAGACTTGGAAAGGCCAGAGGACCTAAAAAGATCCTTAACCAATTTTTAGTTTTAAGAGATAGTGATATGGATCGCGTGGATGAATAAATTTATATTTGTACTTAATGTCGCTACTACAATGGAACTGTAGGGGTTTTTATGCTCGTGTAGAGGAAATTAAACTACTAATTTCTTCCCTGCATCCTTCCATCTTAATCTAATTGCCCATTTGAGTGCTCCTATGGAGTGTCTCAAATGGGCACTTTCTCATATTGAGAATATCTGTTTTTAATTGATATACAAATTTTAATATTGTATATTGTTTTATATTTTATGTTTCCACCTGTTTATTCTAACAGGTGGACTATGTGATGTGTCTCTCCCTAATTGAGATTTTACTGTGTTTTTAAATGTCAAGGCCCTAATGACCTCACTGTGTCGATGGGCCTCTAAACAATAAATAATAATATATTAGGCGCAGATTTAATTGAATATTTTTTTGGACATAACACACATAATCTTTTTATAAAACCATATTAATGAACACTTTAACCTGACATCTAAAATTTCTGTTCTTTTTTTAATCCAAGATTATAATTTTATAAAAATGTTAATTTTTTTATGAATTCTCATGTGAATATATTACGCATAATGTTTTACAGGTTTATTGGTAGTTCTTCATGTAGAGTCTAATCGAGCTATCGGATCCTCCTAAATAAAAACTTTTTGTATACCTCTTGTGGAATATTATTGATTAAATAGATTATTTTAACAGATAATAGGTCTCAAGGAAAACTTCCTTTTCCTAAATGAGTTCTGTTTTAAATCTGGTCCAATGTCCATTTTCTGTGTTTGTTCATGCCTTTTACATGTTACCATCTATGTGTCCCCCTATCTTTTCAATTCCTTTTTTCTCCCTTTTTGTTTTATTTCATTTTCATCATTTAGGAAGTTGTGTTGCAGATTTCACACTCCTGCTTATGAGTTCCAATAAAATGAAACTTAGATCAGGGGATTGGGCAGTCGATTTTCTTCGAGAGGCAGCCATTGTCTCTTTGTCCAGTGGTAGTAATGTAAACAAATTACTGCAATCGAGTTCCGAAACTGCATTTGTTGATTTTTTTCTAACACTATGGCTTAGTACATATTTCGGTTATATGTCTGCCAACTAAACTAATGTGTTAGGAAGGATAATGGTTTAATTTTAGAAAAATGATACCCGCATTTGCATAAAGTTATGGAAAACCACCTTCAGTAAACTCATCCAAAATTCGAACCTCAATCTGCTTGTTATCGGCAGTCCAATATATTGCTAGAGTAATGCTTTAGAATATTCTGACACTGTGTATTATATTAAGGCGCACCAACAAATTGGTAATAGGCAACCGAGCCCCCCTTTTAGTGGATTACAAACCACTCTCATCCTATTCAAGACATTTGAGAAGTGAATATAATTAAATAGATAATTTAAATGTTGTGGCTATGTAACTTATTACATTGTTTGAAAAGAAATATATTCCTCCAGGCATATGTTTATTTTAATTTCAACTTTATTTCTATTGTGTATGTATCTAGAATACTGCAATAGTAATGCCTTAGACCATGCGTCCACTGATGCGGGTCCATCAGAGTACATGAAGAGTAAACCAGAACTTTCCAATAACATTTCACGTATCAACATAACTTCTGCATTATTTTAATCATTATTGATAGTGTAAATTTAATTTCCTATTACTAGTGCAAGTAAATAGCCTAAATGACTGGTGTGATAAAATTTTCTTTAAACATTTAAGCAAACTAGGTCATTGTTCAACCCTAATATCTTATATAGACAGGAACAAAAGGGCTATAAATTTTACTATATACAACCATTTATATTTTAAGAGGTTTGCACCAAACATTTATTAAAACCAAGACCTTGAACATAGATACAAAAACATTTAAGACATTGAAAAAAAAAGAACAGTTTACACTATAAACTATCCCGAGATCTTGCTTTTGCGAGCTCTAGTTCTTTAATCTCCACATCTAACTTAGCAGCCCTTACAGCATGACTCTCCTGCTCCAGGCAGATCATCTGGAGCTGTTCTTGATGCTCCACGAGTCTTACTTCATATCTGGAGCGGGCTGGAGCTTTTTGTAGGCTTCTCGTATACAATTCAGCTCCTCCTCGAACTTCCTTGACCTCAACTCGACCTCCGCCTCAACAAATGTGTTGCTACTTGAGGGGCAGGATCTTACAGCACGCTTCAAAACTGTAACATCAACACAAACAAGAACAAATGAAATATTGTCAATTCATTCACTATTTGAACATTTCAAATAATATAGGGCAGTGGTTATCAAACTGTGGTATGCCAGTCCCCAGACGTTTCGCAAGTAGCTCTCTAGGGAATGATATCAAAATGATAAAAGAACCGAACATTATTTTTCATCCATTACTGCAATAGAATTAATTTGGAGCTGAACTTCCACTTGAAGGTTTCAAATGAAAATTAGACATCAGAAAGTTGTGTCACGTCAGGCAGGCACACCCCTGTCACTGAAAAACTTTGAGGATTCACAATCTCTATAAACTCCATAGTTAGGATTAAAATACTTTATTTGAAAAATGTGTGTCAGACTTTTTACAGTATTTTTTTTTTTTTTTCGTTTTAACTGAGCATAATTATTCTCAATAAGAGATAATTTTAAGGTTATAAAAGTAGGATTCCTCAAATAGTTGTTACATTTGAAATATTTTTACCACAGACAGTCAATTATTGCCATTCTGAGCTATTATATGCATTACTAAATAAAGTTCATATGAAAAAAACTAAAGTAATTGAATTGTAAGTTGTGATAGTATCTTGATTTATCAGATAAAAATGAAATATTACTAAAAAATGTGCAACAAACATTTTCCAGTTGTTTTTAATGGATAAAGTTATTATAAAAAAAAAACCACAATGTACCAGTATTATTTTTCAAGCAAAAAATTCTAACTTAGATTGGCTTTAGAATATTTCATATATTGAATCGAATTTGCAGCAAATTGAAAAAGTGTACTTTACACACCCCTAGTAGCTAAAACAAGATCTAGGGGTGTACGAGTAGGGCCTTTCTCACTTTGAGTCACTTTTGGTTTAAAACTTTTTTAGGGTTTGAGTAATAGTAGGTTTAATATTTCAAGTTGAATTTTCTTAATTGGTATATAAACCATAAACGCACACTTTTTTTAAATAATTATATATATAAAATTCTCGTGACAAATTCGTCCTATCCAAACGCTGACGATCCATGAAATTGTGGCAATATGAGTAGTCTGAGATCGGCCAACATCTATTTCATACCCTTAGTGATAAGTGTCCACCCTTATAATATATAATTCTTTCTTTGGGTACCTGTGTTGCGTCATGAACCCTCCTAAATGCTGACCGATTTTGCTGAAATTTTTGTGTTCAGTTTGATGGGGCCGTGGATAAGGTTTAGATTCACAATTGACCCGGTAGGTGGCGCTGAATCGGGTTCTAGATGTTTTTATTTTTTTAGGGAATTTTTGGGGGGTTATTGGGGATCTAATAAATATAATATAACGTACCCGTATACAAATTTGTAACAAGCTTCGCATATTTTCAACTACAGCGATATTGTGAGCGTGGGCAAATTCCAAAAAAAAAGCATGTTTTTTTGTATGTTGTCTTGACAAACACTGAATTTGTACATAATTTTGTAACTCACTAAATTGGATCATTGTGAATATTTAATTGTATGAAAAAATATTTATGTTTTTTAGTTATCGAATATCACAAGCACCCAAACGAAAACAACGTTCGGCAAGATTGTTGTCGTCCACTATATAATATAATTATAGGTTGAAAATATGATCTCAAACAATAGATGCATGCAGACCCAAATAAACATCATCAAACCTTAAATATACAGACGTTCTTTTATTTGGGGTACCCGCCTCGGTTGCGTAGTTAGCCAACACGCTAGTTTCGTGTTCAGTTAGACTGCCGAGGACGGGGAGATAAAGGTTTGAATCTCAATACGGTGGGTGGGAGGGGCTACTCCTAAATGGTTTTCCACTCTTCTACGCAAATGTGGGTTCACTTCCTCTAAAGTCAACCTTCCGAACTCATAATCCATTAGCATAAGTAGTACTTAGGCATATAACCTGAACAGGTAGTAAGACGTGGTGCTAAATAAAAAAAAAATTTGGGGCAGTTTTTTTGGTTGCTCTTCTTGAATAAATAGAATATCTTTAGCATAATAACATCACACAATTTCAATGTGCTTGACATATTGTAAATATATAGTAAAAAAAATGATTTTTCATGTTTTTTGTTATATTATCCTAGCACATTAATGCTACACATACATTTTCCAAATTTGTGTTGTTCAGCAATCAAACATTGTTTTTAGTCAAGACAACTGGCTTAGACACATTATGGACATGAGTTTTCTAAGAATCTTTACAAGTAGAATAAAAGAAAACCAATATAATACAATTAGTTAATATTCACCCAATTTAATTTTTGCGGTGGCCTACTTTTTATATCTAGTTAGTTTGTCCAACTTGTTTTGAATAAACATACTTCTCAAAATAAGCAGTACAGTTTAATGAAGTGTAAATTTAAAGAAATAATTACCTTTTTAACTGGGTTTCATCCCTCTTGGAAAGGTTGTAGTTGGAGTTATATTCCTTGGTTATTTTCTTCCGAGCTTTTTTTTTTTTTTTTCAGAATTCGAAAGTTGCATCGGTCTTTTTCCTTTTGACAGTGTTTTTGTATCTATGAACAAGGTTATGAAGCACACACAGCCTTTACTTTTGGAGTATATGGTACAAAACTCTTGGCTGACATTTTTAACAAAACAGATTGAAGTTGCACCAATGCTTGTAATAAATGACATCTATGGCAAAACGCGTTCTGAAACCCCCAGAAATAATTCATAACCATGTTTAAAGCTGAGTTGAGTCGCGCTACGTTGCCAAATATCCTCCTCACTAGTACAAAACTGTTACCCAGCAATGAGCTGTCAGGCAGTCACCCAGGTAGTGAATATAGGAAGGATTGGAAACGGATACCAGGCAAGCTGCCAGAGGGAGAGCTCCTGGCAATCTCCCTGGGGACCTCTTCTCATCTATAGGAACGGCCCTTAAGTTAGCTTAACGTATGTGTGATCACGATTCTCGTAACTTAACATAACAACTCGAGCCAAACATCTTCATTCTTGAGTATGATCTGTGAATATTTACAGTTTTCATTCAATATAATAAATATCTATTACAAAACTTTTTTGATAAATTTAGCTTTACTATTTTGCATTTGATTAAAATCATGATCAGGAATAAACTAGAGTAGAAGTAATCCTCCCTCCTTTTAAAAAGCATAAAAGTAAATAGCTTTGGCTATTTAATTCTTTACTATTTTGTTTCAATGTCTGATCACTAGAAATTACGCTAAAGAGTAAATATTGGTCATAATATCAACAAATGAATAACTAAATAGCCCTGTTGACGCAACTTGCATAATGATTGGCTGGCTAGATCATGTGATATGCTTCAAGTAACGTTCACTTAAAGTAAAAGACCTCCTAGGACATCTCTTATGTTAAGTTAACGTTAAGTTGATCTTGATCCCGGCATCAATGATGATTAAAGTTGAATAAAGGATAACTAGGCCTAATCTGTTTATTTCACATGTTTTTTTTTTAGAAACTTAACTCATTCTAACAACACTTTTAAAATTAACTAAAAGACACTCAAATTTTGATTGATTTGATTTCCAAACAATAATATGAATCTGGATTTTAATCAGTATCTTGAGAGGGGACTGGTGACCTGGTGGTCTAGGGGTAAGGTGTCAGACTTCTGTGCTGGGGGTCCGGGGTTCAATCCTCGGTCCCAGCACAGATTTATCTGATTGCCAAACCCTTCCTTCACCTCTGACAAGATGTGTATTAATCACAACTTGTGAATGTGTGGAATGCCAGGCCTCCACCGTGGTTCGGATTCCACGTTAAACTGTAGGTCCTTCATTTCATATCACAATCACCCTACCATTACACATTAGCGTAAGTGCGTATAACCCGAACGGGTAGTAAGACACGGTGCTAATAATAATCTTGCGAGGGGTGATTGGGGTTGATTAAAAATGAAAACGTGATTGAAATAGATCTTAATTTACAGTTTAGGCCTATAGTGTGTAATGTAGGTCTATTTGTAAATCATTAAAATTTCTAAGAATTTGCTAGGATTCGGATTCGAAAATAAAATGTAGTTTCGGATTCGAGAAATAGTGGATTTGACCCATCTCTAATTTAAAGTGTTAAAAGGATGGCCATATTTTTCTATTGATCACACTAGGTAAACACCCCGCAAGGGGTGCGATGTGGGGTGGGGGGCACGCAAGGACATAATTGATGTCACCTCTGCTTAGGCAAAACAAGTGAAATAAAAATAAAAACTGTGCTGACAAAGAATGATTTTAACTTTTATAGTTATATTCTGTTAGTGGAATATATATATATATATATTCTAACATGGTTAAAAATATGAAACAGCAAAAAAGTATGAATTTTCTATATGGATCATAGCGTTATTTAAAACCACTATAAATTAAAAATAAAATAAAAATGATTCATCTAACAAAAAAAATTAAATTAGTACACACATTATTAAAATTACAACTTTCTTTGTAACACAGCAAATGTTTAGATGGTCAAAAATCGTCTATACGGTTATTATGAAATATTGATATGCTCATCTGTGGCAGACTTTGACAACCATAAGATTATAAACAAATGTTAAGTTGGAGCAATGTGTAGGCTATAAATAGTTACAGTCTTTTAGATTAATATAATGGTTTGGTCAAGATAAAAACAACTTTGTAAGCCCATGTTAGATTATTATCTAACATTGTCTAAGCTTGTATAGTAAAATGTGACCAAATAATTGACACAAAAATATGATTTATAATATTGTATTTAAAAACAAAAAAAAGGTGGTGACTGGATTTTTATCTGACTAAGTAAACCAAAATAGATATCGGTGGTGGTAAACACTTAATCTCCCTCACAACAGTCAAGTGCATAGGAGCAGTGATCTCATTCTTCATCAAGAAAGACAACACAAACAAGATATTAAAAAATGGCTTCTTTCCAACACTCAAATAAAAAGGAGCGGTGATCCCCATTTTCACAAAGTAAGACAATACAAAGGTAGGTAGACATTGGCTTCCTGACAACATTAACTCGCATAGGAGCGGTGTTTATATGTTACTTTATTAGTTATTACATATTACGGGCTATTATATTTATCATGACATTCACTCTAATGGAAGTTATTCTTTATCTGAACTCTACCGCTAATATTCATATATCTTTACACTTAAATACTTTTAAACATTAATTTAATACCATTTTTAAATGTGAATTATAATATTCTATGATTGTGATGTCTTTCTCATTAGACTCGAGATTATCATTAGTAGATTTAGATTTTTTCCAATTTTTTTTTCTGCCTTGGCATCCAATATATATTGTGAATCTCGTATTTTCAATTTCGTTTCACCCTACTATCCTAAATCTCCGGTAGCATACATTGCATAAAACATCTCGTAAGTTTCGGTTGAATTATATTGTTCCATAACTACACATTTTTTGGAATATGCTCCACAAAAAAGTATCGCTCTGTGAGAACAATAAAATCACAATATTCCCTTCTGGTAATATTTAGTTGACCTTGTATCTGGTAATAATATTTGTAATTTTATTAAAGTATAAGTACGCCCTTATAAAATATCAATTTTCAGTAAATTAACCTTAATTTAAGGCCTAGAATAAAAATAAAAAACTACACTGAGGCATAGTCATATAACACCTAACCCTCAAGTTTTAACAACATTCATCAAAAGGTTTATGCTTTAGCACAAGGGTCAGAGACGGGTAGACGTTCAAAAAAATGAGGCCAGTCAAAATTGCAGACTCAGTTTTTTTTTTCCAGTCTTATAAAACTTGAATATTCATCAAAATCTCGAGGTAGAAATTTTTCACAATTATAATACTTTCTCTCCATATGAGAAAGAAAAAAATAAATGTGAATAAACATAATAAATCTGTTAATGAATTCCTTCATTCACAATCTATACCGTATGCTAAATAATATTTTCCACACATTTCACTTTTGACAATAGGAAGATATAGTGGCTTTTATTAAAGATTGGTTTTTTCATATTTATGATAATTTTTATATGTCTATAATCTCAATATGATAGTAAAAATAGAGAAGTTCGAGTATAATTAAATGTGTCAATAACATAATTAGCCACTCACCTGTTCTATTAATACTTCTTTGTGCTTTCCAAACTTCTCTCCTAACATCGACAGAACGTCCATAATAGATAGGAGTTTGTATACTTGGCTGTATCCTATCCTCTAGCAAATGTACCCCACACAACAGCATCATTAATGTCTTCTGCACATATTATATCTCATGGGATGTGAGTCCAGGGGCGCACCAACGGTGGGGGGGGGGGGGGGGGGGCACTTTGGGGACTGAAGCCCCGTCCCAGCTGTAGGCCCTCCCCAGAAATAGAGAATATTACAAAAATATGATTAGCACTATCTTCTCTCAACTAGGCCTAATCAATCATATTTTGTTTAATTATATTTAATATAAAACAAATAATTTTGTGCAGTAATTTGGGGTTTTCAAAGGAATACTCTTTTCTGTTGATTTTTAATTTTACTGTAAATTTTCACTTAAATGAAAACTGGACCTGTGATATTTTCTAGAAATGGTTAAAGTTTTACTCTTTGTACATAAAGTTTTGAAGTGGGTACAGTCAATTAAATTATTATTTTAGAGCAATTATGTAAACATTCTTGTATCAGGAAGAGAGGAAGGGGCAGTTGATATTATCACATGCCCCCACCAACTGCAAATCCTGGGTGTGAAGAAGAATGTGTAAACACAGACCTGTTAACCAGTGGCATACACAGTGACAGAGGGTAGGCCGAGGATCCCATTTTGGTACAAATTAGCTTAAATATTACCATTCTCATCCTTTGAAATAAAAATTTTTCCCCCACCCCCACTTTTTAGGGGGCATCATTGATTCTCTATCTTTCTTATCCCCCTACTTTGAATCAAATTCCCAAATATTACAGTAATTGGAATATATAATGGTGCAATCATGAAAATTATTATGTAAATCAGATATTTGGACGCAGTGGGGAAATAAATGACCTCCTCGGCGCTCCTTTTTAAATAAATTTGCTCGCGCATTAATTTGAAGCTATATCAATCAGATAGGTAGTATATAGTAACCAAAGATAAATCAATAGTCAACCCTTTCATTGTTAGAAGCAGGTTGGCATCATTTTGAATTATATAATGTGTTAGTTTCACAGAACTCAAAAAACAAACCTTTGTAGCTATAAAAAAACCCAAGTAATTTATGATTGCTCTATTATTGATTTAGTTATATAAATGCAAGTGTTGTGTGTAAATATTCAATATGGATTGTAATTTTTGTGTATGGGTTTTTTTTTGGCCTAACTAAACACCTTTTAGTAAGGAACATTTTCCTTCCTTTTATATACCTTGCAGGTACCTAAATTTGGGAAGTTAGTTACCTTGGGGAAATGTGTTGAAAAGTGATGTTTCATTATAAGCGAAAATAACCGTTTATTATCATATTTCCAACTACTCCTGTACTGTAAATTAATGTGGCAAGAATTATGATTAGTATTTTAGTTACTCATAATGAATTGTGCTTTCTTAAGAGAAAACATTGCTTACAAGTTTTAATCTTCTAGTTTGCCAATTAGCAATCAAGAGAGTAATCTAGAATTTTTGGATTTACTTTTAAAAACATACTTTTTCCCATCAAAGCACCAGGCTATTATCATTGCCATGGATGACATATACTGTAGAGTGATTGTTTAGTTTCTGTTAGTCTTCATCATTTCTCTATAACAATAAAATTAATTGATAGTTTTATAATAACAAGTATAATTATAAGAGGAAATTCCACATATTGACAAATACTTACTTTCCAGCTTTCTACTTTTTCCATATAGCAGCCAGAGCTTTTGCCAACTTATTCCTCTTGCAAGCTTGACTCGGTTGAGGTTTTTTAGACATTTAAAACTAAACAAATTTGCAGCATTAACAATGAAAATCGAATCTCTATAAGAAATAATTTGTAATAAAAGATGGACTTTTATAGAGCGACCAAGTGTATCTACGTTACTAAAACGGCCAAGCGAACCCTTCTATCAAAGGCTTGCGAAAATAAGAAAATATTTTACAGTAGGTACCGCAATTTAGGCAATGACTCTCCTCTCTGTTACTAATGACATGCTCTCCGCTCCCCATTCCTTATTCCAAGCTATCAATGGACAGACCAACAGACATTATAATTTTGTTGCTGCTTATGGGTGAGTAAGAAGAAGGGATTGTTGAGAGAATGAGAGTTTGGAGTATTCTGGAGGAAGGGGGTGGAGGGGGGGAAGGAGACAGTACACAAAAGTCCTGTAAGAGTTCGCTAAAGGATAGTCAAGGTAAACAGCTATTGTCCGCAAAAGTGTGTTAAGCAAGGTTGTACCGTGGCTACAAACATCTCCGCCGCCTACAAAAGGACACAAACATACCCCGTTTGAACGAGAAACCAGTGCCGTGTTTTGATCCTCTGCTCACATCAACACATGTCTGTTCACCGATCACGTAAAACAAGAATGAAATCACGGAGTGCTACGTAATCCGGCTTGTTTTCCCCGAGTGGAGAGCGATGCGCAGGCGCTATAACTGGGAGAAATCACACTCTGTGCTATCATATGTGTTACTCTACACCCCGAACTATCGCTCTTTCGATGTTGTGCGCAGGCATCGAGGAGAGACCAACACACTAACTTGTCTAAAATGACATAATTGAACTTGTATTACCTCCCTCCCATATTTTCCCCCCTGGGATAATTCAAATATAAGTATGTACTCAGCATGGAACAATCACTCTTTGATGCAATTAGTATTTGGGAACTTACAACATGTAAGTGTACATTATGTTGGAAAGGTTTGTTAAATATATTTTTATAGGAAAACTAAGGAACGACTTAACTCTTACTACATATGTAGGGATTCAATTTTATGTTGCTTCAGCAAATTTATTTATTAATTGTGTGCTAAATTAACTTTCTTGATAATCAGACTTGTTTAGGTTACGGGAATGTTATGGATTTATGCCTTTTAGTGCTGGTTTGGTTATATTATTCGCAAAATAAATTAAGTAATTTATGTTTGTGTGCTATTTTGCACTATAGTTTGTTTGGCCATATTTCTATAGCTGCAATATGTCTGGATAAAACTTATATGGTTTGGTTTCGTATTTTCAATTTATACGCGAGTGGGAAATTGTTAAATGATTGTAATTTGTTCAAATGTTACTATAGACTAAGGGCCAGTTTCATAGTCAGATTAGTGAGCTTAAAGTGTGAGTCGATCCTAAATACAGGACGACACCTACCTAGACAAAATGGAATGGGCCAGTTTCATATGCGAAACTGGCCCATTCCATTCAATTTCAGGTAGGTGACGTCTTGTATTTGTATAGCGCCACACTTGAGGCGTACTAAATCTGACTATAAAACCGGCCCTAAGTAAATAAGTTTGAAAGGAATTAGGCTTTTGATGTGTAGGCTACCCCCGCCTCATAGGTTGTTTGAAGAGGATTATGGTTCTACTTGTAAATATTGTAGCCAGGGGTATGGTTGTGCGCAGAAACTTATTAGTTATGTATAAGTTATGAGATATGATATGTATAGACTTTCTAACTAGTTTAATTTCAGATATCTTTGAATGGCTTAGCCATGTTAATTTGACGATAGGGCGTATTCTTTCTTTCACTTCATTTTGATTATGTTTACAACAATTAACTTTGTTTATTTTTTTTAATTGGTTCTGTTAACTTATTAAGAATGTTCTTTAATCTTGATAAATGCATTTAGTATTTTGTAACCTTATAATATTCTTTTTGCTTAGCTAAAATTTATTCGCTTCTCGATAAATATTATTGGATTATTTGCATTGCGCATTGTCCGCAACCAACAAAATAAATACTGTTAACCTTTTGATCATTATCTCTGATCTCAGGCCATTACCAATTTCACGTCATTTGTTATGCATTTATATAAAGCAAACCCTGACTTCCTTAACTTGAATGGTTGAATACTTGCATTTACTGATTGTTAATACTGCTAGGTTTGGGTACTTGGGTTTTACTGATTTGGGTGAGGGCCAAATTAAGATCCCTAGTGATATACTTTTCTATTCGTTGTATTGAAACGCCTTCTTTATGGAGAGAAGGGGTTGATCTGAAACAACTCTGCTAAGAACGTTGAGCTGCTCAAACTCAGCTTAGCAAGGGTTTAAGGTAATGATTCAAAGCTGTGGACAGCATGAGTTTGAAAAGTAGGTATTAAAAGAAACCTTCCTCGTAGAGGCAAAAATCAAGTAGTTAACGGCTTTGAACTGATTCACCATAAGTTTGAAATACATTTAAAAATTTTAAACAGTAAGATCAAAAGAAAATAAATAGAGATGGGCCACTCGAATCTACCGAATCCTGACAAGTATTCGAGATTCGAGGATTCAGTGTTTTACTGGATTTGATGGCCGAATCTTTCACCTCGTAAACAAAGCATAATTATTTTAAATTCAACTATTAGGCCAACTTGGAAAGCACAACAACTTAATCCAAAATCATTATTTTGTCGGACAAAAAAGATAAGCATGAAAAAATCTCTTTTTAAATTATAATTGTTAGGTGTAGAAAATATAACGTGCCTAATACCCTACCTTCCCAACCTATGGGAAACTTGGACTCAAGCGCATGCTCACTTCTGAAACTTTCACCTCACGAACAATCTTGTAAATATTTAATGAACACATTAAAACTCTTCAAAAACTAGAATTACAAATAAACTCGAAATAAATAAAACCAATTATGGCTTTTTTTTAAAAAGAAATAATAACACATTACACACAATACAAAGTCAGCCGCCATGACGTATATGTTTACTTGCCAGAGTGATGATTAAATAAACACGACTTAATTCTTACTACCCGATTGGTTTTAATTATCCACAACTACGCAAATAACCCAAATTTATTTCATACAATCCTTAAGTTAGATATTTTGTTGGGTTTCGTGAAAAATAAATGCTGTCAACAGACACAGATAAAACTGTTTATTTATGCCCACCGGCCTTCTATTATATATCGATTGATTGTTTAAAATCGATTCAGGTAATCTGATCACTTAATTAAGTGCTATCGAGTTTTAAAATTCAAATAACGACTTGCTAATTCATAATTTGTTTTTAAATTGATATTACCTAAGAGATTATTATTTAAAAAAATGTTATTGAAGTAATTGTAAAAATATTCTGCCTAATAAAATGAGAATTAACATATTGCAAGAGTCGAAAATATGTTCGTGTTTAAAATGGCATGTATTCTTAGAAATCGATACATTGCAAGAATCAAATATATTTCTTGTTTTCCACGCAAAGATAGTTAATAGATATAAAAAATAAAAATAAAATACATACTTATTCATTATTAAGTTCACTTTTCAATGCATGTTTAATTGTTAAGCATGTTGTTTTAGTCTTTTTTTTAATCTGTTTGTATTTTTATCTTTGCTTTCTTACTAAAATAAATTATAATCCTTCAATGAGGATCAAAGTTGATCAAAAGGTAACTAGGCCTAATTTGTTTGTTTATTTCACATGTTTTTTTAGAAACTTAACTCATTCTATCAACACTTTTAAAAATAACTAAAAGACACTCAATTTTGATTGATTTGATTTCCAAACAATAATATGAATCTGGATTGTTTAATTTGGCTGGATTTTGATCAGTATTTTGCGAGGGGTGATTGAGGTTGATTAAAAATGAAAGTGTGATTGAAATGAATCTTAATTTACAGTTTAGGCCAATATTGTGTAATATAGGTCTATTTGTAAATCATTAAAATTTCTAACGATTTGCTAGGATTCGGATTTGAGAAATGGTGGATTCAACCCATTTATAAAAATAAATCGTTACAAATGACTACATAAAAATTTAATAATAAATATTAAATATTTTATAAAATAATAAGGCGATCATACTGTAATCTTTACAAGATCATCTATAGCAAGTCATTATGACAATTACAAAATATCCGCTACTTAAAATTAATAGTTTTTGAGATACCTACTAATCTAATTCCTTTAATTTAACGTCAATTTGATCAAATTAAAATATATATATTTTTTTAACTATAACACAGCCAGAATGTGTTATTTTGAGCCAACAGTTCAATTTCTGTAAAAAGTTCCGAGACTTCAACACCCCACATTTCTTTTACTCAAAGCATCTTCCTAAGCTTTTAACCTAAAGAGTTAAATGAGAAAATCCCACACAATGTGACACTCATTCCTCATTAGTTCATACTGCTAACAGCTCATTGATACTCTTATAATCCCCTTGGAAAATAAATACATCCTACCTTGACAAAGAAATTCCTGAGACAAGTGAAAATAAATAACAGTATTAGTTTGATATAGTGTGGTTGTCAAGGGACATACTCCACCCCTGTGCTGTAGATTAATCGCAGTATATATTGAAAGGTGGCCTATAAGGTGACAAATCATCATCATCAACTGTTTCCAGCCTGTGGCTGGGTCAGTTTAGTAAAATGTCTCCAGCTTTCTCCATCCTTCCTCCTTTAATTTCTTCCATTCTTCTTCTCTCACTTGAACACTTTCTGTTATCTGATCCTTACATCTCTTTCTTGGCCTCCCATGAAGTCTTTTCCCTACATACTTAATTTACAACATTTTCTTTGGTATCCTCTTTTTCCATCCTCATTATATGCCCATACCATCTCAGTAATGCTTCCTCTACTATCTCACGTACTCCCACTATTTCCGCATAACTTAATTCCTAATCTTGTTTGTCCTTATGACAGCTAACATACTCCTCACAAACTTCATTCCCACAACCTCCACTTTACTGGTCTCTCTTAAATACCTTTAGAACGCTTTATTAGGCCTTACTCTCTTCCTTGTCATTACCATCACTTCACATTTTGCTATGCTAAATTTCATTCCACACTCTTTCACTTCCTCATTCCATTCTTGTAGTTGTTCCTGTACTTCCTCTTCCTTCTCCCCCATACCATCAAGTCATCAGCAAAGATCATGGCTCTCATTCTTATCTCCCCGAGTTTTCTGACACCATTTTCATTACCATTACAAATAATAATGGTGAAAAGTTACCCACCTGCTTCACTCCATTTTTTATTAGGAACCACTCCGTCCTTCTACTCTCCGTCTTAACACAACTCCTGTTATCCTCATACATGCTTTTCACACTCATTACAACTCCTCCATCACTTTCTAAACTTTATTTCTATCAAAGTTACATCACATGCCTTCTCCACATCCATAAATATCATTAACAAGTCTTTCCCATATTCATACCTTCTTTCCATCAGCTGTCATATGGCAAAGTTTAAGTCTATTTTAGACCTCTGTTCCCTAAATTCGTGCTGTTCCTCTCTCCACCTTCCTTTCATTTCATTTTCTTATTCTCTTTTCCAGAATATTTTCATATATTTTTGTACAGTGGCACATCAGCGTTATCCCCTCTTCCTGTCTTTATTGAAAATAGGTATTATAACTCCCATTTTCCAGTCTTCTGGCACCTCATTCTCCTTCCAAACCACTCTCGGCACCCTGTATAACCATTCTATAGCTACTTTACCTGCTGCTCTTATCATTTCCACAGTCTGTTCTTTCACACCCGGTGTTTTTCCTTATTTAATTATCTTTTATGCATCTTCCACCTCTTTCCATATAGGACCTCTTTCTTCCTGCTCCTTTGTTTAATTCTCATCCCTTTCCTCTTCTGTGTTGAACATTTTCTCAAAATATCTCATCAATAGTTCTTTTTCTTCCATGTTCTTCCTTCTTCATCTATCATACTTTCTCCTCCTGTTTCTTACCTGGCTATATAACATCATTTTAATCACTTCCTCCCACAGCTTGTTCCAGCATTTGTGTCCATTTTTGCATCCAATCCTTCCTAGCTTCCCCTACAACTACCTTCACTCTTTTCTTCTTCTCCCTATATCTTCCTTTGTTTCCTAATTCCTCTTCATACAACTCCTTTTGAATGCTTTATTCTTCTCCTCCACTGCTTACTTCACCCTATCGTTCCACCAGGGTGACTCCTTCCACTTCCTCTTATTACTAGTCCTCCCACATACCTCCTCTGCAGCTCCCACCAGACTGTTCCTAAACCTTCCCCATTCAACCTTGCATCCTTGGGTATTAAGCTTCTTGACTTTCTTAATTACTGCTCTCTTTCCTCTTCATTTTTTAGCCTCCACACCCTTATTCTTTTTTCTTGTCTTATTATCTTTCTTCTACATTCCCATCCCTTTATGTCTGCCACCAACAACCTGTGGTCACTCACTATCTAAGAATACACTTGGTATCACCTTGATGTTTAAGGTCTGCCTTTTCCATTTCTTCTTCCATGAGGAAATAGTCTATCACCGACTTTTGCTCCCCATCCTAATGTATCTTGTGATCCTATGACTTTATGTTTCCTTCTTATACCAGCTGTTTGCCACTTTAATTTTATTTCTTGCACAATCTTCTACTCTCCTCATTTCTCTCTCCTCATCCTTCCTTCTCTAACACCTCCTCAAACCCTACTCTTTCTTTTCCTACTTTTGCATTCAGATCCCCCTTACTACCTGACACTTGTTTCCCATATGCCTTTCTAGGCCTTCCTCAAACTTGTCCTTGTCTTCTCCTGGACACCCCACTTGTGGAGCATACACGTATCACCTCCACCTTTTTTCCCTCTTATTTATTGTCATCTTTATTGTTATATCCTTCATCCCTACTACCTTTGCTTGCAACACTCTCACTACGAAGCCTACTCTGCTCCCCTCCCTTTATAGGGAGAATAGACTAACACATAATGCACTATTATATCTATATTTAAGTCATCAAACATAGAAATAAAAAAAGCCTAAAAGATAATTTCCCCAAATGAAACGCATGAGTCACATTCACTAATACAGTAATAATTATTTTCGGGATACATACTCTATCCAAATGTGCAGTATTTCGGACCATGCAAATCGAACTTCTACTGTATTTAAAAAAAAAAAGTTAAAGAAAGAAGGGCATAGTACGCATTTATAAAAAAATAATTGTACAAATTTAAAGTTTATAAGAACCAACATGAATCTGGTTTTGGTTTGACACCCTTATTTGAACCTATATTGTTTACTGGCCCAAAGAAACGCTAGCTTAGATTTAGCTCCTCTAGAATGGGAGTGTAGTTAAGAGACAGTACGCAGAGGGTTCTTTATGCAAACATTAGCTCGAAGAATTATTAAAATAGTTTGCACTTTTATTTACTTAGTAATACTATATTATCAATAAACAGTTTTTATTGATAGTATAGTATTACTAAGTAAATACAAATTATTTTCAAATAGGATGACATCAGTGACTTTGAGGCAATGTTTGGATAAAGATCCTCCTGTTTGCTTTCACTTAGCTACACTCCCATCGTATATGAGCTATAAGTAATACAGCTCGCACCAGACATGGTATTGTAATGCGGTCTTCTGTAATTTGGTTGTCAAATGAAGAATGCATAAAATAACACATCAATAGCTTTTCTGGTTCAAGTGTTACCTTGCGTCTAATTTCCCAGCTCATCAGCCGTTAAATGGATTCTTAAAATAAGTCATTTGTAATTTGAAACCAATAACCAATAATAAAGGTAATTAAATGCCAGGGAAATAGTATAGGAGACAGTATCTTCATAATCAATATGTATATTCATTTATAACATATGTAACACAAACACAATCACTTGTTAAGTGAATTTATGATTATTTTAGCATATTTTCTAGATACATTTTAGTTAATATATTGAAGGCATACCTTGTTAAACAATACGACAATCATTCATAGGTGTTGGGATATTTACAATAGTACAATACACATAAATAAATAAAACAAGAAATCAAAATTTTGGCAAAGACAACGTACAAAAAGCAACTTATTCAAAATAAAATTATATGAGTGAAATAATTAAATGTCTCAGACCCAAAGAATCTCAACTTAAGGTTTTGTTCTAACATAACAAAGGTACGCGTAGCATAGGATAGTTTTCTCTGCTCATTTGATTTGCAATCATTATTGTATTATATGAATATATTTAAGATATATATATAGCACACCAAAGGTAAAAATTTCCACCGAAATGTATGTTACAATAAAGTTTGTTTTAAAACTACTTAACAACACTATGTACAATGATTGATTGTTCATCGTGGCAACACACCACACACCGAGATTAACTATGTGGTTCAGCTGGAGGATCGCTCAGCCTTTCCAGGTTCACAGCTCCCTGGACAAATCAAACAGGTACTATATTTATCTGTGTACATATTCAACACAATAGAGCAGTAGTACTCGAATCCTTCCTAACATTATTATCAGCAATAAACACACATTTCACATCACTAACAACACTGGCATCTCCTAAATACATGATGTACCTTTATAAATTTAAATAATACAATTCTAATAATCACAATAACCTTATCTACCGTAATTACCTGAAAATAAGCCACCTTCGAATATAGACCACACTCTTAAATTAGAAATAACTTTAAGACCTAAATACAATTGTGCCCATTGTTTTTTCATATTATATTATTTATTTTTTCTTGTACTAAATGTATATCTATCTATACAACAAACTTAATATCTCAATTTTACACATCTTACAATTACACTCTCCCCCTACTACATTATCTATGAATGGGATATTCTAGGAGCTGATCCACCACACCTTTTCATATAATTTGATTTCTTCCTCGAAACAGTTGATTCACAACCATGTAGTGAGGACAACACCTTCCTCTCATAGCTCTTTGTTAGCAGTTTTTT
Organism: Timema podura; assembly: GCA_033556935.1. Taxonomy (NCBI): domain Eukaryota; kingdom Metazoa; phylum Arthropoda; class Insecta; order Phasmatodea; family Timematidae; genus Timema; species Timema podura. The sequence goes on along the minus strand of JAVRXN010000013.1, from coordinate 56,758,923 downwards.
GATCTATAACTTTTTTCAAACAATTTTTTTTTAAATTATAGGTTATTTTTTATATTTGTCACTTCATTGATAGGCTACTCTATCAATTGTGTCGTAGTTTAACCATATTTTGTCTGTGTTTCTTTATTGAAGACCTGAGAATGATGTAGAATTATATTGAAACTTGTCAACAAATGGTAGCTGCCCACGCAGCGTTGCAACACAAGGAGAAAGGGAATGAGGCCTACTACTAAGAATAGTCAATATGTGAACTCCAACTCTTTTTCTTTTATTAATCAATTTAATTTTTACCATTTTGCAAAAAAACTTTTCTAACACTACTTTTCCTTATTCTTTCTACTTGTTTGGTTTTTAATATAATTCTCTTTGATACCTCTTATAATTTTTTAGCTTTTAACAAATGGATTGATTTATATATATATATATATATATATATATATATTATATATATTATATATATATTATATATTTATATATATAATATTATATATATATATATATATGTATTTATATATATATATGTATTATATATATATATATGTATTATTTATTATATGTATTTATATATAATATATGTATTATATATATATATATAGTTTATATATATATATATGTATTTAATTATTATATGTATTTAAATATTGTATTATAATATGTTTATAATATATATATATCTAATTCAAGGAAAACTCTTTTCACTATTTACAATAAAATTGGAAGAGGTACAGGAATGAGGATTGAAACCACCAGTTCACACTTACATTGCTTCACGGACAAAGAAGTAACAGCTGCCTCTTGAAGACAGTCTATCACTCCGCTAAATCCCTTGACCTAGGTTTAATTAAATCAAAACTCATCAAGAGTGTGAAACATTTATCCTTCGAGAAATCTTGTTGTGCGTTTCACATCCAGTGGCAGCAATTTAAAGTATGAACTGTGTTCCTGTTTTAATTGTTTTTGTCCAATTTTATTTGTTCCTATCCTTCTTTCCTTTACTAACTTTCATTTATAGCCAAATATATATTTATTTATTTTTATCAGTAATATATCACTAAATTCTAAAGGCAATAATTGTTTAATTATATGGTTTAAAAACTACTCCAAATGCATGATGCAATTATAAGACTAAGATAAGACTAAGAATGTAGTTTTGTAAGGAAGCTTAAAAGAGAGAAATAGAAAGACAAAGAGAGAAATAGAAAGGTATAAAAAGAGAAAGAGCAAGAAAAAAATTATTCATCAGTCCCAGACGAAGTTACATTCTAGAGATGAGTGAAAAAAAGAGTGAAAACCATCTTTCAATTACTTTGGTAGAATGTTAAATCTTAATAGATAGCTTAAAAAACAAACAATATACATTAACTAGTATTAAAATAATATGCATTGAGCATTCAGCCCGAATGTGTAAGACATGGTGATAAAGAAAATACATGCATTGACTTACACAACAAACAATATACACTGACAAGACCAATACCAAGGTGGCCACTTAAACTAGAGACAAAAAATTCAAACATTATTATTGCTGGCTTTCCTGACAACAAATAAATAATAACAAAAAAAAAATTATTTCCTGATTTTTTAAAATGCTTTTGCTTCAGTTGTGAGAAAGAACCATTTATTTTGAATTTTTTTGGGGGGTGGGGGGGTAAAATATATGTTGAACACACTGGTAACATTTTGTAGATGAGCAAGTATTTATATCCGATTCCTAGGCTAGTAAATTAGCTCCTGTTGAGAGACTTGGCCACAAGTCACCACAGTTAGGATTCCTGCTTCTCCTCTGAAAAAATATTCAGGATACAACTATGGAATCACCCACCCTACATCCTTGTCACACTTTTTTTAAAGTCTAGATCATTGGTTCTAAAAGGGTGTTCTGCAAAATTCATGATGTTATGTTATTGTTGATAAAAAAAATAACTATAACTTGTTTTATTCAATTATAACTTTTTTTAAAGAATAAGAAAAAAAGTTTCAAAGTTTTAATTTTATCTATTTTCTATATAATTTAATGGCTTACAATTAAAAAGTTGAGTAATTAATGAGAAACTTGAGCTTGTTGTTTCTTGCACTAAAGTTAAATTCATACATATTTCCTGATCGACGGAGAGAATTCTCTCTGTGTGCACATGTTTGGTGTGCCTCACTTCAAATAATAGTGTTCCGTAAACAAAACATCGAGAACCACTGGTCTAGATCATAAAGTCATTATTCCACTTGTGATATGTGCTCAGCTATGAGTAGGAGAGTAGATAAGTTAAATAGTAGTATGTAAGTGTGCTACACTTAGTAGTGGCGGAACTTTAGTTGTGTAGGTGGGAGTGGGAAATTAGCAGTTTACCTGTGGCGTCGGTATGTCTCAGATTACTCTATTTTTCTAATGGCTGACTCCCGACTCAGAATCCTTTATAAACTGCTAATGTTTAATAATTAGTAGAGGTGTACGGATTCAGTAAAACCGATTGCCGAATGTTTAAAATAATTGTTCTTGCTAAGATTATTTACACCAATTAGTCCTGATCATCGATTATTTATTAATAACTATTGGGAAATATGCTTAATATAATGATAACAGTTAATGTAATTAATACAAAAAAATTATTTAAAATCAACAGTTAAAGCTTTGATAACTTTAATTTTTGATTAATCTTGGCCTAACTGGTGAAAGTTTCAATTAGATTGTTAGTTTCATCAACATTTTGAACTTAAATTTCTTTATCCGACTATGCAATCTTTGCATAGCCCACAAACCAGATGCAGTGTGAATATAAGTGTTTGTTTGCGATTTTGATCACTCAACTCCCAACTAGAAAATTTTGCTTTAAATTTTAATTAAAAAACACGAATAATTGGTATCCGTATCAGTACACACCTATTAATTAGTAATAAATTTACTGCGGTAAAATGCTCCATTACAGATTACTTCATGGGAGGCATCTTTGATATTGTGAATTTATATTTCAATACATTTAACAATCAAAATCACAAGTATTGGTCATAAGTAATAAAAGAAGTATTAAATTAAAATGGTATATTTACCATTATATATTGTTATAATATTATAAATCATTCTTTTGAAGCCGAAGTCGGTACATTTTTCAACGACTCCACACAAAATAGACTCAAACTCAACCTTCCTGGTTGTCCACAAAACCAAAGGGGAGGTCAGGGTACTTGCCTGGAATTTTTTTGAAAAAAAGATGCCTCTAGAAGCTATTTTAAGATGTACTTGCCTGGAATATTTTAAAGGTTCTCTTTCTTTTGGCAAATCTTTCAAAATTAAATGCCTCTAAAAGCTTTTGGAGTTTGATGCAGCTTCATATTCAAAAATATCAGAGGAAAGTGAAATAAATCTGGAGGTGGCAAATTTATTCCACAGAATATGGGTGGAGAGGGAGAGGGACGGGGAGGGGAAGTGCGGCATACTCCCAGTTCCACGTCGCTGGCTACACCTTAAAGTGACAACACAAAAATCTTTTATAAAAGACAAACCTAACCAAAATTCACCAACCAATGCCACAAACAAAACACAATGATAAAACCAAAATGCACCAACTTATACCACAAACAATACACACTGATAAAACCAAAATTCACCAACTTATACTACAAACAATACACACTGATAAAACCAAAATTCACAACCAATGCTACAAACAATACACACTGATAAAACCAAAATTCACCAACTAATACCACAAACAATACACACTGATAAAACCAAAATACAACTATCTGATTAAATGATTCCAACCCATAAGACACATTTTCTACTCTTTATCTTTGACAGAAAGCAGGTGCAATCAAAATAGTCCTATTTTTTCTTTCAACCCAATGACAGTGGATATGTTGGAAGAGTCTGATTAAGGATACATGGATGATATGGATGCCATTATGTAATGTTGTGACATACTCTTGCAATGGTAAGTAAGGCAAACAAAGCAACTAGTTTATTAATATCTGTATTCTATTAGGGGAAAATTGTGAGAAAGATTTAGTAATTCTTTTCATTACTGCAGGATTCCCTGTTGAATTATATCTGGTTGTAGGGGAAGCAACACACCGTGAAAGTATTGACATAGAGTTTTATTATATATATATATATGTATGTATATATGTATACACAACGTGTTTCTAAAACATTGCATCAAACTTTGGCAGGATACTTCTTGGGTGAAATTAGAATAATTCTCATAAGCAACCTAGGGTCCATCTTCAATATTAAGGGCGGTATACACCCCTAAAGACAGAGCTAAAAATGATTGTTTTGTGAAATATTATGAAAACTGCTTAGGGTATTACAACAAATCTTTGTATACTACTTATTGAAACCTTGATCATTAATAAACTAAATGTGCTGTTACCGTTACCCACCCCTATCATGTAAAAAAAGGGGGGTTGTAACACATTTTTTTTAAATAAAATATGTCAGCGTAAGTATTACCAATTTTTACTTAAGATTAAAAAACAGGGGATCAAAATTAACAAAAAAGGTGTCTTGGAGAAACTGTCTAGCTTTCCCCGTTTCTGGGATAATCACACAAGTTTGAGATCAGAGCCAAGTGCTAATGCCTGCCAGGTAGGCAGCCAGAATCGCAGTTTTATTTCTCAATGCAGTCGGTTAACCATTTTTACCGGCACGTGTAACTATGTATCACGTACATTTGGTAAACAAGGCTGGTTTGTGTGTTATGATGGAGAAACTCTGATACTTTTCCTTCTTCATAAGCTCCGATGTGTTGCTATTTATTACATTAGTGAGTTATGCTTACACAGTTCACATTTGGGTGGGATTTTATTCATTACACTCACTGGAATATTGAAAGCTACATTAAGAAATACAAATTGTAGTTATTGCATGTTTTAGTTCCTAGCTTCAAAAGCAGATTCATAGCAAGTGTTCAAAATGGTGGCCCCTAACGTTATTGCAATAATTGAGGCGACGTATCAATGACTGGCGTACTCTTTCGAAAACACGTGGAGTTTCTTGAACCTTATCACATGCAGCAACTATCCTGGCTAACAGGTCTTCCTCAGATTCAACAGCTGTCTCGTACACCAAAGCTTTGACAAAGCCCCACAGAAAGAAGTCTAACGGATTTAGGTCAGGAGAGCGTGGTGGCCACGCAACAGGCCACCTCTTCCTATCCATCGAGCAGGAAATGCATTGTTGAGGTAGTCACGCACAGCTCTTGTGAAATGAGGTGGGGCACCATCATGTTGTAGCCACATGCGTTGTCTAACGGAGAGCGGTACATTCTCGAGGAACTGTGGCAATGCAAATTTCAGAAATTGGTAGTAGATGTGGCCACTCAAACGTCGTGGCATCAGGTAAGGGCCAATGAGATGGTTACCCACAATGCCTGCCCAGATGTTGACAGAAAATCTATGCTGGTTGTCCATGATGATAGTTGCATGAGGGTTCACGTCATTCCAAATGTGACTATTTGTACTATTAAAATAGCCGTTTCTGGTGAATGTTGCCTCATTGGAAAACAATATTATAGTGGAGAAATCAGGAACCACTCCGCACTGCTGCAGAAACCAGTCGGAGAATTCATGTCGAGGAGCATAATCTGCTGGCCCCAATGCCTGCACCTTGCGCATGTGGTAAGGATGCAGCAGCTGATCATGCATGACACGCCATACTGTGGAATTGGACACATTCGTTTGATGCGCAATGGCACGTGTGCTTGTTGACGCGTTATCATCCACATAATTCAGTACCTCTTCTTCGACAATTGGAGTGCGAACATTCCTCGGGTGACCAGCTCCCCCTCGTAGCTGAAATGTACCTGTTTCATGAAGTCGCTGAGTGACATCGGTGAAGGTCCGGTGATAAGGTTGACGTCGCGCAGGATATCTATCGTGGTACAACCGTGCATCTGCTATTGCGTTTCCTCTAGCTTCACCGTACAGCATGACCATGTCTGTCATTTCTGCGTTTGTGTACTTTGCCATTTGACTAGTAATACGCGCAACATGCAGTGAAGTCGTGTGGACTGATGCAGTCTGCTCGTGGAAGGAGGGGAAGATAGTGATAATAAGAGTGGGGGAAAGGAGGGGGTGAAGCAACACAGCTTTATTGGCTCCCTACCTGGCAGGAATTAACACTTGTCTTTGAAATTAAACATGCATGATTATCTCAGAAACGGGGAAAGCTAGACAGTTTCTCCAAGACACCTTTTTTGTTAATTTTGATTCCCTGTTTTGTAATCTTAAGTAAAAATTGGTAATACTTACTCTGACATATTTTATTTTAGAAAAAATGTGTTACAACCCCCCCTTTTTTACATGATGGGGGTGGGTAACGGTAACAGCACATTTAGTTTATTAATGATCAAGGTGTAACATTGTTATGTTACATTTACCCGCCTCCGCTATTTCCACCTGATCAATCTTACTACCCGCTCCATGAAACTACGAAGAATAGCCTCAAAACAATAGTAATCTTCACTATTGTAAATCCAGTCCTAATACAGTTCTTTAATTAATACGTCTCTTTCTGCCCTATACTCCTTCAACAACCACAATTCAATTTCAAATAATAATTCCATTCTATTACTTACCGCCTGGATCTGCTGTCCGAGACACGAAGATTGCTCATAAGTAAAAATAAACGTCCTAATTCGGCGAGTGGGGCAAATGTACTGTGAGTACCCGCACTTGATGCTTACAGCTGACCGTCTAGTTGGATACTAGCGGGCGCAAATTCATGATAATAATTCTATCAAGACAAGATGACGTCACCTGACCTCGCCGGGGCTAACTACAGACCACTATACGTAGCAAGCCAATCGTCCGGGGAGGATTTGAAAATTAAGACACCAAATCCGTTGGGCCGAGCGGTTCATCCAATCATAGACCTGCATGCTGAATTCCCAAGAGATGGCGAGACTTCCACCTGCCCAACAACGTCACCGGCCAACTGTGGTTACCACCCCCCCTTTAGTGATACGCAACTAGCACTGTATATAACCTATGTCCATTATTGTGAATAGAAGATTCGGAGTTCTGCAAGTGACCCGGGGTGGTCGTTGTGCTGTACGAGCCATCATTCGGAGTTCTGCAAGTGACCCGGTGTGGTCGTTGTGCTGTACGAGCCATTATTCGGAGTTCTGCATGTGACCCGTGTGGTCATTTTGCTGTACGAAAAAAAGTAAAGAAGAATTAACAGTTAAATATTCTTTAAATGTTCAGTTCGCTATATAATTATGTACGTGAAGAGTCCAGAGAGGACGGGATTGATTCAGTACGAGAATTAGTCCGTATTCACGTAATTAGATCTGAATGTGCGAATAAACTGTTATGTTGACTGATGACCGGCACTGGTGGTCATACGGTCCGAAGTGCGACTACCGAAGGCAATGGATAGACTATATCTATATAGAAGTGCAACACTATACTGCGTCGTGAATAAGTAGACGTATAATGTCTCGCCTAACTGAACGCTTGTGCTCCATCTCTATTGCTGCCAACAACCTCTGCTCCTGTCGTCGGCCACGTGGATTTTCACCAGCACCGCGTGAAAATGTGGACTCATCTCTATCGAGGAGACATGACAACAATGATTTTCACCAGCACCGCGTGAAAATGTGGACTCATCTCTATCGAGGAGACATGACAACAATTGACTCGGTAATGAGAACATTTCTTATGTTGTTATATATTTTTGAAACTAAAATATCGGACGTGTCAACTAATGGAGTTGACGTTGTTTATTGGACTATCTAAATATTATTGTTGAGAGACTTTACGTAATAAACTTTATACTGTGTAGAATCATATTATGTATTTACTTGGTTTCATGAATAGTCAATTTTACGTTTGCATATATCTTGTATGAATATATCTTGTATGAATAGCTTGAAATGCAGTTATCATTTATCATTGGTATTAATCCAGTTCTTATTATTGTAACAAGAAAATTTTCAATAGTAAAACTTAGGTTTTCTTTTACAAAACCATTATTAATAAATAATAATAATGTTTAGGGTGTATTACCAAAGAATGTTTTCCTATAATCTATGTTCGCAAATACTTTCGCTGCTAGGATTGTCTAGGCCACAATGTTGATGTTGTTGAAAAAACTTGCTTATTAAATGACTATTTACTTTAAAATCTCTGATTATTTCCTTATTTATTCTTTTTATTTTTCACATAGCTTATGCCCCTCTATACTCGTTATGTTGTTTACGGTGGCCTTAAACTACGAGGTAATAGAGAGGGCGTAACACTGCGCCACTCTGCTACCTGGTAGCGATTGGCCGAACTAACCTTCATACTTGGAAAACATTCTTGCAAAACTTGTAACAAAAAAAAAAAAATTTTTTTGTAATTTTTTTTTGTGTCTATATATTGTATTCTGTGTAATTTAACTCTGTTTAATTTATGTTTCATGGACGGAACACTGGACGCAACATCTGGGGGAGATACGGCTAGCGGCTCTGTTGGGCTGTTGACTAAGTCCATGGTTTACAAGCTCAATAAAGAGGGTCTTATATCCGAGCTTGCCAAACGGGGACTTCAATGTTCGCCCGAGACAACGGTTGTACGCCTCCGCGCTATTCTTTTGGGAGTCTTGGTGGAGGGTGACATGGCTGAGCAGACAGAATTGGAGGATCACCAGGCTGATCCGGTGAGAGTAGATGATCCATTTGACTTATCGCGGGCGTTGGTGAGTAATAAAACTCAACATAAAATTCTCCAAGATTTTGTTAACCTCGTACCGTTGTGTGATGGTCAGAATAGCTCCACATTATTTTTGTTCCTGTTAGAAGTAGACAGAGTATGTAAACTGGGGATAGGAAGTGAAATAGAGTTTGTTGCTCTTTGTTTAGTGAAAACATCGGGTTATGTTACCCGAGTAATTTCTGAGGGCTTAACCCAAAGATTAAGCTGGAAACAAATTAAACTCAACTTATTAAGTAGTCTCATTCCCGCTAGAGCTAGGGAAAACCTATCTAGGGTATACGTGCATCGTTTTCAGCGCCCTTCAGAAAGTTTACGTAACTTTATTTTGTCTGTCTCCGAGGCTGTTGACGTGTTGGGGCTAGGACTCTCCGAACGTCAAGTTGTTGACATCATATTAGAAAATGTTTCCCCTTTATCTAGGCGTCATTTTATCTTCACCAATAAACCGTGTACCTTAGTTGAACTTCATGACCTTGCTTTTCTTATTGAGGGAACTTTACTCGCAGAGAGTGAGTTTTTGCTGTCTAATACGCCTGTTACTTCAGACCGGCGCATGGGTTTGCATCCCGGAAACTTAGGTGGTGGGCAGAAGGATAGAACTAGTACTCCCGCTTTGGATACCCAACCTGTGGCTATGTACCACTCTGGCTCGCGAGGTAATATAAATAGGGATAAAACCTGTACTCCCGCTTTGGATACCCAACCTGTGGCTATGTACCACTCTGGCTCGCGAGGTAATATAAATAGGGATAGGAAAAATATTAGATGTTTCAAGTGTAACCGAGTAGGACACATACAGCGTTATTGTCGGTCGGGAAACGAGTGGCGCGCCGAGTGAATCATGGGTCACCCGTGCGTAGCGTTATTCCATGCCCGTATTCTCCTGTTGTTGATATCAAAGTTGGTTCTAACAATTGTCTAGGTTTGCTAGACACCGGGGCAAGTGCTTCGTTTAGGAATGCTAATTATCTTGTTTTTCTTGTGATATGCTTTAGGATAGAGGTTAGTAGTCTTGCTATGACTGTTAAGGTAACTCTGACCATCTATCACAGCGAGTCACAAGTCCACTGGGACCGAGATATAGACTTTTTGAACTTAGCGTTTAATTCTGCCCTACATGAGTCAACTGGTGCTTCTCCTTGCTCGATTATGTTTGGTCGGGATCCGAACCATCCCCTACTGTCTCTCTGGGATGTTGATCCTTTGCTAACTTCTCCTAACGAAACTTCATATTCTCAAAGGTGTGCAGATGCTTTTCAGAATTTGAAGAAAAGTCAAAAAAAGAGTAGCTGAGGTATACAATCGGGGTCGAATCCCGGTTAATATTTTAGAGGGTGATTTGGTAATGTGTAGGTGCTTTCCCCAGAGTTCTAGCATCGATAAAATTAGTGCTAAATTATCTCCCAGATGGAGCGGGCCGTGGGTTGTAGAATCATTTTTGACTCCTGTATCAGTACGGCTAAAAGATCCTACTAACGCCACTGACACACGTCGGGCTCATGTTAGCCATCTGAAGAAATTGCCATCTTAAATGATAAATGTTTATGTTGTAAATAATTGTTTGTAAATAATGAGTTTTGGCCTCATGTTGTTGAAAAAGGTTAACGCCTTTAGTTTTTGGTTTGATAAGAAAATGAAAAGATAATTATCAAATTATAGTTTTTCTAGAAAACCAAAGTAATAATATTTTTTTGAAATTTGGAAAGTTTAGTTGTGTCTTAATGGATAACGTAAGCTTTTGTATTCTGATACGTTTATTCCACTCATGAATTACTCTTTATAAAAAAATAGTGCCACTTGAATAGGCGTATATATAAATTTATGGGGTTTATGTAATTACCTTTGGTATGTCTATTATTTTTGTTTAGAGATTTGGTTATGCTAGTAAAGCATTGGTTAGTTCCTCTTTGAATTATTCTTTATAAAAAAATAGTGCCACTTGAATAGGCGTATATATAAATTTATGGGAATTTATGTAATTACCTTTGGTAAGTCTATAATTTTTATTTAGAAATTTGACGTTGGTTGTCGATTGGCAGAGGAACATGTAGTTGATCTCATGAGAAAGGTCTACCGTGTGTATTAAAAAAATTTTGTGTGAGTTTTAGATCCATTATTAGAAATAATGATATTCAGTATATCTTGGAATCTATGTGTAAAACACCAAATATTTATTAGAAACCATTAGTTTCACTATGAACCCTTCCGAGGTAATAGAGGGGGGGACGCTCCCCAATATTACGTCATGAAGCTGTTTTGTATAATAATGTATAAAATTAGATTAGGAATATAGAACATAAAATGTTTCTGTTGCTATGCTATGCTAAGACTCTTGTGCCTCACTTGCGAGATTGAAGAGAAAGGTCGAGCAAATCTAATGTTAAAACTCTTGTGCCTCATTTGCGAGATTGAAGAGAAAAGTTCATTCAAACCTTAGATTAAAACTCTTGTGCCTCATTTTGCGAGATTGAAGAAAAAAGTTCGACCAAATTAGTTTCTATAACCGTGTGCTTTTTTTGTAAATCAAGTTTTTGAGTCTAGTTGCGTCTCTGTCCCTGAGTCCCTTGGTAACCAGTATGAAGTGGTCGGTGACGGCGGCGTCTTCATGAGGAAGAGAAAGACGGCTGCGACCAGGAGGAAGTTGAAGAGAAAACATCCCCAACTCCCTGGGATGTTAGAGGTGCTGCCAAGATGCTGGGAAGATGGACCATATCTGTGCCATAATGAAGATGCTTTTTTCGCATCCCGCCGCCAAGGGGGGGAGATTTGTAACATTGTTATGTTACATTTACCCGCCTCCGCTATTTCCACCTGATCAATCTTACTACCCGCTCCATGAAACTACGAAGAATAGCCTCAAAACAATAGTAATCTTCACTATTGTAAATCCAGTCCTAATACAGTTCTTTAATTAATACGTCTCTTTCTGCCCTATACTCCTTCAACAACCACAATTCAATTTCAAATAATAATTCCATTCTATTACTTACCGCCTGGATCTGCTGTCCGAGACACGAAGATTGCTCATAAGTAAAAATAAACGTCCTAATTCGGCGAGTGGGGCAAATGTACTGTGAGTACCCGCACTTGATGCTTACAGCTGACCGTCTAGTTGGATACTAGCGGGCGCAAATTCATGATAATAATTCTATCAAGACAAGATGACGTCACCTGACCTCGCCGGGGCTAACTACAGACCACTATACGTAGCAAGCCAATCGTCCGGGGAGGATTTGAAAATTAAGACACCAAATCCGTTGGGCCGAGCGGTTCATCCAATCATAGACCTGCATGCTGAATTCCCAAGAGATGGCGAGACTTCCACCTGCCCAACAACGTCACCGGCCAACTGTGGTTACCACCCCCCCTTTAGTGATACGCAACTAGCACTGTATATAACCTATGTCCATTATTGTGAATAGAAGATTCGGAGTTCTGCAAGTGACCCGGGGTGGTCGTTGTGCTGTACGAGCCATCATTCGGAGTTCTGCAAGTGACCCGGTGTGGTCGTTGTGCTGTACGAGCCATTATTCGGAGTTCTGCATGTGACCCGTGTGGTCATTTTGCTGTACGAAAAAAAGTAAAGAAGAATTAACAGTTAAATATTCTTTAAATGTTCAGTTCGCTATATAATTATGTACGTGAAGAGTCCAGAGAGGACGGGATTGATTCAGTACGAGAATTAGTCCGTATTCACGTAATTAGATCTGAATGTGCGAATAAACTGTTATGTTGACTGATGACCGGCACTGGTGGTCATACGGTCCGAAGTGCGACTACCGAAGGCAATGGATAGACTATATCTATATAGAAGTGCAACACTATACTGCGTCGTGAATAAGTAGACGTATAATGTCTCGCCTAACTGAACGCTTGTGCTCCATCTCTATTGCTGCCAACAACCTCTGCTCCTGTCGTCGGCCACGTGGATTTTCACCAGCACCGCGTGAAAATGTGGACTCATCTCTATCGAGGAGACATGACAACAATGATTTTCACCAGCACCGCGTGAAAATGTGGACTCATCTCTATCGAGGAGACATGACAACAATTGACTCGGTAATGAGAACATTTCTTATGTTGTTATATATTTTTGAAACTAAAATATCGGACGTGTCAACTAATGGAGTTGACGTTGTTTATTGGACTATCTAAATATTATTGTTGAGAGACTTTACGTAATAAACTTTATACTGTGTAGAATCATATTATGTATTTACTTGGTTTCATGAATAGTCAATTTTACGTTTGCATATATCTTGTATGAATATATCTTGTATGAATAGCTTGAAATGCAGTTATCATTTATCATTGGTATTAATCCAGTTCTTATTATTGTAACAAGAAAATTTTCAATAGTAAAACTTAGGTTTTCTTTTACAAAACCATTATTAATAAATAATAATAATGTTTAGGGTGTATTACCAAAGAATGTTTTCCTATAATCTATGTTCGCAAATACTTTCGCTGCTAGGATTGTCTAGGCCACAATGTTGATGTTGTTGAAAAAACTTGCTTATTAAATGACTATTTACTTTAAAATCTCTGATTATTTCCTTATTTATTCTTTTTATTTTTCACATAGCTTATGCCCCTCTATACTCGTTATGTTGTTTACGGTGGCCTTAAACTACGAGGTAATAGAGAGGGCGTAACAAAGGTTTCAATAAGTAGTATACAAAGATTCGTTGTAATACCCTAAGCAGTTTTCATAATATTTCACACAACAGTCGTTTTTAGCTCTGTCTTTAGGGGTGTATACCGCCCTTAATATTGAAGATGGACCCTAGGTTGCTTATGAGAATTATTCTAATTTCACCCAAGGAGTATCCTGCCAAAGTTTGATGCAATGTTTTAGAAACATGTTGTATATAGTCTGTCTGTATTCCATTTTTTGTGAATTTTCTATTTTTCTGGGTAGTATAAGAAGACCAAACAGTATATTTTTAGAATTTGTCTGTTTGTTGTTTGTTACTCATTAGATTGAGACTTTTTCTATTGTACTCTTTATTTTTACGATAACAGGGTAAGCTATATATATCATCGTGCTATCTCATCAGTGAGCAAATCCGTGCCGAAGAAACCCGGTGTAAGCTACGACACAACTGCTTGGCGCAGGTACAAAGCATGGCACTTGATTCATCCAGGGGAAGGTGAGTACGTATTTCTTTGGGAATCTTTGTACCCCCATAAAGCACTTTCCTTGAGTCAGTTTAATTCTTTTATGGCATTTAAAGTGGTCGGTTGTGTTAAATGTGTTAGTGCCACAAAGAATATTCTTGCTTACTGTTTGGTATTAAGCCAACAGCATAATTTTGTTTAACGTGAAAGGGCGATCACTATATAGTGCTTCTTTCAATTTACGTTTGTTTCTTGGATAACAAATTTAAACTATTTCTTTTGATATTCATTGCAACAACGTATCTGCTTAAGTGGGTAAATATTAAGGCAAGGACTGAAAAAATATGAACAATTTATTTTGGTTCCTTACTCCAGGTAGTAACGTCGTCAGCATGTAAAACATTTCCCTCGTCTCATGTTTCTGAAATGGGGTTTATTGGTAGTTTAGAGAGATTCGCTGAGAAAAAGGGTAATTTACTAGATATAAATGTGAGCGAAGCCACGGGTAAACTCTAGTGTAAATTAAGTGTTGCAATAAACATCTATAAAAAAAACTTTTAAGAAATATTTTTCTTCTCTGATAACCAATTTATGAGACATTTATTTGTGGCCTATTTTTCAATCCTAAACATTACAAAAACATCAAATTTGTCTTTAATTTAAGAACAAACTTTCACTCTATTATATTTGTAATTAAGAGCAAAATCTTTTCCAAAATTGACTTTAATATCAGTGGCAAATGAGTTGTTTGTTATAAGTAGAAAATGATCATTCTGATCTTTAGTGTGGATTTTTGTCTGTTATTAACTAAGGATTTTCTTTTAGTGCATAGTATATGGTTGAAGAAATTTACACTGATCTCAGTTTTATCCTATTTTTACTACTTTTGAAAAATCTCCATTTTGAAATTAAGGTTACAACTTCATTACTTAAAATCACAATTCTTTTGGCTCTTGATTTGAGCTAGATTCTAAGGAAAGCATATAAAAGGAGGAAGGACAATAAGTTCATATTACAATGAACATCACTGTTTTTTTTAAAGATGGAATAACTGTTAAATTATTCAAAACTAAGATCTTACACATCAAGGCACCAGTCTCATTCATATTTTCCTATCCGCCAATGTGGAGTTGATCCAGATCCATATCCTGGATGAGTGTCCCAATGGTTTCTCACTATTGCCACATAAATGCGGTGTACTTTATCTAAAATGTCCTTTCTTCACCCCATTAGAGGATTGTAATAAGAGTAATTCCTGTAGAAAACCTTATGTAAGTGAATGAAGCTAAGTTATTTTCATGTCCTTTCAACAATGATTTAGCTTAGTGTTTTATCTGGTATAACTTTTAAAAATTAAAATGTATGCTTTTTCTAGCAAACAATGTGTTATTATGATGGTAGAGAATGTGTCAAATTACTTCAATTCCACAATACAGTACTCTCGATCATCAGGGGTGGGAGGGAAAATAATTTGCCCAGATTAAAAAAAAAAATTCATATTTACACTGTTATAAATAGATGTCGCCACTTCTGTTCGATAACATGTTGGCAATTTCACCAGTTTTATTTTCTCTTATAATGTAATCAAATGCAAAATTATGTTTACATTTCATATTCATTGTTTCATCCACATGTTCATTTTTACTGGCCTGTACATCGCCAGACACTTATATTGTAGCGTGCAGGGTGGGGTTTCACTTGAAAAATTATTAACTAAATAAAAATTATTGTCTCCTTTAATATGACCCCTGATAATTGAGAGAACTATTTAAGAGCTAGCATGTCTACCTTTGTTTCACGATAGAATTAAAACAGTATGTTGTGAGCCTACCATCAATTATTGCTGGCACACTCTATTATCTGCACTAGACACTTTCCAAACTCTTCAATGATGAGTCGTTCTGCCTCATCCTCTGAATATCTGAACCTCTCTGCCTCGTCTGCTTGAGCCAAAAGACACTGGCATGTGGCGTCCACTACATCTTGGGTCATGAAGTTGGATGGCTGCCTGCAATACATGGTTCACTTTCATTACTTTATTGTTAGAGATGTCATTTTACAAATACAATTACCATAAATATAACAAAAGAAATATTAACAACATATTTTACTATAATCCATTCATTATCACGTTCATGCTTTCATAATTACTGGTCTGGTTAAGTTTTTCCTATAATTATGATGGATGGGGCTGAATGGCCAATAAGAAGCATCAGAGCTTTAAAACAAATTTCAAATCAACGTTTTGGAAAGATATCTAATCACATATTTTCCTGAATCCTTGAATCACGAAAATCCTTAAGGATGCAATGGTTTGAGGATTCCATCCCTATTTACTAAAAATGTAATCAGAGTGCTTCATTGGTCATTTTTAATTATAGGTAAGATAAGCAATGAGTGTGCTAACAACACTAAAATCCGTTCCAGTGGCTGAGAAGACTAATGCGCTAGTCTCGAAATGAACTTTATCACTTTTGACGCAAAGAGGAGGTCAAGGATTGAATAATGAATGGGTGAACTGATTTATTACTGTGGGTTTTTAATCTTCTCTCCATGCAAATGCGTGTTCTTTTCCTCTTAACTACTTTAAAACTTTATATACATTGTTGTTATTGTGTTTTTTTTTTTACAGTTACAACCTTGACTTCTCAAATACAAGTTTTGAAACAGGAGACGTCTGTACGTCCCTACCACCATTAGTGATTTATAATTCAATTGACCATACATCCTCAAATATAGATGGTATACCAATATTTGGACGACGTACAGTTGATATCGGACATTTGTATCACACTATATTGGAAACAAACCATGAAAATGGACTAGATTGTAACTTTATGAATATGTATCCAACTAAGGAAAGACGAAATGTATTTGAAACAATTTGGACGTTTAAATGTAAAATGTGCAAAATAGAGTTGAGTATTTCCTCCGAATACAACGCCAGCAAAACCACACACATGGACATAACAGTGCTGCTGTCATTGGTATAATAGCAACTGGGAATGAATACGATATAATCAATTGTCAGGATTTGCTTCTGCACTTGACATACCATGCATGTCAAGTTTAACCTATTTAAAGTACCAAAAAAAAGTTGCTCTTGCAATTCATGGCTCTGCGTGGCTTGCAATGGAAGAGGCGGGAAAAGAAGAAGCAGAATTAGCAAAACCTGAAAATAATGTTGACAAGGATGGTGTTCCACTTGTGACTGTAGTGGCTGATGGCCAATGGTGCAAGCGTGGCTACAAGACAAACTATGATTCTCTTTCTGGTGTTGTATTGTAGCAAATTAAAAAAAAATACATCTAGTTAATTTATTAATTTTTGTGACTCAAAAATGACTCAGTTGCATGTTTTATATTTGAGTTGTTTTATCATGTTTCAGGTGAGTATTGTAGGACACAAAACCAAAGGTGTAGAAGTAGGGAACCATCGGTGTTTTTTGAACTGGAATAAAAGTGCAACTAGCATGGAAGCTGATATAGTTTCAGAAGGATTCAGGCAAAGTATGAGTATGCTTGGAGTGAATTACAACAAGCTCATCTGCAAGAAATTTACTATAAATAGAAAAAAAAAGTGTGTGAAATCATATGGTTAGAAAGAAGAAAGTTAATATTTTGTTTAATTGCTCACATATTCTCATTTTTTTTTTTAATCTTCTCAATTCTTCACAATAATCCAGGTTCTACTATAACAATGCTTTTCCATTTTTGCTATAGAATTAATTTCTTAACAAACTTTGTGAAATTATAAAAAGAGAAAATAACTTACAGTATATATGTTTAGTCTCACTTAAAATATTATTTCAAGGAAAAAAAAATTCTCAACTTTTTGTTTTTATATATCTTGACAACAGGAAACCAATTTGACAGCTTAGCGCGTAATATTTATGTTAATATTTCACATTGATTTAGGGGACAGCAACAGTAGTGTCACAAAGCAATTAGGAGAAATCCTTCCCTATGGCTCAAAAATGGCAGTCGAAAAAATCAAGTGCACAAATCATGTGTTGAGGAACTATTTTAACAAAATCTCTGATATTTTGAAACAAACAAAAGCTGGTTATCCAGTTCAGATTATGAATCGATTGAAAAATTCACTAGTATGATTGAGATCAGAATTAACCAAGGCAATTGACTATAGAAAAAAACAGAAAGAACCCCTATCTGTTAGGATTAATGAGCTCAAGAGGAATATCGAAAATGGTCCATACCATGTCTTTGGACAGCTTGACAAGTGCGCCCAAAGGGGATACTTTTGTACTGGTACTAAAGAAACAGGAAAACCTTGTACCTGATATGCAAAGCTGTAAGATTTTAGATGAGATACTTATTGCTGTGCGGCGAGTATCTCGCTTAGCATCAAGTTTAATTTTGAATGTCACCAACAATTCCTGTGAGCAGTTCAACAGTGTAGTGTACAACTATTCTCTGAGGGGCTCGTACACAACAAGGTGTGAGGCATCTGTTGTTTCTCATAATACATCAGGTCAATATCTAAGAATGATACACAAAACAATGATGGATGACAAAAGCCCAGGTATAAGCTATGTTTTAATACGTATCATCATATAATATTTATATTATTAAAAAAATTTTTTTTCTCTAAATGTTGTGTTTAGTGAGTGATTTTCTACTGAACCTGATACATCTCTAATTTTAATTCCAGGTTATTTCACAAAGCAGTATGTGAAGAGAAGTGTCAAACATTGAAATGTGCAAGTAAAAGGCGCCTAGAATTCACGATGGAAGGAAGAAACCCTCCTGTTAAGAGAAAGGTGTCATGTGGGCCTGACCAAGACTACGGTTTACTGGAGGAGGAATACCCCCTTATAATGGAAAGCTAGTAAAAAACACGAGATCGTTCATAAACAATTTTTCTCTTACCAAAGTCCAGATGAACCAATTGGAACGAGACACTGTGAAGCAGAGAGTTTCTCTAAATGGAAAACTGAAAGAATGAAGAGACTTACCGCTTCAAATTTGGGAAAAATATGCCATTTAAAATCAGCGACATCAAGGAAAAACACAGTCCATGCATTATTATATTGCTCTGTAGGCACAAAAGCCATGCAATATGACATAGATAATGAGCTATTTGAAAAATCTATGCTGCAATTACAAATGAACATAGATGTGACTAATTGTGGACTCTTTGTGGACCAGGACCAACCTTTTCTTGCAGCTAGTCCAGGTAAATATAGTGAAGTAATAAAAAATCTGAATTATAATAGCAAAAAATATTAGCATCAAATTTGTGTATATAAAAAATCATATTAAGTGTATATCAAATATTATTTTATCATTTTAGATGGCCCCTTTGTTGGTGACGAAATTGTTGAAATCAAGTGTCCCATGAGTATATCCGATTCGGAGAATCTTTCAAGCGCTGCAGCGAGCGGAAAGGTATAACCAAAGACTTAATACATGTAAAATGGATATAATATAGTAGTGATGGTGGTGATTTAAAAGTTTGATATTCTGGAGCGCGTGTGGCGTGGGTGGAAATATAATCTATATGTATGCCATGTGACACGAGAGGCACTCACAGAATTTATAGATTAAGAACGAGAGTGTATGAGTTGTTCTTTCTGATGACACCTATTTCATGTCCATGTATGTTTATAATCACGGAGGATATTCATTATTCATGGACACCCTGTAATGTTTCTAATCTTCTATACATGCAATTAAGTTATGATTGCATTAATTTATGAATTTAAATTCTTTAGCCTCATGATGTTAGCCCATGTGCTAAAGCAGTGTTTTTCAACCGGTGGGCTGCGTGAAACATTTTACCAGGATCATGTAGCCACTACATGATTTGGAAACTACATTGTTGCGGGGCTAGCGGGACGCTACGCGCAGCAACGAGTATGTCTGCTTGCTTCCCCCATCACTGAAATGCTGTTTGTCCGTTCAAAAATTCAAACAGCTAAACCTTTTAACCTTCGTTAGTAGAGGCAAGGACAATATTAAGAAGAAAAATAGTGATGGTACTTAAAGTATGCCAAGTACTAGTGCTTCAAGTCTAGAAGAAACAAAGAAAAATAAATATGTTGATACTTCAGAATGTGCAATACAAACCAAAAAGAGAAAAGGAAACTTTGTTAGGCATTACAACAGGGAATATTTAAAGCTTGGTTTCACTGTAGCCCCTGGCAGTGAACTATAGCCACGGCCTTTGTGTGTAGTATGTTCCGAAATTCTGTAAAATGACACTATGAAACCTTCCAAACTTTCTCGTCATTTGCATTAGAAGTATAGAGATTTTAGTGATAAGCCACTGGACTTTTTTGAAAGATTACTTGACCAAATGAACATTCAAAAAAGTCAGATGAAAATGATGAAGACTAGTGACAAGTCGCTGCTTCAAGCGTCTTATTTAGTTGCTCTTCGAATAGCTAAAAAGAAAATACTGTTTACTATTGGTGAGGAGTTAGTAAAGCCTTGCATCTTAGATGTCGTACGAGAAATTTTGGGTCCTTAAACCTCTACAAAACTAGAGGCTGTACTGCTTTCGGACACCACCATTCAGAGGAGAATTGTTGATATGGCCACCGATATTGAAAAGCAAGTTGTAGAGGGGATGAAGAAATCTAAATGTTTCGCGATTCAACTTGATAAATCAACTGACGTGAGTAACCATTCTATCCAACTTTGCTTCGTGAGGTTTAGTGAAGATGAAGACTTAAGGGAAGAACTTCTTTGTTGGCTTGACTTACCTGGACAGACCACTAATTCAGAGATATTTAATGCAGTTGATGAGTATTTTCAAGCGCAGGGCTAAGACTGGAGCAAACGTGTCGGAGAGTGTACAGATGGTACTGCGAGCATGACTGGACGTCGCTCAGGAGTAGTTGCGAAAATAAAGGAAGTTGCGCACCCAGAAGTTTTGTCCACTCACTGTATGATCCACCAAGAGCATCTAGTTTCAAAGAAGCTTTCTTCTTAATAAACACTGTGATGAATGACGCGGTGAAGATCATTAATGAAATTTGTAGTCGAGCTATGAATTCCAGGCTGTTTAGGACACTGTGTGAGAGTATGGACTCAAACCACCAACATCTCCTTGATGCAGAAGTGAGGTGGTTATCGAGAGGAAGGGTTCTTGCACGCCTTTTCGAAATGAGGGAAGTAAAGCAGTTTCTGTGAGAACGAAAATCTGACCTAGAAGAGCCTTTGTTGAGTGAGGAATGGATGGCTAATCTTGCGTATACGGTGGACATATTTAGCCTTCTTAACGAACTTAATATTTCTCTTCAGGGGTCTTGTACAAAGATTGTAACACTGAGAAATAAAATGGATGCCTTCAAAAAGAAGCTGGCTCTTTGGGATAGTCGCATTCAAGAGGAAGATATAGAAATGTTTCCACTTTTGGAAGAATTTTTGATTGCTGATGATGTCAACCAGAAAGTCATATTCAACATGATAAGTAAACATTTAAGGGCATTAGCTGAAAACTTTAATAATTATTTCCCTGAAAATGAGAATCCTTATAAAGGTAACCTCTGGATTAATAATTCCATCTTGGAAGATATAAAATCATGTGAACTTGATCCTCGTGAAAAAGAAAAGTTGATCGAGTTGTCTTATGGTGTCTAGACATAAAATGCAATCATTGTCCCAATTTTGGATATCCATCTCTGAGTTATAAAGCCATAAAATTGTTGGTAGTTTTTTCGACTTCCTATTTGTGTGAAAATACTTTTTCAACCATGTCAGTAATAAAAACCAAACAGAGAAATCAAATGGATGTTAATGCAGCGCTTCATCTCTCTGAAAC
Organism: Timema podura; assembly: GCA_033556935.1. NCBI lineage: Eukaryota > Metazoa > Arthropoda > Insecta > Phasmatodea > Timematidae > Timema > Timema podura. The sequence goes on along the minus strand of JAVRXN010000013.1, from coordinate 56,737,317 downwards.
AACGCTGCAGCCACGTATATCAAATTTGCTAACAAAGAAGCAGCAGCAGCAGATTTCGCACTAACTAAAAATTGTAATTTTACAACATTAGATTTAATAAATAAAATACTATGTAGATGTACATTAGTTTTTATTTCTGTCTTATCAACTGGTCCATGAAATATATTTACTATTTTCGCAGGTGTGCAGCTCTAAAAAGGTTGAAGAACGCTGTGCTAAAGCACAAGTTTACATGTAAATATATAATCTAAAATTTATCTTTTCTCTTTCAGATTGGATTATGTGATTATGTTGACGGCAAATTGATTTTAAAGAAAAATCACAATTCTTTCAAGTTCAAGGACAGCTACATGTCACTAAAATAAGATTTTGTTATTTTATAGTTTACACGAAAAAATGGCTTAGTATTGAGAAAATTGAACGAGATGATGACAGGAGAAAATGTGTCACAAGCTTGAAAGGTATGGCTACTGTACTGAAAAGCAATATATCTCTCACAGAAGCTTATGACTAATATGTTAGTCATTAATGTCTTATTTAAAATAGGGAAAAAAGTTTGTAGTAGGTATTATTTGATATTTAATATTTTAGCTATAAGGTTAAGAGTTAAACAATGAAAGTAAATAAAAGAATTACAAAAAAACCCAAGTATTGTTTGAGTTTTATTATTTTATATAGGCTACTTATAGAGTGTAGTAATCCCCTTATCGCCTCAAAATTATTAAGCTTGGTAATTATAACTATAACTGTGGCATGAATTAAGTTAGAATAACTTACATATAAGCATGATCCCAAATAACATTCTCAACACACCTTGGAAGGGAAAATGGGCGTTAGTAAAAAAAAAAATCCAACAGATACTAAATAAGTGGAATAGGATTGAGTTTGAAACGTAAAATTTGTTTTTATTTTACATGTTTTACAAGGAAAGCTTGTTACCAGAAATTGTCGATTCTCGGTACAAATTTAAATACTAAAAAATGACATCAGGGAGAGGAGCTCATTAGAGGTCTTCTCATATACAAAGTATGGGGTGGTCACTTTAGGGAACTTGGCAAGATCAAAATGGCGGTGAGGTAGGCGTATCTTCCAGGGAGAAACTCGACCTGGGGATGTAGGGATAGCCTTTGGCAGGAGTATCCCACACGTGTCGAAAACCGATAGCATCACTCTTTCGAAGATAAATGGGCTCACACGTTTGAGGTCTTCAATTTCGTCTACTCGAGACATCACCAGGAAGCGGGGCTGGGGCCTCACCACTTCCTGGATCTTTTACATTGTTGGGCTGGACGGCCTTACCCGTTTCCGCCTCTTATCATTAATACGGCCCTGTAAGGGGCTGGGCTGTGAGTTACCAGCGGGGTTTGTCAGTACGGTGCTAGCGGACAGTAAGTTGTCAGCTGCGACAAATGAGTCGGGCATGCCGTGTTTGGGGACAACCTGCACAGTACTCGGATCGTAGACCCAGGGTGATCCATGTTGGTACTACCACATATGGCCCTGTTAACTGTCCCGACGAGAGGCCCCATACGACGCTAGACATGACAACCTTCGCATAGGGCATCGCCGAGAGAGAGGTCGTCGCAGCAAGTGGGTGTAGGAAAGTGCCAATTTTACGTCCGGGCCCTCGTGAATGCAACCGGTCTTTTCTCAAAGTAGGGTACCCGGTTATTGTCATCCCTAGGCCCTTCTACTAAGATATTACAACCGGTGCACTTTCATGACGGAGCTCAATTGCAGTGGTACACAATAAATGTCCGATGAGAGCCAGGTTAGCTGCCAAGCTCGTCAACGGAGAAGCCAAAAGCTTCCGTGCAGGACTGAACGGCAGGGGGAAGGGAAGAAAGAAGTAAGAAAAGTAAGAGAAGGGAGAAGAAGGGGAGAGAAATGGCAGGAAGAAAAAATGGAAACGAAAGGAAGGATATAGGATAGGTCTGTCCTGCATGAGGTACGTCCTGCACAGAAGCTTCCCCTTTATGTCGCCTCTTACAACAAGCAGGGGTTAGTTGGTCTATTCTAAATCCTGTCCCGCGGGGGGGAAGATCAAATATTGGTCTAGCAAGTTCAACCAGCATATCTTACCATTACCTAGGTAAGTGACAGTGAGAAGTTGACCTAAGCCACCATCAGTCCCAACATTACAAGACCGCCAGCTACCACCCATAGTACCAGCAACAGAAGAACCTTGCTAATCAGCAAGTACCAATGACTACAAATGTTGAATCCTTGCTTAGTAGAGATGATTACGGTTATTGTTACAGCAGAGAGAATACTTTGTGATACACTTGTGGGGAAGTAGTGGAAGCCAGTAGCAACAAAGAAAATTAAAAATATAAATAAATTAAATCTTTTCCATTAAATACAGATTCTTTAAACTAATTCAGTAGCCTAAGAATGAACATATTCTGTGTTTTATCCAAGAGTGGAAGACTCATGTATAGTTAAGGCGGTTAAGTTAGCAACAAGTGAACTAATTGAAAAGCAGACGTGGGCTTATAAGGGTATAAGTTCCAAAAATAATAATTTTCACTTTTTTCATGGAAATGGATATAATATGTCCTCATGCCTATGCACTGGTATGAGATACGAGTCCGAGAAGTTGACTATGTAGTTGATACAAAGCTCACTAGATGGTGTAAGATACAACTCCATCAGCTGTGTCCATAAAGAAGGATACAAGTGCCAAAACCTTTTTCAATTGTTTGTGTAGCAGTGTTTGTGTTGCTAGGAGAAAGTTTTATGACTGTGTACATACTGTTTTTGAATTATTATCTTAAAAAATGAATGAAAGTAATATCACAGCGAGTAAACAAAAAAGGAAAGCTTTAAATAAATCACACAAAGAACAGGGAAAGACGGATACAACATCAAATGGAAATAATAAACCAAGAAAAACTTTACCACTGTCTGTGATCCATTATTATATATAATACATATAGTATAGTAAATGTAATAAATATATACATTGTTTCATGTTTAACTTGTTAGTTGTATGTTATGAGTGAAGTAAGGAAAACTAAATATAAATATTCATTTGCCATATAACCTAAACTTTGTAATACTTAATTTTCAGGTTAATTGTAAATGCAGAGAACTAACTACAGAACTAGAGCTTCTCTCCATTGACTTCTATAAAATATAATTTGAACAACAGGTTACCTATTTAATGAATCACATTGATATACTTCCTGTTACAAGGCATAGGGATGGAACATACACAGGCCGAGTGAAAGTAAGGGACAGGCTACTACGGTATTCAGGATTAGTGCAGGTATGTGCTAGATCATTCAAATCAATTTTAGCATGTCTAACAAACAGATGCAGCAGATTATCATTCAGAAGAAAAAAGCTGGTTGTTTGCTTAAGAAGATGGTCATGGCAAACAGTCTTCATCGCATCTGCATACATTTAAATACACTAATGAACACTGGAATATTGTCAAAGAACACACTAACTCTTTCCCAAAAGAAGAAAGCCATTATGGAAGAAGTAGAACAACTAGAGAATACCTAAGTACTGACCTGAACTTATCTCGTATGTATCAAGTATTTAAGTTAAGTATCTAAACATAGACATAGCTCTAAGTTTTTACCAAAGGGTGTTTCGTAAAAACTTTCCAAAACTTTCCGAGTGTGTGAGCAGTTCAATGCTAAAATTAAGGCAGCAAGCACTACTGCAGAGCAGTTTTCCATGCTAACACAACTAACATTGCACTATCGCAAGGCCCAAAAAGCACTTGGATTACTAAATAAGAGTATACATGACTCCCAATCGCCTTCTAGTGAAACATGCTGTATTTAAATAGACTTAGAACAAGTCATTTTCTGTCCAACTCTGACTCATAGTAATATGTTCTCTACAAGACAACTCTTAAACTATAACGTTTGCATTAATTTGGGTGATACTGGTGATAGTTTTATGTGCATGTGGCACTAAGATATTGCTTCTAGAGGTAGAAATAAAATATATTCTTTAAAGTTAATCAAATTACACCTAAGAAGCAAATCGAGGTTTGGTGCAACAAATGCGTGGGCCAAAATAAAAACCACATGCTGCTGACAGTGATTTTATATTTAGTTGTGAAGGGCATCTATGATTCTATAGAACGTACATTTTTGACCACTGGACATAGCTATTTGCCCTGTGACCAGGACTTTGGTATAGTAGAAAAGAGGATAAGAAAATGTTAGTGAAAAAGATGTGTAAGTATACACTGCATTAATCTTTAGAACAAGAAGGTCCAGGTTCGTGTTGATTGCTTACATTAATTAGTTTGAAAAATTGTTTATTTTCTGCTGGTTTGTTTGCTGTTTATTTCTTCAGTTAATAACTGCTGGAGGTGCCCTAAGTGTTCGTAATATGCAAACACATTTTCATTTGCCGTTGCCGATTGCTCAACAGATTGAATAACAAAATTTAAATGGTCTTTCACTTCGCTCACCTTAATTGTAGGCTGAGGAGTGTCTCCTACCTCTTCTTCCTCCTCCTCCAAAGATTCTGCTTCTTCAGTTACACTGGTGACCATTTCTTCTTCAGTCAAAATCTGGAAGCAAGGGTCGTCTTCGTCTGCTTCAAGCCAGGCCTCCACATCATCCAACGAAACTGATTCCTCTCCTCCTCTCTGCAGGGTGTCACAGTAGTCTTCTGTCTCACAATTTTCTACTTCTGGAGTTGTTTCTTCATTATCCAAAAGCTTTTTCCCTGCCCTTGCCAAAGTCGTTTGTTTGATGGCATCAGCAAAGTTATAAATAGTGGATCGAATGTTTTATGACTTTAAATTTTGAAGAGTCTGTTGTCCCCTCCTATCTTCTTCATCAGCAGATGGCTCTTCAACCTCTAGGATTTCACCAAGAAATTTCCTTCCATACAGCCGCTTTGCGGTGTAGATCACACCATGATCCATGGGCTGGAACACGGATGCTGTGTTGGGTGGCAGGAACATCTGCAGAGTTTGTTCTCATCAGGGTGTGTTGGTGCATTATCTAAAAGAACCAGGGTCTTTACTTCATCTTCTGGAACTCTTAAAAGTTCAATCTGGTGTTGTTTAATCTTTGGTACAGCCTTTATATGATTATAATAATTTGTTATTTCAGTTGTAAATCACGCATTGCGAGAACTATAATAGTGAACTGGAAGATTGCCCATCACATTTTTTAGTGCCTTATGATTTCTGCATTCACACACGTTCCTTGCTTATTTTTCTGCAGGTGTAGTTTTCTCGGCTTTTGAAGCTTGTGTATTTTCAGGTGGATTTCTCCAAAACAAATCAGTCTCATCAAAATTATAAATTTGGCTCATTGGCCCTCATTTTTAATCACATCATTCAGTTTTTTTCTAAATGGATCAACAGCTTCAAAATCTGTATTCAGAATTTCCCCACAAATTTTCTTGTTTGAAATGATATGGCGTCGACGAAATCCAAACAACCAACCAGAGCTTGCTTTAAATTGTTCAAGTCCCATCTGTTTGGACAGTTTTTCAGCAGCTGCTTGAATTTCTATTCCTCGAACAGCTTGCCCAGATGAACGAAGCTGAGAAAACCATTGAAGAGTGCTTCATCCAGTGTAACAAGAGTAGGCATCCGCATACGTTTAACTTCACTCTTTTCTTTCTCTACATTAAACTTATGAACAAAGTTACGAATGTCACTTTTCGACTTTTTAATATCAGACACAGTTTGTTTGGCTATTCTGTACTCAGCACAAATGCTAGACACTGAAACTCCTTTCTCAAGTTTTTCTATCACTGACAGTTTATCATGAAGACTAACAATTTTACGTTTACGTTTCTGTCCTACACTATGGTTAATTAACGACATGATTCAAAGGGGTGTATACCATTACATCGCAAGTCCATTACTTCGCATGACCATTACATCGCATTTCGGAACAAATACATTGCAGGTCCATCACATCGCATTTCCCCCACCTCTCTAGACACAGCTAACCCTTCTCTGACGTACAACCAATAGGATTGAAGGGGCGTATATATACAATTACTTCGCATGTCCATTACATCGCGTTTCGGTACAAATACATTGCAGGTCCATCACATCGCATTTCCCCCACCTCTCTACACACAGACAACCCTACTCTGACATACAACTAGAGATGACTTGTTGCAAGGATAGTGTGCCTGACTCTCAACTCTAATTCCCACTTTGTAGATAAGGCTAGTTACAAGGATAGTGTGCCTGACTTTCCCCTCTAAAGCCTAGTTTATATTGTAACACAACATGTTGGCCAACATGATCCCAATAAGTTGTGTTACAATATTAACGTATTCCCAACTTATTGGTGTTTGGAGAGTCGGTCAAAGAAAAGAGTTGTTTTGGATCATTTGTTGGAGATAATAAACGACCAACCCAACATGTTGGCCGAGTTGGGAGGTTCTGCGCATGCGCTATCGAGTTGAATGAGTCTCTAACATGGTGAGGCACGTGTTTTATTTTCAGATTAGTTTAACTTTTAAAATCGAGGATTGCATAATTTTGGGATAATTGAATGGAACAAGGTTAATACAGTTAAGAATTAAATAGCCAAAGCTATTATTTATGCTTTTAGTGAGGATTACTCCATCTAGATATCATATTCTGAAAATTGAAAAATTACACCTGTACATGGTACTCGAACCCGGGACCTTTGGCTTAGTACGCCAATACTCTAACCACTCAATTATCCAGGATTCGTCCCGTGCCCAAGGTCAATCTTCACTCATATTCTAAGGCAGAGCCTATGATGGACGTGCGGAAATCGTCGGCTACAAGTGTGTGATTATATTAAGATCACGAGCTATCAAATAACGCAGCCATCTTCGACTCGGTAGTTGGCTTATTGCTGCCATTTGTACATATATTATAATTGTACGAGATTGCATATTAAGAATTAAATAGCCAAAGCTATTATTTATGCTTTTACGATTTCCGCACGTCCATCATAGGCTCTGCCTTAAAATGTGAGTGAAAATGACTCCGGGCACGGGACGATTCCTGGATAGCTTTAGAGTTGAGAGTCAGGCACACTATCCTTGCAACAAGTCATCTCTAGTTGTACGTCAGAGTAGGGTTAGCTGTGTGTAGAGAGGTGGGGGAAATGCGATGTGATGGACTTGCAATGTATTTGTACCGAAACGCGATGTAATGGACATGCGAAGTAATTGTATATATACGCCCCTTCAATCCTATTGGTTGTAAGTCAGAGTAGGGTTAGCTGTGTGTAGAGAGGTGGGGGAAATGCGATGTGATGGACCTGCAATGTATTTGTTCCGAAATGCGATGTAATGGTCATGCGATGTAATGGTGCCCACCCGATTCAAAGGTTGGTTAATAAAAACTGATAAGTGTGTACGCGTGACCAATAACTGACGAATACTGAACAAAACAGAACTGGTTGCAGGTACTGGCGTCCCGTGGCAATTCAAGGAATTTCAGACAATGACTCGTCTGGCCGGCTGGCTGGTGAGTGATATGAGTCATGCAGCGCATCCATGTTTACACAAAACAAAATAACAATCGATATTTAATCACTTGCCTGGAAATGTAAAACTTGTCGTTATTATTATAACAATTTTTTAACTGTCCATTATAAGAGGGTCCGTGATAATGAGGTTCTACTGTATACTGTATTAATATTAAATCTTTATATACATATATTTTGATCATTTGAGTTAAAATGCAGAAACTGTGTAGCCTAAGTGCATGTATTATGCATCGATGGAAATAGCAGAAGCCCAGGCTGTCGGTAAAAATAAAATTAGTTTGTCATTTTCAATTAAAACGCTAACAATCATTAAAATAAATAAATTAAACATACATATATTGATATGGAATTCATGTGGTTAGATGAAATAACTGATTCTGGGGTGGTTTATCTACAGATCTAGTCATTGAGCGATCTCTAATGAAAAGTTTAAAAGGAAGTGGTGGCTTAATGCGTGGTCTAGGTATAACTGAACCACAGCGAATTTTGTAGATAATGTCAAGTCCCATCTGTTCACATATGAACTTGGCAATGCATGGACTTCCCAAGTGACTAGTGAACATCATGTGATAGTGTCAAGTGCTCAAAATAAGAGGGACAGAGAAGACACATAAAAATGTACAGGGTTTACCAAAACACTGAATGTTTTTGGTCATGATAACATCCTGCTGAATATAGCTAGCGGTGTGAGTGATGATGACAAATGTAATGTTGGTCAAGCAGAAGTTATTGGAAATGAAATTCTGGAAGATATGACAGGCTAAACTGTGACTGCATATACCTTAAAAAAAAAAAAAAAAAAAAGCATGTGAAGACTTTGTATTCGAAGTACACAGTGCATTTTGGAAATGATTCTCTAAAAGTGGACCCGGAATTATTATTTCAACGACTGCTGGTTTGTGTCCAATCTAACAACCATAATTTGGCTGTTGGCATATGAGCTTTGCACGTGTCCTGCAGCACTCTTTGATTCTCAGAGACTGATAAGAGAGGCTACAAAGTTCAAACTAGCGAAGCAAATACGGAAATAACAAATTCTGCCGACGTTCAAAATAATACAGTGCATTATGTTATTGATGGCGGTGCTATATTGCAACCAATACCCAGGGGAAAAAATATCACTTTGAAATTGTATTATTTATCTTTGTTGAATTTTCTTTCTAAAATTTGAACTTTCATTTTGTTTTTTGTATTAACTGTCTAACTTTTAAAGGGTGTCAACTGACCCTTTCACCCTCCCTTAGCCATAATCCGCGCCTGAGCTTCACAGTATACAACATTTGCAATAAAAAAGGGCTATTCTTTCTTTTGGCATGAAGGTATTGGTAAACGTGGTGCCAATGAAATTGGTAGCTGCATTTACAATGTTCTTAAGGAAGAGGCTAGTGCTCTTGAACAAGACATCATTTTCTACTATGATAATTGTGCCAGACAAAATAAAAACAAGTTTTTGTTTTCTATTTACCTATATTGAGTCCAAAATATTAATATAAATTCAACTACCCACAAGTATTTGGTCATTGGCCACACACAGAATTAAGGTGATCCCTTGCAATCACTCAATGAAAAAGAAACTAATGCTTAACATAGGATCTGTTGTACATCCTTCGCAATGGACTACACTGATTCAAATGTCAAAAAGAACAGGTACCCCTTTCAACATAATAAAACTTCACTATAGTGATTTTTTTTATTTGAAATATTTAGCCACTTCAATAGGGAAGAACTCTTCAACAAATGAAGACAAAGAAAAAGTATTGTGGCATGATGTATGTATGTGTCGCGTGGAAAAAAGACTCCTTTTATTATTTTCTATAAACCATCATATGAGCAGCCTGGATGGAAAGTAAGAGGAAAGTAAGAAGAAAGCAGAGGCCGCCAACAACATGTGAGTCAGCTGATGCCACCAGCATATTCTGAAGCTCGTGTTATTCCAAGGGTGCAGTGGGAGTTTTACAAACATTTAAATGGAGATGAAAAACGTAATTGAGTGGATGAGGTAATTGAAAGTGGTGATTCAGATTAAAAACTGAGATATTGATTTGATTTTAATAGCTCTAGCAAAGAGTTTTGTTGATAAAATTAATAAAATCATTATTAATACTGTTTATGTTATAAGTGAAAATTATTTATGTTTTGAGAAATGTTTCTTGTTCTAGTGGTTCAATTATTTGACAGACACTAGCTAAATTTATTAGTCATATTTATTTTTTGTTTTTGCTGTACTCGCAGTGCAGGTACCTACTTAAGCTTTTTGTTTGTTTATGAAAGTACATTATTTTAGATAAACATATCTTTTTATAAAAGCTTAATGTTTTGGCACATTTTTTGAGAGAAGTAGTTAAATTTACTATTTCATTATGTTTTATAAATTAATCTTTTTGTAACCAGAATTATTATGCTGTTCCTATTATAAAAAATAGGACATTTTATGATTATATGATGTATTCTTTGATTTTTTTTTCAGATATAAACTGCTACAACTCAAGATAATGCATTAAAACTTGTTAAGAAATTGAATTCAACACTACACTAACTTAAAAAAGGCCTAAATCCATATTAAAAATTACTCTTAGTTGTTAAAAACCCCATTACAATTTAAATAACACTTATATTCTATCATGAAAAAAATCTATAATTATATATGTCTAATCCTACTTGTAGTAATTATTTTAATTTTGTTTTGTCAATATCTCAAAACAATTAATTTGGAGATGTTGCAGTCTTGCACTGAGGCTGTGGTTTGTTTGATAAAAGATTTAGCACTTGGTTAAGACTTTTCTGTTTTCGTTAAACTTATATAGACAAATATTTGATGTGTTAAACATTATTTACAATAAATCTAATCCGTTTTATTAAATATTGTGGAAATATCTAGTGTTGTTTCTACAGAGGATCAAGAGGAACAAACAAACACATTGAATTTTGACAGAAAGGTTGAAATTAATGACAAGTCCTACCCAGCAGCAAAACGGATCCAAGTGAAGTGCCAGAATCTAGACAATTGGAATACAAAACAGTAACATATTTTATTTATGTTCAGCAAAACCTTAGCTGGGGGTTAAAATTGTATCATCAAAAACTATAAACTATACACAGTGGAACACATTTTTAATTAGTGATTAAAAAAACCACCTTAAAGACTATGAATCTAAACAAAATTTCATTAGTTGCTTGTGGGAAAATTAACCAATTAATTATGTATATTTGTGACTCTCCTAAGTAATTATTCACTGGCTAAATATTTTCTAGCAATATGAGGCAATGTTTCATGTTGCAGGGAACTAAAGATTTCTTTGGACGAAGATGAAACCTTGGTATTTTAATTCGACCACTCCAAACAAATAGATATAAATCTCAATTGGAGAATATCACTGAAACCTCAGGAGCTACCCAAAAAGGAAGTAAACATTAGATTGGAAGGTGTAAGATATAAGCTGCATGTTCAAATGTATTAAGGATAGCAGTGTATACCACCCATTCAGCTGTACATTTATTGACATGGTGTCGATTAAACAGGAGAGGAATGGGGTTTATTGTAGTTTCACATTCAAGTGTGGAATGTGTTTCAAAATAGTCAAAATATCAACAAATAGCCCAGAAACTCTAAGCCTAAAAGTGGAGGCGGCGTCTGGTATATAATCTATTGGAGGGGGGTTTTCACAGTTGGAATTGACATCAGTTCTTAACATTCCGACAATTTCTAAAAGTTAACACCAAAGTAGCTGAGGTTTACAATGACACAGCTTGGAAAGCAATGGAAGAAGCTGGAAGAGAAGAAGCTGCACTAGCAAGGAAAGCAGGTGTTGTCATACTTATAATGTGCAGCTTATTATAGAAGTGGTGGCACATGATCATACACATTGATTTGGCAAGTGTTGAGATATTTTTTTTCTCCCAGGCTTGTATGGTTGAATATTGAACAAAAAAGGAGTCCGCAATATGTATTGCTCGTTTCTTGCCACAAAGTAAAGAAATACCACAAAATACATGTTACCAGAACTGGGGCAATAATAGCAGATGCAAGTGAGGTATAACTAGTGTTGAATTTTAGAAGTTCATTTTTTGTACGTATATTTCATTATTTTTATTTCTGTGCTCTATAATAATAATAATAATAATAATATTTAGCACCGCGTCTTACTACCCGTTCGGGTTATACGCCTAAGTACTAATTACGCTAATGGATTAGGAATGGGTAAGGTTGAATTTAAAGGAAGTGAACCCGCATTTGCGTGGAGGGAGAGTGGAAAACCATTTAGGAAAAACCACCCCCAGTTCACCCGACCGAGATTCGAACCTCGATCTCCCGTCCTCAGCGGTAGAGCTCAACACGACTGGCGCGTTAGCCAACTACGCCACCGAGGCGGGTTCTGTGCTCTATAAAGGTCTTATCTAGAAGTAAATGCTATTTTATTAATAAAAGAAACTTGACATTTATTTTAGAACATCTAATTTATATATAAAAAGTATTTTTGTACTGTACTCACACTAAGCTTACTAGCAATTTCAGATATGTAAATGGTCTAAGGTAGGGACACTCTAATACCTGGAATCTGATTATTGGTGGTTTAACCTCAACATTATTTTAGGATAAACTTAACAACCAGACCCCAGATCAATAATTTACCACTTAACATTTTAAATGCGTGAACCGAGTACAAGCGTCAATTTTCACAGGTCACGTCAACCGTTTATAAGCGTCAAGCTATTTCAAATATAATTCGCTTGTTGCGTCAACCGCTTCTAAGGGTTTAATTTATTTTAACATTCACCCCCATCTGTTGGGAACATTTTGAACTACTTTTTACTTTTAAATATTATATGATGAGCAAACCTTTTTCAATTTAAACCATGGTTTGTAAATACTTATACTAGTAACAATAAAAATCCAAAAATTTTAAGAAAAATAGACATCAAACAGATTCTAATTGTATCAGAAGAGAACGAAAGAGATGAGGATTTTATTATAAGTGACTGATGATAATAATAATGTCTCAGAAGAAGATGATATGATATTATATTATTAAAACAAAATAAAAACTGTAGTGAATAGAAGCCGTTTGGTTTATGTAGAGCCAGATTTGTTTTTGAAGGAAATTCAGGTATTTATGCCTCTGGAAGTGTTTGAATATTTCTTTATTTATGAATTGGCACAACTCATTGCCAATGAAACAAATTTGTATGCCAAGCAGACTATTGATACCAAACAAAATAAAGGATTGTTGAAAAGCTGCAGTAGGAACCATAAGTGGGAGGATACCAATGCTGGTGAAATAAAGTGTTTTATTGGCTTGATAATTTTGCAAGGTATTGTTCAGAAACCAACCAATTCAAAGGTTTTTTTTCCAAGAAAGGTTAGTTGACACCTTCTTTCGAGAAATAATGATTGAGCAGTGTTTCCATCTCCTCAAATTCTTGCACTTCAATGACAATAGCAAATTTGACAGGAAGAAGACCCAAACCTCATATACACACATTTTTTCTCTTTTAAATATGTAAAAAAATAAAAAGAAAAAACTATTTTTTTTAAATTATTAAATTTCTGTAAGTAATTGATTTACTAATACATTATTAATTTACACTTCTAAAAATGAAAAATATACTCAACGTACAGCAAAATATTGCTCAGTTAAGGGGTTGACTCAATGAAAATAATTTTTTTTCAAAATGTGGATTCAAATTCTAAATTCTGGATTTGGTGATAAGATGAACTTAGGATTCGTAAAATAGTAAATTCAACAAATTTTTAATAAATACACGACTTTGTAGATATTCTCTGAGCTGGCTAGAATTTCTTCAGTTGTTAGAAATATTTTGTGGATATATATTTAGACTCAAAGGGAATTTATTAGTTTGTTTGTTAAAAGATGAAATTTAATAACCCTTTGTAAAGTTGCACATTCAAGTTTGAGCGTAGAGCAGAAACTAACAAGACTGTGCCTGACAGAATGTTAATTATCTAATTACCAGAGGACAGCTAATTGGCGATGGTGATAGCAGTGTTCATAGGAAGCTGATGGATACTATGCCTTACGGTCTACTACCACCAGTTGAGAAAATTGAACGCCATAGCCATTTTTTACAAAACTACACCAGCAATCTGATTGATAATGTGACAAAGTCAAAACTTGGGAGTGTTTTTATGTAAAGAAATAAGGAAAAAGGCTATTTAGATCGCAAATAACTGTACAAAAGGAAATAATGTTTAGACATAAGCAAAACAACTCTTCGTTACACCACACAAGGGAGCTCTGTCCTCTGAGTCCATATCATGTATTTGGTGATCATTGAAAGGGCTTGGGGCGAGGCTATTTCTGTGATGGGACGGTGAATGATGATCAAAAGAACTAGATTCCTGATTTACTGGCGTGTGGATTGTTCAGGGAGATTATGTCAGCAGTTAGTTTAGTTGCCCATCAGGCCCCTAGCTTGATTCATGTGTGCGACAACAGTGGATAATTCAGTTTTAGCCAAACTCATTAGGGGTAAAAGAGTAAATTATTCCCAACGAGGGTCATACAAAGCTCGCTGTCACTTCCTTGAATACAAAACAACTACATCGAAATGTACATAGATCTATTATGCAATTAAGTCCAGGATAATATATAAAGAAGTTCATTGCAAAAAGAATATTTCAAAACAAAAGAAAAACTCAGAAACCGAGAAGAAAAGAATTACAGTGTATCATGGGTAGTAGTGGGTGGCTCAACATTCGATGTGTTTGTGTTGTTACAATGCACGGGAAATTCAAACAAAAATATTTTCATGACTTTATGGCCAAAATATTGAAAATACATGACTTTTAAGGGACTTTCGTTACCTGTTTTGCAATTAGTATTTTTTGTGACTTTAGTGACCCAGTCGACACCTTGTACATGCTAAAACAGTTCAGGTAATGAATGGTCTACTCAGAATTTTCAGGTACTTCAGCGACTAGGTATGGAATAGAAAAATAATCCTTTGCCATTGAGGAAATGGAATGTAGGCTTAATAATCTATACAAAGTACAGGACTGTGGATTGTTAAGGATTAACCATAGTTAGGGTGAACCCCTGATGGTCTTATTAAAGAGGATGGTATAGTGGAGATTAAGTGCCCTGCAAATGCAGCAAACACTACTCCACAAGAAGCAATTGAAAAAAATATTGCTGCATTTTGTAAGTTGATTGATGAAGAGAGGTTTTTAAAACCTGACCATCAATACATATACCAAGTGCAGATTCCCACTCTTACAAATGTTTGGGGATCTAGTCTCTACGGGTTATTTTTACCATTTCTTTATTAAATATTGGTGAGTGTGGTGCATAATATTTATGTAAATAGCTTGCAAACCTTTTATTGGTTTTATCTACCTGACACTTAGTTTGTAAACTAACCTTTATTGTCTTGAATAATTGGACAAGTTTTTGATTACAGTCAACTCTCGATTCTACAACCCCGGGAATAACGTCCCTCTCGAAGTAACGACCCTTTTTTTGGGGAACCGTGAAAAATGTGAAAAAAAAAGTAAAAAATTTTAAGGAAATCGACCTAAAATGTATTTGTTGCACTTGCGATTATTTCACCCCCTCCCACAAGCAACACAATGTTTCCCCGCGCGCGACTGCCGCTACATCACGCTCAAGGCTTGTTTTTGCCATTGTTATTTAGATTCTCGATTTGGTTACGTTTTTGGTTTGATTTTGTGAACGATTTTGGACGACCCACACTATTTTTTTATTTGATACGAACTTATAATTTCGACAAAATGAGTGGAAAGAGGACCTTCTTGACGCTCATAAGAAGTACGAGATCATCCAGGAAGTTGATGAGAAGAAGCTTACAAAGACGGAGATTGCAGCGGCATGGCATTCCGATGTCTACACTTTTCACGATTCTCAAAATGAGAGAAGAAATTGTGAATGCAGTGCAGAAGGAAGGCCACAATGTAAAGGCCAAAAATTTGAAAGGAGCGATGCACGCGAATCTGAAGCAAGCTATGCTGGAGTGGTTCAGCCAGCATTGAGCCCAAAACGTGTCTATAAACGAACTGATGATGCAGAAGAAGGTGAATGAATTTTCCCCGAGGTTGGGTATAAAAAACTAGGTGCTAAAGTGGGTGGCTAGAGCGTCTCAAAGTGCATCACAGCATATCCAGCTACAAGGTCGTCGGTGAAAGCGCATCAGTCGACCCAACACCGGTGAGGGAGTGGATACCCTTGCTCCAAAACATCCTTAGGCGCTATCAGCCTTAAAATGTATACAACGCTGATGAGTTGGATGTTTAAACCTCACGCCAGATCGCACTCTTGCTGTGCAAGGGTATAAGTGCAAGGGTGCGAAGAGGAGCAAGGAGCGCCTCACCGTCTTTCTGTGCTGCAACATGGACGGCAGCAATAAGATGAAGCCCCTTGTGATCAGGAAGTTCAAGAAACCCTGGGGTTTCAAGGGCAACATCCTGCCTTGTGACTATGATTTTAATAAGAAGGCATGGATGACCTCTGGGATGTTCACGAGGTGGCTTCAAGGCTTAGATTCGAAGATGGACGTCGTGCTCTTCGTCAACAATTGCCCCACACATTCTGCTCTTGACAAACACACAACGACTACAAAACACATGTGTTCGATACATATTTAACTTAAAACGGCATGACCATATTTCTAAGTATTTTAAAAAACTGGGTTGGTTAAGAATAAATCAAAGGCGAAGGCTACATTTATTAGTATTGCTTCATAAAATATTATCAACATCTCAGCCTCAATACCTGTCCAAACGGTTCCTATTTCTTAAAGATAAACACAGCCGAGCTACAGATCAGAATCCACTCTACAGATGACTATTCCCATACATAGATCTCAAACTTATGCTCGTTCTTTCACTGTCTTGGCATCACAGGCTTGGAACAAACTATATATCTCGACTCGTCACCTAACATCCACAATTCCCTTTAAGCATGCGGTCACGCAATATATCTTGTCTAATAAGCTAAACTGAGTTCTTGAAACTACTTGAGCTTTAAATGAGTGTATGAATGAGCGAGTGAATGTTTTTATTCTTATTTGAATATTCCTTTATTAAATTGTATTTCAATAAATGTAATAGTGTATGTTATATTCAACACTGGTTAAGTGGAAGAGAAGGCTAACGCCTTAACTTCGCCAGATAAATAAAGGCTATTATAAACACAGGAACATCAAGCTGGTGTTTCTGCCAAAGAACACCACCAGCATGCTTCAGCCCCTGGACCGGGGGATAATCCAGCAAGTGAAGGTGAAGTTCCCCAAGATGCTTGTTTGGAGTATGGTGTGGAATCTTGACATGGGCAAGGAAGTCAAAAAGTGGGACATGTTCAGGGTCATGAAGGGGATCGTCACTAGTTGGAGGCCGTGAGACCTGTGGTAATCGCCAACTGCTTACGACACGCCCACTTTGTCCTACCAGTCAACGAAGGGACTGCAGTCTATGTGCTATCCACCACTGCCAGTGCCAAAGACCAGACGACCCACCACCAGTGGACGCTATTCTCAGCCAGGTCCCTACACGGAACCGCAGCCTGGCTCATCAACAGCACCCTCGTCTGCCCCCCTGACTTTCACTCGGCCGTGCTACAAGGAAACATGGTGGATATTAGCCCCAGACTGCACGTATGAGGAGTACATGGCAGCAGACGATGACATCACAGTTTGAGGCACCCTCGACAACGCCGATATAATCAGGGAGCAGCAGGAGTCCAGTATTGAAGAGAGGGAGGAAGAAATGGAGGAAAAAATGGAAGAAGAGCCTGAAGACATCCCCACAATGAAAGATATTCTGAAAGCGTGGACATCTACTCAAGAGCACTTAATGCCAGGGTACTAGCGAGGAGCTGTGGTTCCAGTTCTATAATGTGAAAGACTTTGTCGAGCAAACTGGCTCTAAGAAGAAGCAGGCCTCCATAATGGACTTCTTCAAGAAATAGGTAGGTATTTTTTCATGTGTTGTCTAAAAAAACCAATTTTTGCGTATAAGCGTCGGGGTGAAACAAAATCAGTTAACATTCCAATAACGACCCTTTTCCAGGGAACCGTGAATGGTCGTAGAATCGAGAGTTGACTGTACTTGAAAATACACATTAATATGTGATGAAAATATGTAAACCAACTGTCTTTGTTTGTTTTTGTATTTATCACTTTAGTACTTAATTACATTTGCCTGGTACTATTTGTTGTGTAATATAATCATGTTTTCATTTTCCATTTACTTATGAATTATGATTGTGTAATTATTATAGTTATGATTGTTTAGGTTTTGCAAATTTATCTTATTTGTTTAATATACACACTACATTCCAGATTTAATTTATATGTATTTTCGAGTTTCAGTTCATATGAACCTTTTAAATGAAAAAATGCACCTTCACAAAAAATGTATTAACTAAAAAAAATATGATATTGCGTAGCTAGAAATCTGAATATCAATATAATGCCACATGGGAAGGAGAGTAATAAAGAACGCAGGGAGAAAAAGTGATTGGGGGATCAAGGCTCCCAGATGATGGAACAAGGTGGGATCATTATGTTAACTCCAGGTTGAGTATTTAGGACCTTTAAAGGGGGTTTCCATTTGTAATTGAGAGGGTTACTGTGATTAGTATTGTATTGTATTGTATTGTATTGTATTGTATTTAAATAATTCATACACATATATTGTATTTACTTTTTTCTAGATAATATAATAATATGTTTTACCTTGTATGCTTTAAGGTAAAATGAAAAAACCGTGTACTACTGTAAATGTGTATTATCGTAGGGATCAAATGTATTTATATTGAAAGTACAGCTGCATAAGCAATTTAGAATAGTTTTCTTACATAAAACACCAATTTCTACTAATTATGAGTGTGGTTTAACACAATTGAAACCTATATATCTTCTTGTGGAAAACGAAAAACTATCTGATTTAGTAACTTTTCTAATCAACGTTGAGTTACCACAGGAAATGAGAGAAAATAATTCATGGGATAAAAATTGGCAAACAGCCACTGAACAATTAAGCAAAATCTGTACACTTTATCGAACAGAAATTCATTGTTTTATGAACGGACTTAATATCAGTAAACCTAGAGGCAGGTAGAGTTCTCAAAAGTGTTTTCGTCCATATAGATTTTGTTGATTTATATTATATTTATTGAAAATTTGAACCAAAATGTTGATGAGTTTTGTTTTATATTATGAAGTCATATCCAATGTATTAAAAACTTGGAAGAGAGAGTTAGTTACAAATTATTCAAAATTAACCTAACAGTTTTCTAAGGAATACCTTTCTAATCTCAATATTGTTTATGGTGAACTTCACGAAAGTATTGATCCTATAGTGAGTTAATTACAAGTAATTAGCTATCATTATTGATTTAAACAATTTATTGTTTAGAGTAAGTGAATGTATGTCAAAGTTAGATTGTGTTAATCTAAAACAAACCATAGAAATGAATGCTAATCATAAGGTAGGTAGTGGACTTATAGCTCCAAATACTTATGTAAATATATTGCATTCAATAGAAGAAAGGAATATTAAACTAGTCTTTACTAAGGTTGCCCTGTGAACAAGAATATATAAAATGGAAAGGACACTATGCAAGCCATTATAAGTTTTTTTCCAGATAATTTACTTCTTGCAAATAAAATATCGTTGAGTCAACTGTCTTCCCTTGATGAGTCAGTCATGGCACATTCTACAACGCTGTTCTTCGCACAGCCGGTGTTGTTTCGTGGCCTGCCCACATGAGTATGGTCTGGAGAGAGAGAAGTATGTTCTAGAGAGAGAGAGAGAGAGTGGACTTGTATATGAATCACAGAACGTAAAGGTTGTTCCATGCTGGCACCTTGATTGTTATGGTGAACGAACAGGTCAATATGAACGGAACAATAAAAAGAATGAAAGATCAGGAACTTGGTTTAAATGAGCCGTCATTCATTTGCTGTTTATGTCTACTCTCTCGGCGGCTTTGTTTAATGTTCGATTCAGCCCGGCTAGCCTCGGTTATCAGCGCATTGCTTCCACATGTTCCTCTTCAAGCCAGTGGTATTTTGTTCGGCAGTCCACCAACTCAATGGCAGTCTCTCATTCTCGTTCATTTGTCCAAACAATGGATCAAGGTCAGTTGAGTTTCTGCCGTTCATTTATCGCTCTTCTCTCATTCTCGTTCATTCATAAATTTGATGGATCAACGAGTGAGCGAAGAGCTAGTTGTTCACCGGGTCTTCTTTCATTCTCGGTCATTCATTTATTGAACGGATCAATGAGGGAGCGAGGGGTCATTTGGCCAACATTTTTCTGTCGCTCTCGTTCATTTGTAAACTCTACAGAACAGTTTTTAATGATAAAATCCTTTCAGTTTGTGTTTGTTTCAATCTTATGACTGGGATCAGTTGCAATTTTAAATGTTTAAGTCACTTTGATTTGTGTCTGTTCCAAGCTTAAATTTATTGTAATAAAGGTGAGTTCATTAATTATTTCTTTTAATTTACTCTACAACTTTCAGGCGGAAATGGTTCCTAAGACAAAAAATTGATTAAAAACACTTTTAATTGAGTAACTGCTGGGAACTCTGCAAAATATTATACCATTAATTAAATATAGTTAAGTATGATTACTAAGCTCATGGGCGTTTTGTTAAGAAAATTGAGAATCTATGTTTGAAGCAGTGTTGAATAAATTAAGTTGACTTTTTATATGACTTATACAATTAATTTCGACATATCATTTGCGTTATTTATTTTATACAGAATTATTTTTATTTTCTAATTTAAAGTGAGAATAGGTTCTTTCTGTCCCCCCACACCCGCAAAAATTAGAAGCTAGCTACCAACACGTATGACTTAGGCCTATATTTTTGAGGTAGAAATAAAAAAAAATCTTTTGATATTTAGAGTATTAGGCCTTAATATTTTACTACACTCTAAATCTAGACAATATTAAAGTGTTTCGTCTTTTTCACAGATTTACAAAATGCTGAGGGGGGAAAAAAGTGAGATTTGGTACAATTTTTTGCAAGAAAAAACCAGTAAAACCAAATTACGTATTGTCAAGCTATATTGAGCGCGTTGGAGGATCAACAGGAATCTTAACTAGACATTTGAAGCTTAAGCATCCATCGGTGTCATTATCACAAACTTTCTCCAGTAGCGCTTCGAACAAAGACTCACTGTGTCGACTTCTACAACACTAAGCACCAATCCGGAAACAAAAGAAATTGTGCCGAATTTGCAACCAGATGCTTCTACTTCTTCTGCTTCTGAAATCCCATCACCAATCACACCCAAACCCAAAATATGTGCACATTATTATTAAACTTGTCCTGGTCCATAAAAATAAACAAATTGATACTCAATTGGTAAAAATGATCGTGAAAGAGTTCCATCCTTTCAGTTTGGTAGAAGATAGCGAGTTTAGGAAGTTGGTATAGTTACTGTGACCCAGGTATCAAACTCCTAGCAGAAAGACTGTTACAAACAGTTTAATGCGAGCGCTCTAACAAACAATCCACCTAAGAAAAAGTGAAAGAACGGCTCAGCCATGTATCGGCAGTGTGTTTGACAAAAGAGGGCTGGACATCCATAAATAATCAGAGGTTTTATGCAATTACAGCACATTCTTTGGACAAGGACAGTAGAATGTGATCCAATTCATTAGGTTTCATAGAATTTTGTGAAAAGCATAAAGCAGTGAATATTTTCACTATGCTGTTAAAAAGTGTGAAGGAATGGGAAATTGATTTCAAAGTCCCGGCTATTGTCAGTGATAGTGCCGCAAACATAGTGGCTGAAATCCACCAGTTGCACTGGCGGCATATTCCTTGCTATTCCCACACATTGAATCTGACTGTACAATCTGGGATTAAGGCTATTAAGAATGTTGTGGGTAAAGTAAAGGGTGTCGTGTAGTATTTTAAACAGAGCTCACATGCTCTAGCAAATTTAAACAGTGTTCAAAAACAGATGAAGTTGCCTGAGCTCAAGTTAAAACAAGCCGTGATTACCCGTTGGAACTTGACATACGACATGTTAACAAGAGTTCTCAAAAACAAAGAACCTTTGCTGTCCACTAAAGCGGTAAGACAGCTATGAAATGACCTAATTATTTCCTCCTTTGAGTGGAGCGTCAACAAGCACTCCCTAGACATGTTATTGGTTTTTTATGAAGTAACTAAGGAGATAAGCTCAGATAAAACAGTTTCACTGTCAAAAACAACTGTCCTATCTTGAGTTTTGGCCAAATGGGTGAAGGTTTGCTTGGAAGCCCCAGGGCTGCCAAAAGAAGTGCAATATATGGGTAGATATTTATTAGAAAATTTGGGGAGAAAAAATTTAAAGATAGGAAAAGTAATGAACTGGTAGCACAATCAACTTTATTAGAACCATGCTTTAAAAAGCAGGGGTTTGTAGATGAAGGGAAATTTAGGGACGCCTATAATGTTTTAGTTGCAAAAATCCGCAGAATAAATACCAGTGTTAACAGCGTTCCATCGGTGGTTACTAAGGTGGTCCTAAAATCAAAAAGCAGTATTTGGGAAGAGTTTGATGAGTGTGTCAAACAAATGACTGCTGAAAATAATCCCACAGCTGCCAGCATTGTGGAACTAGATAAATATCTATCAGAACCCCTACTACCGAGAACTTGCGATCCTCTTACTTGGTGGAATGATCGCAAAGCAGTGTATCCAGGGCTTTACCAAGTTCTTTTGAAGAGGTTTGGCCTTTTTGCTACATCTGTCCCTTGTGAGAGAATTTTCTCCAAATCTGGACAAATTTTAAATGAAAAAAAAAGTAGGCTCAGCCAGTAATTTAGACTAATGTTAAATGAAGACTGACAATTAGTTGTTTTTTTAATTTGTACTATTTTTGTAAATTGTAATTTCTGTTTGTACTCACTGTAATAATTGTGGTCAGTTGTAATCTATATTTATAATCATTGTGATACTTTTTTCTTTTAGAGTCCCATATTTTTGTTAATTGTAATTTCTACTGTCAATCACTGTACAATTTTTGTGAATTGTAATTCCTCTTTTAATCACTGTGATATTTGTTTTTTATGGTATAGTTATTTTGTGAATTGAGGACATCACACTAAAAAGGGTGTGTGGTACCACACACCCTTTTTGAGGAGATTACATATTCTGAATTTAGAGATCTTTTTTAATATGGTGACAAAAAAAGTTCTGTATCGACCATCATAGAGTTCAGCACAAACTGTCAAAAATGTGTTGCTGTATGCCCTTCTTGTGGTGAACCGTTGTTTAAAATTTTCACAATGTTGGATGATTAGTTGCTGTAAATGTTGTGACAAAACAATGTTAACATGCTTTTATAGACATTGTCTATTATTTTTGTTATATATTAAATGTAATTATATTAATAAATCAGAGCGCTATGGAAAGTAACGTTGGTAAGAATAAACTAGTAAATAAATCTTAGTGGAAAAGTGAAGAAAGAAGAATTAAGAGAAATAAAGGTGAGGCATATCCGACTGTGACAGGAAAACAATGTGAATCTAAAAACTTTAATTCAAACAGTTTTGGGACTTAGGTGTCAAAGTTAGTCAAGATCACTTCTTAGCAGGCTGTATGGAGAAACTTTACCTAAAATCAGTGTCAGTGCAGCCATAAAAGTAACGTGAAAACATCTGGAAATACTGAAATGTTCACAAATGACAGAAAGAATGTAGGTGTATGCCATAGCTTCCTTCTGAA
The DNA here is from genome assembly GCA_033556935.1 of Timema podura. Taxonomy (NCBI): domain Eukaryota; kingdom Metazoa; phylum Arthropoda; class Insecta; order Phasmatodea; family Timematidae; genus Timema; species Timema podura. The sequence goes on along the minus strand of JAVRXN010000013.1, from coordinate 56,714,129 downwards.
TATTTTACAGATATCAGAGGAACAATTACGTACGGTACAGAATAGATTGATTTCTGGACTACCACTTGTTGATAAAAGTGGAACACACTTAAACCGCCCACATAAAAGAGATTGCAGTGTGTGAGAACTTGCTAAGGAACACTTATACAGCATTCCACATTCACAGTCACATTACTCTCCAGCTAAATCAGGATTAAAGTATTTTGAAGATCCAAATTTATCTGTTAAGTCCCTATTTGGTTCTTTCAAGGAGTTTTTAAAAGTAAGACAGGACGCTGTCTTACTATGATCTACAAGAGATACCATAAATATTTCAGAGAATCTTGCAACTTTTCCTTCCATCGACCCCGAACAGATGTATGTGATTTCTGCTACAAATGTCAGTTACTGCTAAAAGCTAACAAAGATGATCCATGTAAAATATAGTATGTAATATATCAGAAACAAGTTCATGATTAGAACAAACTGCTTTAAAAGATTTTGGTCTAGGGGCATCTATTGTTTTACAGTATTGTGATATATTGAAATCAGTTAGTCCATTTCCTTATCATTTATATTTTGACAACTTTTTTGGAGGGCTCCCTTTACTGGAAGAACTCAGAAACAGAAATACATGGGCAACATGTACAATTCATGAAAATCACACAGCAAAATGCCCCTTGCAAGACAATAGCACTCTAAAAAGAACCGATAGAGGTACGTTTGATTTCAGAAGTGACTCAAAGAAGAACTTGATTGTTGCAAAGTGGAACAACAACAATACTGTTACAGTGGCATCCAATGTGACTGGTATTCAACCACTTCATCAAGTTACTCATTTTTCTTGGAAGGAAAAGAAACATGTAAAAGTTTATCAACCCTACCTTATACACAAGTATAATAAATATATGGGTGGGGTTGACAGGAGTGACCAAAATATGGGCTTGTACCTATTACTATAAGAGGTAATAAATAGTACATTCAACTAAGTGACTGTATTGATAGTGCAGAACAAAATGCTTGGCAGTTACATCGTATGTATGGTGGGAAATTAGACCACTTGGCATTCAGAAGAAGACTCACTTGTAACTTGCTCGAGACTTACGGTAAAAGATGCAGTTCACGAGCAGGACGCTCATCTCAAAGTGCAAAAGTTGACTCACGAATTGATTGTTTAGATTATTTTGTCTCTCCCCAAGTAAAGCAAACCAAATGTCGAGTATGCCATGCAAAATGTACAACAAGATGCACTAAATGTGATGATGGACTTCACACAAAGTGTTTCATTACCTATCTCACAAAACGATAATAAATTTCATATAGTGAAAACATGTGATTTCATATCTGGGCTAGAAATTTACATAATACATTTTTATCCGGAATAATGCTCCTGTATCTATAAGTGTTTGTATGCATAATACTTTTATTCTCACAATAATAATGGGTAACCCACTGTATTTCATTTAAAGTTTGTGAGAATTTAGCTTGTTTTGGCTGAAGTGAATAAAACAATAGTAGAATAATTAGAGTTTCAGTTATTAACTTTTATGTATTATATATTTGCCTGGCGTCCTATATATAGGTTGCCCCTTTATTTGTATATGAGTGATTTTTTAGGTATTTTAACACATTTGTCAAGTCAAGAGAACCATTATGGACCGTTAAAAATAAAAAGTTTCAAAAAATTCAAAAATAATTAGTTCAAGCATATCTGGGTTAAGCCGAGAACAGATACATGCAAGGTATGTGATCGATTGAACTGTTTAATACGAGGATCCCCCAACAAACGAGCCTCTCAAATTGCTCTCGAGTTGCACCACAGGAAAGCTTAAAGTGCCCTAAATGCCTTAGGACAAGATTCTGCAGCTTCTCAAATCTCTGGTAACTTGGCCACTACCTTGTGTATAGACTTGAAAAAGTACTTTTTATCCCTTCTTTGACTCATTCAGAAATGTTTTAAAAATGCCAAATGAGCTGTTATGATTTCTATGTACATTTTAGTGACTCAAATGATTCCTTTATGTGTCTGTGGCATGAAGCCAATGTGGGACGTGGTGGGAATGAAATAGCTTCATTCTTATTGAAAATCTTGAACATGGATGTAACACACAAAGAAAACATCATCATCTGGAGTGAAAATTGTACCGGACAGTACAAGAACTGAATGATGATCTTTATGTTTTCTTGGTGTCCTTAGGAATTTCTAAGTCAAATGACCACAAATTGTTAATGTCTGGCCAAAATTTCTTGCAATGTGATAAGGACTTTGCAGTTATAGAGAAACTTAAACGTGCATTGAAGGAACACTCACTCTTTCGGATCTTAAGATTGTTATAACCTCGGCTAAGAGGGCCAAACCATTCAAAGTGGTTGTAATGCATAAGGAAAACCACAGCAGATGCACTTGTAAACACATCAAAACTGAATATCACTAAAGTTGCATGGCTGTGAGTAGATTGTGAGCACCCAGGACTTGTACGTACTAAAGAAACATTAATCCCCTAGAGGACTAGAAGCTGATCCCCATTCTTAAGAAGAGTAAATCCTACAGTGATATTGTGGCTGCAACACTGTGCATTCTTAACAAAGATCCCAACATAACAATGGAAAAGAAGAGAGACCTGGAATCCATGATAAAAAAAACCTTCTACATAGAAATATTTGGACATGTACCAAATTAAAATGTGTGGATTCCCTGTTATATGCATTTAGCCCTTTCAACATGTTCCGATTAGGTTAACATTGTTCAGAAACAGTGAGACTTTTTATTTCATCATATTTGTGACAGTGTTACCTTACGTTTTAATAGTGAGTGAGACTTAAACTGACATTTTTTAGTGTCTGATATACATTAATCTTAGGTAATGAAAATATTTCTATGCCAATTAGAACTGTTGAAAGTGAAGTATTTATAGCACTAAGCACCGTTGATATACATAGTGGTGACACGAGGATAGCCGATAGCAGTAGCAGGCGGAGACACCAAAGTGGGCATCTACCCACTAGGCTTTCAGGCACCACCGACACCGCATATCCAGGTAGTCTATCGAGACAAACAGGTTTACCAACCTCGAGACTGAGAACTTTGGGCAAGATAAGCATACTCAAAATAATATTTTCACATTTGTTTCAGTAATTGTATTATGTTATTTCTTATGTACTTGCTCTGAATAAAGGGGCAAAAACCCAGAGCCTCCCTTCTTCTAGTTCGGTTGAGCCCCTGGGTCCTTCCATCTTTTCAGCTCAAACCCAGTCCCTGGACAGGTATAAAAGTGGAGAAGGAGGAGGCCTCAGGACTTAGTCGGCCAGGAGAGGGTAACTCAACATCGAGAAGCTGTCACAATAGATCGGAACCTAGCGCGAGATCTAACAGTCAGAACCTTGAGTGTAGAACGTCACCCACATGTCCAAAGCACCAGTGATACCCGACAAAGCGGTATTAGTTAAGCTCTACGCCTGGAGGAAATAAGAAAACAGCAAGAAAGAATCCTACAAACAGCGGCCTTCAGTCCAAGAAGCTTAACGCCAGAACCGGTCACCCAACTAGACTCATCTCCAGTCCAAGCCTCCTTACAAGCCACTCCAAGAAAGATCCAACAGGGCGACCACACAACCTTTCCCTACAGACTCAATAGGCCCACCAGCCCTACGATAAGATGGCCAGAGACCGACTGACAGAATTACTCACCAGAGTAGAGGAGTCCATGGCAACACAGGACCGATTCCAGAATATTGAGCAACACCTGGGAGTACACACAACAGTAAACGAGACTGCAACAGAGCCGGGAAATGCACCAGCTGCCATATCACTGATAGCTCCACTGCCAATTCTAGGAGCGTGGAGATCACCACGACTGGTGGACAGTCAGTCTGTTTTGTGTTTAGGTTAAGTTTTTTTTTGTTTTTCTTATTTTCCAATCTTTTTTTTTTTTTGTTCTGACCACATCCCAGTTCCGTGAGTGACGGAATATCGGGGTTCTACTATTTGTTGGAAATTGAACGAAATTAAATTTATATAAAGAAATGCTAAACACCAAGTTTTTAACAAGTATTTTGTTTTCAGAACTATTAGAGGACTTTACTTTTATTAAAACTTCAATTCAACTTCGTTGCTATTTTAAAATATTCACTAAGACTTTGCTTTGAACTGGAAAAACTAGCTTCGCACACCCCTAAAAACAACAAAGAATCATTTATAATACTTTGAACAGCTTTCTATAGGTACACAACTCATGAGCTGCTGATAGCAACATGAGTATCCGTAAATAAAAATATGTCTAACAGTTCTTTTCCCGCTGGCATTACAATGCTGATTTCAGATCTGGGATTGTTCTTAGACAACAATCTCAATCGGACAGTCCGCATCAACAATCCTGTGGTCAAACCAAACAAGAGGCTCGGACTTATGCGGACTTATGAAGACTTACTGGAGCACACAACACACACTGAATATAATCCAAAACACCAATGTTTAGCCCATAATGTAGTATGGTAGTAAAGTGATAGCAGCTGATAAAGCACGTCCAAACTATTAAGAAAAAACCACAGAGGAATACCCTAAGGTTAAGAAGGTTAATATGCTGAGCTGTGAAAACAACATCAATCTTCAACAGTATTCAAGAAATCTACCAACTATCCTTGTTCAGTCTCTGAACATATATATTTAATATTGTAAAATAGCTTTCATGTAATAATTTGTTTAACCTAGTTTATTTTGATATAGTTCCTTATTTTTATCGGTTTTGTATTTGTTAGTTGTTCTTTGGACTTTTCCCGCCGTTTTTGAGGGTTTCCCTCCTTTTTTGCGAGTTGAAGAGAAGAGGGAAGGAAGGTAGTTTGTTCTTTGGAGAGTCAGTTCAGCGTAGGATTCTGTACGCGTTGTATGTCTGCCATAATGAGTACATCATTTGCTTCATAAATCGTTGTTCACGTGTGAGTCGGTGTTTCAAGCCCTAAAGTGGCCTCTTTGACCCTCAATCACAACAAAAGTTCGAGAGATGCCGAAGAATTACCACCTTGTTTCCTATTCCTACCTACTCCAACCCACAAGGTAGGCCTCCATTGTCGGCGAACCTCATTTGGTCGAGGTAAGCAATTTCTACCACACTTTTATTTCGAATACAGTCCACTTTCCAGGTCTTCACGGGTGATTTTAATTGTTTGTTGACTGGAAAGAACAATCGTAGATATCAGAAAATAAACGGCTCACCGGATCAAGTGGCAAACAAAGAACTAACTATAAAAGCCCAACCAACACCAAGAGATAGAAGCAATTTTTGTGAAAAGATTACCCATTCCAACACAAACTGAACCTACCATTCCAGCTGCCAGTTCATTTGTTTCTCTGAGTACCAACAATGTTATCCCTAGCAAAAGACTTCAATAAAACTAGACACATCCTCAATAGTTTGTAATGTATAGCCCTCACAATGAAGAGGAATGTCTAAGAGTATACAATGATGGGTCTCAGAAATATGGATGGAGCAGGAATGTGTTGCTAACTTTCAGACTCAAGGCAGGACATCTAAAAATAATTGGCGTATTGAATTCCACTGAGTGCCCAATATTCAAATTACAAATTCCATCATGGATGATGAACACACACTCTATACTGTCAAAAAAAACTTGGCATCAGCTCTACAAGGAGGCAAGGCCATAGGAACAACAACACATGTCTCAGAGAGAGTTTATTTTCAGAATGATTATATTTTTAGTATATATTATATAGTTACTTTGCAAATAATATAATTTTAATCGTAAATATAGTTTTTTCTTTGCAAATGTTTGATCATAAGGCATAATCTATATTTAAGTATAAATGTGTTTCCACTATAAGTGATTTATTAAAGTGAGCTCTTTTCAAGTGTAAATATTATTTTCATCTGCAAGTGATTTAACATAAAGAAAACTATGTTCAAGTGTAAGTATTATTTTTACTATCTAAGTAATTGATACAAAATTATTTAGTTCTAAGTGTAAATAATGTAATTCCTCTGAAAGTGGTTGCATGTTTGGAATGTATCTCGGGTCACTGTAAAAATCATATTGTGTTTGTTCCTTTTACATGTTTCTAACCACCTTTCCTGTACCTTCTTCCACATTAAAATAAAATGACCTCATAGAGTGAAAATTAAAAAAAATCCTTACACAGACATACAAATAGTCTAAACTACTTAATAAAAAGTAAGGTTTGAGAGGTACTTACTTTGCCCCCGAAGCAGTATTGGACCGGGAAGCGATGCTTTCTATGTGTGCCGACAGTTTGCTCTTGACAGCAACGTGCTGTTGGACACTCACTTCTGCAGCATCGGCCAGATCTCTCAGGGACTTCTTCTCACAGAGCTCTTCCACATTACGACAACCGACACACTTGCAGTTGTGAGAACAGGAGATCTTTGCCTGCAAGCGAGCGTTGGACAATCAGAGTAAAATGGGTGGAACAGATACAAAAATATGTATTTACATTTTAGAGAAGGCATTTCAACTTTTGAGGTATATACACATGGCGATATATGGCAAAGAAAATATGGTAAAAATACACAATAATTCTATCACATGATACACTGCTGCCCCAGGACAAAGGGTAATGAATGCCCATTATTTAGGCTTTACAATTGTAATTTGTTTATAAATGTGGTGGCCCAGTGGCTAAATAATTTTATAGTAGAAATTGATATAAATAAAGAAAAAGGAAAAATAAACTAATAAGTGTAAATTTAACCAAGAAATCCCATTTAGGTAAAGAGGAAAAACGTGGGAAGAATCCAATGCACAAAGGTGACTTCCCACATTTTCCTCTTTATTATATAAAAAACAAAAGCTATCATAATTTGAAAAGAGGTGGTGTTATATGTGTTTACTAAAGTGCGTAAAGCATGTTAGAATGTGTCATATACACGGCCCAGACTTTCATGAACTAAACATTATCAAAAAAGACTGGAAAATTATAAAAAAAATGACTTTAAATTAATAAATTTACAATTACCTAAAAATTGTAGTTAATGCACAAAACTAAATAAAACACGCACTTTAAAAATGGAAGCTAAAAAAATGTCTACGCAATGAAAAAACTTAAATAATTAAACTTTGGCATTCTGCTGAATATAATATTAATCTACAAATGTCTGCTTCAGATAAAAAGAAGCTACCCTCTCCTGACTTGTTGCAGTCTCATCAGGAATTGTGTATTTTAAAACCAAACAAGCAAAGAGGATACAAAGTTCATTAACTACATTATAATCTCATTCTGGCAATTGTGTGTTGAAAATATTCATATCCAAGTATTTTTCCACATTTATAAAATATTTATGGTGTTTAAAAACTGCATTGAGAACAAGATAGAGATGGGAGGAGAAGATAACAGAAAGTGGACGAGTGGAGGAGATTAAAAGAGGAAGAATGGTGGCAAGAAAGATGGAGGCATTTTACTAAACTGACCAGCAGGGCTATTATGACCATTATTATTTGCAAGAAAGATTTAACCTATCTAATAAATCTCTTGAAGAATTTTGTTTGCCTACGGTTTGAAATGAAAAAAATACTAGGCCTACATTATTCAATACACAACATATTTTAGTCAAAAAATCATATTGTGAAATATGCATTCAAATAGTAATGTCACACGGGGAAATGAGATGTTGGCCAATAAAGAAACAATGTTTTTTGTAATATGTATGCTTTACGACCCAATGCCTTATTCTCCACATATTTGTGTTAATACTAGAACAATTAATATGTTGTGTGAAGATCTTAGTAAATAAAACTAGTTATATACAGTTGATGAAAGCGTTCAAGAACTCCCAAAAATAGTGTTTACACGGAATATTTTCGACAACTTAATGTCAAAACAATGGGAATTTATACCCAGTCAGTCTACTAAGTTAACAATAAAGTGAACGAGAGGGTGGTTTGGATGGTTAGAAATAATAAAATCCATATTTTATTTAAAGGGAATTCTTGAGACTTTAGTTAAGTGACTAAGAATATAAGGATATTATATTTCTTTATAATGAGTTATTTGCAATTTATTCACTTCAGGATAACTAATAACTAACTACTAATTATCGGTTTCAGATAAATTTGGTAAATATTTTATGATTAAAAAACCTAGGCCTATACCAAACCACATGTACATATTAAGCTAGGGCCTATTTTGGTTATTTCCAGTCTTGGCTGCATTATTTCATAGGCCTACAACTCACATTAATATGGAAAGTAATTACTACTGTATGTACGATTCAGTTTAATTAGGCTTACATTATTAAAGTTATGTTGAGGTATCTTAAACAGATTAGGCCTACCTTTTTATTATCTTGTCAACTGGTCTGTTCATGTGTTTAACACTAATAGCTATAGGGTATACTTAGATGATAAAGGATGAGTTATAGAATTCGGATTTGTATAGCGGGAGAGTGAGAAAACATTTAGAGAAATAAAATCACTCATCACACCCAGCTAGGATTCAAATCCCAACCTCCCCACCATTGGAAAATTAGACTAAAGAGATTAACGTCTTGGTCAATGTTGCCCCATGAGCTAGGTCAAAATACTAATAACATCCCAAATATTTTGAAGCCTAACTAACTTCCACTTATTATAAAACCTACAAACAATTAGTATTGGAATGTCCCAATTATCAGTGTGTATATGTTGAATAATAATGCATTTTGATAGTATTATGTTTAAAAAAAAAATTCTTTTAGAATTCAGTGTAAGCGTACTATCCACACTCTTGGCTTACATTATGATATAGGCCTATTTAAAGTTAGATTATGTGAAACACACACAAAAAAGTTTTGAAATTATTATATTGAGCTAATGAGATGGCAAGTTTAAATCAGGTAACACAAAACACCTAATAATTTACCAAAACTAGCAAACATAACCTCATAACGCAAACCAAAGGACAAGTAAAATGTCTGCGCAACTTAGCGTCACTCTACTAGGAAAATATTTGCGCTCGCAAGTACTTTGCTTTCGCAAAGTGGTCGACCATAATAACTTTTGACGCAAAGTCTAGCGTCTCTATGCTAACGGTCACAAATTCGTTTTGCGTCGTGGTCATAATAGCCCTGCAGGCCACAGGATGGAAACTTGAATATAGACACACAAAATATATATTTTTTTTTTTCAAAATTAAAATTATTTTAATATTCAAACTCCAATTCAGTTTTTAATTTAAAATTTGAACTGTGCACACCCCTGAGTTCAAGTTATTCAGCTGACTGACTGTATCACCATTTTAAATCCTTTAGAAACTTATTGTTAATATTTGGCCTACTAAACCAAATTGATTCTAACTTTGCCAATATTAGTCCAAGTTTAGGCATGGAATAGAAATATACATTATTAAACCTGCCGTGGTAATATGTCCTAAAAAGGGTGAGATCAAGTAAACAGTTGATGTAATAGTTGGCTAGGATTTCAATACACACATATGCTCACACACACAAATTACTGTTTCCAGCTTGTGGCCTGAGTCGGTTTTTTATTCAAGCCATATATTTTTCACTACTGGCTTGGTAGGCCTGTCGTAGCTTCATATACCTTATAATCTAATTCAGCAGTTCCCAACCTGGGGTACAGGGTAGACCGGTTAGGGGTACGTGAAAATAATATTAGTAATGGCGGAAAACACCAAAAAATAAGGGGTTAAAATGAAAACACAAAAACAAGTTATGGAGTTTTGGTTTACAAAGAGACACTTATGTGAAAGTCCGATGGCCTACTCGCGAAATGAGGAAAAAGAAGAATTAGACATAAGCCTAGTAATTGATTGATAATATCACGTGATTATGCATATGTCCTTCCCCTCGTCGACAAAACTGTCACTGCGCATCAGGCAGTCTTCTTTCTCTACCCTTTTCTTTTGTTGTTCTTTTCATTTCTAGTAATTATAGAGATATCCCGAATCGTCTCAGAGCTTCAGGTTTCGACCTTTTCATTTAAAACGTGATTGAAACAAGCCATCATTTTAGTGTTTGATTGGGCGTCAAGTGAGTAAGTGCATTAATAAGCCTAGCTTCGTTCCTTTTTTATGAGTGCTTTATTTGAAGTGTTTAGCTATTATTTAATGTTTCGAGTGATTTTCTGTTTATTTTGTTTTGTGTCTCAAAATGGATCAGTGATTGAAAACTGGAACTCTTAATAGAGCTGCAACTAGCATTGAAATTCAACCTGTTGATTCGGCAGCTGCAAGTAATTTGAAGCAGTCTGATGATTTACAAGCGCAAAGGGACCAGGGTGCAGCGACTGATAGGCCTGTTCTCGTAAGAGATAAAATTAACACTATTAAAAAAAAAAGTCCCTTCTTTTCAATACAGAATGAAAGCACCAATGTTTCTAATCTGTCAATTGTGCTTGTTATTGAAAGATATTCAAATTATAACACACTTGAAGAAAATCTTTTACCGTGCTATCCTCTCACTGAAAAATGTACTGTGAAAGAGAAATTGATTAGGCTGAATGGTTGCTGTGGTTTTTGCACGGATGGTGGAAAATCTATGTCTGGCTGTTATAAAAGCTTATGCAGTTTCATCAAAGAAGTCGCTCCCCATATAATTTGGAGCCATTGTTGTATTCACAGACAAAGCCTAGTGACCAAACCCCTGTCACATTCATTAAAGAAAGTGCTCAATCAATCTGTGAAAGTTGTTAATTTTACTAAGGCCAATTAAACAAACTCCAGACTATTTAAATCTTTGTGTGAATAGATGGACAGCCTCCATACTACATTACCTTTGCACACAAAAGTAAGGTGACTTTCACGAGGAACAGTACTCACAAGAATCAAATAGCTGAAGCTGTTATTAATTTTAGAGAGGAATTCACCATCTAGATATCATATTCTGAAAATTGAAAAATGACACCTGGACATGGGAATCAAACCTGGATAGCTCAGTGGTAGAGCATTGGTGTACTAAGCCAAAGGTCCCGGGTTCGATTCTCGTGTCCAGGTGTCATTTTTCATTTTTCAGAACTCACAAGATTGTTTGAATTGAGACATGAAGTTCAAGTGTTTGTTTTTTTGAAGACCGCCCTTTTGAGTTGAGCTCTAAGTTTCATGAAAGTGAATGGCTTCAACAGCTTGTGTACTTATTTAATATTTTTTCAGAAATAGATAAACTTAACTTAGGATTAGAGGACAGTTCCATAGCCATCTTTAAGATATCTGACAAAATCGAGTCTATGACCAAGAAATTTTATTTTTGGGAATCTTGTATCAAAAAAGACCAGTGTGAAATTTTTGAGACACTTCACAGTTTCTTATTTGAGAATGAGCTGACATTGTCAAAAGAAGTAAAATTAGTATGATAGCTCACTTAAAAGGACTTAAGTGTCATTAGAAAGTATTTTCCGAAGCAAAATAGTGAAGATAACTGGTTTCAAATCCAGATCAACGAATTGTTCTTTCAACAAGCCGAAAAAATTATCAGTTTCCGAAAAAAGAAAAAATTGATTGATTCTTTTTTTATACAATGTGATTTCAAAAAAAGAAATGTCATTGACTTGTGGGCAGCAGTGAAAGAAGAGTACCAAGAACTCGGTGATAAAGCAATAAAATATGTATTGCCTTTCAGAACACAGAGCTTGGCGAAAGAGCATTCTCATCTTCTGCGTATATTAATAATAAAATATCACAATAAGCTTGACAAAGCTCTGACTTGGGATTACATCCTTCTTCATTTGAACCTGATTTTAAAAAAACTCAGCTCCATGAAACAAGCTCAAGGATCACACTGAAATTATTAAGAGCCACGTTTAAGACTTGTATATCAAGATGAATAGTTGTTATGAACTTTCATCATAAGTTAATGTAGTTAAAAATTATTTTGATACTGTTCTTATTTTTTTAATGTCAGGCTGCTATTAAAAAAAATTGAAATAAATTGTAAAATGTAAAATAAAAAATAAAAGCCTTTAAATCTCATTAATTTGAGTCGTTTGATTATTTAGCTAACTTAAGAACATTACTACCTAACAAAAACAAACTTTTTTGTGTGAGGGGTGAGGTTATGAAAAGCCTAATAAGGGGTTTGGAAGAGAAAAAAGGTTGGGAACCGCTGATCTAACTTAAACAGGGTGTCCAGCCAAACTATATTTTAAAATTCCCTGACTTTCCAGAGCCAATTTACAACTTTTAGAGTCACTATATTATAAACATTATTGTATTAAAATAGTAACTTAGTGTAGTAATTTTAGACACATACACATTTTGAAATTGTAACACTCTATGAAGGGGTTAAATGATGTCAGCATATAGCAATGGGCTATTGGGTCGTGCGATCTAAGTTAGATTTCAGTTAGATTATATTTATACATTAAAAGATTGCCTCACACGGCTAGTGAGCTAATGACTCAACTTTGGCTAAAGACATGCAATAGAGGGGTGGAAAATTGAGATGAAAATCCCATGTGGACTTGTAGAATTGAGATTAGTATACTCAACATGGACAACTGTAATAAAAGAAATTCGCAGTGATATTAATGGAAAAGAATGTTATTTTGACTGTTAGTTATTGTAAATGAAAATAATTATTTTAGTGAATGTGAAAATTCCAGACTTTTCCGACCATGACTTTCCTTTTTCCAGGTTGCTGGACATCCTGTTAAGACTAGAAACAGACAAAACATCCAGTCCCCGCCGTTAATTCATCACTGTGAAAGGGTAAAACCACATTTCATCAATGATAAATATTTCGGCCATGCCGGGAATCAACCCCAGGACCCTTAGCTCAGTATACAGACATGCTAGTCTAACAAACTAGTTCTAATATAGTTTAGTAAACTCAGTCTAATTATTTATTTATTTATCTCCTACCTCGTAGCATTCACAGTAGTTCTTGAGGCAGCCCGAGCGCTTGCAGTTACAGCCTTTGTTATGTCTTCGTTCATCTCCAACAACACCTTTACCAATCTTAGGACGGAAACGCATTTGAGTTCCTCTCAAGACATGATTTTATGGCTCGCTGTCGGTCCTCTTCATGCTCCAAATTGTTATAACAGTTGTTACAATTGCACATGTGACAAAACTCCCCATTCGCAAAGCAGTCACAGTAGCTGTAAAAAATACCCAGTATTATTATCAGTGTCTGTAGGAGAGTCAACACAGCCTGGTAACTGGAAACTTAAAAATAGTATTTAAAAAATAAAGATGGGACACTCAAACTCTATGGTATTTGAGAGATTCAAGGTTGGAAAAATCTCAATAAAAGTATCTTAAACACGATTAGGAAGAACTTGACTTCAAATAACAAGCAATGGTAAAGGGAATAATTATTTAGACTTGTGTAACTGAAAGAAAGGGAGGCCGAGAAAGAGATGGGAGAAGCAGATAATAGAAAATGTTCAAGTGAGAGGAGAAGAATGGAAGAAATTAAAGGGAAGAGTGGTGGAATGAATGAAGGATAAAGGAAGATGGAGGCATTTTACTAAATGAACTGGCCACAGGCTGGAAACAGTTGATGATGATGATGATGATGATAATGAGAGAAAAGACAAAATCACATAAAATGACAAAATTTTATTAACATTATTAAAAAATGATTTATTGCATATAAAGTAAACAACCTTTTTTAAAATTAAATTTTAAATATTTTCACTTTAACCAAATATGTGCATTATTAAAGATTTTATATTCTAAAGGAATTTTAAGATTCGGACTTGAGTAGTATACGATTCTACCCACCTCTACTTAAAAACATAGTAAAAGCCTATATCGGAAAATAAAAACAATCCAGGAAACACAAACAACAATATTTGCATTTTGTATTATACAGCTTACCCAATGTTTCAAGCCAGATGTAAGAAAAGAATAAAAGAGATGGGCAGGAAATACAAATGTTCAAATCAATGTGATCAGTTATTCAACACTTAGAGTTTGATGTACCAAATTCACAAATATTCCAGAAATGTTTTTTGTTTTTTGAGAATTTTTCTGTTAATCTCAAGACACAAAAACTTGCTTGTGTTTACTGGGTCTCCCGGATTTCCAGGTGCCAACAACACTGAATATACTAGATAAATATCTTTCCATCCATTGCTGTTTACAGGCTCAGGCCTGGGTAAGTTTGTTATTCAAGACATATATTTTCCACTACCGGCATGTTAGGCCTGTCGTAGCTTCATGTGCCTTATAATCTAACAGACACAACATCCAGTCCCCAGCCGTTAATTCATCAATGGGAACGGGTAAACCCACATGATACTTTTTTGGCCATACTAGGAATCAAACCCGGGATCCTTAGCTCAGTAGACAGACACGCTACCGACTGAGCTATAAGTGTTGGATTCTAGATAAATCTCAGTTACAAAATGTAATAAAGTAGTAAAATATATTAAAAATAATTATCAATATGAGAAATTAGCTGCTCCCTAGTCCCTGCCAAACCTTCCGTATTCTACTGTTTAGTCCGAACTTTCGCTAGTGAAATAAATGTTGAGAAAATATCTTTAATTCTTTGGGCTAATTGGCTGGTCTTTCTGTAGGCTGCCTTTGTTCCTCTGTTTGATTATATTCAACATACACTTCAGTTGATGTTGCTTAGAGCCGTCTCTATCTAAAATGTGATAGTGTATTGAAAAACTCTTTGTTTATCTTACTTCAGGTCATTAATGATTTTCACCATAATCTTTCCACCACGGAATGTTGGATGTATATCAGTTTTATCTCTTTTCAGTTTTGGATTAACACAAAAACTGTACACACGGTTCTTACACACATATTAAACATAAATTTAAGGACTTTTTAAGGACTAAAAACTGTTCTTTCTCATACTGCCAAAAGCTAAACACGTCAATAAAATAAATTATAAACCATATCACATTTTAAATAGATGGAAAACAATAACTTTCCATTAAATTTAATAAACATAGTAATTTAACTTTGTTGTCACTTACTTCACTCTCCTTGGTTTATTGGTTAGTATAGTCATTCTAGATTCAGTATATATTGTAGTATGGCTAGAACAGGAATTTGAGCGCTAAGGTGGATGGGAGATGAACTAATAGCTATTGTCGGGCATTTTAGTGCAAAACTGTAATTATAAGTACTTAAGTGTTAATAGGTAGTAAAAAAATCTTAAAAGAATTATTACAAACAACAGTTTTAAAGCCACTTATAAAAAATGGCAAATGCATATGAATTGAGATTTTTAAATATAGGAAATTAAAGAAAACAAGATCATATTTCATTGACAGGAGCACTAAAACATTTGTCAGAGAAGTTAGCACTGTTTCCCATTACCCTAGAGATCCAATCCTATGGGCGCGACTATCTCTGAGCTGATGATGCGATAACAAATAAAACAAAAGAAGCGGGAAGGGCAGTAGAGTGGAAAGTAAACAGGAGACAACAGCTAACGCTTGATCAGAGCATGCGCTAGATATTTCATGCCCAGTGCATTAAATCACGGTCTTTACAGCCATTATTCACCAACCATTTCAAAAACAAATATTGAGACTGGAAATTCCAGGACTTTTCAAGAACCCGAGCAATTTAAGGACTTTTCCAGGCCTTGAACAGAGACACATTAAATTCCAGGTCTTTCATGGACCGTATGAACCCAGTTTAGATCAAATGATGAACATCTTGATGGCAGTAATAATATGTGACAAATGGCCGGTTTTTAGGCATTCGTCTGCGTCCTCTTTAAGGAAGTTGTGTTGCGCGTTTCACACTCCTCTCTAATGAGTTCCGATAGAATGAAACTAGGTCAGGGGATTGGGCGGGACGATCATTTTATTTAAGAGGCAACCATTACCTCTTTGTCCTAATGGCAGTAATGTAAATCCTGAACTGTGTTTCTTTTCACTGTAAAAGCCAATTTTGTGTTCGATTCCTTTTATATGTTTCTATCCACCTTTCCTATACCTTCTTCCAAATATATTATTTTTATTAGTTAATCTCTTTTGAAAATGGTGTTTTATATTTAACTTTCTATTGGCAGAGTGCAAAAAAAAAATTTAATCAAATCAAATTTAATCAAATCTCTTAAAGGGTATCTGAGTTTAAAACACCTTATATATTCTGTAGGTCCAAAACCCCTCAAAGGTTATCCAAGTTTGAAATCTCTTAAATATTCTTTGGTTAAGAAATACCTTAAATATACTTTAGTTATGAAACCCCTTAAATGTTCTCTAAATTTAAAACACCTTAAATGTTTTAGGTCTTAAGCCACTTAAGGATTATCTAAATTTAAAATCCCTTATATATTCCCTAGGTGTGTTACCCTTTAAATATTTTCTATGTTTGAAAGCCCTCTAAGCTTCTCTCTGTTTATAGCCCATTTAATGTTCTCTAGAAATGAAACCCCTTATTGGTTCTTTATTTAACTCCCCTGTAATCTCTACTCTGGTTGCTTCATTTCTATCCCCAAAATATGGTAGAATATAATATATCTCTGTCCTTCTCTAAGTCTTTCAAACGCTCTCGCTTGGTGAACCTAACAAATAACATTGACTCACACATGCACAATCTTTCCAACTTGTTTATCTCCCCACAGGCAGTAAAATACCCCCCTTTCCCTCAAAGTTTGCTACAGAACAAAGAATATGACTTGTCTCCAAAGAGATTGAGCCAGTAGTACCGACCTAAACCCTTGCCGGGAAAGGGTCTTTCTTTCCCGCCCAACTCTCGGGAATGGACAAATTCCCAACATTTTCCCAAGAGTTCAGAATCCCGTCCAACCCTAGTATTAAGTAAGAAATGCAAATTTAAACAAAGTTATCAAGTTGGAGTTTCCTTTAGAGCTTTTATCTATTCAAAATAAATTAAACAAGATCAAGTTCCTCGCTTAGTGATCAATTCGTAGGAATGGAACTCAGTCGTTAAGTGAGAGTACCTGTATATTTATTTTAAATGTAAATATCACATCTTTAAAATTTAAGATTTAAAACACATGTTCTTAAAATATGAATGACACTAATTTTTTATAAAAGTTAATACATTTTTTTTAAAAATGGTTAAGACATGGAAATATCGATTTTTAATAGAATAAAACTAAAACTACTAAAACAAACTAAACACTAAAAAAACATGATTTAAAATTAAGAACAACACTCAAATAAAATATAATAGAAAAAAATATTTAAAATGGTTTCAACACTCGTGTCTTTAAGGACATTAAAATTACGTTAACAATTATAAAAAAGTTGGTAAAATGATGGCTTGGAAATGTAACAAGACAGTGTAGAAACACTGTACATTAATGTAAAGTGTGTGATAGTGGAGGAAGCCAACCTGAAAGGAGAGTTAGGTTAGGACTAGATAGGAACAAACACACTTTCTATTCATGTCTTCTTACACTTTTACACTTTTACACTTCCTACTTCTTCAAAACTTCCACAGTTGTACATTAGTTTTAATTTTCAGAAATATTACTTTTCATGAATGTACCATATCTATACAAATCCAAGAAGACCCCAAATTTTTCAGTGATTATGGATAGATTTTTTTGTTAGTGGTATTTATTTATCATGAATGAAGAAAATAATAATTATGGTAGACTTATTTTGAAAGTGTTAAAAAAATTTTTATTTACAAAACAAAACACCTATGTTGACTTAAAATCTAATTAGACTTGCAGAATTGATAAGGAATTTATTTTTTGTCGCAAATATTGCTTTTGCATTAGAAGGTTAACTTTGAAAAAGTTTAATAAAAACAATGAGAAGTTAATTTTTATTATGACAAATGATAATTGTTAGTGAAAATCTGAGTCTCATACATACCCTTCTACCCCTAAATATGAACATTGGACTCGACCATTAACGCTAGCTTCTAAAACATGACACTTTCACTTTCATATTGATATAGAGAAAGTAAAGAGGTATATGAAGAAATACATCAAACTGTTGCTTGTTTCATGTACTCACAGTTTGAGGCATTGCGACTTGGTGCAGTTGCAAGGTTTCCGTGGTCGGATGCCGTTGGGCTCTACGGTGGTGCGCGTGGCACTAGACTGACGTGACAGACTGTGGGAGTCAGTTCCAGACACAGTGCTGTCTGGTGGGGACTGGGATGAAGAAGAACTGCTTTGACTGGACGCGGGAGGGAGGCTTGGAGGAACAGAAACATGTTGCTGTTGCTGCTGCTGTTGATTGGCCTGCTGATTTTGTATCTTTCCCAACAAACAAATGTAACAAATAAAGTAACTGATCACATGAACATTCCAAAACAAAATTTTAGATCTACAGGGACGTTTATTTTAAATCCGTACCCAGCTCAATCTTTTAATATAGTTTCTACACCATGTCTTACTACTTGTTCAGGTTATTAAGCTTGGGATTAGGAAGGTTATAATTTGAGGAACTGTTCTTGCATTTGTGTGAAGATAGAGTGGAAAACTATTTTTTTTTAAAACTTAGTACACTTGACAGAGATTTAAATCTCAATATCCACATCATCCACAGTCTACATACTCAAAATAATAGTAATAAAATTAATTATTGCCTGATGGGTCAAAAATATATAATAAGACTAGGGTGTGCGAATATTCAAAATTTCAAATAATTAACGGCCGAATATTCGATTCTAAACTTCGAATAGACTCTCCTCAAATAGCGTGTCATAAATCTCTTAAAGTCCCATCCAGACAGTATGCTTTATGACGTGAGAGGACCAAGGGAAGCCAGATAATTATTCTTCCATATTTCACGAGTGTGTGTTGTAAAATGAAGGGGTAAGGGGAGGAGGAGGAAGTGCCAGTATTGAAAAGTCAACCATCTTGAGTGCAGCTGTCAGTCTGTTGTTACTTGTTAGCAGGACAGGGAGGGGACCCAGACAGAATAGATATTAAAAGGGATTTCAAACCTACAGTAGTGCCCATCGCTTCTTTGGTTTTACATGACAACTAGCAGATGCTATCAGTAATGCCAACATTGTCTGAAAGTAACTTTTGTCAACATATTTGGAAATAAATAAATTACTTTGCTAAGTATTACTATTATTATCATAAAAACATTCAATCACTTTTAACAATACTTCCCCAAAGATTACAGTATAATTTTTTTTCCATAATCAAATTTAAGAAAAAAAAGTCTAGTAAATTCATTCTAGTTTTACTTTTAACTCTTGTGGCAATTACAGGTTAAAGAGGGCGTGAAATTTTACATTTAATGGTATTATAGTCAGTTATTAATATTTTTATAGCTGGCCTCACATATCTTTAACATAAATGGTTTGTGATAATAAAGAGTAAAAAGATACAAAATGTTTTTGAAATAATATAAAGTTTAAATTTTGTAATTACAAGTATTAATAAATACAATTCTCCGTCTAACCGGCAACAAGGTCCTCTACGTTACCAACTGGCAGCGTAGCTTCTATCCAGTGGCCATATTTATTTTCAGCATTTAAGGCCACTTTGAACGTTCTCTTGCTTTTAATAATTAATTTGAATTAAACAGCAAAAGCAAACTTCAAAACTATACAAACAACCAAACGGTTATTCTCAAAACCAAAATCCAACAATTCTAAATAGACATTATAACAGTGAATTATCATATAAAATACAGTCAATAAAACCACATGCGTGTTGTCTACAAGTTGAAGCGAACAAAATATTTTATAGTTGAGTATTTAGGCATGTCTATGCTACCGTTAGTAATTTTATTACAAATTTGAATAATACAGTGTCTTTTTTTAATATTAATTCGGATATTTAGTAATCCATGTGTTCTTTTGTTAATATTAGTTTGGTGTGTGAGCGGACTATCCTTGGAAAATAAATGGTTTTTTTAATGATCTTAGAATAATTATTTATCTAATATAACATAAAAGCGTGTGATAAAAAAATAGCGAGTGTTTCTCAGTGATCAATATACATTATTCGAACATTTAAGTCTGTGTATCAAGATTATAAAAAGTGTGTATAACCCAAACAGGTAGTAAGATGCTGTGCTAATTAATATAATAATAATAATAATAATAATAATAATAATATAATAATAATAATAATAATAATAATAATAATAATAATAATAATAAATATTTTAATCCAAGATTGTGTTGTGTTGCCCTCTAGGCTAAGCCTCGAGTTTTAGGATTTTTATAGTATTCCAAATAAATCAACCATTGAGAGAAACTTATTAAGGAAGATTGGGACTGGAAGATGAAAATGGATGCAAGTGAGACCCTATATACATCACTTAAGCTTGCTGAAGACGATGAAGAGGAAGATGATGAATATGATGATGTAGAAGTTCTTGCGACCCCGTTGGAAAACACTTGAAACAAGGTTTTTTTAAGTGTTTTTATGTTTTATTCTGTGTAATACTACACATTCAAACTTTTTACATTTATAATGTTATTAATAATACTATCAAAAATAATTACTTATAAAATAAAAAATTTATTATAAATTTTATTAATTAATAATAATAAAAACTAATATGGGATTAAATGCTAAAAATTTTTAAAACGTTCAATATTGTAGAAAAAATTAATAGTTAATACTAGGCCTAACATCAACATATCAAGGTTAACAATAAATAAAAAATAAATAAAATGGTAATTTGTTTCTTGTATATACCTAAATTTTGACTGTCAGAAGTGACAGCTTCTAAACACATGTTTTTGCAGATCATATGGTTTAGCGTATGGACATATAATTTGGTATGGTATAATTCATTCACGATAGGTCTTTACCTGGATGACAGTTCAAAAATCATATGTTTAGGTTTTAGGTTACCAACACTTGTAAAAGAACACTGTTTTGTTATGAATGTTAAGTTTTTTAATTACATGTTATATTTTACATTTAAAATAACTTAAACTTAAGTTTTCTCACATTATTTCATTACTTTTAACAATTTCTTTTTACCCAATCCGAAACAATATTTTAAACATATATTAAAAGTACCTATTCTTTGTTTTGGAATGTTATCTATGATGTGTATTATAGTGCATGCATTAATACCTTTTAATAAAGGCATCGTATTTACTTGGTAAAGATAAAAATATTTGTAATTTATTTTATATATGATTAACTGTTTTATTATTAGTTTATTGTTTTTAGAAATATTTAACTGAATAAAATATAATCGTCTGCTGCGAGGATACACCATTTTAAACAACTTGTCCGCGTCATCATCAACCACATGGCTAATATTCGTTGGTCACCATTTTAAAGCCATATTTGTTAGACCTTTTGTGAAAGTGCTCGGAATAATAATTATTTTAACTTGAATAGAAGGATAAATAAGCTTTGTGGACGACCTCAAATAAATATTAAGACTTTAATTTAAATATATTTCATAGAATTTATTACTGTGTGCGTTTATTATATTTTTAACTTTAAATTAAGTCTC
Source organism: Timema podura (assembly GCA_033556935.1). Classification (NCBI taxonomy): domain Eukaryota; kingdom Metazoa; phylum Arthropoda; class Insecta; order Phasmatodea; family Timematidae; genus Timema; species Timema podura. Next base: position 56,692,841 of record JAVRXN010000013.1, on the reverse strand, counting down.
TAGTTTGCTAGGTCCACGCCTTACTCTAACTTATAATAATTTATAACTAAGTTAAATTACCTTTTATTTTAATTATTGGGCTTCTGTATTAACGTAAAAAAAACTTAATCCTAGATCATATTACTAATTATTTTAAGAATAACTTTGTGTATACAGATATTTTCTCTTTAGTTCGAATACATATTAGGCCTAATTTGGTTAATTTTAATCTTACTTTAATCTAACTTTAATCTAACTTTAATCTAACTTTAACTAACTTTATCAAACTTTAATCTAACTTTAAACTTTATCTTTTATCAAACTAAATATTTAATCTAATTTATCTCACGAAATTTTATAAGTTCTTTATTGTGGATAGATTTGTGTGTGTTTTTTTGATAATGAGTTCCCAGGAGAAAAAAAGAAGAGAAGTTACAGATCACAAGTCATTCAAAAATTTCAATTTCAAAATTCTTTGAGGCATAATATTGGCCTAAATTACTGTGGTTAACTATTACATTACTCTACATAACCATATGTTTTCATAACAGCTGTTTCAAGTGACAGTGGCAGATATCAGCTGTTGGCGTAGTGATATTTTAGGGACTATTTTTTAGTTACTTTTTGAGCTGTCATCCAAGTAAACTTAGGTCGTGAATGGCGTATAACTTTCAAAGCTATCAACTGTCAGTCAGCACCAAAGAAGCCATGGGGCTACTGTAGATAGCATTTAAGGGGTTTCAAACCTAAATAACATTTAAGGGGTTTCAAGCCTAGAGAACATTTAAGGAGTGTCAAGTCTAGAGAACATTTAAGGAGTGTCAAGCCTAGAGAACATTTAAGGAGTGTCAAGCCTAGAGAACATTTAAGGGGTGTGTTAAGCCTAGAGAACATTTAAAGGGGTCAAGAACTATTTTTATCATTCATTACTGTTGTGTTATTTTAGTAAATTTATTGTTGTATAATATGAAAGTGTCAGAGTTATGAGTGAGACTAGTAATAACATTCAATATACAGTCAGTCCTTGTGATGAATGGAGTGAAGGTGTCGCTTGTAGGGTCAGTTGGTGGCTTGGCAAACTGATGTGCAATAGTTAGTACCTTCTGGCTCAGTGAGGAAAGCAACAAGAAACTACCGCACTCCTAATTTCCCTAGTAAGCCTTTTCAATGCTGCCTACCTACACTTTGGAATAATAGAAACGATGAAAGAATCAAAATATGACCTTGTTTATCAATCACCCCATTATTTTACCCTTTATTATTATTATTATTATTATTATTTATTAATATTATTATTGTAATAATAATTATAATGATAATCAAAGATGATGATGATGATAATAATAAATAATAATAATGATATGATAATGATAATAGGTAATAATAATGATATATGATATATGATAATGATAATAATAATAAAATAATAGTAATAATAAAAATAATAATAAATAAATAATAATAATAATAATAATGTTTTAATCTAGATAAATATAATCTCTAAGCTGTCTAGTTAAACATTCTCCATGCAATTTTTAAATTTAAATTTCTTTCAAAAACTTATAATAAAATTTAAAAAATTTGATTTAGGTGGAACCTGCTGTCTAAGAAACTGGATCAAAAGTTCCTCTCAATTTCCTGAAATTTTGTTTTAAATTAAGTCTTTTTTTTATTAATACCAGTTCAAATAACAATGTTTTGAAGTATTTTTTTGCATGTTTCATACTTAAAATATAAAACCACATTTTCAATTGGAATTTATTAATTTAAATTATTTTTATCAAAAATGTAAGAAAAATCTACTATTCGATTTGAACTATTCGGTATTTGTTTGAAATTTTGATATTTGATTCGATAAATAATCCTATTTGCAAATCCCTAAATAAGACAATGTTATTAACACTGTACATTAATGTAAAGTAAGTGATGGTGAGTGGTGGTTACGTTGTAACTGTGGAAGTGTAAAAGTTTAAAAAGACATGTAGAGAGAAGGGTGTTTGTTCCTATCTAGGACTAACCTAACTATTCTTTCAGGTTGGCTTCCTTCACTATCACACACTTTACATTATTGTACAGTGTTTCTAAACTGTCTTAGAAAACTTTATATGACATTCTTGGCATATGGGGTGATTTAATAAGGATCGTTACGTTAGGTTTGAAATGAGTACTAACTCAGAAATTAACTATGTGTATAGGCTTTGAATTATTCAAAATTTTCCTTCTAAAATTGGAAATGAAAGTTATTTTTTAACATTTAAATAAAATTTTTATGAGGAATTAAGGTGGGTTCGAACTATCCAATTTTTCTAAATCAACCCATGTTAAATTAACCCGATTCTACTGTACATACTCAAAATAATTAGATATCTCTTGGATTAAAACAGTTTTTTATTTTTAAGATACATTTTGTTATATATGTAGCCTTGATTTACCCTGAAAGGCAGAAAGCTTACCTTGCATGGTTACACTGACTATTGCTGGCGTGGTGGGCAGCCCTATCGCCACAAGTGATGAAATGGGCATAAAAAGTGCGGGTAAATTTGATTTTGCCAACTCTCACATTAGAATAAACTTTTTCTTAACAGCGTGTGCTGGTTGTGACTTGATATTTCCTGCGTATCAACGGAAACATTTCAGTTTCTGAATTGGTCACTGACTCAACACTGCCCCCAAATACTCCCTTCCTTCCCCACACTTCGTTTTATCTCTGTCTTCAAACCGAATGTTTGTCAAATTTTGCATTAAACTGTCTTACATATTTAATCTGAACAATTTTCATAATTTGCGTTTGAGTACATGAGATAGTGGAGGAAGTAGGGCTGAGATGGTATGTTCATGTAATGAGGTTGTTTGAGTACATGAGATAGTGGAGGAAGTAGGGCCGAGATGGTATGTTCATGTAATGAGGTTGTTTGAGTACATGAGATAGTGGAGGAAGTAGGGCCGAGATGGTATGTTCATGTAATGAGGTTGTTTGAGTACATGAGATAGTGGAGGAAGTAGGGCCGAGATGGTATGTTCATGTAATGAGGTTGTTTGAGTACATGAGATAGTGGAGGAAGTAGGGCTGAGATGGTATGTTCATGTAATGAGGTTGTTTGAGTACATGAGATAGTGGAGGAAGTAGGGCTGAGATGGTATGTTCATGTAATGAGGTTGTTTGAGTACATGAGATAGTGGAGGAAGTAGGGCTGAGATGGTATGTTCATGTAATGAGGTTGTTTGAGTACATGAGATAGTGGAGGAAGTAGGGCTGAGATGGTATGTTCATGTAATGAGGTTGTTTGAGTACATGAGATAGTGGAGGAAGTAGGGCTGAGATGGTATGTTCATGTAATGAGGTTGTTTGAGTACATGAGATAGTGGAGGAAGTAGGGCTGAGATGGTATGTTCATGTAATGAGGTTGTTTGAGTACATGAGATAGTGGAGGAAGTAGGGCTGAGATGGTATGTTCATGTAATGAGGTTGTTTGAGTACATGAGATAGTGGAGGAAGTAGGGCTGAGATGGTATGTTCATGTAATGAGGTTGTTTGAGTACATGAGATAGTGGAGGAAGTAGGGCTGAGATGGTATGTTCATGTAATGAGGTTGGAAAAGGAGAGAATGATGGAAATGATTTAGGATAGAGACCACAAAGGAGACCATGAAATATATCGGAGGAGTAGATAGCAGAGAGTGTGCAAGTGGGAAGAGAAGAATGGTGGAAGGATAGAGGAAAATTGCCCTGGGCACAGGTTGGAAACAGACGATGATACTTGAACGCCACTTATATCTAATTGTGCAACTGCAATGTTACAGTACTGACCTGCTGTATGTACTGGGCTGGTAACATGACGTAATTGCCTGTACTGGACTGGAGGATCGTGGTTCCTGGCATGAGTTGGTTCACTCCCGATGCTGACAAGGTGGTCACACTTGGAGCGGCTCTCAGTTGAGTCGCAGGGGTACTTGTTGGGATTAGGATTCTCTGGCTACTTTGGGTGGTAGTAGTAGGTTTGGGCACCACCTTAAAAACAAATACACCGATAGTCAAGACAACGCTTTCAGATATGTGCAAAAATATATTTTAGATTAAAATAATTTGAAAATATTAGGCCTCCTACAGCAGTGGTTCTTAACCTTTAATTACTTGCGGCCCCCTAGTTTTTACTAACATATTAATCATTAAGATTTATTCTAAAATAGTGGCTTTACTTACTGATTATAATGACAAACAAATAAAAAAAAACTGAAATAAACTTACCTAAATGTATTTAATGGGACCTGTTAATGTTATAGAACATTTCCACTAATTTATATATTCTTGTTTCAATTGTATTACTTAGTGCTATTCACATGCAAGAGTTGATTCTGAGTCTATTTCGCTGTTTCGTTTTAATATTTATCACAGCGGAGAATTCCTTTTTACATAAATAAGTAGAAATAAAGGGCAGCAAATTTTGAATGGCAATGGTAAACAGATGGGGATTATTTGTACTATTTGTGATTTCTATTATCTGTGCTTCCTTTGCCCATTGTTACCCTGGAAAATCGAGAGTCTAATGTACTTACATGCTTACAATCATCAAATTCTTTCATCTAAAACATTAAATTTAAGATAATTGACTTGAGTCATAAGCAAATAACATTTTAAATTATCATTTCGAGGCCTCCCAAAAAACCTTTTGCGGCTCCCCGGTTAAGGATCGCTGCTCTACAGGATCTCAAAATTAAGAAAAACTCCCAGGAAATTGAACTTTTAAATCTTTTAATCTAGGAAATATTAATTTAAAAGAAAACAGAACGGGAAAGTTTCTCAACATTTACAGGGTTGTTACTCTTTAATTAATACAAAATTCCGTGATTTCCAGACGGAATTTTTCAAATTTACAGAAACATTAGAGATTAGTCTAGGAATAAATTTAGAATTTTTATAAAAGTGACTACTTTGAAATCACGCCATTGATGCTGAGAGCCGAATTATTTGATCTTGATGAATAAATTTATCTTCCTATTTCTAAGCAACAGGTGTTCAATGAAGGATGAGGGTAAGGGTGTTGGAGGGGGGAGTAGGTGGGGTGGCAGGGGTCAAGTTATTATTTAGCGCCGCGTCTTACTACTCGTTCGGGTTATACGCTTAAGTACTAATTACACTAATGGATTAGGAATTGGGAAGGTTGCATTTAGAGGAAGTGAACCCGCATTTGCGTGGAGGGAGAGTGGAAAACCATTTAGGAAAAAACACCCCCAGTTCACCCGACCGAGATTCGAACCTCGATCTTCCCGTCCTCGGTGGTCTGGCTCAACACGACTGGCGCGTTAGCCAACTACGCCACCGAGGCGGGTGCAGGGGTCAAGTGTAAGAGACAGTCCAATTTAGATAGGAAGGAAATTTTTTTTAACGTTACTAAAGTGACTAAAATCGTTTTAACATGTTTATACAAAAAGTTATGGGATCTACAAATGCCACTATTGATAGATATTAATAGCTATAAAATAGTACTAATGCTAACGTAGTAAAATGTTATCAATGTTTTCCGCAGAAATCTATGTATTTTCTTAAAATTCCTTCCTACCTGAATCCTCTTTTAAATATATGTACTAGAATAAGCATTCTTGTTTCTTTATTTTGCTTACTCTTCTTACATAAAGTTTGTATTATGTGTCCCAAGTTCACAAACTTCCAGTATTTTATAGTGTTTTGTTAAGTTCCCAATGCGTGGCAGCCCTGATTTATACATGACATTATTAATAACGAAATAGTTAAGGGAATTGAATAAAACATACAAAAACATAGTTTCTCTGTAGAGCAGGATCCCAAAATATTTTAACACTTTGCAATAAAAACTGTTTATTGTCGACTAATGCTACTAATTGCTGACGGAGGTGGCGTTGAATTTTCCTTGTTAAGTTAAAGAACCTGCCTAAAATAGTTAACACATATTATTGTCCATCTTGCAACCTCAAGAAAGGACGAAAACAACTAATAAACAACATCTCCCAGAGAAAGTGCCACGTTAAGGTGGGCTTTTCTAAGGATGGTTTTTTTTAAGCATCGCATCTATCGTTCAGGTTACAAGCCTAAACACTAAATACACTTATTGGTTGGGATTAGGAAGGCTTAATTTAGAGGAAATGCACTCGCATTTGTGTGGAGGAAGAGTGGAAAACCATTTAGGGAAAACAACCCTCTATGCACCCGAGTGGGATCAAACCTCGATCTCCCGTCTTCAGCAGTCTAATTCAATACGAGATAAACACGTTAGACCACATGGCCATTGAAGCAGGTCTAGGGATTGTTGACAGTCACAATTGGTAGTAATGGCATACCACTACGACTGACTTTACACTGGTTCTATATATTCCGAGTGAGAATATTTTCCTAGCAACTACTCAACCTTACTGCAACATTTTACACATAGCTTTTGGCAATCTAGACTCCTTGAAGCAGTCAAGCTGCGGCCATGTTGATAAAAAGTTGTGTCGAATATTTTGACACATTAATTGTAGGCAACATTCAGAAATATTATAACAATAAAAGAGACATAAACAAAGCATGTCCATGTAAAGTAGGCTTTGTTATTAATCTTATATTGCTAGAATAATTTTACTATCAGATTGAATTTCAATTTAAAATTAAATGAGTATTTTTAAATGAGTTTATTGGAGGTAATGAATAGGAACATCCCAGCATGGATGACCAAGATAGAATAAACAAAGGCTCAATTCACATTCATAACCCTGAATCCCATGATTTAATTTATATCAAAATAATTATAATACAATGAATGATTGCCTATTGTCTTGAAAATATATAAGACAGTGTAGAATCATTTTAATGTAACTTAAATATAATTCATTAAATTAATAAATGTGTAATTATATTTGCTTAATCGAATATGATAAACTAGAAATAATATTAGGCAGGTTTTCGCGATAGACTTGGTTGCGTCTTGGTAGTGAGTTATTGACCAAGTGGTTCTGACCAAGGTGGAGCGCGAAAACGACGGAGTTATTTTTCATAAACAAAAATGGTGGTTGGGTTGGAATAGATAACAGTTGGTAGGTTAATTTATGCAAACCTACATGTACTGTAAATCAATGGAAAATACCATATTTCATTTTATTCTTAAGATAGATTGGTGAATATTTTGACTAGGCCTAATATTTACACAACAAACCAGATAACATTAAGTTCTCAAAAATAACCTATGGGAAATATTAAGTATGTATGTAGGAGTAGATAGGCCTAGAACATATAATATTATATTTCTTTTATTCAGAATTTAAGTACCTTCTTAATGTCGTATATTTATAGCAAGCAATTGCTGTCCATTTTAACTTACATATAACTGTTAAAATCCATTGACTATTAAGTTATACTAGTTTAAATCTGCTGTTTTGAAATTGTTACACAATTCTCAGCTCAGGCTATTTAATTTGGTCAAGGAAAGCTTTACCAAACCAAGTTTGGTATTATCTCGGTCATAACACTTGTAACCAGCCGTGATACCAAAAGTGTGAAAAACGCTCTGGTTGTAAATATTGATACTAGGTCAATCGCAAAAACACATGTATTGTTTAGTTAGTAAATAAAATAAATATGTGTTACAATTTATTTCTTTTGGTTATATTTGTTTTTTGGGTATTAATTTTACAAAGGGATTTTTAAGAAAATGAAATTAAATGTAGTTGTTTGTGGCTTTGAGCGCAATCTATGCTTGTTTTAACCTTGTTAATATCTGTATCCATGTAGGGCTCTAATCATATGCCTGCCATAGAAGGCTCGGGCTTCAGTTTCTCTTCTCTGATACATTCCTTGCCTATGTTGTGTGTATGCCTTGCCTGTACATTGACAGAAGAAGAAAAAAAGTTGATTGAGATGATCATGATACATTCTGCTCTAATAAAAGGTAACACATTTAAGTTAGTGTCATTGGCATTATAGGCTGGTATTGTTTAATTATTTCCCAGGTTCTAACTCATATTATTCAATAATGAATATTTATTATAAAGAGACCTGTGAAGAGTGAAATTAAAATTAGGGCTAGACCGCTAAGCCCTTTAGCTGATGCCAAACATTTATTTTCTTTACAATATTACAAAGGTATGCAAAAGACCCATAAACATTATTGAATATAAATTATTTTTTTTTAAATAAAATTAATAATAAAAATATTAACAAATATAAAAAATAATCATAATAAAAGACCTAAATAAGTTGTGGCGCCTCTTTAAAAAAAGGAGGAGAATGTACAGGGTAAATACTCACCGTCCTGATGGTCGATGTTGCAGGGGCAATTGGCACCACTTTGAGAGCTTGTGGTTGATTGCGAACTGTGGTAATTGCCACAGGCTTAGGGGCACTTACTCCAGTGACTGCATTTACTGGGAAGACGGTAGTCGTACGAGGCTTCGTATGGCTTACAACATTGGCTGTGCTGGAGTTTGCTGTACTAACCAATCTCACATATTGCACCTAATAAAAAGTTTGTGTATTAATCTCATGTACCCTATGTGATCAAACTAAAGTTATTTTTATTTATATTTAAACTAAAGATGGGACCTTTGAATCCATAAGGATATTCAAGGATTTGAGAAAATATCAAATTCAAGACTCAAATCCTTAAAAAAATTGTGTTATAAATTTTACGATTGAAATTTATTTTAAAACTCTAATACTGCTTATTGATGGTTCAGAACCAACATAAATATAAGACAAGCTAAACAACCAGACCCCAGCCCAGTAAGTTAACACTTTACTGAATGTATGAATGTTATAGTGAATGGATTATAAGATTTTTTTTAAATATTTAGTTCATATTTCTAGTTTCTACTATTCCATTATGTTTCTATTTCCACTGAGGTTCATACATTTTTTCTAAGATTAAGATTTGAATTCGATATCTAAGATTTGAAAGTTAAATGAAGATTCAGATTCAAATTTTTAAAATAGTGGATTCGACTCAGCTTCAATTTAAACATAATAAAAGATGAAAAATAACTCAAAAAATCTAAATTTCTTACTTAAGTATTAGATTATGACAAAACGTGTTTTGCTCACATAGTACTTCAACAAACTATACTAAAGTCTCAATTAGCCAAGGTTTTAAAGAAACGAGCTGACATTGGATAACTAAAAGCTCGGATAAGAACAGCTTTCTTGTATTTGCAGTTCTGAAAAGAAACTTTAAAATAATACACTACACTAAGTTTTAACAAACTAAATTCTCACAGCTTTAAAGATCCCAACCAATCAATAAGCTGCAACCGTGACACTTAGTGGCAGGCGACCAACTTGACCGAGTCAAGCGGTGGACAGTAATATTTACAGCGCCACAATAGTTGGGAATGATGAGCAACCCGATTATTCACTCCACTACTTACACTAGATGGGTTAACCAGTTTATTGTGGGTCATTTCCTAGACAATTCTCAACAAAACATAAATTCAGGGGATCGAGGAAAAAAGTAATAAACCTCATTTTATGAAATATTTTATTCATCTTTTATAGCTGAATTTTAAGATTTCATGAAAGTTTAAATAGTTAAAACATCCCATCTAGATCTATGAGGGTGATCATGTTTTCCCCTCCAACCTCCTCAAACCACCTCGGATAGTACAAAGCCTCCGTTATTCATGATTACACAAACATTTGATAAGTGAGGATCTACCTGTTTTCCACCCGGTAATGTTCCTATGATGTTCTGTGTGGCCGGTATCCTTATCATCTGACCTGTCCCAGATGATGTCAACACTGTCCCAGACTTCAGTGCACTCTAAATTACACAACACATTTCTATGTCACAAAAACAATAGACAGTCAAGTTACAGTGCAATTTTAAAATAAACATAACATAAATGTATACATTTGCAATTTGTCTCTTCTGTCTAATGTATTACTAAACACTGCAAATATTAATGGTCAAAGTTTTAATCATCTCAACATTGTGTCCACTGGACAGTCAACCTTGCAGTTCAACCAAGAGCATCAGTCTACTCTCTTGACCTGATGAAGTTGTCTGTGACAGTAAAAGTTTGCCCTTAAAAATGTGTTTGTGTGTTTTATAGTGTTTAATCTAAACCATTTCTACTCCAGTATCACCAAGGTAAGTGTGCTGGCTATCCCTCCTAATTTAAACCAAAACTTACTAAGTGTATTTATAATTTATACAATAGGTATAGGTCAGAATGAAGTATTCTTCAACCTTGTTCTCCTGAATTAAAAAATAGATTAAAATCATTTAATATTAACTAACACAATACTAAAGGTGGTCAATCAATTATATGGCAAGGAAACTCTGGGAAGAAACAAGGAAAACCATTTTGTTTGCTGATAACTTGAAAGTATGGGAAGTACAGGAATGAAATAAGGAAGGGAAGGGGTATGGATGAAATTTAGCATGGTGGAGTTATGGTAGTGACAAGGACGAGGATTTTTTTTAGCACCTCGTCTTACTACTCGTCCAGGTTATAAACCTAAGCCTTTTGTGCTTGGTGTTCATAGGAACTATTGCAATCAAGATATGTTAAAACTATTATTAAACTAGCTTTAAGAATGCATATGTAAATAATTTGTTGATTTAGAAATAAGAAATAATATGTGATTACTAGGATAATACTTTAGTAAGCCAGGAGTCACATGTGTGCAAGTGCACAAGCCAGTGTGGGGGATTGTTGTGCCTCACTGTTCAGTCGGCCCTTGTCTCTTTCCTCCACACTTGCACAGCCTCCATGCTAACCACCCTCTAGACTGCCTGGACCACTCCACAGATCATGTTCTCGTTGCCATCCTTGACTAGTTCACTCTTTACTCCACACCAATGAGAGCTCTCTTCTCTTTCTATTGGCCCGCTTGGCGGACACTGTTTCTCCTGTTCTCATGCACCAATGAATAGCTCCCTTCTCTCCCATTGGACAAAGTCAGGCAGTAGTGGAGGGTATATAATACGGTGATTCCTGACGCAGATTGGCAGAGTGGCTACCAAATCCTGGTGCGCCACATGTTCCAGAAATAGCAAATAAATTGTCAAAAATCTGAAAGAGCAATAATGTCTAATATCCTCTCACACCTTTACCTCCCACCGTGACTAACGTTGCCGGGACTTCCTCATGTCCCACCGTGACTAACGTTGCCGAGACTTCCTCATGTCCCACCGTGACTCACGTTGCCGGGACTTCCTCATGTCCCACTGTGACTAACGTTGCCGAGACTTTCTCATGTCCCATCGTGACTAACGTTGCCGGACTTCCTCATGTCCCACCGTGACTAACGTTGCCGGGACTTCCTCATGTCCCACCGTGACTAACGTTGCTGAGACTTCCTAATGTCCCACACGTGACTAACGTTGCTGAGACTTCCTCATGTCCCACCGTGACTAACGTTGCTGAGACTTCCTCATGTCCCACCGTGACTAACGTTGCCGAGACTTCCTCATGTCCCACCGTGACTAACGTTGCCGAGACTTTCTCATGTCCCACCGTGACTAACGTTGCCGAGACTTCCTCATGTCCCAACGTGACTCACGTTGCCGAGACTTCCTCATGTCCCATCGTGACTCACGTTGCCAGGACTTCCTCATGTCCCAACGTCACTCACGTTGCCAGGACTGCCACCCTACCTCTCACCGCAACTTACGTTATTCGTTATTCTCACAAATGAGCAATTTATCATACATGGATAGTTATGTTATAGTTTTGTAATATAGAGCTAAAGAAGTGGTGATTGTTTTGGCAAGATATGTAGTGCAGTTTCTGATAAAAAGTGTACTTACAATAACATGTAAGTATAGGGAAATGATTAACATTCAGGTCCCTTTTAGGGGTTTAGTTACATGATAGTAAGGTTATTTATTCCTTCAATTCTTAATTTGGTTGTTTGATTGTTAATTTGGAAGTTTTTAAATTGGTTGTTCTCTCAAGTTGTTCGTTTAATTTAACGATTGTTTCTTCAGGTAATGTTTAATTGGAAGTTTATACAGTACATATGTTATCCAACAGGTTTAATAAAACACAAAGTGATTCGTCATTATCATAAAATAGACAATCTTCCTAAAATAGTTGTTCCAAAACTGTAAAATTACATATATAGTATCAAAATAAGCAATTATATCCCAAATAAGTGTAATCCCAAGATAGCAGGCCATACCAAAATGTTGGGATTTCAAAATATTCAATAAGAAAAAACTTATGGTGCTCAGTTATATCCAAAATAGTCTTCCTAACACCAATATGCTTGCCCAAAGCCAAATTAATAACCCAAAACGATGCCTGATAAGCATTAAATGGTCCAAAAATTCTAAAAATGGTTATTCTAGATCCAAAATAATGAGCTATATTTCACATTTCAATCTCAAAAGTTGACCAATGTGTACCCTTTATTTACTCTGAAATGTGGAAAGTTTACCTTGCAAGGTGTAGCATGTAAAAGCGCCGATTTTACATGTACAAATAAAAAATACCATAAATATGATTAACACTGTGATTACAAGTGCTAATATATTCAAATAATATGTGGCAGGTGTTAGCTCACTGTGGATTTATGTTGCCGGGAAACACCAAGGCTTCAGGAAAGTCGCCCCAATTGGTCTGGCCGGCACCACCAGCAAATCGAGGTCTTACTCTTAAGCCACGCTTCCAAGAAAAGGCAGATAGTTTTCTCTGGGCGCCACACCAGCACTCAGTGAAATTTCGCAACTTAACTCCCTTCCTCCCTTAGATGTCCAGATGCTAACATGTCCTCGAGTTCGTCAGTTCCATAACTATATAAGCGCCATGCCTTGATTCACATATTATATTCTATTATATAAACTCGACGGAGGAAGAACTTGGACGTAAACCTATATCGCCAAAGAATCTACGAGTTACTTCGATGTGTCAGGTGTCGGCCTTACCGCCCCGTCGCAGAGGAAGCCTACAATTTAGAATCCGAGTTAGATACTAAACTCCTCTTTGCTATGTCCTTCAGACATAGTTTTATGTGTCAGAATGTCTGACTTTACTGTCTATGTCCATTAGACATAAGTCTTTGTGTCAGGATATTTGACTTTATTTTCTATGTATCTATTTAGGGTGCGCAACCTGGGGGAGCACTACTAGTTGGTAGTCGTGGTAGTGTTTTGTCTCCGGCCCCTGTAGAAGTCGTTTGTATCAAGTTATACTAATATTGTTTGTACTAATTATTGTGTGCCTTAGTAATGGGTGGAAGTATATTTATACTATTGAATGTCCAGGCAGTACTTATTAGAAACTGACACTGGCCATAGTATGATAACCATGTAGATGTCTGATTGCTCGCCATGTACTACTTTTAATACGCTGGTTCCTCTTCAAGGAAACTAACCTTAGGTTTTTGTAACTCACTATGGAGTTAAATCATTTTTGGTTTCCTCTTTAAGGAAGTTGCATTGTGCGTTTCACACTCCTCCCTGTTGTCCAATGGCAGTAATGTAAAGTGTGAAATGTGTTCTCCTTTTCATTGTCAAAGTCATATTGTGTTTGTTCCTTGTATATGTTTCTATCAACCTTTCCTATACCTTCTTCTAAACATAATATCATTCCACATAGTAACTCTATAAAATTAGAATTAAATACCCCTTGTTTTCATTCATTTTAATTTCACTATTATTGATAAATATAACTATCAGGTCTTAGTCTGGTATTAGCAAGGCTGGATTATTATCATGTATGGTGGCTTAACCTTATATTATTATTTGTTGCCTATCTTTGACTGCCGCTATGTTGAGGCAGAGAGAATGAGCGTTGATCCTCATTTTAAGAGTTACTAAACTAATCTATTATACATTCTGTCTTACTTCTGTTAGTATCTTGTCACCAAGGTGTTTATTTCTATTCCTGCACATCGTGAAGTTTACGATCATGGTAACTGAATGAAGTTATCTTTAATAACAATGGACTGTTTGATCACAAATGTATTTAAAACATGTGTAATTCTATTTCTCTTGTTTACATTTAATTAAACTTATATATTTCTCTTATGTCTCATCCTTCCCAAAACTTCCTTATTCAACTTTGTAATTGTAATCGTCATTTCTACTTGATAGTAGAAGCGAGGATTCAAATGTTTCAATATGGCGCAGCTTATAGTATAGGGCATAGTGTAGTTTGTCAAAGTAAACCTGTTACTTTTCATAGGAAACAAGTGTACATTATTTATGATCAAATAATAAACACAGACAATAAATTAGAGTCTGTTCATGATAGGTTTTACCTGGACGACAGTTCAAAAATCATATCTTTTGGTTTTAGGTTGCCAACACTTGTAAAAGATCATTGTTTTGTTATAAATGTTAAGTTTTTTAATTACATGTTATATTTTATATTTAAAATAACATAAGCTTAGGTTTTCTCACATTATTTTTACCTAATCCGAAACCATATTTTAAACATAATTGAAAGTATTTATTCTTCATTTTGGAGTGTTATCTATGATGTGTAATATAGTACATACATCAATAATACAGGCATCATATTTACTTGGAAAAGAGAAAATACTTGTCATTTTTTTTAATATATGATAAATTATTTTATAATTATTTTATTATATTTTGAAATATTTAACTAAATAAATTTTTATCCACTGCATGGGTGCATCATTGTTTCTGTCATGTTCAATCACATGGTTTAAATTCGTCGTTCGCCATTTTGAAGCTATGTTCATTAGACCTTTTGTGAGCGTGATGTGAATAATAATTTTCTTAGGTGGAATAAAACAATAAATAAGCTTTGGGCCTGACCTCAAATAAATATATAAATAATACAGTATTGGCCTAAATTACTGTGATTATCATGTTCATACATTACCACGTTTTCATTACAGTTATCCAAAGTGACAAGTCAGCTGTTGGTGTAGGGATATATTATGGACTATTTCTAGTAACTTTTTGAGCTGTCATCCAAGTAAACTAAGGTCGTGAATGTATTATAGAAAGGGTGGTTTATATATATATATTTAAATTTAAAATTTAATTCACTTCACTAAAGAGAATCGTGATTAAATTATTCGCATTCTAAGCACTAAGGTTGGATTTCCATTGTCCAAGTTCAATTGTGAGACAAAGCAGTCACATGAAATATCAACGAATGTTAGATGGAATAACGACCTGGCGAATGATGACTTTCTGAGGGCTATTGAGGGGGCGAAAAGTTGTACTGGCAGACGTGGCGGCCACGGAGAGAGTAGGCCCCGAGGCCAAGGTTGAAGTTGGTTTGAGCTGGGTGATACTGCCAACTGGTGCGGGTAAGATCTTGGCGGGTGACTTCATTCACAGTTGACGAGGGGACCATCGTGATCTTTGTAGCATTCGACTTCCCAGGAGACGCCACCAACTTGTTCAGAATTATACTCTTCAAGAACACAGGTAACAAATGTATATAATATGGCTACAAGCAATTAACTCAGTAGGCCTACTAAACAAGTATATAAAAAAATAACCTCAGTTACAGTCCAATTTTCATAAAAAGGGTATTTTAAAAAACACAAATATATTTTGTGCCACCAAAATGGATAATATTTTAATATTCTACTATTGTTATTTTATTGGTATTGATAAAATATATAAAAAGTGAGGGCTGCAGATCACACGACTTGACGTATGGATACGTGAAAGTAGATCTAGTAGCTTTTGGAGCTGTCAGTGAAACTTTGACTGTATCTGTACCATCAAACCAGGATTTTGGTAAGAAGATGACTCTGGAGGCTTTACTTCTTACCATAATCCCACAGTTTAGTACTATTTTGGTCTTCCAGAACAGACTTGCTAGGTACCAGAATTAGCTGATAGCTTACTTGCTTATTAGCTGAAGATGGGAGAATCTGCTGCAGCTTGGATGGAGACAACAATCCCATCTGTTGAGCCTGCGACAAGGTTATGGCCTTGGGTGGAGTACCCAAGATGGCCGTACCTTGAGTGCCACCAGAAGTGTTTATTAGTTTGACAGATTGCCTGTTAGTGAATGTGGCCTCCCCAATCCCAGATTGAGACGTAGATATCATGAAGGGCTGTCCCTGATTCACCTGACCCGAATGGTTGCCAATTATTACCTTGGCATAAACCTGAAACAAGCAAACAGCACCGAGCCTTATAGAGACACAGATTTAACAACAATTTTAATAACAATTAGTAAGGTTTGAGTTGTACCATGGTTGCTACAATTTTTCTCAACCCTTTAGAGTAGTGGTTCCCAAACGGTGTGCCGTGAAATTTTGGATGTGTGCCGCACAAATTTCCTAAGGTTTTAATTCAACAAAACATCTTATGATAAATCTAATACTAGTGCCAGTTTTAAGCCTCCAAAAGTAATATAGCCATAGTTATTTAGCTTTCAGTTTCACTTGAAACGAAGCTTGTGACCGACCAGTTTCTATATGTATCTTTTGTGGAAAACTCCCGAGTGATGAAACAATAATTCTGAGCAAAATGCAGCAACATATAGCCACCAAACATCCCGGTGTGTCACAAAAACCACCACCGTATTATTTTGAGCATCTTAAAATAACAACACAAGGGAGCAATTAAATGGTAAAAAGGGTTTACGTTTCGGATAGTGCACCTGGGGTGTCATTCAAAGTTGCTGAATTGATTGAAAAAACAAACAAACTGAACTACATGTTATTGTGAAAATATAATTGGGCCAGCTTGTCAGGTCATTGTTGAAACCATGCTTATAAAATAACCTAAGGAGCACATTTCAAAAGTTATCTTGTCCAATAATACAATAGGTCGGCGTATTGTGGACATCAGTCAAAACGTTGTTGAATTTTTTAAAATAAACAGACTATTTGCCTCTGCAACTATGAGCACACCAATAGTGAAATACACTTATTGTCAACTGCATCATGATACTAATCATTTCAATTTTTATCTAAATTTAACAAAACTGTATTATATTGCAACCTTTACTAAAATGTGCCATGAAAATATTGTCAACTAAGTGTGCCTTGAAGTGAAAAAGGTTGGGAATATCTGCCTTATAGCGAGGGATGTGGTATCAAAAGAAAAGTATCGTTACTGTACTCATTAACAGTATCGGAAGAAAAGTATCGTTACTGTACTAGTATCAAAATAAGAGTATCGGATCTGTACTCATTAAAAATATCGATACAAGTATCGATATAAAAATTTTAATCTGGAAAAAGGTTTTTTTTATTTAGTAATAATAATAATTTCAACTTTTGCATCATAATTATGTATTTTTATATTTATTTAAATCCTGAAAATTAAAATGATTTTTAATGCATGGAAACCAATTTTAAAATATGCTTTTTCGCTATCCAACTTCTTATAAAACTTCCATAATTCACTTCTGGGAGGTGCCATTTTTTAACTACATTTGTCGTTTATATACTCTATTAATTATCGACAAACAATAGAAGAACAGACACCCTGCACTGCTTCATCTGCTTAAACAATGCATATAACATTTTCTGCTTCATTGCTTGGGGCACCCTTAAGTTTAGTGAGTTCAATGAGCTCTACAAAAGGAAAGAATAGCTATGAATTATGATGGATTAAAAGAGATTGAGTGCTGGAGTTGCTTCTTGCTTGTCAGGCATAAAATGAGTGAGAATTGAGAAATAGTGTTATTTGTTCTTCCTTCACAGTCCACCCTAGTAAACATTTAATACCAGCAAGAGGGAAGATAAAAAGTTGTTTATTTCGATACTGATCCAATACAGGAGTATGAGTACCTACTAATATCAGTAAAAGTATCGGGGGGGGGGAATACTAGTATCGAAAGAAAATAATATTTTTTCACATCCCTGCTTATAGCACTGGTTCTCATGGCACACTTTTTATTAATTTTGTTGTGAGTCCTCGCGGCACACTCACCTTGCAAGTTGGCGACGCTAAGGGACACTCGGACATGCACATGAACTCGACCGTGAAGGTAGGGGTGGATAAGAATGTGTCTTTCTCTCTCTTAGGTGTGAGACATTATCCACTACTACCACAAACATGTATTTATTAACCTACATATCTTCAAAAGCTTCCACGCCACTTACATTATCGCCATCATCACCCAAAGTGTTTTCGCTGGAGCTGTTGTCTGACAAATCATACTCCAAGTTGATGATAATACTATCAGAGACCTAATACATTCTTTGCTCTGATTTTTCAAATAGTATTTGAACATGTGCATCACATGATTACCATTCCCCATTCATTCAGTAGATAGTTTAAAATTGTTGTGGGACACATTTTTTTAAAGCTTCTTCTTATAAGTTACCAGTAAGGTAATTGAGCCATTCCATTTGTAACGGATGTTACATGTCTCTCATATATTTAATTATTTCATTGCAAACAATTTTGCTACAACCATTCAATTAGGATTCTTAAATACTTTTACATCAAAATTTCCTTGCTCCAAAAATTGCAAGCCATAGTTGTGTATGGCATGAGAGAAATCGCTGCTCCAGAAGTGTAACGGATGTTACTTACAGGGGAACAGGTAAGGGTTAAATGAGTACTCCTTTGAATATTTCAGTCCCTACACTTGATGTAAGAATTCTTTTTCTAACTTAAATATATTGTCCATAACTTATGAACACAATGGGGTGGTTATTTAAATAAATACATGCAACTATAACATGGTGTATACTCAACTTGACCAATGAAATCCCCGACCTTTTCCCTGATTTCCTAAAATTCCCGACTAAAAAGTATTTCACATCCTTCTAACTCGCCCCCACCCCGCCTCGTTTTTCTATTAATATTTTGTTATGAATAATAATAAGTTTAAAAATTTAAATAAACATTTTTTTTTTAATTTGTACTAACATTGTTTACTATGAATTAAAAATATATTCCACAGCTACAAACAAAAAAAAAAGATGCTTTGAATCACATTATAATTTACTGATTTAGGGATTATTATATTTCATATTTTGATTAAAACAACATTTCCCGAATTTTTATTATAATTTATCAAATTCCCAACTTATTCCCGTTTTTCCCCGATCACTTCAAATTCCCGGCTAATTCCCGTTTCCCTGATTTCCCGGATGGTAGACACCCTGTATAATGATTTTAAGTTAATTTTCCAGTGTAACGGATGTTACAAAGATTTTGTAACGGATGTTACATGTGTTCCAAAAATACGCATTTTTGTTTATTTTCAACTAATGTTTATTTATTTTTAATCTTAAGTTTGTTCTATGGATTAACTTGTACATTTAGATTGTGAACCAGAGAACTTATTGTAAAAACAAGCAAAATAAAGTATGATTCATATGTAATAAAGAAGTAATAGGCTAAATTTTACTTTATTTAAGGAAAATGTTAAGTTTCCACTGGAAAGCAAATAGCTTTAAACCATAAACTTTATCAGATTACAAACAGACCATCAGTTTTATACCTAAATGACATTTAAATATGTACAGTTCAAACAAACTATTTTTCTTTAACGTCCACTGCAGCTGGGAACTCGTATACCATGTGTCGTTTCATTATTCAGTTTTGGTGCCATCCAAACTGGTTCAATTTGTTTGAAGTGGATATACTTCTCATCAGTTTCATCAAATTTGAAAAATTTGCTGTTTTTCCTCCACTGTTTCAAAAACACAGCCCTAACTTCGTTATTTTCACACATTGTCTGACAGACACCAGCATATATGTTTTCAACTTGAAACTTAACCCGAACATAGGCCCCTGGTTTTATATCTGAAGGCGTTGGGCACTGATGCTCATAGTCTACCTTTAAAGTTGCAGTAGATGACTCAGACCAAGAATCTTCATCTGGAGGAAGCACTCAGTCAGTATTCAGAGTATACATCACCGTAGTGTAGACGCCTAACACAACTTGTCACAGGCTTGGCACTGGCCTTCTCACATTCAGACTGGACCTGTATTCTTTTCACAACAGATGTGGAAGTGAGACCAGCAAATATATGGCTACTGTCACACACTCTAAAGTGATGGAAGTTTCTGATCCCAGCTATGTGTCGAACATGCTCCCAGCCATGTGTCGAGCATGCTCCCACCTCTCATTCAACAAGGCAGCAGTAGCCTCAACATTGATTTGAGAAACAAACAGTACATTTGACAGTTTTGCACAGCTTTAGTGCACACTCGTAAAATTCTAGTGCTGTGTTTACTTGAGCTGTTCTTTCTTTCACGAAGTTCCACACTTGCCCTTTTAACCTGGCCACCTAGCATCATGTCCAGGGGCAAACGTGTTCCATTCAACCTCAGTAACACCCAAATCATCAGCGAGAAAGCAAATGTTCATTGCTGTATATTTGCTTTTGAACTGAGCAGTGCAGTTATCAAAGGAAATGAAGAAATGTTCTACATTCTTACTAATTTGAATGTCAGCCACATTCATCTTCAGAAATAACCATGAAGATACTTTTGAATGATTTGCATCATCACTCGCAATAAAATATGAAGCAACACCATTGTTGTGTCATACACAGCAAGTAAATACTGTGACTTGCGAATGTTGCCAATGAGCACTTTGTTTTCTATTAACACAAAATGTGTCTAAGCTAACAGGTTATATGTGGTAATATAGAAAGTCATATACTTAAACGTGGGAAATGTAACAGATAATTCTATAAAATATGTGTAACATCCGTTACACTGTATTCCTTTAAAAAAAACTCAAAAAAAATTTCAAAGTTGTTTGAGGTTAGGTTAAAATCATATCCTTACTTTGGGAAGTCTTGGGTGAAAACAAATTACTATATATGGGATACAATCAACTTTTGTATATTTATTGTAACGGATGTTACACAGAAACACTCACCAAACAATCTGTGATATATTAAAAGTAATAACATACCAACGAATGTCTCTCTTCAACATTCCATTGGAAACAGATGACAGTTAACTTTTCCACATGAATATTTGAATAGCCGCCCAGAACAAGGTTGTAACATACAAATGTGAAATGTTTCAGAAATGAGAAAAAACATATAATGAACATACTTTTAATCTCTTAAGGCCAAAATGACAGTCAAACATTTGTATTGAATTTAATTTAAACATTACCAACACTTTCGAAGGTTACAAGTTAGTGAAAATGGAAATATTGGAAAAAATAATATATGAACGCAGAACAAGGTTGTAACCAACAACGATATATAAGTGATAATATTTAATCCTAGCACTTAACAAGATGTTCTTACTAAACCTAGTCAAAGTTAACTATTGATGCATCTGCCAATACATAATATGTAGTGCATGGAAAAAAATGATGAGGTTTTTTAATTAACTTTTATACTGGTAAACTGAATTACTTTATTTTTTCAGACATTGATGCTAAATTATGTTAGTTACTCAGCCTTCATTTCTTCATAAAATTGCCTGATTTCCAGTGGAATGTAACTGCACATATCCATTAGGTCTTTCAATTTCTCAGATTTTATTGGTAACTCTTGAGAATATAGAATAGGGATTTCATTCAGTGATACACTACATGGCTTGCAATATGTTGTGGTTGTGTCTGCCACAAACTGTTCCTGGATCATCTGCTGATATCTTAAAACCAGGCTCCCTCCTAAGAGAATGTTCAAGAGCAGTTAAGTCTTTGAAAACCTCAGGTTGCATATCGTATACAAGGAAAGGTTTACTTGGCCCAGCTGAAGCTATAACCTCAATCCAGCGTTTAGGAACATACACAGCACAAACGCTCTATCAGAGCAAAGTCTCGGTCACACTGAAGAAAACTATGACCCGATACCAAAAACTTCTGATTTACTGCTATAAAATATCTTAGTGTGATTAAATACTGACAAAGTGACAGCCTACGCCAGTTATTATTTTAGCCAACGCATCTGTCAGACCAAATAACTATCCGTAGAGTCCTTTCTTCTCCCTGGGCAAGGGGCCGGTAGTTTGAGGTTATATACTTCAATAAGCATGAAGAAATTTCAGCTGAACCTCGCTTAGCCACACGTTCATGCCAAAAACCCATTGTTGCTTTATTTGTACCTGTATCATGAATAGCTTGATTATACCAAGAATACTGCCGTTGATAGAAAACAAAAAAGCACTTGCTGTAAATCTGTATAAAGTACAATATAGTTGGAACTTTGTTTGGCTTTTTGTGCATCTTCATTCATTGCTTTGTAAGTTATTTCATCTTTAGAATGATGTAATCTACTTTGATCTTCAAAAGCCCTTCTCTTTTCATCGGTATCTGCCGAGATAATGTCCACATACATCTTGTCACAGTATGAGCAAGAATATGCTCTGGGAAGACAAAATCTGAGATAAATCGAATGGAAAATATCTCTATATGTGTGTTCATTGCATTTATATTCAGGATGTTCTTCCCTAAATATATCAAACATCTTTTTCAAGTTCAGATCAGCAGACAGGCAACTCTTTTCAAATTTGTGGCAACTATAATGACTTTCCTGCTTTAGCAATGATCGAATGTGATCTCGGATACTTCCTTTACGTGATCATGAGTGGCATTAGGACTAGTTTTATATTTCCCCCTCTTGTCATATAATGATGCTCCACATTTTAGTTCTCTTGCAACTTTTGTATTCTACGAGAAGTTATTTTATAAACATGACACAACATTTTTTGACAAACCTTGTAAGCTTTATCTGATGGTACAGAAAGAAAGTAATAAAAACTGCAATGTCTAAGAGAAACTGCTTCTTCAACCTCTCTTCTTTTAATATCCTGAAATTTGACAGAGTTTTGTCCTAACAATGCTGTCTGCTGATCATAATTCAAAGAGTAGAAGTCCTTAAACAATCTGAGTTTCACTTCTAATGTTATTTGTTTACATTCATAAGAGCATTAGCAGGCACATTCCTGAAATCACACAATAGTAATATACTAACTAAAATTATATTATGTTTTAAAATGATTGCATTAATATATTCTTACATTGGCAGTTAAATCCACTATCAATTTAATAATAATGCTGTCAGAGCACACGCTATGTTGTATTATTATACGTTATGAAGTAGTATTATGTTAATTAACCTCTTCATTATACAAACATTATATCTGTTGATATAAAAAGTTGAAAGGTTATTGGTAATTTAAATCAAAGGCTATGAAAGTTAAATGTTATACAAACATAATGTTAGTTACAGAACCATGATATTACAATCACCTTGTGGAAAGTAAGGTTACAACCTTGTTCTACATACCTCATCTGGTAGGTTTTTAGCAGAAATCAACTCGCCCCTCCTGGATGTATATTGTTTTCCAGAATCTCTGAGCTTTTTACGTTTAACTCACTAACATTTTGTTTCTGTTTTTTGTTCTTATTCATATGGTTTCGAGCACATTTTGTAAGAGATACACTTGATGTGTTTGCCATCTTTTTGACTGATACAACCTTGTTCTGCGCAAAGCAAACTTGTAGCCAACCTAATACTAATAAAAATACCATTTACATCAATTCCAATATCTCTAGCGTGTTCTGTGCATCATTTACAACCTTGTTCCATGAAAAAGTCAGCTTTGAAAAAAATGAGGGTTACAACCTTATTCTGGGCGGCTATTCATTTAGTGAAACAATTGTACAATCAGAGTAAAAGTTTGCCAACCATGGCATGTTTAAATTACCATTTTGCTCCTTTTCCAAATCTCTTAAAGTGATATAATAAAATAGTATGTTAAACCATAAAAAAAAAGTTTCATTTCCAAATAATATAGTATTTCTACAGTTTATTAAGCCTAACATCTTAATCACAATTTTAACTATAATGTTTTACCCGCTATTACTCTTTTTCACGGAATTGGTGAATTTCATTTTCAGGCGTACCAATGACCATGACCCAATGTTGTCTAAGGATGTGTGTTAGTGGGGTAGAAAGAGAGCATGTGAATACCATAGTGACTTGAAGAATTGAGATTAATATTCCCAACAGGGACAACTGTGTTAAAAGAGATTCACAGTGCCTATTAACTGGATGTTATTTTGACTATTGTAAATAAAATTTGCTTTTTAGTAAAAATGTAAAAATACCAGAAATGTGATCAAATTCCCTGACATTTCCATGTTTTCCAGGTCGCTGGACAGTCTTTTAATGATAAATAAATAAAGGCACTTCAATGCGAGAAAGGTAATTATCTGGAACCTAGCCATGTAGGTGCCGTAGCCCCATTTCAAAAGTGTATCAAACTGCATCAAACAAATATTTAGAAAAAGGCCTAGCTTATTAGTAGTATTTTGGGGAAAGAACAGTATGCTACTGTCACTTAGACTGCTGTACTTTCAAACATTCAATGTCAACTCACGATATAAAGATATCACTTTTAGACACTGTAATAATTTACTTTATACCCATTACCGTTTCCAGCCTGTGGTCTGGGTCAGTTTTTTATTCAAATCATATATTTTTCACTACCGGCTTGTAGGCCTGTCGTAGTTACATATGCCTTAAAATCTAACTTAAGACTAGGACAGACACAACATCCAGTCTCTAATCGTTAATTCATCACTGTGAAAGGGTAAACACACATTTCACCAATGACACATTTTTTGGGAATTGAACCCAGACCCTTAGCTCAGTAGACAGACACGCTACCAACTGAACTAAGATGTCGGATTCACTGTAGGCTTAATACTAATAAAGAAAGCCCGTTTTGGTGGCCGCGAGGTGTAACATGTTATACTCGGGTTGGAATAGACTGCCAAAGACGGGGAGATCAGGGTTCGATCCCGGTTAGGTGCAATAAGGGTGCTTTTCATAAATGGTTTCCCACTCTACCTCCACACAAATGTGGGTGAATTACCTCTAAATTTGGTCTTCCCAATCCCTAACCCGTTAGTGTAATTAGTACATAGGCATATAACCTGAAGAGGTAGTAAGACGCGGTGCTAAAAAAATCACTTAGGTCTGTGATTAAATGTCATCAATGATATACAGTAAACCTACGCACACAAGTTTTTATTTTCTAAACCTCTCTTCCTATCCAGGTCCTACTTTTAAGTTATTTAAAGACTTACAAATGCTGGCTACTTACATTTCTCATTGGAGCTGACAAACTGGTTCCAGGTCTCTTAATTGTGGTTTGGAGAGGTCTTATGCCTTGTATTGTTCCGGGGTTGGTAATCCCAGTTGTATTTGTAGCAGTTATTGATCTAGATATACTCGCTGGACGTAGCTGTACAATGTTACCATCCGCTGACTTGGCAGTCACTAAGTCTGTCCTAAGGATTGAAATTGGGGCATCGAACCGATAGTAGTCAAATTACTCATTCCTGAAATTTTACCTAAAAGTTGTCCCCCGCTAAATGTAAGATGTGTGGGTGCACCTGATGTTATACCGCTAGGGTTTGAAGAAGTAGGCGATTGAATTACTACAATTGATGAACCTGTCACTTGGGAAGATTTCGTTCCAGCCGCAGAGGAATACAATAAACTAGTCGACACTAAAGGCTGTTGAGACGACACTGGCCTTTTAACCGTTTCTAAAACTTTTGTAGGCGGCGATGCTATCCTAACTTGATGAACGTCCATCTCTGTACCTGTACCCTCCAAAACATCAGGTAAGATTGTTTCTGGAGAATGTCCCAAGATGGAATCCCCTTGCCCATGTTCAAAAGTGGTACTTGTATCAGACACTTCCACGTCCTCTCCTTCCACTGTCAGTCCATCACCCGAACCTCCTATATCCTGCTCTTCTGCCGTTGAGAGTTCTTCAAGCTCTGCTTGGATGTTCACTAATCTCTCCAGCTCAGATGATGTGTATTGATCATTTGTATGGGACAGTGAAAGGGCACTGAAATCTCCATCCCCTAGAACACTGCCATCCAAATCAAGGGTTTCCACAATTGCCCTGACCTCAGCCGCGGGTTTGGCCCCACCTAAAAAGTATGTTTAAACATTTTACAATATGCACAGATCATATAGCTGTTTGAATATTTTTAATTTAAACTGTTTTAATGAATTACTAAAAGCTAATTTAATTGTGTTCTTTAAAAAAAAACTCTTTATTTCTAGCTATGACAAAGGTGAAGTCTATTAAAAATTGAATGTGAAAGCTATAAGACAGTATAAAGTGTTGTGATAAACTACACAGAAATACCAACATAGTTTGAACATAACCTGAAAACTTGAATTGATAATTTACTTATTAGTTCACTTAGAATGTAATTAAATATCTCAAAGAATGAATTAGCTTTGACCTTTTTTTGCTTAAAATGCTAAATATCGCTTAAAGATATTCTCAATACACACAGCCCTACCAAAATGAATGATTTTAAACTTGTCCTACATAGTACTGTTCTAGTCCTAAAATCCATTTTGTTACATCAGGACTAATTGTCCAGAATAACGTGATCTGTTAAAGATTATTCAATATTTTGAAATATTGTCTGATAAATAGTTCAAATAATTTATTTGTTAATTAATAAATAAAATATTCATGGAATTAGTTGTGTGATAATTATAACATTTTTGAGAGAGACCTATTATTTTGATGATTTATACTGTAATAAACTCACGCTGATATCAGATTTATTGAAAATAAACATAATGAAAACCTACAATATTATTTTATGTCGTCCAAATGATTGAAAATCCAAGCGCCATCTACATAAAACTAACAACGCTGCAAATCTCAAACGACGCGCCATTCCCTTCTTCCAAGGCAGGGAAATTTGAATCGTAATGATGAACTACTTCAATTAACAGTATTTATAGGGATTCTGGGTTATTCCTGAGCAAATAAATATTATGTTACAACACTATTTATCTGCAGCAAATCAAAATATTATGATAGTTAATGAAGTTCTTCTTTAACTAACCTATGGAAAGGCGTAATTTAGAGTGAAACAACATTTTATTGGTTTGAGACCCATAATAAACGTAGTCAACTGAGCGCAAATAACAAATATATATCGAACATGATATTTTAAAAAACTAAATACATTTACCAATTGTTTTCACAACATCATAATAAGTGTAAAAGTAAAACATAAGTCCTTTTTACCTGTAGCTGAAGCTGGCATTACGAATTTGTTCAAAATCACGCGCCCACCATTACCATCCCATAATGCACTGGACCGCCGCGTACGAAAAGCCTAAAGGTCGTTGTTCTTGTAAATAAATAAAACTATTTGTAGCTCCCATATCAAGTACATAGTTCGTTCAACTGACAAAATTACTCATTCTATTTCGTCAATATTAGAAAAACAACATGTCAAAAATAATATCCAGTACAAATTAAACATTAGGCGATAAATACAAATATTTGGTTTTGCAGCTTCCGCGGCAGAGTTCCATTAACCAATCAACATAATTCTCATGGAAAAAAAACCTTTGAAGGAAACTAATATATAAACAGAATGACCACATACAATTTTAATTCCCAAATTTTAATCTATAGGGATGTTCACACAAAATCTTAAAAAGACAGCAGCACGATCGGACAAAACAAATAATTTCCTTAGTCATGATTTAAATACTCGATTGCTTTACTAATGTTACTGTAGGATATAAATCTTTTTCATGACAATAATAATGTAATAATTTCAATAGTAACCGAATCAAATGAACAAGAAAGTAAATCAAACTGAATAAAGTTTAATAATCTGTTAAAACATTCGTTTGTAATCAAGATGTAAGCTGATTAAAATGAAACGTCGTGTGGCATGGTTAAAAACGTGGTTGGAGAAAAATAAATGTCCTTGTAATGTGATATTTGACAAAAATGGTACCATAAGAAGTGTGAAAAAATTACAGACAAATTTTTTAAAATACTGAGTAAGGTAAAAACAAACAGCCCATGGATATCTACCAAATGCAAGACTGAAATAGCCAATACTAATTAAGTTAACTCAATTAAGGACTCTCAATTATTGATCTTGACAGAAATTCAAATAATAATAATAATGTGGCATTACATCTTTTCAAATCCATAGCAAATAATGTTCGAGAAATGAAAGAATCCTTGACAACACGAATGGACAAGGCCGATGAAGAAATAATGAAAATTAATAACAAAGTGGTTACTTTAAAAATAACGAATGACCAGGCAAAACAAAAAAAATCTAGATCTCCAGCAATATTCTAGAATAAACAATGTTGAAATTGATAATATTAGGTACTGATATGTCTCTCACTTTTCAATGGATGATAAAACAAACAACATTGAAGATTATTAGTCGATGACATATTCTTAGGCCTTAACTCATATTAGTTATGTTCACCTGGTTTCCAAATCTTATTATTTAAAAATACTTTATTCAAATATTAGGAGTATAGAGAACAAATTTGATGAATTATTGTGCATCCCATCATCTGCTAAGATAGATATTGACCTAATTAAAATAATGCAGATATGGATTTACAGTGATGAGGCAATTTACTACAACATTCCTGTTTATAAGGCCTATTTACGCATGCAGAGATGTCAAAAGAGATAGGAGAGGTTATATTAGAAACAACTTAATAGTCTCAAACCTACTAACTAGTGTGATAACTGAGGACTTGTATTATATATTGTAACCATTAATAAAATTCCTTTCATAACACTTCAAAACATATCAATAATTTTTAGACTACCTAGTTATAAAATGCAAACGTGTTTAACCTTCCTGGAAAAAAATTACTACATTAAAACAAAAAAATACTTATAATTGGTGACATGAATATTAACATTAAAGACTTAATCAGAACCTTATGCCTCCCCCTCCCAAATCTGGTAATAATATGTGCCCTCCTCAAAGTTAGTAATAATATGTGTGTCCTCCTCCTACCACCCTCCCCCAACCACCGAGTTGGAAATAAAGTCGTCCTCCAAAATTGCCAAGTCAGGCACGTCCATGGGTGATTTACTATATTCTATAAATTATGCAGTAAAAGGAAACCAAAGAAGATGTAGCTATTGTTCATTGTGTCGCTCAAAACATAAGCAACGAAATAAGTCAACCAATTGTGAAAAGACTGAAACAATTAAAATATAACTTAAATAATTACAAAACGAAACAAAATATTCCAATTTAAATTATTGAAACGAAAATCTCTAGAAATCCGTAGGCTCAGGAGCATAATTATTCTTATATATAATTTGATGTACACGTTTAGGGTTATAGAAATTACGAGGAAATGGCCGAACAAATTTTGACAAACGAGCACTTATTTTAACGGTTAGGATCCAGGATGTTGGGAAAAATAGTATGTTTCCATTAAAACTCGACTTTCACGGGTAGTTTTCACCATGAAAACCGCTATTTGCGTTATTTGCCGCATGGCTGTAAATCTCTAAATAAAATATACTGTTTATCTTTGGCTAAAACACAATAACTGAATCTTTATTGTTGGTCCGAACAATCTTCAATCTGCAAATAAAATATTTCTCTTTGGATGCTGATTTCACTTTAGATGTTAGTCAGAACACATCTATATTAAGAGTGCCTAGACTGAGGAAATATTTATTTATTATTGGAATGTTGCTATCGTTAATTCGCATTTAAATCACTAAAATCGAGCATAATTCGCAAATTAAACGGTTAAGTTGTCAGTTACATAGAAATATTGTATACGTTCTGTTTCGCACGTGAGCTATAAAATATATAAATGATACAATGATGTTTAAATATACTTAGTTGTATTATAAGATCAAAAACAATCAAATGATCTTGAAATATGTTTAAAAAAAAGTTATTTCAATGATCTAAATATGGGTTTTGGCGTTTATTTTTTTCAAATAATGGGTTTTGATATTAATTTTATCAAATAGTAACACAATACAAATACAGTAAGTTCAGTTATGTTTCCATGCTACTACGTAATTTTGAGGGAATGATATTTCAAAGTAATGTTTTGTGTACTCCATCTGTCTTTTCACATTCTTAGAAATACAGTAAGTTCAATTATATTTCTATGCTGCAACTTAGTTTTGAGGGGATGATATTTCAAAGTAATGTTTGTGTGTTCCATCTATCTTTTCACATTCTTACAAATACAATAAGTACAGTTATGTTTCCGTGTTGCTACTAAATTTTGAAAAAGGGGGTTATTTAAAAGTAATATTTTGTGTAACCCATCTATCTTTTCATATTTATCTCTCTCTCTCTCACACACAAACTCACTCACACACTATCTCACACATCTTCTCTCATTTTGTCTAAGACTTTTTCCCTCTCTCACACACTCTCTCTACTCACACACACTATTAAACAATCTTTCACACATTATCTTTATCACACTCTCTCTTAAAACTCTCTTTGAAACTCACTCTCTTTGAAACTACTCCTTCTCGTAAATTCTTTCTATCTTTCAAACCTTCTCTCACACGCTCTCTGTTTCAAACACCCTCTTTGTCTCAATTCTTTCTCAAACTCTTTTGATCTCAAAATCAATCTTTCCCTCGGATACTTTATCTCTCAAATTCTCTCTCTCGAACTTTATCTCAATCAAACTATCTATCGGCATCTTAAACTCTCTCTCAATCTCTCTTTCTATTAAACACTTGGTCACCATCTTTCTCTCTAACTTTCTTTCACTCAAACTTTCTCTAACATTTTCTCTCTCTCTAACTTTTTCTCTCAAAGTCTCTCTTACATGCTCTCATATTTTCTTCTCTCTTTCACACAATACTTCTCACAGTCTCCCAAAATTTCACTCACATTCTCACACTCTCTCTCTTTCTTACACACATTCCCTCACACATTTT
This sequence comes from Timema podura, assembly GCA_033556935.1. NCBI lineage: Eukaryota > Metazoa > Arthropoda > Insecta > Phasmatodea > Timematidae > Timema > Timema podura. The sequence continues at coordinate 56,662,258 of JAVRXN010000013.1, read as the reverse complement.
ATTAAGCACTTTCCCTCACATATTCTTTCACATACACTCTCTCACTTTCTCTCTCTCTCACACAAACACACACTCTCACTTTTCTCTCACGTATAATAATACTAACAATAATAGTCAAGGATCCAGTCAAACCCATAGTAAGTTTATAGGCCTATACATGGCCATTATGATATTGATGTTCATTGACAACATTTATTTCATACGTCGCTATTATATACATTTAATAATACAATAGGTCTAGCTAAAAAATATCTTAATGTAGAGTTAACACTGCTTTAGTCCAGTAACTCTAGGCGAAAATAGGGCGTCACTTCAGAAAAATGCCAAGTGAGTGAGCTGAATATTGTTTTCCACTTTCACTTTGCTTTTCTAAAGTTCCCATCATTCGATTGTACGCATACAATTTTACCGCACGTAAATATGGTGAAAATGGTGTTCTTTATTGTTTTCCACTAATATATTTGTTCCTATTAATTTATTAACCATTAGATATACTAACAAAGAAATAAGATCGGAAATTTATACACAAAAAGGTAGTTTAGTGTTTTATGAGCTACTAATCTATTGTTTTCGTTTGTAGAATTAAGATTATAGGTTTGTTGGGGTAAAGCTGTATGTAGGAGACATGTCAATGTTTTTAGAAATACGGTAACTATCTCACATAATTGTTCTATCTCTATTCAGATGAAACAACTAATAGTACTTTTTACTTTCCGAAGATATCCAAGCTTTTTAGTTTACATTTGAGGCCAAATGACTTTAGTTCAAATTACATTATGCCAAATGACTTTTGGTTTAATTTTTAGGCCAAATGATTTCAGGCCAACTGATGCGTCCCCAAAACTTCTGCTTCTGTTGTGGAGATAGCAACAAAGGTTTGCATTTAGCTGAGCCATGAAATTACTCCACCTGCATAAATACACATGTACCGTGGCAACAAACTAACCGCTGCCACTTATCTCGTCATGCCTACTCACCCTGTTTAACTGCCTCGCCGGAGCCTAGTAACGAGCCTGAAGACAGGCACCAACGGTCAGCATGGTTCACATTCACAACAAAAACTCTATCTGACGATCCGACGCTACAACCAGTTGTTTCACCATCCAGAAGAATGGCAGTGTGTAAAGCGTGTGCGCGATCTGATGAACATAATTGGGTCTCAATAGTTGTCTTCTCGTCACCCCCCCCCCCTTTCATTCCAAGACTTCATAGTGTTATGCGCAGACGCCAATTAAGTCATCTAAGTGCTGATTGGACATTAATGACATCATTGTTTGGCTATTCAAACCAACCCCTTTTTCCCCCACTGAATCAAAATGAATATAAGCGTGTGCTTGGCAAGAATATGTACTCTTTGATGCCATTAGCCATTAGAGCGCCTAAGACTCTACAATGTAAGTGGACGTTACGATGGACACTTGTTTAATTATATTATTTAGATCTGCGATAGAGTCTAGGGTTTATTCAAATTTCATTATATAATTATTCTACCAATTGTCTAGGTCTACAATATATTATGGGCAACTTCTTTGCCAGTTTAAAAATTGTAAATATCTTTAATTGTTTAGGTTAGTAATATGTTTTCTCGACTTGTCATTATTTCATAAATTTGAAGCTATGTACATTGGTAAGGAATTAAGGCGCTTAGTTAGCTTTTAGGTCTAGGACACAGACAAGGATATAACAGATACGTAGCCTTACGGGAGATTTGTTGCGCTCCTCGAGTCAGGTAGAACTTAAAATATCCAGTGATAACAGCGCATCCAAGTGAGAATTCTTTAAAACAACTCACTTGCAAAATGTTCTTGGTGAGAAAGACAACCGAGAGCTAAGAGCTGCCGCCTCTCTGAGTACAATAGTCCAGGTAGCGGTAATCCCTTACCCCGCCTCACCCCCCTTTCATTGACAAAACTTTTCAAACAATTGAGATGGTTGGACCCAAATATACAATGCCAGTGCTTCTACAGTTTAAACACGACACGAGTCTTGGAAATGCACTTGTAACTGAATTATTAAATTTTTGTGACCATCTTCCTCCTTCAACGCAAATACGGGCACATTTCCCAAACATTTTACCTTCCTCATTCCTTATCCATCGGAGTAAATACGCGGATAGCTGTAATGGGAAGTAAGACACGGCGCACAAAATATATTAGTAATTAAAATTAAATACTTATGTTTTAAATGTTGCATTTATTCTTACAGTTTGTTGTCAAATTAATACAAACAAAATATACAAGTTATATGCTACTTTATAAACTAAAAAAAGTTAAAAGCATGGAAAATACAATGAAAAGAGTTTTCTAAGTATATATTTAGCATCGACAATACCCCCTTATTTTAAACACTGGAATGATTATATTCAAAATTATTTTATACTAATACCTGCCTCGGTGGCATAGTTAGCTAACACACTAGTTTATTGTTGGACTAGAATGCTGAGGACGGGGAGACCGAGGTTCGAATCTCTTGGTTGAACTGGGCTCCCTAAATGGTTTTCCACTCTCCCGCCATGCAAATGTGGTTTCACGTCCTCTATATCCAACCTTCTCAAATCCTATCCCATTAGCGTAATTAGTACGTAAGCGTACAACCTGAATGGTTAGTAAGACGCGGTACTAAGTGTTAGTATTATTATTTTATATGAATGTGCAATGAGAGTTAACAAATCAGTTTTAAATCAGTTTATAGTAAAATCTTTCTGAAAATGAAGCTCATCTCCCTAAACGCGCTTTAGGATTACATAACAAAAAGCTCATAATGTTTTGCCCAATTACACTTGTCCAACACCTTCTCGTGTCTGTATGGAAAATTAAATATCTCTTAATTTTAATAAAGGGGAATAGAAATAAACATTTAAAAAAATGTACACTGAAATATCTTTCAGTATAAGATTATTTTACTATAATAGAACAATATTTTCTTACAGTCAATAATTGCAGATTTTCTTTAAAAAATAAATATTTATATCACAATAAAAGAGTTTATTAAAGTGAGTAAAATTGTTGACAATACAAAGTATATGAAATATATATATTCTTAACTATACCCAAATATTGTTTTAATCACAGCTATAGTTATTAAATGTTTGGTATAAAAATTATCTACTAAAGTAAAGAAAAAAAGTTCTGACTATGTAGTTTGGATAGGTTTGAAACTAACTTATGATCACTATTATAAAAAATTAATACAATAAATAAATAAGATTTAACATAAATTTGATTAGAATATGTGTCAAACAAGTTTGGACATTGATATATTTCATAATATTCTGGTCACTTTGATTTCGTAATGTACTAGATCGAGCTTTGACGTATTTCGCTATAGCATTCTTGCTTTATTGGTGAACATCCTGCTGTCATAATTTTGAAAGTTTCTTCATGTACAATCCTAAGCTAACCATGGCAATCCCAAACCAGTTATGGCGATTAACAAATAAAAAAATCTTAGAAATAAAATATTACCTAGTCTACAATCTGAGTGCTTAAACGAGCGCAATTACAGGGCGGCCGTCGCACTCCATTGACAATGCTAACTTTACCTAAGCACGATCATAGAAACATGTTTGAAAAAAGAGCATCACATTTCACCAACGAGAATAAATTAAATAATATACTCTTTTACAGAAACATATTAATATGAAGCATCATTATTATCCAAGTTATGTCGTGTAGATTGGTTTATTTTAATTGTTATGTCGCTCCTAGATATGCGATAATAGCTATGTGTTTGTAAATCTAATGTATCCACTTTAAGATAGGATTTAGTTTGTGTGTTGATTTACTTTTAGTACTTTAAATTTTTTTACTCTACCTTTACAAATTTAGTGTTCCAAATGTCTTACTACAAACCAATTTTTATAAAAAGAGACTTTTAGAAAGTAGATTTTTTTTTTTTGCTGTCAACATCAATAACATTTTCTATTTCGTTATTTTTGCTAGCACCGTACCTTAATATTCGTTTGAGTTATACCTTATGTACTACTAATTACGCTATTGTGTTAGAGACGAGGGAAGGTTAATTAGTATAAAGTGTACCCGCATTTGGAACATATCGAGTTTTTATAGCTTAGGAAATTTTAGAGGCCCCTCCCATTTCCCAGCAGTAAATTTTCGAATTCCAAACTTTCTAACTTTTATGGTTATGTGGGATGGTCCTTTTATCAAATTGGCAAATTTAAATTTTCTTCCATGCATAGAAGTATATTTTCTTTGGAAAATGTCAATTTACTCTAATTTCCAAACCCCTCTGTCCCCCTCACCCTCCTTAGCTTTCACAATTCCAATTTGAAATTTTAAGACTTATTTGGTTATCTTATATGATATTTTACGTGGCTATCAAATGTTAACCTAACCACATCGTAAATAATGTTCTATTTTGGTTGTATACATTTTAAGCGCTACCGTTTCCTGGGCTTCAATTTTGAAATTCCATTTGTTCAAGAGTGTAGGAAGCGCGAGAAAATGCCAATGTTTTTGCAGTTTTTTAATCAAAATATTTTGGCCAAAATTAATAAATATAGCTCCAGTAGAAATATATAGTTTAATTTCCTTCCCTAGGTGATATCAACAGTTGTTGAATATCTGTCATGAGCATAGCAGCATTAGATGAGAAACTTTTTAAATGAATTAACGTGAACAATGTATCCCTGTCTAGCAACTCAAACCTGTTTTATTATTAAAACGAATGACGACATTTCAAGCTTTTATATCTACAAAAATTGCATTTATATAGCTTTGTAAACATTTTGAGGAGGCCATCTATCCCTATTTTCCAAGCCTTCATTTTTAAATTTAATAATTCAGGCCTTGATACCGTTTTAGGTGGTCTCTAAACCCACCTGACTTATGTAAATCATCTAACACTTTGAGAAGTAGTTTAGTCTTATAGTTGTAAAAATTTGAGACCTCCTATATCACCAGCCTCCTTAAAAATAACTAATATTTAAAATCTGTTTGTGGTTATTTGAAGTTATCCCTCTACATTTTAGACAAATTTAAAATTTCTACCTCCTACAGGTACACCCTATCCTCTCCCCCACCACATCCTTTGCTATTTCCTGTAGTCTCATTTTGAAATTTATAATCTTCAGCCTTTATAGTTAATTTGGGTGGTCCCTATCTCTGCTTGACGAATTTCAGTTTTATACCACACATACAAGTAGTTTATCCACTGGTTTTGAAAATTTTTGCCTCCCCCTCCCCATTTCTATAACTCCCACTTCAAAATCTCAAATTTAAGACTTATTTGGTTATCTGAAGTCGTACCTCTACCAGCATGCAAAATTTAGACTTTCTACCATACTTAATTATTTTTGTAAACTCCCTTTTTTTTCCTGGACTCCCATCATAAACTATAAAAATTTTGGACTTTTATAGTTATTTGGAGTGGTATCTTTGCCTATATGCAGAATTTTAGTTTTATAACACACTTAGAAGTGGTTATTTCTAGTAGTTTTGTAAGTTTTTTAACTACACAACCCACTTTTCCAATCCACTTTGAGAATTTTTAAATTTGGATATCTGAAGTTTCATTTCTACCTGTCTTTCAAATTTTAATTTTTAACCTCATCTCAAAAGTTATTTCTAGCTGTAACTTCCCCCTCCCCCATTTCTCATAGTTTAAATTTAAAATTTTCACATTTTTTTGTTTATTTAGAATAATCTAACGAATCTAAGCACCTCGAAGCAGGATTTTTAAATTTTCAATTATCTTTTTAATTAGACTATTTTAAACAAATTTTTGAAGAAAATATTTTCTATCTGCTTTAGTATTACGTTTCAGAGGTACGGGCACCAGGGGGATGGGGAAGGGTGCTTATATAATTCTTATAACACAGTGGATCTTGGGCAACGTCATGCGGGATTGCTAGTAATTCATAAAATAAAGCTTGCTAACTTTTAAGATAAATGGAGTGTAGGGTATATAATATGTTGAATAATTGTTTCAATAAACTGTACATAATTTTATCTATGCTTATGGGCCTTATATGATTAATTAAACTTTCGAACTGATTTCACTTTTATTAACAGACAACCCCCTTTCAAGGTCGAATGATAAGGCAGGATTCACAAACAAACGGCCCGCGAGACAAGCTGACCGGCCCGTTTGCCTGCAATATCTTTATATTACTATCCGGCCTGCGTCCATGTACTCTCACAAAATACAATAGTTTAACTTTAGTGTTTACTTCTTTTAAATAACAGAAACCCTCAGAATTATTAAAACTATACTTTATTTTTGTTTTAACTTTAATAACTTGAGTGAGTTTTAATTTACACTGGGAATATACCAGTTTTTAAATTATTCCAAGTATACATTAATTATTTTAAATACATAGCATCTAATATCTATTATAGACCTGCATTAGTGGTCATGCGGTATGGTATTTAGCCTTCCTTGATCAAATACTCATGTTTTGATAGGGTAACAATTTGTGGGATTGTTTTATACGGTTCTATATAAGATATCACCATTTAAAAAACACTTTATAGTTAAAATTTAAACTATTTAACTGGTCAGAACTTTCACCCTCATTTTGGTGAAAACAATATTAAAAAATATCTAACCACTTCTTAAATAAATTGGTATTTCTAGAAGTCTGCAATTCTCCTCAGCGCTCTTTAAACAAATATTAGCCATTGACAGCCAGTCCCTTGGTTAAAAAAAAAGGTTCATTGTATTTAAAGTTTTCTTTGTAATGTGCAGTCCGAGTAAACTTATTTGTGTGGCAGGATTATGTTACTTAGCGACAAGGGAAGGGGAGGAGGGGCGGGGGAGGGACGGGGGAGGGTGCTACCTGAACTTGCTCGGTGACCGCCAGCCGACAGGTTAACTCGAAGAGCTCATATTTTGTATCTTCCTTCTAGTAAATTCGAGTTTAAAGTGAGTCGTTTAAAAAATGCTCACTTGATTGCGCTGTAGTCACTGGTGATCGCACCTAGCGATCCCAACGTTGAAGGAGTAAAGCCTCGAAAAGGAGCGCAACACGTTTAACCTGGCGGCTGTGGATCTGTTCTTTCCTTCTCTGTGGTCTAGGATAAGATAATTGGATCATCAGGGCTGCCAATTAGATATGTCAAAACTTACGATAGCAGGCTAGTTTCTGAATATAAATGTAGAGCGCGTAACATGTATAAATGTTTTGTTAGAATTAGGTTGATTTATTCTTGTAACTGAAGTTAATTTTAGCTTACTTTTCAACATGTTTATAAATCAAACTATGCAGGGTCTTAACAGTAGGGTATATATGTTTTGGTGAGCTTATCCTAAAACTATGTTTATTTATGGTGTTATATTGTTTAGTGGCGACGCTTGAGCTAATTCCCAAATATTTCTTTATATTCTTAAAAGATTATGAGTATCTTTTGTTTCGTTCTGAGAGCTAGGAAGAATACGCTCAGATTATGATCAGATTGTCATGTTATATATATATATATATATATAATTACATCTGTTATTATGTTTTTAAATAAACTCGCCTATGGCTTTATATTGTCACTATTCCCGCTTAGTTTATGTGAGATTCCTATCCTTTTTGCAATAGGCCAGCTTAAGAAAAGGGGAATATTATTTAATTTGAGTTTTGATCATTAAAGTACCCTGGTGATTAACCTTTATATTTGTCAAAACCATACAATTGGTTGACACACTACGTCTGAAGTTGATCGTCCTGTTGTCAAGTCACCTCCATGATCAGCATCACTGTAGTACTCAATAATTACTTCCTCTATTCTTGGCCTATATACATCACTAGTCCGTAGTGCCCTGCAGGTAGCGGAAAATGGCTTGACACGAATCCAGTCTTCTTTAGTTGGGTTTTCCAGTTTTCTTAATAAAACTCCAACAGCATTAGCAATGTCTGGTTGACTTCCAACCATCAGGTACATTAATGCTCCCACTGCCTGCCTGTATGGAAACTCTTCCTTCAAGTTGTTTTCTTCTTCCTGTTCACTGGATTCTCTCCTTTGATTATTGGAGTCGTAGCTGGTCTACATTCACTCATGCCAAATCGTTCTAATATCTTCTTTATATACTCTGTTTGACACACTTTGATGAGCCATCACTCCTGCGCTCCTATTATAAGCCGAAGAAATATGACGCAGGCTTTGAAGTAATCTTAAATTCCCGTTTCGGTTCTTCAATTAATTCTGTTGCCTCTATTGGGTTTGAAGCAGCTTCTAAGACATCATCCACATACAAGGCCACAAATAGCTTTGTGATCCTTTCTTCCTAGCAAACAGGCAAGGATCAGCACCATTTTGCTTGAAACCAAGTTTTACAAGGAAATGTACAAAACGTACATTCCAACATCGAGGTGATTGCTTAGGCCCATATAGACTTTTCTTAAGATTAAAAACTCTATTAGTTCCATCATTATAACCTTCAGATTGTTGCATGTAGATTTCTTCGTCCAATTTTTTGTATAAAAATTGAGTGAGTGTCATTCTTTCATTTGCTGCAACACTCAACAGTGCCAGAATAGTTACTAGATTTGCTACTGGGCTAAAAGACTGATCATAGTCTTTTCCTTTCCGTAGAGAAAATCCTTTGTTGACTAATCTGGCTTTAGTTTCTCAATAGTTCCATTAGGTTCTTTCTTGATTTTATACACCCACTTGTTTCCACCAAGTTTCATTTTCTTATAGAGTTTCGATCTCACTGTCCATTGCACGTTGCCAGTCTGTACTCCGGCTACTCTGAATTGCTTCAGTGTACGAACTAGGCTCATCCATGTCAGTTTCTTTCACCAGCCGTAGTCATCACAAAGTCATTGAATCTTGACGGGGGCTGAAGCTTGGATCGATCTCAAAGACTTACTTCTGTAGTAGGAGTTATCACCATGTCTTCGTTTGCTTCAATGTGCTTTAAATATCTAAATACTCTTGTTTCTTCTAGATTTGCTTTCATAATCTTCAATTGGTAAATCATAATTTTTCTTCGGGACTAGTGATTGTTCTTGGAATACAACATCTCTTGAATGCATTAACTTATTAGTATCTTTTGACCAAATTCGATAACCATCATTATTGACATATCCAATCAAAATTCCTTTTTGTGCCTTTTTATACATTTTATTTCTTCTTTGACAAGGGATACGCAAATATCATTGACAACCTATAATGCGAAGATGTTTAAAACCTGGAATCTTTTGAAGCCATGGCTCATACGGGGATTTCTCTTCAATACTTGATGGTCTTGTACGATTCAGTTTATATGCTGGTGTGTTTATCATCTCCGCCCATAAAGCCAGAGGAATCTCTTCATGTGTATGCATCATAGCTGCTTCAACTATTGTTCGGTTATCTCTTTCACGGTAACCGTTTTTCTCTGGTGTATACGATAGCGTCAGTCACTGTTCAATTCAATTTTTTCTTAGAATTGCTTGAACATCTTTACCATCGAACTCACCACCATTAGGCCTATCACTAGGAATTTCCTTCACAACATGCTCGTCAACTTTAGGCTCAGATAACATCTGCTCCAGTTCAGATGGAACTTCAAATTTTTCTTTCATGAAGTAAATATATTGAAAACGACTGTAGTTATCTTTGAACAGTACAAAGTAGCGGTAACCCGTAAAAGGCTGTCTAAATGGACCACAGACATCACTGTGGATATGTTCTCATGGTTGAGTTGCTCGGTCTCGGGTACCAAACTTGAGCCTATGAGCTTTACCATAAATACAGCTTTCACATAGATCATTATTTAACTCAATCTTGATTCATAACTCACGTTCAATAGTGGTTTTGACATGTCTTTTATTCTGGTGACCTAATCTTTCATGGTACAGTTGTAAAAGGTTGCTCCTAGACATCGCATTCACATCAATTTACTTCTTAGGAATAACTTTCCTCAAGGCAAGTTAAAACAGGCCATCATTTCAACTCATAAAACCAATAAGTTTCACGTTAATGTTCACTTTCAAGGTACATACCTCAGCTGTGGATGCGAATCCACTCGAAGGAAGTTTATCGTTAGCAGACAGAACAGAAGATCAATCTTTCTGTATAGTAGGAACATACTACACTTCACATAGAGTTATTTTCTCCTTATGTTCATTGACAGACGCCTCTACTAAACCCTTTTTTTACTTTAAGTTCTTAGTTAAAAAAAAGTTTGTTTTTTTGGTCAATCCTTTATAAATAATAAATTCTAAAGTTTTCTTTTGTAACCGGTTTTTGATTTAAAGATCCCTTTGAGAAACCACGTGTTTAAGACAACCCTCTAAATCTTCCCTTTTTGCAAAGTAGTAGTCTACTTGTACGCTCTCTTTCAGTCTTGGCGAAGTCTTCCACTATGGTTTGAGCTATGAGAATGTATTTTGTATAGGTAATCTTATGCCTTTTTTTTTATTACTTGTCTAAATATGCAGTTTTTTGTCAAACGGGAGATTAGGTAAGAAATGCACTCAAACACAAACATATCAAGTACATAAGAACAGTACACTACTATAATGGTACCTTTCCCTAGTGCTCTTATAGGGTCTACACTTACTGTCATCACTGTATGTTGCCTTGAAAACTTCTCATACATTTCTAATAGGCCATATCTATTTGTCACATGACTTGTTGCACCATCATCTACAAATCAACTATAAGATCACATTCAGTAAGTAATAAACTGGTTGTGGTCATGAAGTGTGGTATCAACTGAATTATTAGAACTAGTCAACTTGGCAGGTCTGCCTTCAGCTATCAATTTACGACAATTCTTAATCCTATGTCCTATCTTAGAACAATAATAACACTTCATATTTTTATCAGAAAATTTAGAGGTTTTTGGCTTACCACTTGACTTACTAAAAAATTGTTGAGTAGATTGTTTATGTGCTTTTGTAGCTAAAACTTCTTGATTTGCACATTCCTTATCTTTATGAGCTAAAGCTCTCTTAAAGGCACAAAGGTGGCATGTGAGGTTATCTAGCTTACGTTCATTTTTTAAACATTAGCAAACAGTTTGACTTAGATGAAAAATATTCTTCTGGTAAGGTGTCTAAAATTTTACAAATAATAATAGTTCAGGCAATTCCTTACAGTTCTCATCACTCTTTATAACCTCTTGATTCAATTCGTTCCATATGTTATTGAACATGGACATATGACTTGCAATGTCATCACTATGTAACTTCTTACAACCGAAAAATTGACTAATGTGTCCTCTAATATCCCGTCATATAAACGATGAAATTTAATCCAAACTTCACGGGCTGTCACATTATCTTTTGAAGAATATCTTCACTCATATTGGTTGTGAGTATGAGGTGGCATTACTATCTGCCTTCATAAACTTTGCTAAACTAGTCTCATACCTGACAATTTCTTCTGATCCTGCCTTTTCTAACAAAGATGTAGTCTTCATTAGTTTTCCTTCCACTACTTCCATGCCGTTTACAATACCACGTAAAAGGATGTATGCCTTTTTCTTCCATGTGGACCAATTTGTTTTCTCTTCAAGATTACCTATCCGACGAGTAGTTTCCATTTTACGTATACATAGAACTATGCTCACTGAAAAACTGATTTGCAGAGTATTCGAGTTGAATCACTTTGTGCAGAAACCAAATACAGCAATGTACACAAACTTTGCCACAGGCCTGGGATTAAATACTCTGTTTAACTAGAAACATAAGCAAATAAACGTGTCTGGGCTCATAACCTGTTAAGATTAGCAGACAGACAGTATCACATAACTATTTTACGGTACATTTATAAACCTAACTGTCTGACATCTTAAATTTATTTGTTAAGGTCAACTCATATATAAAACAAAAACAATACACACAGTCAGGACATAGAGAACACAAAATAATATGGAATTGGTTCGTATCAAACCAAAGAGTAAAGGTGAATTCACACGTGTGTTGAAATTTGAAAGCAGTACAGTGAGTCCGCACATATTAGTGGTGCAGCTGTTCACACACTCGTGGAAAGTTAGTAATCTCTGTTTACCCAGGATGCATTGAAACGTCAAAAATAAAAACGTAAATATTATAATCAGTGCAAGTTACTGTATTTAAAATAAAATGAGATGTTTTACTTACTGCCTGGGTTTGATTTTATCATCGATAAACCTCATGGCTTCAAATAAACTGTCGTTTTTAAGTCATCACTTTTGATATTGAAAGTTTGCGCATACGCTGATCGGGTCTTCTTGGCGGGTTATCTGTAGAAGCGCTGGAAAAGTTTAAATTATCTCTACTTTAGCAGTGCGGGCTCCACTGGCCACGCGGGCTTCTTGTGATTGGATTAGAGCTATCACGTGACCAAATATCACACTGCTCGCGTTTTACAGCGAACGTGTGAATACAAAGTAAGCCTACATACTCATAAACAAAAATGCCGGCAAAATAAATTATTATAATGTTTTCACAGATAATTAGCTTATTAATTATGTATTAACATCAACAAAGATATATACGCATTTCAGGTTATTACGAGTACCGATACAATATGTTAATTTTATAGTGCCGATAATTGCCTATTCTTTTGGTTTTTACTTATTTTATGAATAAGTGCTTTAACGTAACTATTTTGGCTTTGGTCTTCCCTGTGACTCGCATCTTTGTACTCCATTGTATTTATTTATTGGAGACATAAAACTTCAGCACCAAAGACTACTGGTGGCCACGATGTGTCAGGCGTCGGTCTCACCACCACGTCACAGAGGAAGCCTCTTATGAGACTTTGAGTATCTGTATCTTCTGTTTAGAATCTACATTAGATTCTAAGCTCCGTTTCTATGTCCATCAGACATAGTTTCTTGGGTCAGATAGTCTGACGGTTATTTCCCTTGCCCACAAGGCATAGTTTAAATACGAGGGCTCTATGCTCTACATATGAATAGGACCAGGTGATTGTGTATACTGAGTCCATGGGTTTTATTTCCTTTTCTAAGTCCTTAAGACATTGTTATATTTGTATGACACCCTAAACGGTATGATCACGTTTGGAACCTCTTTATGGCTACAATCAGATCATCTAACACTTTCTTCTTGGACCTTGGTAGGTCAGTGACTGATTGCAGTCACGATTGCACACTTTTTGTGTAGCTATTTACGGTGCGCAACCTGTGGGAGCACTACTAGGTTGAAGTAGTGGCCCGCGGGGATAATGCTTTGTTCCAGCCCCTTCAGGCTCCATATGTATCTGAGTGTTCAAAGATAGTTTGTACTAGCTATTGTATGCCCTATAAATGGGTAAATGTATAAATTTACTATTGATTGTTCTGGCAGTATTCATTAGGAAATGACCGGCCATAGTAAAGTACTGTGTAGATGCCTGATTGTTAGCCATCTTTTATTTGTAAAATGGAAGTTCCTCTTATAGGATATTATTCTTAGGATTTTTCCTAACTCTCCATGAGGTTCAATACAAGTTAGCTAGCTTAAATAATATTCTTCTTAGTAACTTTAAAAATATAGGATTTGATGCTATGTTTCTATTTTCAATTGTTTCACTATCATTCATGATTAGACTTCTCAGGTATTAGTCTAGTATTAGCCTGGCTAGATTGTATATTGCCTAAAACTTAATTTCCCTTTTTACTGTTGCCGAGTTGTGGAAGACGCGTCTTCGTTCGAGTAAGAGCGAATATCCCAATTTCTAGAGTTAATAAACTAAACGAAATGTTCTATCTAACTTCTGTAGGTTCCTTGTCTGCAAAGTATTAATACCTATTCGTCCAAATGAATGTTTTTTACCTCGATAACGGAATACATTTATCGTTAATTAATTGCATTAATTTATTTTCACTCATATGTAAATCTATATCTTTTTGTTTGTTTTTTAATAAACTTATTTGTTAAACTTATATATATATGTGTGATGTATTTTTCCTTCCCTATGCTTCGACAATTATAACTTATTTAATTATGTAATAGTAATCGTCTCTTTTTCTGCGTGATAAGATAAGCGATGGTTCATCTCCATCTAATTCAAATAGATCCGTTCCAATTCTTTGCCATGGGCGTATTGGGGTTGGATGTGTTTTCATTTTTTCTGGACGTTTTCTTGTTTGAAACATAGCACAGGCCTCACATCTATCAACTATATGCTTGAGGTCATTTTTAATGCCTGGCTAGTACACAAAGTCTTTAACCCCTCGTAATGTATATTCTATTCCTAAATGACTTGCATGTAGTTTCTTTGATATATTTGGCCGTTCTTCTTTTGGAATTACTGCCTTGTTACCACGATAAATTGTCCCTTCGTGCACGCTGAGTTCTTCTTTGCAATACCATAGAGTTCTTAAGCTTGCGGTTACTTCTTCTTTATTACTAGGCCACCCATCTCGAAACCTCTCTTTAAGCTCCTGCATTGTATGATCTCTTGTGGAAGCTTCTGCTATTTCTTGATGCGTAAGTGGTTGTAAATTGTTGTAAGGTTGGACTGATTCCAGAGATTTTTTTGAACTCTAGGTTAAAGGTTTCATCTTCCCACTGTACTGTGGATTATTATGTGTAATCAACGGGTGCACGTGAAATATGATCTGCTAGTACTACTTCTTTGCCTGCCCTGTAGTTCACCTGAAATGGGTATCGCAGTAGTGATAGCCGAAGCCGAATTCTTCGAAGCTGTGGGGAAATATCGGTTATTGGTTTCTTAAATATTGCTGCTAATAGTTTGTGATCTGTATGAAGTATAATCACTGATCTCCCGCCAATAAAGTCATGAATTGCTTTGCACGCAGCCAAAATATGCAATGCCTCTTTGAAAATTTGGGCATAGTTGCGCTCAGTTCTTCTAAGTTTTCTTGATGTGTATGCAACTGGTTTTGTCTCTTGCAGAAGAACTCCCCCTAATCCAAATTGACTAGCATCACACTGAGTGGCAACTGGTTTCTTGGCACTGTAATATCTAAGTACTGGGGCAACAGTGGCTAAGTTCTTTATTTTCTTCAAAGCTGCTTCCTGAGTATGAGTCCATTGCCACTGTGTGTCTTTGAGTGTTATTTGCCTTATTAGTTCACTGACAGTTTCTAGATTTGGTAAAAATTTTGATAGATAATTTACGAATCCCAGAAGTGTTTGTGTTTCTGCTAGATTCTGTGGTGCTGGCATGTCCTGTATAGCCTGAATTTTTTTAGTGTCTGTTTTGAGTCCTGTCTGTGCCAATGTGTGCTCAATATAGGTTAGTTCATTTTTCCATATCAATAGTTTTTCTGGGTTGAATTTTCAGTTTATTTCTCTTGTTTTTCTAATAAGTTAATGAGGTTTTGTTTGTGATCTTGCATAGCCTCAGTAAACAGTGTCTCCCTTTCCAAATACTAAAACATCATCTACCACTATTTTGATCCCATGTAGTTCACCTAATTGTTCTTTAATTTTCTTTGAAACACTTCAGGTGCTGAGCAGATGCCAAACGGGAGTCGGCACTATCTATACCATCCAAAGGGAGCATTAAATGCTGTTATTTTGCTGCTCTTTTCTGAAAGTTGTATTTGACAGAACCCGTCTTTTGCGTTGAGCAAACTGAACACTTTTGCATTTCCTAGTTCTGGAAGGATATCATCTAATATAGTCAAAGGATTATGACCCTTTCGGTTGCTTTATTAAGCTTTTGAGGATCCAAACAAATCCGTAGTTGTGATGACTTATTGCCATTTTATTCTTCCTTTTTATGACAACCATACTGCTAACCCAGTCTGTGGGGTATGTTTCCTTCATAATTATGCCTTTATTTTCTAGCCTCTCTAACTTAGTTTTAAGCTCCTCCCTTAACGGTATTGGGACTCTTCTTGGTGAATCTTGTACTGGCTGTACAGATTCATCAACACATCAACACTAAAACTGTACGCACCTGGTAGCTTTCCCAGACCTGTGAATACATCTTTGTACTTTGATTTAATTAATTTTTCTGTCAATTCAACTTTTGCTCGTGCTCGAACCGCTTGACCCTCCTTCGTGCATATGTCACTTTCTAACATACAGAGATCGGCTTTAACCTCTAAGAGTCTCATGCTTACACTTACTTCTGATCCAAGAATTGGGCCCCACTCTAGGTCACAATTTGAAATAAGAGCCTATCTCACCCCTTTGTAATTGCACCAAAGGTATCTCTGACCTAAGGGTGCTATTCTCGTAAATGCAAAACATGTCCCGTTTTGCTGTGGAGGGTTTCATGTCCGGTCGTATCTTCCGTGCGAGTGAGCGCAGATCTCTGATACTCATGAACATTACAGGTGGCTCCACAGTCAATTTGACACATCACTTCTTTTGTCTCTGCTCTTGCACTTTGTTGCAACTTGATTTTGGTAAAAGTTTTCTTTTTCCTTTTGTAGCTGATTTTGTGAGTTTTCTTCTAACGCCATTGTGAACATTTCACCCTATGACTTTGAGACTTCTTCGTGCAAAATTTGTACAGATTGTTTCTCTCGTCTTATTTGTGGAATGGCCCCTGTATGTTTTGCGACTTTGATTTGCAAACATTCGCGAAATGTCCTATTTTTACGCATTTTATGCCCTCTTTCTTCTCTGCAGGGCAATGTTTGCGCTCCTCTCGGTGAAGATTTCCATAGAACCAACATTTCTATATTGTAAGCTCCTTTTCCTTTGAACCTCTGTTTGTGTTATATGCTCTTTCATTGCCTATTCTTTGATTTATGCCGTTTTGGTGAACAAATCTATTTTGTATATTACCTCTTCTAGACCTTACTACGTCTCTACTCGAAGCTAGTATCTTAATTTGTTTTTCTGTAGCTTCATGTGCCTTCGCCAGATTAATTGCAGTTTCGAGAGTAAGACATTAGTCACTGAGAAACTTTTTCCGTAGTTTCCCGTTTGATACTCCCAGCACAAGATTATCTTGAAGTAAATCATTTTCCAATGCTCCATAGTTGCAGGTTCTCACCAATCTTTGGGGTGCTTGATATACTGAGCGACAGATTCAGAAACAGCTTGTTTTGCTGAGTTGAATATGAAACACTCATAGATCACATTTGTTTCTGTTTTGAAACGTTGGTCCAGTTTTTAAATTATCTTTTTCACTGTGTACACTCGTCCGATTTCAAATCTAGTGTTTTGTATATTTTGAGACCTTCTGTTCCTAGTATATTGCAAAAGATCACGACCTGAATTTTGTTCTCTTCACTGTTAATGTTAGTAGCGGTTGCGTAGTCTGTATATTGCAGCTGAAATAATTTCCAGTTTTCTGCTTCATATCCATCCTTTGATAATGGCGATGGGCACGGCAGCAACAATTTACCCGCCACTATTTTCCGAACGTTTTACTTTCTTTCTATGTAGATTCTATGGACTCTATTTTTAGCACTTCACTCTAATATATACTATTTTCAACTTTATATTTTCACGTAACTGACCTATAAGCTACAAATATCTTTTTTAGGCCTATATAATGCATTTCGTATTTGGTTTGCACTTGAATCACTTCATTTGTCATTTTTTTTGCCCGCACTTTTGATTATATCGTGATGATTACACTCGCCGGCAGTGATCTTGATTTGATATATTATCACTTTTAGCACTTTTGTTTAAATTATTGAACTTTAATTTGATATAGCGTGGCATGACCACCGCTGCTACCATGTTTATCTATATTGCGTCTCTCCTCTTTGTATATATTGCCAACCTCATTTGCTACATTACACTGGGCTATGGCTTACATGATTAACAGCATGTGATCCGCTTCGGTGGTCAAGTGGGCTAAGGGCGTCACACTCACAGTAGACTGGAATGTCGATGAAGGGGAGTTGAGATTCGACTCTCGGTCAAGTGTACTTATTTACTTAATTTTTGTTGTTGAATATTTGTACCGCTTTGTTTTAGTTATTTCCTTTGTATGACCTACAAGGGTTTATATTCATGTAGGATCTTCAGTGTTCATAATTGATACCGGTACATATTGAATAATGCACTCCACGTAGAGTTGATTTCTCTTTACCATTTCATGAAACAGGAATGAAACTGACATCAGTATGCCTATATGGCTAGTAGCATGTAGACACCGTGTATAACTGTTTTGGAAAAGGGAAAATGCTTTAAGCGTTGTTGCGCAAAACTGTGAAGCTTTAAAGTGTAACACCTGATGGTAAACATACATAAACTTGGCAGCAATAGACAGAATAATAATCATATATGATTTTCAAAATGTTAGTCCTGACTATAATTTTCAGTCATAATTTACAAATTATATATAACAAAACTTGAGATGAACTAAACATTAATTTGTCAAAAATTCAAAGCACAATGATGACATTTCTGATCGACATGGTGATTGGGTTTTGTCCTGTAATATCTACAAAGGTTAATGTGTGTAGAATTTTGTTTAATCTAAATTATATGTTTTAATTTGCATTATTTTTATAAAATTTATACTACCATGGTGATCCAGCTATGTTCCGTAGGTACTACCAAGTTTTATGTATATATACTCAAGTTTAATCTATGAAGTATAATTATATCGATCAAATTTCTGCCTGTAATTACTATTGGGTTTTGTCCTCTGCTGGTGACAGTAAAAATAATTGATTTGTAGAGAGTCTAGTTAAATTTAATATAGCTTTATATCCAAACCTGTAATATATTTATTATTATAATAATTTTATTATTATTATATTATATTATTATTATTATTATTATTATTATTATTATATTAGCAGGGTCACCACAAGGGGCGAGCGAAGCGGGTGACTGCCCGGGGCACCGGGTTCTAGGGGGCCCACGCCACTACAAAAACTACAAATAATAA
This sequence comes from Timema podura, assembly GCA_033556935.1. NCBI lineage: Eukaryota > Metazoa > Arthropoda > Insecta > Phasmatodea > Timematidae > Timema > Timema podura. The sequence continues at coordinate 56,643,551 of JAVRXN010000013.1, read as the reverse complement.
TCTTTAAAAAAATTCATACATTTCTCAGCTACATTTGATATTGTACTAATTTTCTTTGCCTTTTATTATGACTTGTGTCCTTGTTAAACCAAGTGAGCATGAACATAATATATTCATCCGTCTTGTATTGAGTTCCTTTCAAGTGTATAGAACGTTAAAGATGAGGGGGTGCATACAATTTCACTCGGACTCAAAATTACGCTCAAGGTGGCCCTGATTATTAGGTGTTCTGTCTTACAACAGGTCCATTCCTTTTGTCAATGAACTTAGACCGCCACTGCACCTTGAACTCTGCCTCCTCCTTCAGCTCCCAGAATTTTCTTCTCTCTTTCAAGTCATCCAATATTTGAATCCTCCTCTTCCTAAGCTCTTCTTTGCTTCAACTTTTCTTTCTATGACATCGTGCAGAAGACAGTTCCTCATAAGGATATGTCCAATCCAGTTTTCCTTGTACCGAAGAATAACATCCAAAATGGCTCTCTTCTCGCCTACTCTTCTCCAACGCCACATTTCTAAGCACTTCAAGTATTTATTTATCATATTCCTAAGAGTTTACGTTTTTGCTCCATTTAGCATTTTATCAGTTTCTTCCTAAGTTTCACACTCAACTTGTTAGCCAGCAGCAGTAACCTCTTTTTGTTGAAAGCTTCCTTGGTCATGGCGATTTTAGATCTAATTTCTTAGGTGCAATAGGCATCCTTTATCAGCAGACTTCCCAGGTTCTAGAACTGATCTATGTTTTCCAACTCCTGGTTTCCAATTTTGATTTTCAGTGACACTTCATTTTTTTAAATCCCCATAACTTTTGACTTCTTAATATTGATCTCCATAACATATCGTCTCCCCATCTTTACCAGGCTGTCCATCATTTCCTGCAACTCTACTTTATTTTTGACAAAATCATCTACTTATTTTGTTGTGTTGATGACGCGCCCTCCTATTCTGATATTGCCATGTCCCTAAAATGCTTCCATGATCATCCCCTCTCCATACAATTGAACAGACTGAGTGACAAACAGCATCCCTGTCTCACACCTCTTCTTATTTCTACGGTGTTGGTCTCTCCACCATTTAGAATCACCTTCACTCTCTGTCCCAGGTACAGGTTTGCAAACAGTCTCAAGGCCGCCTCGAGCAAAATTTTGAGCCCAGGCCAACTTGATTTAAGCGCCACCTACTCTTTATCGTCCAGCAACTTGAAAGGAACTCATTACAAGATGGATGAATTGCTTATGTTGAAATTTAGCCTAATTAAATACATTTATATTTTAATAAAGTCAGTTTATAACGATTTTAAATGTAAAATTTGGCAACAATGCACACTATTACTGTAAGAAACGAGTATTTCACACTCATTCTGCTTTGAAAAAACAACAACTTTTGTCTCCAACTGTGCTTAGGTCAGATCACTAATGGGTGTCTTCAAAAAGTCTAGCAACAACAATTTAATTTTAATTTAGATGCATTAACCTCGACTAATATTTTGGTCTGACAAAGGGGTTAGGCCATATGTTCTTCCATAAATGCTCTATAGCTACGCCATTGGTCTATTGCTATGCCATGCATGATTTTTTTTTTCTGAAAGTAAAATAATTATATGACAAGATAATCTTTTTACCTTTTCTGATAAAGCTTTTAATAATCGTGCGATCGTTATCCTCTCTTGTGGGATTATTTAGTGAACACCGCTATAAAATTCACATTCACTAAGCAGTCAGTAACGTATGGCACAAGAAATGATAGACTTAAAAGAAATCCTTCATTCTAGAGTTAAAACAACAGCACAATCTACTACAGATAGCTAGATATCTTGCTACTTGCTTATTCCGAAGTCATACAGACCCATCTGACTGTTGAACACAGCAGGGAAGTTGCAGGAGAAGATATTGTGTGAAAGATTACTGAGACGCATGGGCATGCATCAGCAGCAGTATGGCTTCCGAAGAGGCAGGTCGACAGAGGACGCAATCTGCAGAGAAATGGAACTGATTGACTCGGCAACCGGTAATTACGTCGTAGGAATATTCGTGGACATCTCAGGCGCTTTTGACAACCTCTGGTGGCCGGTGATGTTTGACAGATTAAGAGAGATTCAGTGTCCGGGACAGCTGTATAGGAGTCTTAAGGATTACTGTTGTAACAGATACTCCACCCTGAGATGTCCAGGAAATAGGTTTCAGAAGCTACTGACGAAGAGATGTCTCCAAGGATCGGTATGTGGCCCAATATTTTGGGATGTCAGTCTGGAACCAGTGTTGTACATGTTGGAGGGGATACCGGAGACGCAGGGTGTGGTCGCCTTCACAGACGACCTTCTAATAGTAATAGAAGGGTACTCTAGAAGGAACTTAGAGGAAAAAGTAACCAGGTGCTTGAAGAACTTGACACCTGGTGTAAAAGTGTCAAGTTAAAAATGGTACCAGCGAAGACGACCTATATACTGTTTAAGAGTAGATTGGCTAGGAATCCGACCATAAAGTTAACTAGGAAATCTATAAGAATAAGCCATACGGTCAGATACCTGGGAGTGACCCTAGATGAGAACAGAAACTTCACGGCGCACATGGAGGAAGTGATGAGAAAATGTTGTCGATGATGAATACAATTATAAGCATGGGACAGAGGTGGTATTATCTGCCCATGCGGATGGGCGTGCATCTGGGCTCACCGATTAACCAATGTCGTTCCGGCTAAGGTGATTCAAAGTCTACAAGGAACATCTTACTGAGGCTGACGGGAGCCTACCGGACTGTAGCAATGGATGCACTGAGTGTGACCCTAGGTGTATGGCCATTGGACCTCCTTATAAGGAAGAAAGGTGTGGCGTACTGGTTGAAAAAGAGAAACATGGAGAAGGTGAGACTCCTCACCACACCCGATGTGACAACATCTGGAGAGGCGGAAATAGCCTTGTTTGAGGAGTGGCTGAGACGCTGGGAGAAAACTTGGATATGTAGGAGGACTTATCAATTGTTCCCTAACGTGGTTGAGAGACTAGAGAATAAACACCTTCAGCCATCTCGGGGTCTTGTCCATTTCATCACGGGGAAGGGACCGTAGCCGGCATCCCTAAGGAAACTGGGACTAATATAGTCGGGGAATTGTGAATGTGGTGAGGAGGGAACCCCTGAACACGTGGTGCTCGAGTGTATCCTTATGCTAGAAGCAAGAAGGAACTACCGAGAGAGAGAGATCCAGGTAAGAGAAGTAGGCGAAGTACTGAGGGACCTAATCTATTGGAAATTCTTAGACTAGATTGCACTGGAAGCGTCAGATAGAACAAAGACTGCCTACATAGATAGACTCAAAGAGGCACAGGGATAAATAAGATGGGACGTTGACAATGACAATGACAAAGAAGATGACAGTGAACGGCCACTAGTGCGGTCTCAGCGGGGAGTGAGTAGAGAAAAAAGGATTGTTAAAGGGGGATAAGCTCTAACAATCCTTGCCGAGATAAAAAAAATTAGGTGCCGGGAGGAGCAAGCACGAGCCCTGGGAACTAGATTCCAGTACGATTGAGTGTCTGGAGGAACACAGGGGATGCCCTTGTGATCCTAAGGACAGTTTTCCACTCGTATGAACAAAACTATTGGAGTAAATATGAACTCTAAGGGGTTCCCTGCACCGTATGATCCACCACCTTGGAAACAAGAGAGGTGGATTGTGGTTGATGTTTAGTTTAGCTTAGTTTAGTAGTTAAAATAGCTAAATTAGGGACGGGGTAACTAGGTAGGGGGTAGATTAGGAAATTCAACTGCCAAGACTGGAAGAAAGGGTGAAAATTGAAGTGTGGTGGCTAGAAAGAAGGCACTTCTCCAGATGGTGGATATGGGGATGCCCACCTCTGCTGGGCGCTTGGCGGACTCAGGAGTGAAATCCCGAGCACTGTGGAGGGCCCAGCGTGGAAGGGTACCGGGGGCGTAATATACCTGGGGAGAACCAAGTGGAACTAGGGGTAGTTGAATTTCAGTTAAATTAAGAGCCAAAATCTGTGTTATAATGTTAAAAAGGAAATGCATATTGTAATTGTAAAAGTAAAGTCAAAGTAATGTGGAAAAAGGCCCGGATTTAAAGTTTGTAAGATATCGGGCCTGTAGACACTGAATAAATAAAATAAAATACTTGCTTAGTACAGTCCCTAGGTTGTAAAAACCACAATTCATTGGGCATTGTTTAGGGGTTGATAATGTGGGGTTGGTGGGGGGCGAGTTTGTAGCCCCCATAAACATTGTGCAAGGTCTTTAGAACCTTCCTAGCTGTGATTGCTGTTTACAAGTGGCATTTCTATGAATTTCTAAGACTGACAGATAAGATCACTTGGAAGAACAATTAATTAAATTTTGTTGGAAAATGAACAAATAATGTTTTTCAAGTTAAAAAATTTGTTCCAGCTCACTATGGGTACGCAGTGCAGGGCTACAACACCAAGATAATACAACACTGGGTCTAGCAGTGACACAGTTCATAATAAACGGGAAAGAAATTACTATAATATCAGATATATCTGAGCAATGTATACTTTTTTTAAAAGATTATTATTTGTTAGTTTTTTAAGACATCGGTGGCGTGGCGCCCCCCCAGATCTCGGTGCCCATGGCAGTTGCTCGCCTCGCTCACCCCTTGAGGTGGCCATGATCAGCCTCTATCCCTCCAGTTGATGCCGATCTTGTGTTTTTCCATCAGTTTCTTCAATTTCACTCTATAAAACGCCTTTTGCCAGTCGATGAAACCAATGTATACTTCTTCCTTGACTTTCAAGCACTTTCTCTTAAATTATTCTCACAATCCCGATGGAATTTCTGGTTTCAAAGTTGTCTTCTTCCATCACACTTTCTGTTTTTCATTCCAGTTGCTTGTTTAGTTTTCTTACCACAATCTTCTCTTCATGAGAGATGGTCCAGCGGTCACTGTATTTCTTGGCGTGTTTCTTATTTTTTAAAAGAACAACGTTTACGTCTAGAAAGTCTTTCAGTCATGCTTCTGTTTTGTAGGTCCTATTTATAAGTTTTGTTAGTTATGAATCCGTCGTTCCCGGTTTCTTCAGATCAGCTGGTATGTCCTCATCTCCAGCAGCTTTCCTCCTTCACATGCTTTTATGGCTCTCTCCACTTCCCTCTTTAAAACGCCGGGTCTTTTTTTTTACATATTCCTCTACTTCTTCTTCAATCTCAAGATTTTCTTGTCGATTTTCCTTGTCATACAGTTTTTCAATATTTCTTTACCAAATCGTAAATTCCTTTTTACGAAACGTCACTAGCCGACATTTGGGGTTTTCTTTTCTTATTCCTATTATATACCTTAGAGCGTAGACCTTGAAACTTGTATGGCATTTCTGATTTATCATAATCTAAAGTTATGGATATTTATGTTTAAACATGGCTCTTTCTGTCCAATCTGTCAAACAACAACTTTTATCTATAGCGAGTGTAGGAGGTACTCATAGAGAACAAAGTGACAAGTATGTTCATAGTTTAAAATACATCCTTAATAATATAAAATTTTTAATATTTATATGTAAAATACATATGTAGGCCCCTATGCTTAATTTCTATTTTCTCTTTTTGTATTTTTGCTAAAACAATTGGTCGAAATATTTTGTAATTGATTTTTTACTTGTGTTTACAGAATAATCTAAAGCAAAATAAACTCATACTTCTTAAATGCACAGGGTATATTGCACTACAAGTTGAAATCATCTCAATTTATAGCTTTAGGCTAATATTTTACATGTTTTTATTTTTCCTTAAATAACTTTTATTATTCTTTTAGATTATATATTTATGACTTTATTGCTCCTTTAGAATCAACACCCGATTGTGTGATACACACTTGAAATATATTCAAGCTCTACAATCACACCCACCCTGAGCAATCGGTTATTATGTAGGTTATGCATAGGCCTAATTGGGCGTAGTAGGCCTAAGAGCCGAGGTAGGATTCTTTTTTTATGTGACAAATTATTAGAAACTTAATTTTTATAGCACTTAAACACACAACAACATTAGCAAATTTGCGATTATAACAAAACAAATGAGAAGAATTCTAAACCGTAAAAAAAATGTTTAAAAACTCACCTAGTTCACCTGTTAATTTTCCGCCAAGAAACTTTCAGGAAATAATATCATTGAAAAATTAGTAGGCCTACAGTTAAATAACCAAAGCGCTGGCTATATTAAATAATAAAATTATTCACAGCACAACTTGATATTTGGAAAAACCAAAACCTTAATAATATAATAACCGTACGCCTATATATTGGTAAACAAACATGTTTGGAAAAAGTTCCTTTTGTAATGAAACTTTCCTGAAACAGTTCAGACACCTTATCAACCGTACATTATCACCAGTGGTGATTTAACATATTTATTAATATGCGTTACAAGTTATACAGTTTTATTTTTTAAGTAATATACCTATTTTTTGTAAATGAGTAGCCTAGTTATTGTTTTACATCTTGAATAAAAAGCTCTTGAATGTCTTCTAACGAAACACTCAAAAGTAATTCCTAATAGATTTCAACTGTGCATGATCAGATCATCAAACATATCTTCTGCATAAGAAATATTTTAGCACGTGATAATATTTTTTTAGTAGACTATATGATATTGAAAATGTTTTATAAAAAAAAAAAAGAAAATAACCTAACCTTTTTTATGTCTGAATAAATAAAAATTTACAATATTAAACTAACCTTTCAATGTGGATACATACAAATTTTTGATCAACTATCTATAAGACAGTGCTTAAAAATAGTAATCAGGTGAGTTTTCTAAGAATTTTTTTTAATAAGCTAGAATTTTTCACAACATTTGTATTGCTACAATCGGAAATATGCTCACGTTGTTGTGTGTTTAGGTGCTAGAAAACACAAAATTTCTCATAATTTAACATAAAAAAAAAGAATCCCGCCCTAGGCTCACACTAAAGCCACATAGGCTAGTTATGATAGATTGCCTTCAACCATTGAGGGATAAACATGTGAGAAAATAACTATTTTCATATGTGTATTCTTGGTTCCTATTGGTTGAAATTATGTTTTCTGATGTGCTTGTACACACTTCCTTTTTAAGTAGAAATCAAATACTTCCTTTATGTGCATATTTTACAGACACGTGTGACTGAATATAGGCAACCTATTAAGCTACGTTGGCACAGTCAGAGTACACTCGGAAGCTGCACGCGCAGTCACTTGTATCGTGTGTACACCCAATCCGACTACACTCTGGACGGCGTCATCCGATCAGAGTATACTCGGTTTGTGACCAACTTTTCAAGCTTACTCGGATCGAGTAATATTTCAAATATGGCGGAAAGTGGAGGCACATGACCAAGAAAGTGGATTGAATTAGAAACAATTAAATTTGTTAAGCTCTACGAGATTGAGGAAGTTTTGTGGAATGTAAGGTTGAGAGAATATAAAAATAAAGATGTTCCGATCCCTTCAAGCATAAGATCCTCCATTTTACTACAGTCATAATGGTTAAAATTGGCCCAAGTGCACTCGTAACAAGGAAAAACACTTATAAACTCGGTCCAAGTATACTTCGTCCGAGTGCACTCGCCCGAGCCTACTATGACCTTGTCAACCTAGCTTTATGAACTGCTGAAGATCATGTTAAGTCAATTTTTAGTTGTTTATATCTTTCAATTTAGGCCCGAACAAATTTTTAAAATTTATTATCAAATGAAATACCTCTGTGCTTAAACACAAAGGTCCCATTATTTTACAGATAAAATCTTCTATTTAAAAAAGATTGAGAAACAAACTGCCAATTTTGCATTCAATTTTTGAGATGTCTCTTTGAGACAGTTTTAATACTAATGCAGTAGCTCCAGCTTGTTGTAAGAGGAGACTAATTGAAACAGGTGTTCAAGTCGCACACCCTTGTGATATCCCCGGTTGTGTCTTTGGTCAGGATGTGCTGAGGGACTTCCTGTCATAGAGGTAGTCTGTCTCAAATCTAGTTGTTTGGGAAATTGGTTGAACTCAATCTAATGGATAGTGACCGATTCATCGAAGTTGCTTCTTTTCGGAGTTTAACCACACTCTTCTTGGGGTGGCATTTTTAAATGTGTGCTACTTGTGGGGACTTTATGCTTCACTCACTCCCACCATTCCAAACCTCTTTACAACCTTCTTTACAACCTTCTTTACAACCCTCCTTCCCACACCCCAATGTTGGCATCATACTACCAAACCCTGCAGCCTTTCACAGAAGGGAAAAATTGATAAGAGGCAAAAAAAAGGGAGTAAGGCCATTTATCCCTGTTAAGAAGAATGTACAAGAAATTACAAAACCTAAACCTCATTTATTGCCTAAATCTCAAGTAGATAATGGGGAAAATAAAACCTTTTCAGCACCTTTAATCCATGATAAAGTTATTAATGAGGCGGCCAAAACTGATGCTCAGAAGAGAAAACTGTGCAATGACACTATTAAAAAAACATACATAATAATTGACAGTCAAAAAGAGGTCTATTACAACAGATATATATCTTCGTGGATACTAATTTAAAGGTGAAGATGGAACTACACAGGTTCCTGAATGTTTGCGAAGGAGTGGTCGCTTAACTTTGACCTCAAATTTATCAAATGACAACAAAAAGGAATGGTCATCGGAAGAACATGGATACTTTGGTTATATGTTCACTTTTCTGCAGGGTTCATTGATTTAAATCATACATTTAAAAAAATCTTGTGATATAAATTAATTAGACTTTGGAATATTAACACACAGGTTGCAAATCGTTGTAATTACAGGAATGTTTGTATGGAAAAGACCACATTTCAGTTAATTTAAATCAGTTGAAAATGGCACCAAGACACGGGAATAAACCTCAGGACCCTTGTCTTAGGACACCAAGGCTATACTACTGAGCTCTTCAAGATTAGTCTCATGCTCACAGCCATTCTTCACTCATAATAAAGGGTGATTTTATGCTGGACGTGCAGAAATCGTCGGCTACACATGAGTGATTAATAGTATCACAAGCCGTCATATACCACAGCTATCTGTGACTCCAGGAGTGACCCTGAACACTAACTCTCTTCACTTTCACCTTCTTAGATTCGTCTTGTTTTGATTCCACAGTTAGATGATTGAAAATGGAGCAATGAGACAGTCTACATCAGCGGTTCCCAAACTGTGGTACATACAATTATTCCTGGTAGGTAAGTCGGAGCAGCCCAAACAAAACAAGAATATTAAAGTTGTAAAAAGAGGAAACTTCATATATTATGACCCACTCCAACCAAAAAGAAAACAGATTAAAACTGTGGTTGAAGGGTGGCAACACTGATTGAATCTCAGACAGCTGGTGCAGCTGCACAGCCTTGTGCTGAATACGGAAATAGACGGCTAGTGCTAGTCTACTGTCTAGTTGTCACATTGTCAGTTGTCTGTTGTTTGCCGTCGTTATTTGAGACACTGTTTTTCTTGCATGTGTACAAACATGTTTTGCGATTGAGATATGTTGTTTGAATCATAACTAAACCTTCATGATTTCTGAACATGGCGATATATTACTTTAGCAGAGAATAAATTAATGGTGTTGATTTACTGTTTATGGCTTGGAATAGAAAAAAATGGATAAATGGCTAAAGAGATGAGTGGAACAACCTCTTTTAATAACCAAATAACTCACTCATCCACTTCCAGAACTATTTCACCTACACAAGATTATAATAAGTTAGCCTAATAAAAGATTATTTTAATCCTTTTAAAAAACTAAAAACCCTTACAAGGCGTTATGATTAAGATTACCTAAAGTTTGGATTGCCATGCATTGAAGTTGCCAGTGAGCCAGCCCACATTATGTAGTATGCTATGAAGTTCTTTCAAAACATTCTATGAAGCCGCCTTTGTTGCACAAATCACAAGGACCTAGCAGAAAAACCTCTGGATATTTTCAAAAGGAAAGAGATTGAGCTGATAGGCCAGAAAAAAAAATAGTTTTCTGGAAGCAACAAAGGAGCTGATAAAGGTTCATTTTTACAACGTTTAAGAATATTTAAGTGTGGTAAACCCCATATAATTGGGGGAAATCTTGTACTGCCAGCCTCTAAGGACATTGTTAACTGTGTTTCGGGAGAAAAGGCAACTAAGTACTTGGACTCGATCTCACTTTCAGGTAATACTGTTAGCTATAAAATCCAACTTAACAAACTTAAATATATACAGTCTTCCAACAAATAAAGTTCCATTTTTGCTTTGTCTTTACAAGTGGACCTATGTAACCAACTGTACCTAATTGATGGTGTATTGCCGCCTTTTACACAAAAACAACTAGAAGAATAATAATTTTTCATTCCACAAACTTCCTTCCACAACAACACCAGAGGACATATTTAAAAAACTTAACAGTTCTATTACAAAATATGGTTTGGATTGACTAAAGTGCATGGGTATATGCTCAGATGTAGCTCGAGCAATGCCTGGGAAACATGGAGGATTGTCACAGGGATTAAAACAATCACACTAGATTGTTTTTACAGGCAAGCGTTAGCAACGAAAGAGTTGCCAGATGAATTAAGAAATGTCCTCAACAGTGCAATAGAAATTGTTAACGTTATCAAATTAAGAGCATTGAATTTACTGCTTTTTCGCCTTTTGTACTTGGAAATGATAAGTATTGATGATATCCTGCTTCTTTATATGGAGGCTAGGTAGCTCCCAAAAGGAACAGTCCTAACTCGCTTGTTAGAGCTTTGTTCCGAGGCACAAATGTGTCTTAGTAAACATAGCACTGAAATAAGTAAGAGGTTTAGGCCTACTGACAAAATTTGATTATTACGATTAGCATACCTCAATTACATCTTTAGCTAACTATACGATTTAAATTTAGGTTTGCAAGGCAAACAAAACATAGCACTCGATTTTCAGTGTTTGACAAGGTTAGGTCATTCAGAAGAAAACCTGAACCTCTGAAATCTATTGTTGAAAACGTCAATATGCAATATTTTCCAACACTCGAAAGCTTTGTTTCAGATAATGATATCAGTATCATTGGTGAGGTATTGTCAAATTTAAGATTCACTGTAATTAACTAATCAAACAATTACAAGAATACTTCACAAAGGATAGTGCTGAATTTAATTAGATACGCAATCCATTTATTATAGAGTTGCTGCCCAACAGTTTGAATGTGGCTGAACAAGAAGAACTAATTGATCTATTATGTGATGATGAGTTGAAAATGGAGTTCCAGAACTATGGTCTCAGTGAATTTTGGGCAAGGAGATCTTCAGAATCCCTTCTCTTACAAAACTTGATTTAAAGTTCCTACTGCCCTTTTCTACAACATATCTGTGCAAGACTGGATTTTCAGCGATGCTGTCAATTAAAAACCTAATTAAGAATAAACTTAATCTTTAACCAGATCTTCGCTTAAATCTAAGTAACACTAAACCAGATATTAAAAAACTAGACAAAAATATTCAAGCACACTCCTCTCACTAATTACTTTAACTATACATGTGTTACATTTAATCATTATTATTCACAAATCTTTTAATTTTTTCATACACATTTTGTTATTATTCAAATATTAATTGATAATTTTTATTTTACATAGACTTATGTCATATTTTTTTGTCTTTTTTATATTACTATGAGACTTATGCACTTTTTTATGAATCAATTGAGTAGAGATGTTAAATTATGATAATTAAAAAAACTGTTAATAGGGCCTATATTATGTTTGATGTTGTGTTATAATATCTCTGGGTACCATTAAAAATGTACCAAAATAATAAATATTCAACACTGTCTTAGTGGTAAGGCCTACTCCAAATTATGGAAATTGTTTTGGTGGTGTACCATTCAAAAAGTTTGGGAACTTCTGGTATTTTTTGGTTCTCCATGTACTTTGTTCATTCTTCCATCATCACCAGGTTCAAGACCATTAGGAATATAATTAATACAAGCAAACACCCCAGCTTCCTCCTGACTGTGCCACAATACTCGATTGAAATGTAGTCAATATTTGATATATTTAATTTACCACTTCATTGAATCTATGAATGTTAGAGTGAATGTATTATAACAAAAAGTTAATTAGTTACTATTTCTACTTTCTCTTATAGTTTCTTTTTTGTTCATTATTTTTTCCAAGATTCAAATTCAAGATTTAGAATTCAGAACTAAAATGAAGATTTTCTGTCATAAAGTAGTGGATTCTGCCCATATCTATTTGCTACTAAACCATTATACTATATTCAGACATTTGCTATCAATAACGCTGTCGAGACTAAAGATTGGGCACAAAACCGATATAAAATATGACTTGTATGTAAGAAAAAATCAAATCTCAATTTAAAAAATCTGATCTAATAAATTAAATCAATTTTTTAATTTTTTAAATAAACTATTTATTAAAATTATCACTATCCAGTAGTTAGAAAGGTTACCAGATTTACTTTGACTTATTCATAACCATCATGTTAAATACAACTGTCACCTGCTTCGATAGGCCGCTTGGTCTGATGCTCTACTCTTGCAGTAGGCTAGACTGCCGATGAAGGGGAGATCGAGGGTCGAATCTCGGTCGGGCATACATGGTTTTTCACTCTCCATGCAAATGTGGGTACACTTCCTATTAATACAACCTACCTATTCCCTAAAAACCATCAGCATAAACAGTACATAATCATATAACTCAAACGAGTAGTAAGATACGATGCTAAAAAATAAAATACAGCTCTCACTTTATATATATTATCAATAAAATAACACTAATAATATAGTAAAATGTAATCAATTTTTACAACCAAAATTGTATTTGTATTTTCTAAAAGGTGTTTCCTGTGAAAACTTGACTGAAGTTATCCGACACCCGAGTACTCCAATCTTGTAAATCAAAACTGTTGCACCTATCTAACAGTCTGCTCCACATCACCTGCCCATCTTTATTATTGTTTCTAGGTTATTGTGATGTAACTTATAACTAAATTAACAACCTGCTTCAGTGGCTGCATGGTCAGTGGCGCTACCTCATAATAGACTAAACTGCCGAGGACGAGGAGACTGTGGTTTGATCCTGGTTGGGTGTGCTAAGGTGTTTTCCTAAATATTTTACCACTCTTTCTCCACACAAATACCGATACACCTGTTAATAATTCAACTTTTCTTATCCCTCGTTTAGAGTAATTACACATGAGCATGCAGCCTGAATGGGTAGTAAGACGTGATACTAAAAAAAAATGTATTTTTAAATATCTCTATTACAGTAATACACTGAGACATGGCAGTGTCAATAATCTCACATCAAGACATAAAGCAAAATTTAGGGATGAACTGAAGTGGGATTTTGTTTTTTTGTTTTATATCACCGTGGTCTTACTACCTGTTCAGGTTGTACACATGTATGATAGTTACTCTAATGGGTTAGGGATTCAGAAGGAAGCATTTTTAGAGGTAATCTACCAGCATTTGCGTGGAAGGAGGTGAGAAACTATTTAACATCAATAATCCGACCGATTCAAACCTCAATCTTCTGTACAGCCACCTAAGACACAGACCTTGATCATCTTGTCTTCATCAGGCCCACCTAAGACACGAGTGATGCCTTAGATCACTCGGCCACTGAAGCGGTTGGAAGTAATTTCACTTGGAGCGCAAGTTGGACCTGCACCTGATATCTGACCATCTTAATACAATAATTTATTTATGATGACACAAGATAGGTATAACCGGACATCTGTGTAAACTTGTAGAGCTAAGAAAGTTGTCCTAGGGATAGTTTTTTCAGAGAGTTGTTTGATCCCTTCTCTAGGTGAATGCTTGTGTATTTTCTTAAAACACTGACCTTTTAGTCAGTTTATTTTGTCACCACTTTGCACTACCACTAGTGTTCATGTCTGACTAAGAACTAATAATCTTCCACAATCAAAATGGCGTTTTCAAATGTGTTTTGCCCACTCCAAAATATCCCTATAATTAGACATAGTATTTTGGGCATTCTTCAAATGATTTCTTGTCGATCAAGGGCTTATCCTAATTTTTACTTTTCTGCTGTTGAATAGGTATCGGTCGCTACTTGAATCGCTGCTTAAAAGTTTTGACTGGAGATGACATTGTGGAGGCATTGAAATCTTTCATTGATGCAAGTGAGTATTATAAATACATTAGCCTGAAGTAGGCTTACCCTGCTCTGCCTGAGTGTTAAAATTAGTGACCGGGCTTAAAAGTAAATTGATAGAAAAATTAAAATAAGGGTAAAAAGTGTAAAAAGGATTAAATGGGTAGAATTGGAACTAAGGGTAAGAAGTATATTATTTTAGTGTGAAAGGGGCAAAAAGGGTAAAAAGTAAATAGGTACAATAATTTTTTTTTTTTTTGCATTTTGCTATCACTTTTAAACTACTCTATTTATATATTTTTTTACCATCTTTACACTATTTACCCTTTTTAACCTTTTAGGCCTAACCCTTTTTGCACTTTTCACCCCTTTTACCACAATTTATTTTTACCATTTTTGCTCTTTTGATACTTTTTACACCTTTTCTTTCTTAGATACTTTTTGCCCCTTTTCCCTTAAGGCCTTTTGGCCTGTTTAGCCTTTTTTTTAATCTTTTAAAAACATTGATTAGATTTACTTTTTACCCTTTTTAAATGCAGTAACTGGCTTTGCCCAGGAAATATCTGAAGGTAAAACATTATAAAGGTTCAAAAGGGTAAAAATTAAATACATATATTTCTAAATGGTTAGTTATAAGTGAAAAAGTGATTAAAAGGGCAGTAAGGGAAAAGGGAAAAAATAGTAAGTAGGGTAAAAAGTAAATCTAATGAAAATAAAAAAGGTTAAAAAAAACTACACAGAAAAGTTGTGTTGTATCAATTTTCAAAATCGTATACAAAATCAACCAACATTTTTCAAAACCTTATCTTAAATCCAGACATCCAATCCAAAAATCACTCTAATTCAAAATCTATTGCACCTTGCACATCACAGACTTTTCCGCTTGTATATCTAAATAAAATGAAATAATAGACATTGTTACGGAACCCCTTAAATATTAAATTTAAATTTAAAAAAAAAATGCACTACAGATGAAAAAAGTTTTGGTTCAAGGTCAAATACCTTTGAATTGAAAGTTACACAGGGTGAAACCAATAACACGTTTTTTATTTTATGTCTCATAATTAGATGCAGCCATCCTGTATATGTGCCTATCAGGGGGGAAAAAATGATAAGATTTTACTTTTAGTTAAAAATTAACTATGATGTCATATTTTTATTCATTATTATTATTTTTATATTATTAATTATTATTATTTTATTATTATTATTATTTTAATATTATTATTATATTATTATTATTATTATTTTATTTTTTTTGCAAATTCATTCTTATATTTGTTATTATTATTATTATTATTATTATTATTATTATTATATTATTATTATTATTATTATTATTATTATTTTTAAATTATTATTATTATTATTATTATATTATTATTATTATTATTATTATTATTATATTATTATTATTACTACTACAAAATGTTTCAACATACATTTTAATGATAAGAGTGTGGTATTTACTTTTTTTTGCAAATTCTTCTTATATTTGGTCTAATTGTTGACAATTGTATTCACATGTCTGTACTGTAGCCGCATCAAGTTGGTTTTGATACTTCATTTTGGCTTCCGAGTATAGTGAGATCCAGTTTTGCACAAGTACCTGCTGGTAAATGGCAACAGTACTATGATTTCCACCGCTACAGCTCAGGGTATTCTTCACATAAATTGCCCCACAAATGTGTGAACATCTGCGCCACTAAGCAAGGTGGATTCTCTTTCCGTTCTGGATTTCAATTACAACGGCTGTTTAGTACACAAGCTGGGAAGTATAAGTGACTGACCCAAATATTGTCTTGTCCGCCGGATACAAATATACCTAAAACAATATTTTTAACTTTTAACGTGTCAAGTAAATTTTATTTTTTGTGGCACCCTTAATTTTACCTCACAGAACCCCAATTAGGAAGCGCTGCTCTAGTAATATTTATTGACCCACTCACTAGTTTCCAGTACTAATTTCGCCCCAGTTTTCAAATTTGGTTCTGATACAGGCTAACCTCATACGTTTTCACTAAGGCTTGTTATTTATTCACTAAATATCCACTTACACTTTACTCCTTTACAATTTTCCTGTTAGATCAATTATTGCTAGAGATAGGGTAAATTCGCTTTTGCAAAAAACGCGAAAAGAAAAAAAAGGGTCGAAAATAGGGTATTTATAAGTTTTCTTTGCGTTTCATGGCATTTGAAAGTGTTTAAAGCGATTTTTATTTCGCGAATTAACGCGAAAAACTTGATTTTGAGAGTATTTTAGCTAAATTATTTATTTAGCGAAATAGACGCGAATTCCCTGAAAATGCTGTGCATTTAAATAAAATGCTGAGAATTTCTATAAAATGATGTTTTTCAGCAGAAATAAGTGATAAAAAATCATTGAGTTTCACTCGTCTGTGTGCTTCAGCTCGGGTTTTACTTGCATCCTGTGCCTTCCACAACCCGTCCGGCTAATCGCCACATTCCGTTAGTCGTTGCTTTTATCATAAATCCTTTGTATAGGCCCTAAAAACATTGACGAAAGACATTTTTACCTATTTTGCTACAAAATGCTAAATTATGCCACAAAACACTAAATTTCCAATAATTAATGCTAAAAAAAACTTAAAATTAATGCTATTTTACCATATCTCTAATTATTGCTGCTGAGAATACTTAGGATGGCTTTTCATAATTGGTTTCTCATTGCTTACCACATTATTGTAACTCAATGCAGATAGACCTGATGATTGTATGATGCATTGTAAATTAGATGGATACATCAATGTTTGCAATAATGTGTTCAGTAAGCGATGGAAGTCTTAATAACACTGCCTTATAAACTTAAAACAAATTTCATAACAATCAAATTTTGAAAATTGTTCAAATAATTTGCCAATCTAAAGCATTTATTCAATATGTTTTATGCCTGCATAATTTTTGCATATATTTGTATACTATTTTACCACTTTATGATGTTGTTAATATTTGTGTCAGTTGTGAACGAGAATGTGAGCTTGGTGATTTCACGCCAGATCTTGACGGAAGTGTGCACACACTTGACACAGCTAGATGATAACATTTCTAAAGGTGTTGCACACTACACCCTTGACAAGGTATGCACGTAGGGCTTAATTTTTATATTAATAATTTTAACGTCTTTCAAAAAGGCATGTACAATCAGGAATGTTGTGCAGTTCCCTAATGATAAAATGTTGACAGGTTGGTTTTGATTAAATTTGGTACACACAAAGACCCCTAAGACCTTGACTATGGTCGAGAGCATATACAGTAGCCCCATGGCTTCTTTGGTGCTGAGACATTACAGCTGCTGCAGTTCCAGCTGACTTTTGACAGTCAACATTTAGGTATATACCTAAATTTTGACTGTCAGAAGTGACAGCTGCTAAACACATGTTTTTTGCAGATCATATGGTTCGGCGTAGGGATACATAAATGGGTCTGGTAGCTTATCAAAGCCGTCAGCTGTAAGCTGTCAGTCAGCACCAAAGAAGCCATGGGGCTACTGTAGTCATGGTACCTCAAGTGTTGATCAGTTAAAATCCCGGTTTGGTCGATATTAATTCATCAATGGTACAAAATCAGAGGAACTAAGAGGGACCCAATAGTTCACTAAAAGTATTATCCCAGACTTTTTAACACATTGCATGCTGGGAGAGTATCACAGTACCAACTGTCAAATATTCGCCAATTGAGGGTATTTTTAATTTTCAATGGGTAAACAAACACTTTTAAAAATACAAACCTAAATGTGGGTTTGCTAGTTCCAGTCAATTTTTCTTCTTTAAGAGTGTATGTCTATGTTTTATTTATTCTGATTAAATAGATTGTTTTTAAAATTTAAATAGAGGTAGTTTTTGTGTTTATTAATTTAAACATATTATTGAACGAATAAATACCCAAAAATATAGATATTTACAAATTTAATTCAAACAAATCATCAAAATAGTTAACTTAAGTTTCTTCATTGGTTAGCTAAAGTTCATGAACACAATAGTATTGGTTAAGAGCTTCATGTTTGAATCATTAAAATTAACCTGGATTTTAAGGATACTATCGGCTACTATAGAGTTAAGAATCAAATAGCCGAAGATATTATTTATGCTTTTTAGTGAGGAATTCTCCATATAGATATCATATTCTGAAAATTGAAAAATGACACCTGGACACGGGAATTGAACCCAGGACCTTTGTGGACCACATGTTTAGTGTAACAGTATGTTGCATGTAATTTATGCAAGGCTCAACATCCATTGTTTCATTGTGAACAAGTCTTGAAACTGTCCATTGAAGATGGATTCAAACAGGTCATAAAACTTAATTTATGTCTGAACTGCCTCAAGCCAGGTCATAGATTAGGTCAATGCAAGTCAGGTTCTTGCAAAATGTGTGACAAATCACACAATACTTTATTACACTTTCCTGAAAATGCAACAATGGATAGAAAATCAATATCTCTCAACAATGAGACTAATCAATGCATTGACCCCAACTTGCAGTCACAATCATCAGTGACTGTAACTCATTCTTCAGGCAGTGTCAAAAAACCAAGTCAGGTGCTTCTCTCTACAGCGTTGATTGACATTATGGGTGATAAAGGCACTTAATCTACTTGCAGAGCATTGTTGGACTCCGGATCTCAGTCAAACTTCATAACTGAGACATTGTGTCAGCGATTGGGTCTTAAACGAATCAAGATTTTTACATATGTACGGGTATAAATGCATCTACAAATGAAGCTACATATAACGTCAACACATCCATCAAATCCAGTTCAATGCCTACAAATCGAATCTCGATTTCCTTGTTTTACCTAAAATTACGGAACAACTTCCAACCACACGTGTTGATTTTTCTTCTTGGACAATTCTATCAACAATTACTTTAGCTGATCCTAAATTCTATGAGCCATGTAAAATCAATATTTTGTTTGGAGCTGAGATCTTTTGGGATTTGATGTGCGTAGGTCAAGTTAAACCTTCCGATAAATCACCCATATTACAGAAAACAAATCTAGGTTGGATTGTGGAAGGGAGGTATCTCGCGATTTTTCATCACCAACAACAACACACAATATTGATTTACAACTTCAGAAGTTTTGAAGATTGAAGAAAGTAATGCTACACACGACTATTCTGGTGAAGACTTGAAATGCTAAAGACACTTTTCAGAAAACATATCTCGGACACCAGAAGGATGATACATAGTTAAAATGCCATTTAAAGATAATTCAAAGGACTTGGGGAATTCAAGGGAGCTAGCTACAAAAAGATTTGATCAATTAGAGAAAAGGCTAGCTAGGCAACCTGAAATACATGAGCAATATTGTGCATTCATGCGTGAATACGAACTTCTTGGGCACATGGATCCATTGCAAGATCAAGACATTTGTTCACCATCAAGTTTGGAATATTATATTCCACATCAACCAGTTTTTAAAACCTCGAGCACAACAACCAAGCTTTGTGTCGTATTTGATGCATCAGCAAAGACTAGATCTGGATCATCGTTGAATGATATTTTGATGGTTGGTCCAACTGTGCAAGATGATCTATTTTCCATTATCATACGCTTCAGAATGCACAAATTTGTGCTAACAGCGGACATTTAAAAACTGTACCGCCAAATCAAAATTGATTTGTCGTGATTTAATTTACAGAAGATTATTTGGAGAGATAATCCTAGCATGCCTCATCAAGTTTATCACTTGCTGACGGTAACATATGGAACAGCTTGTGCACCATACATAGCAACACGAACTTTGCAACAATTAGCACGAGACGAACAATACCACTATCCCATAGCGTCAGAGGTGGTAACTAAGGACTTCTACGTGGATGACCTCATGACAGGGGTGGACACCATTGAAGAAACTGTGACCCTTCAAAATCAACTGATAGCACTTTTACAACGTGGTGGATTTAATTTAAGGAAATGGTGTGCTAATGAGGAGGAACTGTTAGTCAACATTCCTCCAGAAGATAAAGAGAGCAATCCGACTCTTCCAGTTGACCAAGATAGAATCATCAAGACCTTGGGTCTTGTGGGATCACAGGCGTGACACTTTTCATTACTCAGTTAACACCATGTCACAAAACGCACCAACTTGAGTCACAAAACAAATAATCTTGTCGGTGACAGCTCATATTTTTGATCCATTGGGGTTGATTGGACCAGTCATCCTGAAGGCCAAGATTATCCTTCAAGAATTGTGGCAGCTAAAATTGAGTTGGGATGAATCGGTCCCAATTAGTTTGCACTCAAGGTGGCAACAATGCCTTTTATCGCTCACAAGTATTGATAAAATGCAAATCAGCAGAAGAATTTTAGCAGGTGACACAACCGTCCAATTGGAGATACACGGTTTTTCAGACGCGTTGGAGTCTGCTTATGGCGCATGTTTGTATTTAAGAAGCACAGAATCAAGAGGTTGCGGTACAGTCAACCTTATTTGTTCTAAGTCATGTGTAGCTCCACTCAAAAAAGCATCGTTGCCAAGACTAGAATTATGTGGAGCATTACTATTAGCGGAACTTACCCATCGTACCCTGGTAGCCCTTAACAAAACATCACCAAATGTTTCTACTGGACAGATTCAACTATTGTGCTAGCATGGTTGGCATCACTGTCATCAAATTGGAATACATTCGTGGTGAACAGAGTTGCCAAAATTCAAGAAATCACTGAAATTTAAAATTGGCGGCATGTCAGAACGCATGAAAACCCTGCTGACCTTGTGTCTAGAGGTGTGCCAGCTGATCAGTTAGTTCACTCGAGTTTATGGTGGCATGGTCCAGATTGGCTAATCCAGGACTCTAGCATATGGATGGAACCTCTTTGCTCTCTGAATGTTCCAAATGAAGAGGTGCTAGAGAGGAGAAAGATTAACACCACGTTTGTCAGCATAGTTCCAGACTGTACGTTGATTGATAAATTCTCATCGCTTAACACACCTGTACACATAGTTTCATACTACTTAAGATTCATTTACAACACCAGACATACTAACGAATCACGTCGAAAGGGATCACTTACAGTGAATGAAACCAAGTTAGCATTAACAACCATAATTAAAATGGTGCAACAACAAAGGTTCCAGAAAGAACTTTCTGATTTAAGATCACATCATCAAGTTAATCAAAATATCAAACTATATTCCCTGAACCCTTTTCTAGACAACAATGGAATTATCAGGGTGGGCGGGCGCTCACAAAATTCCAACCTCACACCAGATCAGAAACATCCAATTGTGTTACCTCAGGGAAAATCGGGGTTCTATCCAGGTTGGGTGCACTGAGGTTTTTTCCTAAATGGTTTCTATTCACCCTCCATGCAAATGCAGGTGCATCTCTTCCTAATCCCTAACCCATTAGTGTAATTAGTACATAAGCGCATAACCCGAACAGGTAGTAAGACGTGGTGCTAAAACAATTATTATCATTATCATCAATAGTTCCCAGCCTCTGTCAGAGTCAGTTTAGTAAAATGCCTCAATCCTTCCACTAATCTTCCTCCTTTAATTGCTTCCATTCTTCTCCTCTCACTTGCTCTCACTCACTAGTAAGAACATGTTGGCAAAGAAGGCTGATAATCATTATGACTATCACACGAGTTATTAAACTGTTCTCATAACATATTTATACATCAAATGATGTAATAACCAGTCATCACCATTAAAATAATAGTATTAATCTATTTCATTTTACAATGTCAATCACAGGTAGATAATATGTTTGCAGTTTCTAAAACACTCTACTATATCCCGACTACACACATTATAATTAGCTATTAAATGTTGAGATTACACTGCTCACTTAAGCGGGATGCACACTAGGACGATACAATTTATATTGTGCGATAAATGCGAGGCGCGACTTTTATCTTAAGATAATCTTGCTGCATACCAAAGCGAGATAATCTTTAGGTAGGAGACATATTTTAGTCAGTTTATCAGTTGTAATCATGAGCTCTTCGAATGAAGATGACGTTCCCATGAAGTATTTGAAGAACAGGAAAAGGAAAAGAAGGAAGTATTGGCTGCATCCATATAATCTAATTAATATGCGAGACAGTTCTGCAGTAGTTTCAAGATAATTATCTCAACACAAAGGAAAATTTAAAGAATTTTATAGAATGATTCCATTTCTTATTGCAACTTGTGACTCCTTCCCTTAATTAGAGAAATTAAGAATGTTTCTTCAACCTGGCTCGACCTAGACATGTTGTCACCTTGAAATATCTTACGATACTGAGCGAAGAGACTTGAAGGGCAGGGCCCTTTAATACACATATCTTACAATAGATGTCGCCATCGTACTGGTGTGTACCTGTTTTGTCACTTCCACAGAGTTTGAATGCACACAAGCAATAATTATCTTATAAAAAAAATTATCGCATATTGCTTACGACTCTACGGTATGTATTGTATTGTCCTGATGTGCATTCCACCTTAGAGGAACATGAGAATGCCAAAAGGTTTAAACAGGAGACAAAAGTACAATTTAATGTGGGTAACAACCTAATGTTATCTCATCCAAATAAGATAACTTAACTTGATAGCCAGAAATTCAATTTTTTCCAGATTGTGTTTCCTCTATATAGGCCAATCTTTTATTGAGTGTTTTAAATTTTAATTTTTTGAAAGTTTATATTTAATGTATCAGGTTCAACCTCGAGTGATCTCTTTTGAGGAACAAGTGGCGAGTATTCGGCAGCACTTGGCCGATATCTATGAGCGCGAGCAGAGTTGGAGGGAGGCAGCCAATGTTTTAGTCGGCATCCCTCTGGAAACTGGACAGAAGTGAGTGAAGCCAAATATAGGATATAAATGACCACGTGATTATCTTTTCTAACACAACACTTACAACGGTGGTCACATAGTCTTATTGTGTCACTCTCGTGCTAGACTCGATCGACAATGACTGGCAGATTAGGGTTTTATTACTGAGGGGGGCTTAAGCTAAATAGGCTCGCATCTCCCTCCATGCAAATGTGGGTACATATACTCTAAATTATACCTTCCTCACCTCTAACCCATTAGTGTAATTAGTGTTTGTGTACAAACCAAACAGGTATAATGTGCTGTGAAAACATCCACAAAAACCTTGACTAATTTTTGTGCCAAAAATAGTATGTAGTATATTTGTGTGGGGGAAGTTAATTTCATACCAAATATATTTAATAACTTTTTATACAATATTTAGTAATATTGCTACAAGTTGTACTGTTGTATATTAGTATTTAGAAATGTTGTTACAAGTTGTACTGTTGTATATTAGTATTTATAAACATTGTTACAAGTTGTACTATTGTATATTAGTATTTAGTAACTTTGTTACAAGTTTGTGTTGTACTGTTGTAAATTAGGAAAACTGACAGTTACAAAAGTTACTGAAATCACTTTCATGTAATTCTGCATATACTGCAGTTATATTGTTATTGAATGTATCCTACTGCTGGTGCTATATACAACTTTAAATATGTGTAAAGACGATATTTTAAATATTTGGGTCACCAGTGCCATTGAAATCAAATGAGGTTAATGAAGTAATTTAAATTGTAAGTTCAATAAAACTAAACATAATGGTAATGATAGCTACAACTGTAAGTTATGTCCAGAAAGCTATCGTGTGTTTTGCCTTGTTTTGAAACAACTATTAATAAGGAAAACAGACAAGTCCTCCTTATCACAAAAATAACTAATATGAATATATTTTCCTCTTAAAAGCGATGTTAATTTAATGATCTGATTTTTTTTATTCCAATTTTTTAATTTTGTTTATTTTTGAGATACAAATTAGTTTGTTTGACCCTGTATTTGCTATAATACACCAATAAAATGGTCGTACAGAACCTTTTTATTTATAAACACCTAAAAGCTATGATTGACAAATCAAATCAATTTTTTATTTATTTGAAAACATTCAAAAATATTTTTATACAATCAATAGACACATAAATGGTCGACATTCAATAAAGTGACACATACATTTCTTGAAATAATTATTATTCATGCCTTGCTTACAATAGAAAATTTATTTCTAAACAAATATTTTTTTAATCTCAATTATTTTTCCACAGCTCAGTATTTAACAAACTAATTTAATTAATTTCCTTCATTTTAAATAGAAACACTACTTAATACATAATTTTAGAATGTTTTCTAAAATGTTAAGTCAATTTTCATTTAGACTTTGTGTTGAGATCTCTGCAACACGTCTATGTAGATGGACTGAATACAAATGGCCTTGTTTTAAGAAACAACAAATAAATGCTCTCCAAGCTGTGGTGGTATTGGTCCAAGCCTGGGAGGGAAAGAGTGGACCAGTACTATGTTTATTATATCTCTTCAGACATAATTCAGTAGCTATGTTTACTATATCTCCTCAGACAGTATTCAGTAGCTATGTTTATTATATCTCCTCAGACAGTATTCAGTAGCTATGTTTATTATATCTCTTCAGACAGTATTCAGTAGCTATGTTTATTATATCTCTTCAGACAGTATTCACGTAGCTATGTTTATTATTAATCTCTTCAGACAGTAATCGTATTTTTTTTTTTTTTTTTTTTTTTTTTTTTTTTTTTTTTTTTTTTTTTTTTTTTTTTTTTTTTTTTTTTTTTTTTTTTTTTTTTTTTTTTTTTTTTTTTTTTTTTTTTTTTTTTTTTTTTTTTTTTTTTTTTTTCAGTAGCTATGTTTATTATATATCTCAGACAGTATTCAGTAGCTATGTTTATTATATCTCCTCAGACAGTATTCAGTAGCTATGTTTATTATATCTCTCAGACAGTATTCAGTAGCTATGTTTATTATATCTCTTCAGACAGTATTCAGTAGCTATGTTTATTATATCTCTTCAGACAGTATTCAGTAGCTATGTTTATTATATTCACTTCAGACAGTATTCAGTAAGCTATGTTTATTATATCTCCTCAGACAGTATTCAGTAGCTATGTTTATTATATCTCTTCAGACATAATTCAGTAGCTATGTTTATTATATCTCTTCAGACAGTATTCAGTAGCTATGTTTATTATATCTCTTCAGACAGTATTCAGTAGCTATGTTTATTATATCTCTTCAGACAGTATTCAGTAGCTATGTTTATATATTATCTTCAGACAGTATCAGTAGCTATGTTTATACTCTTCAGACATATTCAGTAGCTATGTTTATTATATCTCTTCAGACAGTATTCAGTAGCTATGTTTATTATATCTCCTTCAGACATGTATTCAGTAGCTTTATGTTTATTATATCTCTTCAGACAGTATTCAGTAGCTATGTTTATTATATCTCTCAGACAGTATTCAGTAGCTATGTTTATTATATTCTCTCAGACAGTATTCAGTAGCTATGTTTATTATATCTCTTCAGACAGTATTCAGTAGCTATGTTTATATATATCTCCTTCAGACAGTATTCAGTAGCTATGTTTATTATATCTCCTCAGACAGTATTCAGTAGCTATGTTTATTATATCTCTTCAGACAGTATTCAGTAGCTATGTTTATTATATCTCTTCAGACAGTATTCAGTAGCTATGTTTATTATATCTCTTTCAGACAGTATTCAGTAGCTATGTTTATTATATCTCTTCAGACAGTATTCAGTAGCTATGTTTATTATATCTCTTCAGACAGTATTCAGTAGCTATGTTTATTATATCTCCTCAGACAGTATTCAGTAGCTATGTTTATTATATCTCTCAGACAGTATTCAGTAGCTATGTTTATTATATCTCTCAGACAGTATTCAGTAGCTATGTTTATTATATCTCTTCAGACAGTATTCAGTATTCAGACAGTATTCAGTAGCTATGTTTATTATATCTCTTCAGACAGTATTCAGTAGCTATGTTTATTATATCTCTTCAGACAGTATTCAGTAGCTATGTTTATTATATCTCTTCAGACAGTATTCAGTAGCTATGTTTATTATATCTCTTCAGACAGTATTCAGTAGCTATGTTTATTATATCTCTTCAGACAGTATTCAGTAGCTATGTTTATTATATCTCTTCAGACAGTATTCAGTAGCTATGTTTATTATATCTCTTCAGACAGTATTCAGTAGCTATGTTTATTATATCTCTCTCAGACAGTATTCAGTAGCTATGTTTATATATATCTCTCAGACAGTATTCAGTAGCTATGTTTATTATATCTCTCAGACAGTATTCAGTAGCTATGTTTATTATATCTCTCAGACAGTATTCAGTAGCTATGTTATTATTATATCTCACTATCAGTACTAGTTATTCTCACGTATAGGCTATGTTTATTATATCTCTTCAGACAGTATTCATAGCTATGTTTATTATATCTCTCAGACAGTATTCAGTAGCTATGTTTATTATATCTCTTCAGACAGTATTCAGTAGCTATGTTTATTATATCTCCTCAGACAGTATTCAGTAGCTATGTTTATTATATCTCCTCAGACAGTATTCAGTAGCTATGTTTATTATATCTCCTCAGACAGTATTCAGTAGCTATGTTTATTATATCTCCTCAGACAGTATTCAGTAGCTATGTTTATTATATCTCCTCAGACAGTATTCAGTAGCTATGTTTATTATATCTCCTCAGACAGTATTCAGTAGCTATGTTTATTATATCTCTAACATATTCAGTAGCTATGTTTATATCTCCTCAGACAGTATTCAGTAGCTATGTTTATTATATCTCTCAGACAGTATTCAGTAGACTATGTTTATTATATCTCTTCAGACAGTATTCAGTAGCTATGTTTATTATATCTCTTCAGACAGTATTCAGTAGCTATGTTTATTATATCTCCTCAGACAGTATTCAGTAGCTATGTTTATTATACTCTCTCAGACAGTATTCAGTAGCTATGTTTATTATATCTCCTTCAGACAGTATTCAGTAGCTATGTTTATTATATCTCCTCAGACAGTATTCATTAGCTATGTTTATTATATCTCCTCAGACAGTATTCAGTAGCTATGTTTATTATATCTCCTCAGACAGTATTCAGTAGCTATGTTTATTATATCTCTCAGACAGTATTCAGTAGCTATGTTTATTATATCTCTCAGACAGTATTCAGTAGCTATGTTTATATATATCTCCTCAGACAGTATTCAGTAGCTATGTTTATTATATCTCCTCAGACAGTATTCAGTAGCTATGTTTATTATATCTCCTCAGACAGTATTCAGTAGCTATGTTTATTATATCTCTCAGACAGTATTCAGTAGCTATGTTTATTATATCTCCTCAGACAGTATTCAGTAGCTATGTTTATTATATCTCCTCAGACAGTATTCAGTAAGCTATGTTTATTATATCTCCTCAGACAGTATTCAGTAGTATGTTTATTGTATCTCTCAGATAGTATTCATAGCTATGTTTATTATATCTCCTCAGACAGTATTCAGTAGCTATGTTTATTATATCTCCTCAGACAGTATTCAGTAGCTATGTTTATTATATCTCCTCAACAGTATTCAGTAGCTATGTTTATATATCTCCTCAGACGTATTCAGTAGCTATGTTTATTATATCTCTCATGACAGTATTCAGTAGCTATGTTTATTATATCTCCTCAGACAGTATTCAGTAGCTATGTTTATTATATCTCCTCAGACAGTATTTCAGTAGCTATGTTTACTATATCTCCTCAGACAGTATTCAGTAGCTATGTTTATTATATCTCCTCAGACAGTATTCAGTAGCTATGTTTATTATATCTCCTCAGACAGTATTCAGTAGCTATGTTTATTATATCTCCTCAGACAGTATTCAGTAGCTATGTTTATTGTATCTCCTCAAACAGTATTCAGTAGCTATGTTTATTATATCTCCTCAGACAGTATTCAGTAGCTATGTTTATTATATCTCCTCAGACAGTATTCAGTAGCTATGTTTATTGTATCTCCTCAAACAGTATTCAGTAGCTATGTTTATTATATCTCCTCAGACAGTATTCAGTAGCTATGTTTATTATATCTCCTCAACAGTATTCAGTAGCTATGTTTACTATATCTCCTCAGACAGTATTCAGTAGCTATGTTTATTATATCTCCTCAGACAGTATTCAGTAGACTACAAGTTGGAGACGTACTTGAAGATAGCCCGATTGTACCTTGAGAACGATGACTCAGTGCAGGCGGAAGCTTTCATCAACAGAGCGTCTCTTCTACAGGTAAAACAGATTACCTATTCACTCATACACATTAGCCAACATTAAAGTTCACTAAGGAAGCTTATAACAAGCATGTGTGATTTATTTTTACATATGTTCTGGACAGGGATTTGGACTCAGTATTTTTTAATGAGCAAGCATAGAAGATCTTGAGTAATATGTCAATTGTTTTGTACAATACATACTATCTGGGGCCTGTTTCCCAAATCTACAAGTCTACAATTTTAATTAAAAAGGTATAATTCAATGTTTTATAATTGTAAATATAAAGTGTTCCATAAAGAAAATATTTTGACATGTAAATTTTAGTGCACTTGTAGAAAGTATTTACAAGTCATCTCTTGTATTTATAAGTGAAATATTAATACATACAATTTTGTCCCTATTGTTACAACACCTAAAAAAAGTACTTAATCAGTTTTAAAATGATTTTACTATAGATTTGCCAAAAATTAAAATATCACCTATTAAAAATATGTATGGAAATGAATACATTTTGTTATGAGCTTCCTAATTTTAACTAGGAAATAAAATAAAATAATGGAATGAATTACACTATATTAATTTTCTTATTTATTGAGGCTCTACATTACTGTAGGGAACTACACAATTTAATTTTTCCTGAACCAAGACAATTGTTGATTTATTTTCTATAGCAAAATTGACCCATATCTTGTAATGTAGTTTCTCAGTTTTCAATGAACTCATTCGAGACTGTTCATACGTGTTCGTCTCCTAACCTCAATAGTCCATTAAAATTGCAATTGTAAAGTATTATTCCTGTTGGTTGAGAATTGTAGAAAATGTGCCTGTAATCTACAAGTAGCTTTATGGAACCAAATTATAACCTTACTTGTAAAAAAGTTGTGAATAGTAAAATTTCACTTTTAATTACAAGTGTTTACTTGTACCTTTATGAAACATAATTTTCTCATTTCTTACAATTTACAAGTGAATTCTCTCTGCTGTAGCTTTATGAAACATGTCCCTGTTTAAGCTACTAATTGCAAATAAGCTCACGAAAGTCCCTGAAAAGTCAAGAATTTTCATTGTTTTAGTCATAAAGTCACGGAAATATTGTTGTTTGAATTTCCCGTGCTTCATAACAATGTGAACGTGTTGAATGTCAAGTCACCCATTACCCATGATGCCATGCACTAGCCACAAGTTGCCTGATTGTTTTTAACATGATACCAAGGACAAGGTCATGGTCATAAAAAGGTCACCCAAAAGTCAATAATTTTTATTTTTCCAAA
Organism: Timema podura; assembly: GCA_033556935.1. Classification (NCBI taxonomy): domain Eukaryota; kingdom Metazoa; phylum Arthropoda; class Insecta; order Phasmatodea; family Timematidae; genus Timema; species Timema podura. The sequence goes on along the minus strand of JAVRXN010000013.1, from coordinate 56,614,036 downwards.
TCAGTAGACACCCTATAAATGGAAGAGAACATAAACAACTTAAATTTGCGAGACAAATAAAATACACTATTGTTATTAACATAATTATTGATAAACTGTGCCTTTAATACATGCTGGAGCTTAAGTAGAACATTAAATACTTAAAAATAATCTATAAAAATTGTTTTTTACTCTTGAGCAGAGCCCGTATTTTAATGACATCTTTTTTTTTTTTTTTTTTGCACTACAGACAATCCTCATAAGTACATCAACCTCTGTTTTCTCAAATATATATTTCATAGGTAATTTTTGGTAATATTTTATCATTTTTGGAATCTTTTGAGTTATTATAAGGCATTTTTGTCGAGTAAGTATTTTTTTTAATATTAATATTTTACACATGTTACATTTTTTCTCAACACATGGTTGTTGGATGGAGAAGATAATAAAGGCATTTTGCTTTGTATCCTCTTTGCTTGTTTGGTTGTATACTACACATTCCTCTTGAGACGGTGACTAAGCTGGAGAGGGTTGCGTTAGAAGGGAGTAACTATTACTTATGAAGCAGATATTTGTAAATCATTGCTACATTTATCAGAATGCAAGAGTTTAGCTACTAAATGCTTTTCATTGCATATGTACTTTTTAACTAACAATTTTGGTCAAATGCGTTTTTGATTTAGTCATTTGCATTTATTACGAGTTTTTGTTCTTATTGTTTAGTCATTTTATAGGTAATTTTTTAATAATTTTTAGGTAAACAAAATCCGGGTCGTGGATGAGGCACACTGTCAATAGGGTAACAGAACCCCCCCCCCCTCTCCCCTCACCCCAAACATTGGCTGATAAACTGTGGTCTTTACAACCCAGGTCCTGCTAGAAGCAAGTTGCAAGGAAAGCAATAGGCTTAAAAAAATTCACATTTATTTTTTACCAAGCATAGCTTATGCAAAATTACATAAATTAAATAAATATAATATTTCTAAATAGTAGTTGAGCACTAGGCTAAATCATGGTTATAATTAGGAGAGACCCATCACACTTACCTTAGTGATACTGAACTAGAAATTGTTTAGTTATGTATTTGTGTGTTTTTAAAATCATTTGCACATCTAAATAGCTTCTTTAGAGAATATTTCAAATTGAAAAGGGCAACTTCTTTGCTAAGGGATGTGAGACAATTTATAATCAACAAGATCATACATTATTACAGCAGAAATTATAGGGACCATTGATTTATAACTGAGAGACTAAAAAAAAAATGTAGTAGGTACGAAGATTTGGTTTAAACTCTTTTAAAGTGCATTAGGATTTAAAAACAGGTTTTAATTTCACGTGAGTTGAACAATCCACCTGATTCCCTCCCGCCAAGATCTTAGATCTGAATGGTGAGCTCATATGTCACTTCATTCTACTCTCTGTCGTTTTTGTTTGCCCCGCGTACAACTACTCGTCACATTTAATGTACACTAATGGAGTAAGGTTGAGTAAGGTAAAATTGAGAGGAACTAGACTTTCATTTTCATGGATGAAGAGTGGGGAACCATCTATTAAAAACCGCTCTTGTACACTCAACTGGGATTGATCCCTGACCTTCTCATCACTGGTAAACCATACTGAAAGATTTGTAAGTTTGAAAAATGACACCTAAACATAGGCATCAAGCCCGGCACTGGTTCAGATGTCATTTTTCAAATTTATGAATATATGATGACAATTAGTCATACAAGTTTATGTTTTCTCCAAAATAGAAGATCTTGACATTTAGACCACATCCCCCCCATATGGGCCTCTTTCTCTCTCTTATGTGACCAAGAAAGAGCTCATATGGCCCTTAGCCTCGCAAAATATACCTAAATATCTGAAAATGTAACGGGATTATCGGCAGTTTGTTGTATTTTGATATCATTATCAGGATAACCAGGACGTTCATATTTGTTTGTGTTTTGTGTATACAGTAGTTTAGGTTAGCTCAAGAAAGAGAAGATATGGCAGGAGAGGACAAAATCTTTATTAATCTAGCATCAGGGCTCGGGGAGAGGGGTCCATAATTGATTGAGAACCCCTGTGTTAGAGGCACCAATGTCCAAATATTTCCTGGGGGAGAATATACATGACCCCCCCCCCCATACCCCTCTTAACTCCTAGTGGTTGAGGGCGCCTTTGGACCCCAAATCCTCCCCTCCAAATATTTGAATATAGCATAACTATTATTAATACCCGTCTCGGTGGCGAAGTTCGCTAACACGTTAGTTTTATGTTGAGCTAGACTGCCAAGGACAGGGAGATCGAGGTTCAAATCTCGCTCGGGTGAACTGGGGGTGGGGGGATCCCTAGATGGTTTTCCACTTACCTTCCACGCAAATACGGGTTTCCTCTATATTCAACCTTCCCAATTCCTAACCCATTAGTGTAATTAGTACTTAAGTGTATAACCCGAACGGGTAGTAAGACGTGCTGCTAAATAAAAATAATAAAAGCATACCAATTAATTTTCTCTATAATACACCACTATAAATTATTTCAGTCCTTTAAGCTAAAAGTGAATAATTAAATTTTTAAATTTTAGGCGGAGTCCAAAAATGAACAGCTACAGGTCTATTATAAAGTGTGCTATGCCCGTGTGCTGGATTACCGACGGAAGTTCATTGAGGCTGCTCAGCGCTACAATGAACTCTCCTATAGATGCATTATCCATGAAGAAGAACGCCTGACTGCTCTAAGGAATGCTCTCATCTGCACTATATTGGCTTCTGCAGGTCAGACTTTTAAATGTTTCATTCAGTTGGGTTACATTATATTAGTGGAAATATTAAAGACAGAAAAGGATGATGGCCTGATTTTAGATATGTTGGGAGGAAAGGCTAGAAAATCAATATTAAATATGAATTATTAACATATATAATAACTATGGCCGGCTAGAGCAATTCCGTGTACATGACAGATGTAAAACTGACAAAATGTAAAATCTCTTACTGTTCCATTCTTTCATTGGTCGAAATATTCCACGACATTGATAGGAATATCAATTTTTTTTATTTTTCCTCCAAAAACATGCATGCACCCTCCTCTCTTTTCCTCTCTTTTTCCTCTTTCAACCATTTGAATTCTTCAGATAGTGGGCACTGTTAGTGGCAAAATATTTTACTTCCGGATACCAGCACCAAAGTTGGTACAGTTCTTCTTTACATATTCAAGAACCGATATCAACCGGGAGACACTCCCAGAAACCCTTGCAGTGGCATGTGATGACGTCATCAGAATTGTTGGCAGCTAATAGTACCATACAAACATCACCTAATTATTGTTCAATAACCACCGTATCAAAATTTGAAAGTAAATTAAATTTCCTAAAGAAATATTTTAGTCACTAGGGGTGTACCCAATCGGATACCAATGAATCATTATCGGGCGATTATTAATGTATTGGCAATTAATCGTAATTGGCGATTATTATGTTGATTAATCTTCTTTCTTTAAAAGTAAAATTTAAAAATTTAAATCAAAATTTTCTTGGTATGAGTTTAGTGATAAAAAAACCCCACGACTTATATACATACTACATCCGGGTTGCGGGCTATGCAAAGATTACATATTAAGTTTGAGACAGCAAAGACACAGGTTGTTTAATTTTATAAAGTTTATTGAACAAATTAATAACTTTTATATGTCGATGCCGTTAGATAACAAATATTCGACACGTCATTAGTTTTTGTCTCTCTGACGTTCTCTCAGTATACTGAACTTAAAAATGATAACAAAAATAATTTCAAGTTGTCCTCAAAGAATTTTTATAACAATGGAAAACAAAATTTTTGCGTTACATGTCTACCAACAAAACAATGAATAAATTAATTGTTGAGCGACAATTAACCTCAACACTCCTCCTTAATTATCGCTCTACGAAGTTTTACAAATGAGCTTTTAGCAAGTGGTTTAGTCAGAATATCTGCAAGCTGACTTCTGGTTTGAACATGCTCAGGAAGTACAGTCTTACCTATATTCTGTTGAATGAATTTTCTCGAAATTTCTATGTGCTTTTTACCCTTGGTTGTCTTGCCTTCATGTGAGTTATGCAGCATAGTAATTGCTGACTTATTATCAACGTACAAGGTAGTTGGTTCATCAGTCTTCAGGATTTTCAATTCCGTGCAGATTCTTCTTGTCCAGCTGACATCATCTATCGAAGAAACAGCAGCTCTGTACTCGGCCTCAGCAGTAGAATTTGCTATCACTGGTTGCTTCTTGGAGTACCAAATCACAGGTCCTCCTCTCATCAGCAATACTCCACTCGTTGACTTTCCTGACTCTCTGTCTCCTCCGTGATCAGAGTCTGTGTAGGCCACTAGTCTTGATCCTCCATCGAATTTGATGCCATAGTTCACAGTACCCTTCAGATACATGAACACTCTTCTAATCATTTTCCAATGACTTTTCATTGGTCTGCTGCTGTACCGACTCAGATAATTGATGGCGTAGCTTATATCTGGCCTCGAGATTGTTGCCAGATAGAGCAGTGATCCGAGAGCCTCTCTGTAGGGGGTTCCCACTGGTACTGGTTTGTCGTTCTTCTGGTTTTCTTCGTCAGTCACCATCCCTTTTTCGATCGGTGTTGAAGCTGAGTTGCACTGATCAAGATTAAATCTTTTCAGGATCTTTGTGGTGTACTTTGGCTGACTTATGAAGATTCCATCCTGTTCAATTTTCAATTCCATACCAAGGTAGGATAGCTTGTCTTGGATCTTCTTCTCGTACATGATCTCAAATTGTTCGTTGATCTTCTTCAAGACTTCGAAAATAGCGTCTTTTCTCTTGCCTATAACTAGACCATCATCGACAAATAGTGAGATCATGATTGTCCTGCTCTCATTATAATATATACAAGGATCGTCATCTGTACTAGTGAATCCACTCTTCTCCAAGTGTGAGGAAATCTTCTCATTCCATTTTCTAGGTGCTTGCTTCAGACCATACAGACTTTTCCGTAGTCTGCACACTTTTTCAGATCCGTCTTCAAAGCCTTTTGGTTGATGCATATATAGCTCCTCCTCCAGGTCACCATGAAGAAATGCCGTTTTAACATCGAAGGTCACTACTTTCATCTTCTCAGCTGCTGCATGACTCAACAGCAATCTAATTGATGTGTGACGAGCCACAGGACTAAAGGTATCAGTATAATCAATTCCTTTCTCTTGTTCAAATCCACGTGCCACCAGTCGAGCTTTGAATTTTCCATTCGTCTTCTCTCTCAAAACCCAGCGACAGGTGAGTGGTCTAGCATACGGTGGGCACTTCACAAGTTCCCAAGTCTTCATCCTGATCAGCGAGTCATATTCTTCTTTCATTGCATTGTACCACTTTGTGTCTTTCAATGCCTCATCCACTGGTATGTCCTGAACTTCACCAATCATTGCATTTGCATCTTCTCTGATGTAACTCATCACATAATCAGAGAGCCTTGCAGGTTTCTTCAGTGTCTTGCGATTTTTCAATACTCTCTTTTCTTGTTTAGACGATGTTGATTGTTCATCAATATCTTCGTTTGACTCTCCAATCTGTTCTTTTTGTGTTTCTTCTGCATTACTGGTCGTATCATCATGGTCTGATTCTTCTGATTCCTCTTTTCTATCATCTTCTTCATCTTGCTTTGTTGTTTCCTTCTTGAAGCTTGATTCAACTTCTGTCTGCTTTTGGCTTCTCATCTTGGCTTCATTAAAAGTAACATTATCCGTACTAATTACTCGACGCCTGTTTGGTATAAACACTCTGTATCCTGTTGAATCTGCATCGTATCCTACGAATATTCCTTTCTCTGACTTCTTGTCTAGTTTGTTTCTTTTTGACTTCAGTACAAAACATTCACTTCCGAAGATCCTCATCTTGCTCACATCCATCTTACGACCAAACCAAAGCTCTGCAGGACTCTGCAGTTACTGAACTCGTTCCATTCTGGTTGATCGTAAAGACTGCGTAATTTACAGCTTCTGCCCAAAGCGTCTTACTCAAATCATTTGCGTGAATAACTGAACGTGCAGCTTCCACTACGATTCTCATCTCCCTCTCGATTCTACCATTCTGTTCTGGCGTATATGGATTAGTAAAGGTGTGAAAAACTCCAAGTTCCTCAAGCAGTTTCCTTGTTTCTTTGTTCTTGATTTCCAATCCGTTGTCTGATCTCAAAGCTTTGACTTTCCTGTCAAACTGATTTTCCACCAGCTTCATAAAGATATCCAGTTTTGTGGCTGTTTCATTCTTTGACTTCAAGAAATAGACCATTCTAAAATGTGAAAAGTCATCCTTGAATAACAGAAAATATTTGGCTCCTCCAATCGACGTAACTTCCATTTCACCAAGCTCCACATGGATTAAGTCCAGAGGTTCTTTGGATACTTTCGTGTTGATTGGATGTGAGACTCTGTGCTCTTTGCCATAGATGCAGCCTTCACATGTATAATCTTGCCAGTCATCCACATACTTGATGTTGTTCTTGCTCAAAACGTTTCGAACGTACTTCACGTTCTGGTGAGCTAGTCGTTCGTGCCAGATCCTAATAGAGTCTGCAATCATACAGATTGCTTGTCCTTCCTTCCGTAGCATCATCTTGTACAAATTTCCTTCTCTTTCTGCAATAACTTTCGTGTGTTGACCATCTGAAGTAGCAATTCTAGAAGTCCTTTTGTCTGCCATTTGAATGTACCTCTTGTCCAAGATCTGTCCTACTGAGAAAAGATTGTAGTCCAGCTTTGGAACATAAAGTACATCTTTCAGACTCACTGGGTTCCAGTTGTTTCCATCATATGCCTCAACATCAATATCTCCGATGGCAACACCCTCCAATTCAGTTGCATCTGCAATAACAGTGGTAACAGGTTCTTCAAGATGTGTCAGGTGTGAAAACCACTCTCTATGTGAAGTCATATGCTGCGATGCACCACAGTCCTGAATCCAGACGTTACGTTTATATTGTTTCTGCTTGGCGTGTTCCAAACCAATTGTCAACAAGGCTGGTCTGTTGCTGCTTGATGTTGCTTTCTTCTGATCGCTCTGTGGACAATCTTTTGCGAAATGTCCTTTTGTTCCACATGTATTGCACGAATACAGTTTCTTGCAATGCTCAATATATTTCGCACATGGCTTACCTCTGCAATATTTAATAACGTGTCCTTGTTTTCCACATTTATAGCAAGTCACTTTGGACTTCTCTTGCTTGTTTGCCAGTTGCTGATTTGACTTCTTATGATGTTTCGATACTAGAGCACTATGTGAGGTTAGATCCGGTGCATTTTCACCAGAACTGATTCTCTCATCCTCGATCCTCAAGCGTTCAATCAATCTCTCGACAGTTCGATCTGCTCCTGTGACGGTATCCCAGGCTGTCCTAAAATGTGCCAGCTTCTGAGGTAGTACGCTGATAATCCTGGTGATAATCCAGTTAGATCTCATCGGGTCATTCTCACTTGCTAGTTCATCGGCAATCTACACAACCTCCATACAATTTTCCACGGCTGACTTGTTTTTATCATAAGTGAAGCTGAAAACATTTTTCTCTGCAGACCTTCTACAGTGACATCTGTCACAGTACCATACAAACTTGTCAATTTCTCTAACATTTGTCTTGGCGTTGTACAATTTGCAATTTTGATCGCAATATTACTACTAACATTTAAGGCTATTAAAGTCTGAGCCTCAAGGTCCTTGTTGACCCACTCTATATCTTGCTCATCATTAGCGCCACCTGCTGGCTTTACAGTGAGACCACTTACAATATTATATACACCTTTTGACTTTAATGTTAGAATTAATTTAAATTTCCAAGATACGAAATTGACTTTTCCTTGAGCATCTTCACTTAAAGTTTCTAAGTGAGATCTTACAGTGTCCATACTGACTGATTTTAATATAAATTTATCAATGTAATTAATTTAACTTGACTAGACGTGAATTAAGTCTTTCAAAATTTTTCAATACAGTTTGACTTGACGTTATAATATTGTTCTAATTATAATAAGTAAAATATGAAACATAATTTGACGTGTCGCTCGAAAAATCTCACGACTTGTTGCTTGCTGTCGACGTGAGATGGCTTGCTGCTTATGGGCTTACTACTTACGGCTTACTGCTCACGTCTTGCGGCTTCGACTTGTTGCTTTTCGGCTTGCAAATTTGCTTTTCCTTGTCTTTGCTTTTGTCTACGTTGTCCTCCAGCACTGTCCTGGGCCCATAACCTATTAAGTTTGAGACAGCAAAGACACAGGTTGTTTAATTTTATAAAGTTTATTGAACAAATTAAAACTTTTATATGTCGATGCCGTTAGATAACAAATATTCGACACGTCATTAGTTTTTGTCTCTCTGACGTTTTCTCAGATATTTCTTGAACTTAAAAATGATAACAAAAATAATTTCAAGTTGTCCTCAAAGAATTTTTATAACAATGGAAAACAAAATTTTTGTGTTACATGTCTACCAACAAAACAATGAATAAATTAATTGTTGAGCGACAATTAACCTCAACATCACATAATCAGATAAAGAAATATAAGTTCATACCATTGATAAAACTAATAATCTAGTTCCAACTTTTGCTGGTTATGCATAAAACATCTTTTTGTATCAATTACATTAAGTTTTATTATTCTCTTAAGCATATTTCACTATAGTTATTAATAAATAATTGATTATTGGGATTAATCAGTGTAAATAATCGTAGCATGAACAATTATTTTAAACAATCGGTAATCTTCTATTAGTTCTTCTTATTAGTTCTTCTATTAGTTATTATTACTATTAGTTATTATTAGCACTTCTATTAGTTACCATCATTTCTGTAACAATGTCCTTCACAGGCACATAGAAGTGTACAATGACACGTTAAGCAGCTGCTCTATCACTGTGGGTGACTAGTTCTTTGCAGTGTGTGCTCACATATGATATTGTTGTCTCTACAGGTTCATATGTGAAATCATCACTTTTATTTCATCCCTAGGTAGATGGGTCCAACAGTATAGCGTTAGCTGTCAGACCATTTTTACAGATGTTACACTGCAAGATTACACATTTCAAGTGTTGCAACAATGCATCATAGGTTGGTGAGATTTTGTCAATTCCTCCATTTTGTTGGGTAAAGAGTATTCGTCTAGCCTCATTAACATCTTCTGCAGTTGATGTAGTATGATACATAAATACCACAAAACTCTGAAGCACAGAGAATGCAAGACTTCTATGCGTAAGTGTTGTTAGGATGTCTAAAATATTCTTGGAAAACATCATCAACATCTCGAAATGACATCCATGCCCTCCAAGCACCTTTTTTTTACCAACACCTAAAAGGGAATAAACGGTGTCACATCCTGCGAAACAATGGAAAAAGGAAACCACGGGAAGTTGAGTGTATAATTGATGAACAGGCAGATATTGGATATTCCTCCCAGGTCCGTACTCAATCCATAGCTCTTGTAGGGCAGAGATCTGGGTGATATCGCGGCTACACTTATTCCATCATCTCAAGTAATTACTGTTTCTTTACATGTGCATAGCACATTCTTCCCATCTATTTCCATTGCTGTCTAATTATTTGCTAAGAGGTAAAAAAGTTCTTCTTTATTTTTGTCTTCTCTGAGGAACCTTTTGAAATTCCTTGGTATTTTCACTCCAGGTTTTACAGATATTCTATTACCTAAGCCTCTCGACTGTCCTGTGACTCTCTCTAGACCATCTTTTAGGTACTGGTCAAATACTCTATCAATTCTATTCACAGATTTCAGTTTCTTCTGGACATACGGTTGAATACAAGTCTGACTGTACTGTTAGAATGTTGTAGAGCTCCTTGTGGAAGCATGTGGACAAGGGCCGATAGCAGTTGCTTCAGGCTGCAATGTAGCTGTTGTGCTAGATTTGCATACACCTGTATTGCATGAAACAATGTCAGATGTACTCACAGGTTTGAGGAGTTTTGCGAATTCAGAAATTGGGTGGTTTTCATGTGAAAAAAATTGACATCTTGATCTCCCCCTTGACGGCAACATACCATTTGTGGAACACATTGCTATCCCTCCTCAATTATGTTTCATTGTATTCAATCAAAATTATCAAATGTATGGGATTTTTCATAGTAATTTTTAAGTTAATTTGTTTATTTTCATATTACTTCGATTGCAATTGAAAAAATAGTTCTTGAACTATAATTATGTAACGACTGGAAGGTACTTTGGAAGTGACTGCCATCTTTGTGACATCATCACTTGCTGCCACAGGCCTTCTGGAATTGTTTATACCGACTGACTTAATTTTAAAATGCGTAAGAAAGTAACATAAGAAACTTCATCACGCTTGATTAAATGGTTCTTGCTATATAACTGGGTGGAAGTTGTGAGTTAGTGTCAGATGGCAGCCATTTTGTTGATGTCATCACAGGCCTCCGCAAGGGTTTCTAGGAGTGTCTCCTAATTGATTTTGGTTCTTAAATACACAGAGAAGAACTGTACCAAATTTGGTACTGGTATCCGGAAGTGAAATATTTCTACATTATTTGCCTCTAACAGTGGCCACTAAGAAGCAAGCTAGCAGGGATGGCCGCATGGTCTTGCTTGAAAAATACAAATCTCAAACATAGATGCTTCCAAAATATATTAGGTTTGCGATTTTAAAAATATTTGTAAACATAAAAAGTTTTCATTTCACTTTTAGTAAGCAAGTAGTGCTTTCACTGATTACATGAATTGACCACACCTGCTTGTTTTGAATATGTTATTTTTAAATATTTTCACTGTTTGTGTACATATAGGTTTGTGTTCCCTTCGGCTTGTAGCACTCATGACTGTACTGAAGAAGTTAGTTATCTGGGATAGTAATCATTGTGCATTCAACAAGGAACTGACCTACTTCGGTGGCTGTATGATCTAAGGCGTCTCTCTTGCAATAGACTGCACTGCCGATGACAGGGAGATTGGCGTTTGAATCCCCATCGGGTGTATTGAGGGTGGTTTTTGATAGATAAATGATTTTCCACTCTCCCTTCACGCTGATGTGTGTACACTTCCTCCAAATTCAACCTTCCTCGTCCCTGGCACAGTAGCATAATTAGTACATATGAGTATAATTTAAGCAGGAAATGAGACATTAAAAATCAACAACTAGAACCTGGACTGATAACCAGGGTATAAAATAATATGTGTAAGCACTACTGAGTCACTAGGCCTCTCATTAGGCCCCATTAGCGTCACTTTTCAGGGTTCCTTCACAACTACCGTAGCAGTCACTTGGTACGCTTAGTCCCCGCAGGTAATCCCCTAATAACTACGTCATATCGTTGCCTGTGTCCCTTGACTTGTAAGAGTTGTTGACCTTGTGGCAGACTGGAGGGGAGAAAGGAAATGTTAGAGAGGCTTATGTTCCAAACAGACTCGGCCAGTGGCTGGAAGCTGTTCTTGATGATCATCATCATATAAAAAGGTCCATAGCAAACTAAAACTAAAGGTTTAAATGTTACTTCCATACACAAACATAATCATCATCATCATCAACAACTGTTACAACTAGAGACGGGCCACTCGAATCTTCGAATCCTAGAATCCACCGAATCCTGACAAGTATTCGAGATTCGAGGATTCAGTGTTTTACTGGATTTGATGTTCGAATCTTTCACCTCATAAACAAAGCATAATATTTTGAATTAAAAAATAACTTAGTTAGGCCAACTTGCACAACTTAATATGTAATCTTTATATTGTTGGACAAAAGAGATTTGCATGAATAAAATCATTAGTTAAAAAATATATTGTTAGGTGTGGAAAATCTTATTGTCTAATACCCTACCCTCCCACCTCTATGGGAAACTTGGACTCGACCGTTTCGGCGCATGCTCACTTCTAAAACTTTCACCTCACCAACGATCTTGTAAATATTTTAATGAACACATAAAAACTCTTCAAAAACTGAAAATCAAAACTAGAATTACAAATAAACTCGAAATAAATAAAACAAATTACTGCTTTTTTTTTAACAGAAATAAGAACACATTACACATGATACAAAGTCAGCCGCCATTACACACGATACAAAGTCAGCCGCCATGACGTATATTATGTTTACTCGCCCGAGTGATGATTAAAATAAAGAAACTGTTAATTCTTGGTAACCAACTGGTTTTAATTATCTACAACTATGCAAATAACCCCAATTTATTGCATATGATCCTTAATTTAGACATTTTGTTGGGTTTCGTGAAAAATAAATAATGTCAACAGTCAGACACCGATAAAACAGTTTATTTTTGGCTACCGGCCTATGTATTATATATCGATTGTTTGTTTGATTTGATTTTCAAACAATAATATGAGTCTAGATTGTTTAATTTGGCTGGATTTTAACCTTTATTTTGTGAGGGGTGGTTGGGGTTGATTAAAATTGAAAGCATTATTGAAATAAATCTTAATTTACAGTTTAGGCCTATATTGTGTAATGTAGGTCTATTTGTAAATCTTTAAAATTTCTAACAATTTGCTAGGATTCAGATTCGAGATTCAAAAATAAAATGTCGGTTCGGATTCGAGAAATTGTGGATTCGACCCATCTCTAGTTACAACCCTGTGGCCGGATCAGTTTTGTAAAATGCCTCCATCTAACTATTACTTTATGTTACCTGCTACTCCCATCTCTTTCATGGTCTCCCTTGCGGTCTTTTTTACTTCATCATCATCATCATCCGACGTTTCCACCTCTGCATGTCGTCTGACACATCCTCTTCCATTCCTGTCGATCTTTCCAAACTTCTCCCTCATCCACGTGTCTTCAGTCAGCTCCTTTAACTCCCATGTCTTCTGTGCTTGGTCCATCCATCTTGTCCGTGGTCTTCCAATAGGTCTTCTACCTTTCTCTTTGTTCTGTAAGTCTCTATTAGGCATTCTGTCCTCCTCCATTCTCATCACACGACCTTACAACAGTAACCTTTTCCTCTTCAGTGTCTCTTCTAATGGTATTAACTTTTAAACCATCCCTAATTATTTAATTCCTTCTCCTGTTTCTTCTTGTTACATTCTCACTGCCTCTTAGGAACCTCAGAGGCATTGAGTGAGATATTGAGGCATTACTTCATCTTCATCATTATTTTTGTTATTGTTCATTTTCTACCCTCATTACATGACACTACCATAACTAAACAACACAATTGAAGTAGATAAAAGTACACTATTTAAGCATTTTCACTACACATTTTCAACTTTTTTTTCATTTCCTACAGATTATTATTTAATCAATTTTTATTTAACAAATTATATAAAAAAAATGGTTACATATATTATAGTAAGAACACTTCTAAATCAAGAGAACCCAGTCCTCGGAACTGGCACTATAATTATAAAATATAAATGACATATGAATGCATACTTTCAATTTCACATTGTATCAGTTAACTGATTATAATGAGTATTGCCTGAATGAGTAGTCAAACGTGGTGCAAAAAAAAAATCATGTTTTTCTGTGTTATACTTTCATTTACATTAAATGACTGATGAGAAAAATCATAAATAAACACAACTTATTACTTTGGCTTCCCCTGAACTTGTTCACTGTAAAGGTATCTCTTGGACACATCGTCTGCTAGACCATTTTCATTAAAAATGTTATTCTGTCTGGCCCTCACACTTGAGACATCTTCAGATGCAAGTTTATTAATACTTATTCTAAATTGTTAATTCAAGCATAAAGATACACTAGCTTCCCAAATGTAAAATTTCTATGTGTATTTATTTACAAATTTACTTTACTTTACTTTACATCCATTACTGTTTCCAACCCCCAGCTTTTAATTCATCACTGTAAAAGGGACCAGGGATAAATGTTTTGGCCATGCGAGGGAATTGAACCGGGGACCCTTAGCTCAGTAGACAGGCATACTACTGACTGAGCTAAGGTGTTTTTTTATATGTACAAGTTTTTTAAATTAGCCTTTCAGATTTTAATGAATTAGTTAAGTTCTAAAAAACATTTGACTATACAGTTTGATTTTAACAATTATAACTTCTAAAAGACAAGGGGGGGCAAGGAAGATGAAATTCACTTTTTCAAAAACCTTGAAAAAAATTCAAAGTCTGAGTTAAAGTCAAAGATTCGTCTAAAGAAAAACTTTTATTCCTTCAAATTATAAGTACACTTAGTTTACAGTGAACGCTTACAGTGTGACCTTGATGTGCTCTAATATGACCTTATCATAGTGGAAACAACCAAGGTAAGCTCGCTACCTGTCAAGGTATACAAAGTTTACAATCAAACTAAGGCAAAGTTGTTGAAATAAAAACAAAAATTATACATTTTATGTTCTAATATAGAATTTTGTATTATTAAACATGAAGAAAAGAAAGAAGGAAATATTTTTCGTCTTTTTTTAAAAGGCATTGGGCAAAGGACTGAAATGTTGTGGCAGGTCAGGGAATGGTACATGTGGTCACATGCACAACACACGCATTCTTTCAGCACAAGAGTATGTATGTATGTATGTGTACAGGCTCTTCACTTGACTATTCAACCAATCACTATACTACGACTAGTTATAAAGACCTAATTAAATGAGGTCTTAAAAATAGGCAAGAGGAAGAACCCAGAGGGATTCATTCACTACCTTTAAATAAAACATCCTTACTGTATTTAAGAATTATCATAATTAACAGAGAAACAATATATTATACAAAAAAGAGAATCACAACACTTTATGAAATAACCTTAACAAAAATTTATTAACCGCCCGAATTCAAAACACACACACACACACCTGTCCAGACCGTGCGCCCTAAACGAGCGTGAACATTGAACCAAGTTGCTCGAAAACAATTATTGTACCTACTCATCCTTGAGATTAATACCAGAATATAAACGGGCCATCCTTTCAAAACTGGAAGGATGCTCCGACAAAACAAATTTAAACATTAACTTAGTTTGTAATACTCTCAATAATTTTACATTAACCTTGTGGTCACACCCAGTTAACTCAGCTTTCAAATAAAATTTCTGTAAAATACACTTTACACATCCTAACATAACAAACAAAACTTTAAACCAAGTCTTGAAACATATCAAACAATTGAAACAAAAACTAATTACGCTCACTTCGAGCCTTCTATTTCCATAGCATGGAATTGTCCTTTTTTATACACACTCTCTTAATACGAAGCACCTAGTTAACCTAACATCTAAATAACTAAAAGTTCATAGTGATTTTGCTACATTCTTATATTCAGAGAATTATAATACATTACAGTTGCCCATCACAGTTGAATATCATTCCTCGATATCCGCGATGAATGAAGTGTGGTCTGTATTGATACCGGGCGATCACCACACCTTCAACTCGTAACCTCCGGCTGATCCTCGGCAGTTTGTTGCTTGTGCTGGATCTAATGCCAAACACATCCTGTGTCCATAGACGCCGTTACAAGATTGATATTTTCTTCAGTGTTCTGGGATCTTGACATTGGCTGACTTGCGAAGACTTCTGGGAGATATGTCGACACATTGATCAGTGCACAGCAATGGTGTATGTGCCAATACTCGGCTACGCCACCGACTCGATTCCCGACAAACATGAACAACGCCATGTTATCGGATTGGCACGGCAGCTAGCGACATAATAGCATGGCCTCGTCCTTTGCTAATGATGATCAATTCATAAAATTAAATAGAGAGGATGAACATTAGCCCTATTAGACACAGGACAATACAATCTTTATACAAAAGTTCCACATGGGGGAAAGGGAGAAATATTTACTTTCTTCCTGTAGCATGGTTAATTGGCATAATTAGTATATTACACATGGACCACTATAACTTGGAATTCTCAGAATTTCAACTATTCTACACTTGGCTAAGCTTTTCTTTGACATACTTTATTTTCTATTGTAATTGGAAACATTTTTAATCCCGCTTCAGTGCCCACAGGGTCTAACACGCTACTCTCGCAGTAGACTAGGCAGCCTGCCGATGACGATATTGAGGTCCAAATCTTGGTCAGGTGTACTGAGGGTGGTTTTTCCAAAATGATTTTCCATCTTCCCCCCACACAAATGCGTGTACACTTCCTATTATATAACCTTTTTAATCCATAAAACCATTAGCATAATAATATCTAGGTGTATAACCCAAATGGGTAGTAAGATGTGGTGCTAAAAAAAGTAATCAACCTCAATATACTGATGAATCTTGAGATTTTATGTACCCCAAACCCCAAAAAGTGGGTCTTACACTTCTGTATGTGTCTGTGACTAGCTACAACCTAAATGGTTTGATTGATTTTGTTCAAACTTGGAATTTAGATCTTATAGTACCATACCTCGAGGCATTTTTTAAAATATTCACTCTAACCCTCAAATTAAGGAATATTTACTGATGACTGATGTTTTGAATGTTGTCACAAACTAGACTTTATTAGAAAATTTGTGTGGTCCCATCCTCTGCAAAGCTCCTGTTGGACGACTTTGGCAACTCCTTAGGTTGAGTTTCTTACTTCCTCTGTAATGCTGGCTATTAATCATGGAGGAGCCAACCCCTCCCCACCAATGGAACCAAGATATGGGGTAGTGGTGGTAAGGGGAGGTTTAGAGCTACCCAATGAACAATTATGTTTGAGTCATTGACTAACAGGAGTTGGTGGCTTGAACAACTGAAGCAAGACTGCAGGGGGTTAAGGAAGTCTTGGAACAGAGTAACTTTCCTATTGTGGGCACCAGACATTATTATGATTATGGCATTGAGTGGTTTAGCCCCTTTGAGCCTCTGGAGGGTAAGCTAGATAGAAATCTCCGGTGAGCAGTAAAGCTATAACATTGGCTGGCCCAATTCATCAGAGTGCAAATCTTTAGTGTCACAATCGAAGCATACAAGTGTTGACCTTTGACTATGATATTAAATAGTAAATAAATGCTTGCAGTAGTCATTGTTTTGTCTTTATTATATTAGAGCTTACCTGAATTATATTATAGTCCCTATTTTTTGTACTTAACTTTCCGATAAGTTTGGCCTAGTACAACAAACATATATTATTCAAAATTGACTTGCTTGTTCCTTTTGATGTTAAAAATATTTAATGATAGCTTCATTATTAGTATCATTATATATTAAAAATGTTTTATTTTCTAGGACAGCAACGAAGTCGTATGTTGGCAACTCTGTTTAAAGATGAGCGGTGTCAACAATTGCCTGCTTATGCCATTCTTGAAAAAATGTATCTGGATCGTATCATTCGGCGTTCAGAACTGCAAGAGTTTGGAAATCTACTGCAACCACACCAGAAAGCATCTACCTTAGATGGTATTTTAATCAATATATTTATTTCATTGAGTTTTAATAAATTAATTAATTAATTAATTGTGTTTAACTTTTTTATATATTGGGAAACTATTTTGTTCTCTCTTGATTATCAAACTTTTGATTTAAATAAACAGTGTCAGGGGCCTTCTTTAACATTTTAATTGCTATTGTTTGTTCCAGTCATCAAATGATAGGTATGGTGAAAAACGAAGATAGTGGGTTGTATACTAAGTGTAGAGTAAATACCTTACCTCTTCCAATTTGAAGTTTGCCAAAAATTTTGGCTTAACTTGTGTGATTTTTTGTCCTATTATCCTTACCAGCAATGAGCAGACAGATCTGACTGCAAAGGAACCCAAACAACTCTTTCCTAGACCAAAACTGAGTGCTCTGTTTTATCTTCTTACTAAGTGAAATGTTCAAAGGCATGCCCTCACTACTTGATATATGCAGTTGACATGTCAGCTACACATGAACTCTGCACGCTTAAAACATGCTCTATTAGGTTGGGCCTGTATTAACTGGAGTCATTTGTGAATTACATGTTCCTCAACTTGATAGACTACTTTCTCATGGATGAAGAAATGAAAAGGCAGACCTTGAAGATCAAGGTAATACCAAGTGTGTCTTTAGATAATGACCACAGGTTGTTGTTGACAGACATAAGGGGATGGGAGTGTAGGAAAAAGGTAATAAGACCAGAAAGAAGAATAGGGATCTGGGGGCTAAAAAATGAAGAGGAAAGAGATCTGTACCTAACAAAGGCAAGAAGCATAATGCCCAAGGATGAGATGTAATATGTAGAGGTTGAATGGGGAAGGTTTAACAACAGTTTGGTGGGAGCTGCAGAGGAGGTATGTGGGAGGACAAGTGATAAGAAGTGGAAGGAAACACCCTGGTGGAACAGCAGGGTGAAGAAAGCAGTGGAGGAGAATAAAGCATTCAAAAGGAGTTTTATGAAGAGGAATGAGGAAACAAAGGAAGAATATTGGGAGAAGAAGAAAAGAGTAAAGCTAGCAGGCTAGCTAGCAGGCTAGCTAGCAAAGAGTAAGCCAGGAACAGATTGGTTGCAATGGACGAAAATTCTAGGACAGAACGTTGAATGAATTGGGAAGGTGATATATAGCCAGATAAGAAACAGGAGGAGAGATAAAAGTTAGAATGATGGATGAAAAAGGAAGAACATTGCAAAGACAGGAGAGGATAGGGAGAAAAGGAACTATGGATGAGATATTTTGAGAAGATGTTCAAACCAGAATAGGAAAGGGATGAGAGTGAAACAAGGGAACAGGAAGAAATAGAAGAGGAGGAAAGAGGTAGACAACAAATGAAGAGGATAAAACGAGGAAAAACACCGGATGTGGACGAACTGACTGTGTAAATGATAATAGCTGCAGGTGAAGTAGGTGTACAATGGTTATACAGGATGTTGAGAGTGATTTGAAAGGATAAAAAGGTGCTGGAAAACAGGATAAAGAGAGTTGTAATACCTATATTCAAGAAAGACTAAGAGATTAACAAATTATAGGGGGATAATGCTGATGTGGCACTGTACACAAATATATGAGAAGGTACTGGAAAAGAGAATAAGAAATCAAATGAAAGGAAGGTGGAGAGAGGAACATCATGGGTTTAGGTAACAGAGGTATACATAGACTTAATCTTTGCCTCATACAGCTGAGGGAAAGCAGGTATGAATATGGGAAAGACTTGGTAATGGTATTTATGGATGTGGAGAAGTCATATGATAGCATGGATATAAATAAAGTTTGGAAAGTGATGGAGGAGGCCAAAATGGAAAGGAGTTGTAATAAGGGTGAAAAGCATATATGAGGATAACAGGAGTTGTGTTAAGACAGAAAGTGAAAGGACGGGGTGTTTCCAAATAAAAATTGGAGTAAAGCAGGGGAGTGCCCTTTCACCATTACTACTTGTAATGGTAATGGAAATGGTCATGAACAAAGTGACAGGAAAACTCGAGGAGGAAAGAATAAAAGCCATGATGTTTGCTGATGACTTGACGGTATGGAGGGAGAAGGAAGAGGAAGTAGAGGAACATCTGAAATGAGGAAGTGAAATAGTGTGGAATGAAATTTATCATGGCAAAGTGTGAAGTGATGGTAATGACAAGGAAGAGGGTAAGGCCTAATATAGCTATAAGGTTGGATGGAGTAGAGCTGAGAAAAGTACAGAACATAAAATATCTTTGAAAGGTGGAAGTAGAGAGGATTTAATGAGAAGAAAACAGCAGGGAGAGTTGTTCTATAGGTGTTTATAAGATACCTGATATGGAGAAGGAAAGTGCCCTTGAAGTGTAAGGAAGTGTTGTACAGGGCATACTTTGTACCCATTGTCACATATGGAGTATAAACATGGACATTGAATGTAAGAGAAACGAGGAAAGTGGAAGCCATGGGGATGAAGTTTGTAAGGGGCATGTTAGCTGTCATGAGAAACAAGATTAGGAATGAAGTTATCCGGAAAAAGTGTGGTTACAGGGAGTACATGAGATAGTAGAGGAAGCAAGGGTGAGATGGTATGAGCATTTAACGAGGATGGAAAAATATAAGATGACTAAGAAAATGTTGGAAATGAAGTATGTAGGAAAAAAATTCAAGAAAGGCCAAGAAAGAGAGGAGAGGAGCAGATGACAGGAAGTGTGCAAGTGAGAGGAGAAGAATGGCATCAAGTAAAGGAGAAGGAATAGAGGGAGATAGAGGCAATTTACTAAACTGACCCGACAGTTGATGATAAATATGAACTTGACACACCATTCTCAATCACAAATATCTTTTATCCTGTAAGAAAGTCTGCAAGTATGTGTCCCTTATAACACTTAACTTATTTATCATATTTTGGTGCCCTGCCATAGACTTCGGTTGTTATAATGGATTCACCTGAATATTGTATTCACAGCTTTATCCTACAACTATTAAGGTCATGTGTGTGTGTTTTCACTTATTACCATTCACAGCGGTTTCAACTTTATAATCATATGAAAAAATTTGAGGTAATTGAATTGGAGGTTTTGATAATAACTTGATTCACCCGATTATGATGAAATATTACAAAAAAATCATGAATTTAAACATTTTCTAAGTGATTTTAGACCATAAAATTTATAATCAAGCACAATATATAATTTTTTCAATTATAAAACAAACAACAAAAAATATTCAAGCTTCGATCTGACTTCAGGAATATTTTATATATTCGATTCAAGATTGCTTCGAATTGAAAAAGTGGACTTAACGCACCACTAATTTATATTCACGACACATTTATATTTTAACATACATTTTTGTTAAAACACATCTTGATCATCTTTTAAAATAGTACTAAATAATTTCTAAGATAAACTAATTAAACTTATAATTATTTTAAAATACCTTGTGGAATATAAAACCAGTGGTTTATTTTTATTATTATTTAAGTTAGTAAAAAATAAAATTTGAACACACAAATACTAATTTATTCATGTTTCTTTAATGAAAACTTATTTTCATGTTTTGTCATACATGTAAAAAAGTATTGAAACATATAAAAGTAAATTAACATAATATGCTTTTTGCATTGAAAATATGAACACAGTTCACACTTTACATTGCTGCTACTGGACAAAAAGTTGATAGCTGCCTATTGAAGAAATTAGATTGTTACCACCCAAACCCTCAACTTAAGTTTCATTCTATTGACATTCATCATGAGAGAGTATGAAATGCGAAAAAAAAAAAAATCCTAACAAAAGAAACCAAAGAACACAAAGGAAGAAAAAGGAACTTGGTAAAGATTGATAAGTCACTTGTATATAAACATGTAAAAGGAACAAATAACATAAAGAACCAACATTAATATACAATTTATAAACTAAGATTACTCTTTTAAGCAAATAAAAGTTAATTTATTCTTGTTTCAGGATCAACTATTCTTGAAAGAGCTGTTATAGAACACAACCTCCTGTCTGCAAGTAAACTTTATAATAACATAACATTTGAAGAATTGGGTGCGCTCCTAGAGATTCCGCCAGCCAAGGCAGAAAAAATTGCCAGTCAAATGATAACAGAGACCCGCATGAACGGATATATCGATCAGATTGACTCAATTGTTCACTTTGAAAGTAAGTATAACTGATGTTGGGTTATTATTTTACAGGGGCTTATGGGTTAAATAGTTGGAAAAAGTCATGAGAAGAGTACATGTTGTAAAGAGCAAGACTGAAAATGTTAAGTGGTTGGAGGAAACACAGTAAAGTATTGAAGGTAGTAGTGGTTGAAGGAACAAAGTATAGTATTGAAAGTAATAGTGGTTGAAGGTAGCAAAGTATAGTATTGAAAGTAATAGTGGTTGAAGGTAACAAAGTATAGTATTGAAGATAGTAGTGGTTGAAGGTAACAAAGTATAGTATTGAAAGTAATAGTGGTTGAAGGAACAAAGTATAGTATTGAAAGTAATAGTAGTTGAAGGTAGCAAAGTATAGTATTGAAAGTAATAGTGGTTGAAGGTAGCAAAGTATAGTATTGAAAGTAATAGTGGTTGAAGGTAGCAAAGTATAGTATTGAAAGTAATAGTGGTTGAAGGTAGCAAAGTATAGTATTGAAAGTAATAGTGGTTGAAGGTAGCAAAGTATAGTATTGAAAGTAATAGTGGTTGAAGGAACAAAGTATAGTATTGAAAGTAATAGTGGTTGAAGGGAACAAAGTATAGTATTGAAAGTAATAGTGGTTGAAGGAACAAAGTATATTATTGAAAGCGTATAACCCGAATGGGTAGTAAGACGTGGTGCTAAATATTATTATTATTATATATTATTGAAAGTAGTAGTGGTTGAAGGGAACAAAGTATAGTATTGAAATTAATAGTGGTTGAAGGAACAAAGTTAAGTAATGAAGATATTAGTGGTTGAAGGGAACAAAGTATAGTATTGAAAGTAATAGTGGTTGAAGGAACAAAGTATAGTATTGAAAGTAATAGTGGTTGAAAGTAGCAAAGTATAGTATTGAAAGTAATAGTGGTTGAAGGTAGCAAAGTATAGTATTGAAAGTAATAGTGGTTGAAGGTAGCAAAGTATAGTATTGAAAGTAATAGTGGTTGAAGGGAACAAAGTATAGTATTGAAAGTAATAGTGGTTGAAGGGAACAAAGTATAGTATTGAAAGTAATAGTGGTTGCAGGAACAAAGTATATTATTGAAAGTAATAGTGGTTGAAGGGAACAAAGTATAGTATTGAAAGTAATAGTGGTTGAAGGAACAAAGTTAAGTGTTGAAGATATTAGTGGTTGAAAGGAACAAAGTATAGTATTGAAAGTAATAGTGGTTGAAAGTAGCAAAGTATAGTATTGAAAGTAGTAGTGGTTGAAGGAACAAAGTAGAGTATTGAAAGTAATAGTGGTTGAAGGTAGCAAAGTATAGTATTGAAAGTAATATTGGTTGAAGGTAGCAAAGTATAGTATTGAAAGTAGTAGTGGTTGAAAGGAACAAAGTATAGTATTGAAAATAATAGAGGTTTAAGGTACCAAAGTATAGTATTGAAAGTAGTAGTGGTTGAAGGAACAAAGTATAGTATTGAAAGTAATAGTGGTTGAAGGAACAAAGTATAGTATTAAAAGTAATAGTGGTTGAAGGTAGCAAAGTATAGTATTGAAAGTAATAGTGGTTGACGGGAACAAAGTATAGTATTGAAAGTAATAGTGGTTGAAGGTAGCAAAATATAGTATTGAAAGTAGTAGTGGTTGAAGGAACAAAGTATAGTATTGAAAGTAATAGTGGTTGAATGAACAAAGTATAGTATTGAAAGTAATAGTGGTTGAAGGAACAAAGTATAGTATTGAAAGTAATAGTGATTGAAGGAACAAAGTATAGTATTGAAAGTAATAGTGGATGAAGGTAACAAAGTATAGTATTGAAAGTAATAGTGGTTGAAGGTAGCAAAGTATAGTATTGAAAGTAATAGTGGTTGAAGGTAGCAAAGTATAGTATTGAAAGTAATAGTGGTTGAAGGTAGCAAAGTATAGTATTGAAAGTAATAGTGGTTGAAGGTAACAAAGTATAGTATTGAAAGTAATAGTGGTTGAAGGTAGCAAAGTATAGTATTGAAAGTAATAGTGGTTGAAGGGAACAAAGTATAGTATTGAAGTAATAGTGGTTGAAGGGAACAAAGTATAGTATTGAAGTAATAGTGGTTGAAGGGAACAAAGTATAGTATTGAAAGTAATAGTGGTGAAGGGAACAAAGTATAGTATTGAAAGTAATAGGGGTTGAAGGTAGCAAAGCATAGTATTGAAAGTAATAGTGGTTGAAGGTAGCAAAGTATAGTATTGAAAGTATTAGTGGTTGAAGGGAACAAAGTATAGTATTGATAGTAATAGTGGTTGAAGGGAACAAAGTATAGTATTGAAAGTAATAGTGGTTGAAGGTAACAAAGTATAGTATTGAAAGTAATAGTGGTTGAAGGGAACAAAGTATAGTATTGAAAGTTGTAGTGGTTGAAGGTAACAAAGTATAGTATTGAAAGTAATAGTGGTTGAAGGTAACAAAGTATAGTATTGAAAGTAATAGTGGTTAAAGGCAACAAAGTATAGTATTGAAAGTAATAGTGGTTGAAGGGAACAAAGTATAGTATTGAAAGTAGTAGTGGTAGAAGGTAACAAAGTATAGTATTGAAAGTAGTAGTGGTTGAAGGTAACAAAGTATAGTATTGAAAGTAGTAATGGTTGAAGGTAACAAAGTATAGTATTGAAAGTAATAGTGGTTGAAGGGGACAAAGTATAGTATTGAAAGTAATAGTGGTTGAAGGGAACAAAGTATAGTATTGAAAGTAATAGTGGTTGAAGGTAGAAAAGTATAGTATTAAAAGTAATAGTGGTTGAAAGTAGCAAAGTTTAGTATTGAAAGTAGTAGTGGTTGAAGGGAACAAAGTATAGTATTTAAAGTAATAGTGGTTGAAGGTAGCAAAGTATAGTATTGAAAGTAATAGTGGTTGAAGGGGACAAAGTATAGTATTGAAAGTAATAGTGGTTGAAGGTAACAAAGTATAGTATTGAAAGTAGTAGTGGTTGAAGGGAACAAAGTATAGTATTGAAAGTAGTAGTGGTTGAAGTTAGCAAAGTATAGTATTGAAAGTTATAGTGGTTGAAGGTAGCAAAGTATAGTATTGAAAGTAGTAGTGGTTGAAGGGAACAAAGTATAGTATTGAAAGTAATAGTAGTTGAAGGTAGCAAAGTATAGTATTGAAAGTAATAGTGGTTGAAGGTAGCAAAGTATAGTATTGAAAGTAGCAAAGTATAGTATTGAAAGTAGTAGTGGTAGAAGGTAACAAAGTATAGTATTGAAAGTAGTAGTGGTTGAAGGTAACAAAGTATAGTATTGAAAGTAGTAATGGTTGAAGGTAACAAAGTATAGTATTGAAAGTAATAGTGGTTGAAGGGGACAAAGTATAGTATTGAAAGTAATAGTGGTTGAAGGGAACAAAGTATAGTATTGAAAGTAATAGTGGTTGAAGGTAGAAAAGTATAGTATTAAAAGTAATAGTGGTTGAAAGTAGCAAAGTTTAGTATTGAAAGTAGTAGTGGTTGAAGGGAACAAAGTATAGTATTTAAAGTAATAGTGGTTGAAGGTAGCAAAGTATAGTATTGAAAGTAATAGTGGTTGAAGGGGACAAAGTATAGTATTGAAAGTAATAGTGGTTGAAGGTAACAAAGTATAGTATTGAAAGTAGTAGTGGTTGAAGGGAACAAAGTATAGTATTGAAAGTAGTAGTGGTTGAAGTTAGCAAAGTATAGTATTGAAAGTTATAGTGGTTGAAGGTAGCAAAGTATAGTATTGAAAGTAGTAGTGGTTGAAGGGAACAAAGTATAGTATTGAAAGTAATAGTAGTTGAAGGTAGCAAAGTATAGTATTGAAAGTAATAGTGGTTGAAGGTAGCAAAGTATAGTATTGAAAGTAGCAAAGTATAGTATTGAAAGTAATAGTGGTTGAAGGTAGCAAAGTATAGTATTGAAAGTAGTAGTGGTTGAAGGGAACAAAGTATAGTATTGAAAGTAGTAGTGGTTGAAGGTAACAAAGTATAGTATTGAAAGTAGTAGTGGTTGAAGGTAACAAAGTATAGTATTGAAAGTAGTAGTGGTTGAAGGGAACAAAGTATAGTATTGAAAGTAGTAGTAGTTGAAGGTAGCAAAGTATAGTATTGAAAGTAATAGTGGTTGAAGGTAGCAAAGTATAGTATTGAAAGTAGTAGTGGTTGAAGGGAACAAAGTATAGTATTGAAAGTAGTAGTGGTTGAAGGTAACAAAGTATACTATTGAAAGTAATAGTGGTTGAAGGGAACAAAGTATAGTATTGAAAGTAATAGTGGTTGAAGGTAACAAAGTATAGTATTGAAAGTAGTAGTGGTTGAAGGTAACAAAGTATAGTATTGAAAGTAGTAGTGGTTGAAGGTAACAAAGTATAGTATTGAAAGTAGTAGTGGTTGAAGGTAACAAAGTATAGTATTGAAAGTAATAGTGGTTGAAGGGGACAAAGTATAGTATTGAAAGTAATAGTGGTTGAAGGTAACAAAGTATAGTATTGAAAGTAGTAGTGGTTGAAGGGAACAAAGTATAGTATTGAAAGTAGTAGTAGTTGAAGGTAGCAAAGTATAGTATTGAAAGTAATAGTGGTTGAAGGTAGCAAAGTATAGTATTGAAAGTAGTAGTGGTTGAAGGGAACAAAGTATAGTATTGAAAGTAATAGTAGTTGAAGGTAGCAAAGTATAGTATTGAAAGTAATAGTGGTTGAAGGTAGCAAAGTATAGTATTGAAAGTAGCAAAGTATAGTATTGAAAGTAATAGTGGTTGAAGGTAGCAAAGTATAGTATTGAAAGTAGTAGTGGTTGAAGGGAACAAAGTATAGTATTGAAAGTCGGAGTGGTTGAAGGTAGCAAACTATAGTATTGAATGTAATAGTGGTTGAAGAGAACAAAGTATAGTATTGAAAGTAATAGTGGTTGAAGGTAGCAAAGTATACTATTGAAAGTAATAGTGGTTGAAGGTAGCAAATTATAGTATTGAAAGTAATAGTGGTTGAAGGGAACAAAGTATAGTATTGAAAGTAATAGTGGTTGAAGGTAGCAAAGTATAGTATTGAAAGTAATAGGGGTTGAAGGTAGCAAAGCATAGTATTGAAAGTAATAGTGGTTGAAGGTAGCAAAGTATAGTATTGAAAGTATTAGTGGTTGAAGGGAACAAAGTATAGTATTGATAGTAATAGTGGTTGAAGGTAGCAAAGTATAGTATTGAAAGTAATAGTGGTTGAAGGTAACAAAGTATAGTATTGAAAGTAATAGTGGTTGAAGGAAACAAATTATAATATTGAAAGTAATAGTGGTTGAAGGTAGCAAAGTATAGTATTGAAAGTAGTAGTGGTTGAAGGTAACAAAGTATAGTATTGAAAGTAATAGGGGTTGAAGGTAACAAAGTATAGTATTGAAAGTAATAGGGGTTGAAGGTAGCAAAGTATACTATTGAAAGTAATAGTGGTTGAAGAAACAAAGTATAGTATTGAAAGTAGTAGTGGTTGAAGGAACAAAGTATAGTATTGAGGGTAGTAGTGGTTGAAGGTAACAAAGTATAGTATTGAAAGTAATAGTGGTTGAAGGGAACAAAGTATAGTATTGAAAGTAATAGTGGTTGAAGGTAGCAAAGTATACTATTGAAAGTAATAGTGGTTGAAGGTAGCAAATTATAGTATTGAAAGTAATAGTGGTTGAAGGGAACAAAGTATAGTATTGAAAGTAGTGGTGGTTGAAGGTAACAAAGTATAGTATTGAACGCGCTTGTCGTGTTAAGCTCGACCGCCGAGGACGGGGAGATCGAGGTTCGAATCTCGGTCGGGTGAATTGGGGGTGGTTTTTCCTAAATGGTTTTCCACTCTCCCTCCACGCAAATGCGGGTTCACTTCCTCTAAATTCAACCTTCCCAATTCCTAATCCATTAGTGTAATTAGTACTTAAGCGTATAACCCGAATGGGTAGTAAGACGCGGTGCTGAATATTATTATTATAGTATTGAAAGTAATAGGGGTTGAAGGTAGCAAAGTATACTATTGAAAGTAATAGTGGTTGAAGGTAGCAAAGTATAGTATTGAAAGTAATAGTGGTTAAAGGGAACAAAGTATAGTATTGAAGATAGTAGTGGTTGAAGAAACAATATATAGTATTGAAAGTAGTAGTGGTTGAAGGAACAAAGTATAGTATTGAAAGTAATAGTGGTTGAAGGTAGCAAAGTATAGTATTGAAAGTAATAGTGGTTGAAGGGAACAAAGTATAGTATTAAAAGTATTAGTGGTTGAAGGGAACAAAGTATAGTATTGAAAGTAATAGTGGTTAAAGGGAACAAAGTATAGTATTGAAGATAGTAGTGGTTGAAGAAACAAAGTATAGTATTGAAAGTAGTAGTGGTTGAAGGAACAAAGTATAGTATTGAAAGTAATAGTGGTTGAAGGTAGCAAAGTATAGTATTGAAAGTAATAGTGGTTGAAGGTAGCAAAGTATAGTATTGAAAGTAATAGTGGTTGAAGGTAACAAAGTATAGTATTGAAAGTAATAGTGGTTGAAGGAAACAAATTATAGTATTGAAAGTAATAGTGGTTGAAGGTAGCAAAGTATAGTATTGAAAGTAATAGTGGTTGAAGGAACAAAGTATAGTATTGAAAGTAATAGTGGTTGAAGGTAACAAAGTATAGTATTGAAAGTAATAGTGGTTAAAGGGAACAAAGTATAGTATTGAAGATAGTAGTGGTTGAAGAAACAAAGTATAGTATTGAAAGTAGTAGTGGTTGAAGGAACAAAGTATAGTATTGAAAGTAATAGTGGTTGAAGGTAGCAAAGTATAGTATTGAAAGTAATAGTGGTTGAAGGGAACAAAGTATAGTATTAAAAGTAATAGTGGTTGAAGGTAGCAAAGTATAGTATTGAAAGTAATAGTGGTTGAAGGTAGCAAAGTATAGTATTGAAAGTAATAGTGGTTGAAGGTAGCAAAGTATAGTATTGAAAGTAATAGTGGTTGAAGGTAACAAAGTATAGTATTGAAAGTAATAGTGGTTGAAGGAAACAAATTATAGTATTGAAAGTAATAGTGGTTGAAGGTAGCAAAGTATAGTATTGAAAGTAGTAGTGGTTGAAGGGAACAAAGTATAGTATTGATAGTAATAGTGGTTGAAGGTAGCAAAGTATAGTATTGAAAGTAATAGTGGTGAAGGTAACAAAGTATAGTATTGAAAGTAATAGTGGTTGAAGGGAACAAAGTATAGTATTAAAAGTAATAGTGGTTGAAGGTAGCAAAGTATAGTATTGAAAGTAATAGTGGTTGAAGGTAGCAAAGTATAGTATTGAAAGTATTAGTGGTTGAAGGGAACAAAGTATAGTATTGATAGTAATAGTGGTTGAAGGTAGCAAAGTATAGTATTGAAAGTAATAGTGGTTGAAGGTAACAAAGTATAGTATTGAAAGTAATAGTGGTTGAAGGAAACAAATTATAGTATTGAAAGTAATAGTGGTTGAAGGTAGCAAAGTATAGTATTGAAAGTAATAGTGGTTGAAGGTAGCAAAGTATAGTATTGAAAGTAGTAGTGGTTGAAGGGAACAAAGTATAGTATTGATAGTAATAGGGGTTGAAGGTAGCAAAGCATAGTATTGAAAGTAATAGTGGTTGAAGGTAGCAAAGTATAGTATTGAAAGTAATAGTGGTTGAAGGTAGCAAAGTATAGTATTGAAAGTAGCAAAGTATAGTATTGAAAGTAATAGTGGTTGAAGGTAGCAAAGTATAGTATTGAAAGTAGTAGTGGTTGAAGGGAACAAAGTATAGTATTGAAAGTCGGAGTGGTTGAAGGTAGCAAACTATAGTATTGAATGTAATAGTGGTTGAAGAGAACAAAGTATAGTATTGAAAGTAATAGTGGTTGAAGGTAGCAAAGTATACTATTGAAAGTAATAGTGGTTGAAGGTAGCAAATTATAGTATTGAAAGTAATAGTGGTTGAAGGGAACAAAGTATAGTATTGAAAGTAATAGTGGTTGAAGGTAGCAAAGTATAGTATTGAAAGTAATAGGGGTTGAAGGTAGCAAAGCATAGTATTGAAAGTAATAGTGGTTGAAGGTAGCAAAGTTATAGTATTGAAAGTATTAGTGGTTGAAGGGAACAAAGTATAGTATTGATAGTAATAGTGGTTGAAGGTAGCAAAGTACAGTATTGAAAGTAATAGTGGTTGAAGGTAACAAAGTATAGTATTGAAAGTAATAGTGGTTGAAGGAAAAAAAATTATAATATTGAAAGTAATAGTGGTTGAAGGTAGCAAAGTATAGTATTGAAGTAGTAGTGGTTGAAGGTAACAAAGTATAGTATTGAAAGTAATAGGGGTTGAAGGTAGCAAAGTATACTATTGAAAGTAATAGTGGTTAAAGGGAACAAAGTATAGTATTGAAGATAGTAGTGGTTGAAGAAACAAAGTATAGTATTGAAAGTAGTAGTGGTTGAAGGAACAAAGTATAGTATTGAGGGTAGTAGTGGTTGAAGGTAACAAAGTATAGTATTGAAAGTAATAGTGGTTGAAGGTAGCAAAGTATAGTATTGAAAGTAATAGTGGTTGAAGGGAACAAAGTATACTATTAAAAGTAATAGTGGTTGAAGGTAGCAAAGTATAGAAGTATAGTATTGAAAGTAATAGTGGTTGAAGGTACATAAGTATAGTATTGAAAGTAGTATGGTTGAAGGGAACAAAGTATAGTATTGAAAGTAATAGTAGTTGAAGGTAGCAAAGTATAGTATTGAAAGTAATAGTGGTTGAAGGTAGCAAAGTAATAGTAATTTGAAGTGCAAAGTATAGTATTGAAAGTAATAGTGGTTGAGGGTTATGAAGTAGGTTGAAGAAAGTATAGTATTGGAAGGGTGATAAAGTTAGTTGAGTTGGTTGAAGGGAACAATAAGTATTAATAGTAGGTTGAGACAAAGTGTATTAAGTAGTAGGTTGATGGAACAAAGTATAGTATGAATTTGAAGGTAGTTAGTATTGAAGTTAGTGGTTAGTCAAATTATAGTATTGAAAGTAGGTAGTGGTTGAAGGTAGCAAAGTATAGTATTGAATGTAATAGTGGTTGAAGGGAACAAAGTATAGTATTGAAAGTAATAGTGGTTGAAGGTAGCAAAGTATATATTGAAAGTATAGTGGTTGAAGGTAGCAAAGTATAGTATTGAAAGTAATAGTGGTTGAAGGTAACAAAGTATAGTATTGAAAGTAATAGGGGTTGAAGGTAGCAAAGTATAGTATTGAAAGTAATAGTGGTTGAAGGTAACAAAGTATAGTATTGAAAGTAATAGTGGTTGAAGGAACAAATATAGTATTGAAGGTAGTAGTGGTTGAAGGGAACAAAGTATAGTATTGAAAGTAATAGTGGTTGAAGGGACAAAGTATAGTATTGAAAGTAATAGTGGTTGAAGGAAACAAATTATAGTATTGAAAGTAATAGTGGTTGAAGGAACAAAGTATAGATTATTGAAAGTAATTAGGTGGTTGAAGGGAACAAAGTATAGTATTGAAGTAGGTAGTAGTGGTTTTGATGGAACAAAGTATAGTATTGAAGTTAGTAGTGGTTGAAGGTAGCAAATTATAGTATTGAAAGTAGGAGTGGTTGAAGGTAGCAAAGTATAGTATTGAATGTAATAGTGGTTGAAGGGAACAAAGTATAGTATTGAAAGTAATAGTGGTTGAAGGTAGCAAAGTATACTATTGAAAGTAATAGTGGTTGAAGGTAGCAAATTATAGTATTGAAAGTAATAGTGGTTGAAGGGAACAAAGTATAGTATTGAAAGTAATAGTGGTTGAAGGTAGCAAAGTATACTATTGAAAGTAATAGTGGTTGAAGGTAGCAAATTATAGTATTGAAAGTAATAGTGGTTGAAGGGAACAAAGTATAGTATTGAAAGTAATAGTGGTTGAAGGAAACAAATTATAGTATTGAAAGTAATAGTGGTTGAAGGAACAAAGTATAGTATTGAAAGTAATAGTGGTTGAAGGGAAACAAAGTATAGTATTGAAGGTAGTAGTGGTTGATGGAACAAAGTATAGTATTGAAGGTAGTAGTGGTTGAAGGTAGCAAATTATAGTATTGAAAGTAGGAGTGGTTGAAGGTAGCAAAGTATAGTATTGAATGTAATAGTGGTTGAAGGGAACAAAGTATAGTATTGAAAGTAATAGTGGTTGAAGGTAGCAAAGTTATACTATTGAAAGTAATAGTGGTTGAAGGTAGCAAATTATAGTATTGAAAGTAATAGTGGTTGAAGGGAACAAAGTATAGTATTGAAAGTAATAGTGGTTGAAGGTAGCAAAGTATACTATTGAAAGTAATAGTGGTTGAAGGTAGCAAATTATAGTATTGAAAGTAATAGTGGTTGAAGGGAACAAAGTATAGTATTGAAAGTAGTGGTGGTTGAAGGTAACAAAGTATAGTATTGAACGCGCTTGTCGTGTTAAGCTCGACCGCCGAGGACGGGGAGATCGAGGTTCGAATCTCGGTCGGGTGAATTGGGGGTGGTTTTTCCTAAATGGTTTTCCACTCTCCCTCCACGCAAATGCGGGTTCACTTCCTCTAAATTCAACCTTCCCAATTCCTAATCCATTAGTGTAATTAGTACTTAAGCGTATAACCCGAATGGGTAGTAAGACGCGGTGCTGAATATTATTATTATAGTATTGAAAGTAATAGGGGTTGAAGGTAGCAAAGTATACTATTGAAAGTAATAGTGGTTGAAGGTAGCAAAGTATAGTATTGAAAGTAATAGTGGTTAAAGGGAACAAAGTATAGTATTGAAGATAGTAGTGGTTGAAGAAACAAAGTATAGTATTGAAAGTAGTAGTGGTTGAAGGAACAAAGTATAGTATTGAAAGTAATAGTGGTTGAAGGTAGCAAAGTATAGTATTGAAAGTAATAGTGGTTGAAGGGAACAAAGTATAGTATTAAAAGTATTAGTGGTTGAAGGGAACAAAGTATAGTATTGAAAGTAATAGTGGTTAAAGGGAACAAAGTATAGTATTGAAGATAGTAGTGGTTGAAGAAACAAAGTATAGTATTGAAAGTAGTAGTGGTTGAAGGAACAAAGTATAGTATTGAAAGTAATAGTGGTTGAAGGTAGCAAAGTATAGTATTGAAAGTAATAGTGGTTGAAGGTAGCAAAGTATAGTATTGAAAGTAATAGTGGTTGAAGGTAACAAAGTATAGTATTGAAAGAAATAGTGGTTGAAGGAAACAAATTATAGTATTGAAAGTAATAGTGGTTGAAGGTAGCAAAGTATAGTATTGAAAGTAATAGTGGTTGAAGGAACAAAGTATAGTATTGAAAGTAATAGTGGTTGAAGGTAACAAAGTATAGTATTGAAAGAAATAGTGGTTAAAGGGAACAAGTATAGTATTGAAGATAGTAGTGGTTGAAGAAACAAGTATAGTATGAAGTAGTGGTTTGAAGGAACAAAGTATAGTATTGAAAGTAATAGTGGTTGAAGGTAGCAAAGTATAGTATTGAAAGTAATAGTGGTTGAAGGGAACAAAGTATAGTATTAAAGTAATAGTGGTTGAAGGTAGCAAAGTATAGTATTGAAAGTAATAGTGTTTGAAGGTAGCAAAGTATAGTATTGAAAGTAATAGTGGTTGAAGGTAGCAAAGTATAGTATTGAAAGTAATAGTGGTTGAAGGTAACAAAGTATAGTATTGAAAGTAATAGTGGTTGAAGGAAACAAATTATAGTATTGAAAGTAATATGGTTGAAGTAGCAAAGTATAGTATTGAAATAGTAGTGGTTGAAGGGAACAAAGTATAGTATTGAAAGTAATAGTGGTTGAAGGTAGCAAAGTATAGTATTGAAAGTAATAGTGGTTGAAGGGAACAAAGTATAGTATTAAAAGTATTAGTGGTTGAAGGGAACAAAGTATAGTATTGAAAGTAATAGTGGTTAAAGGGAACAAAGTATAGTATTGAAGATAGTAGTGGTTGAAGAATCAAAGTATAGTATTGAAAGTAGTAGTGGTTGAAGGAACAAAGTATAGTATTGAAAGTAATAGTGGTTGAAGGTAGCAAAGTATAGTATTGAAAGTAATAGTGGTTGAAGGTAGCAAAGTATACTATTGAAAGTAATAGTGGTTGAAGGTAGCAAATTATAGTATTGAAAGTAATAGTGGTTGAAGGGAACAAAGTATAGTATTGAAAGTAATAGTGGTTGAAGGTAGCAAAGTATAGTATTGAAAGTAATAGGGGTTGAAGGTAGCAAAGCATAGTATTGAAAGTAATAGTGGTTGAAGGTAGCAAAGTATAGTATTGAAAGTATTAGTGGTTGAAGGGAACAAAGTATAGTATTGATAGTAATAGTGGTTGAAGGTAGCAAAGTATAGTATTGAAAGTAATAGTGGTTGAAGGTAACAAAGTATAGTATTGAAAGTAATAGTGGTTGAAGGAAACAAATTATAATATTGAAAGTAATAGTGGTTGAAGGTAGCAAAGAATAGTATTGAAAGTAGTAGTGGTTGAAGGTAACAAAGTATAGTATTGAAAGTAATAGGGGTTGAAGGTAGCAAAGTATACTATTGAAAGTAATAGTGGTTAAAGGGAACAAAGTATAGTATTGAAGATAGTAGTGGTTGAAGAAACAAAGTATAGTATTGAAAGTAGTAGTGGTTGAAGGAACAAAGTATAGTATTGAGGGTAGTAGTGGTTGAAGGTAACAAAGTATAGTATTGAAAGTAATAGTGGTTGAAGGTAGCAAAGTATAGTATTGAAAGTAATAGTGGTTGAAGGAACAAAGTATACTATTAAAAGTAATAGTGGTTGAAGGTAGCAAAGTATAGTATTGAAAGTAATAGTGGTTGAAGGTAGCAAAGTATAGTATTTAAAGTAATAGTGGTTGAAGGGAACAAAGTATAGTATTGAATGTAATAGTGGTTGAAGGTAGCAAAGTATAGTATTGAAAGTAATAGGGGTTGAAGGTAGCAAAGTATAGTATTGAAAGTAATAGTGGTTGAAGGTAACAAAGTATAGTATTGAAAGTAATAGTGGTTGAAGGTAGCAAAGTATAGTATTGAAAGTAATAGGGGTTGAAGGTAGCAAAGTATAGTATTGAAAGTAATAGTGGTTGAAGGGAACAAAGTATAGTATTGAAGGTAGTAGTGGTTGATGGAACAAAGTATAGTATTGAAGGTAGTAGTGGTTGAAGGTAGCAAATTATAGTATTGAAAGTAGGAGTGGTTGAAGGTAGCAAAGTATAGTATTGAATGTAATAGTGGTTGAAGGGAACAAAGTATAGTATTGAAAGTAATAGTGGTTGAAGGTAGCAAAGTATACTATTGAAAGTAATAGTGGTTGAAGGTAGCAAATTATAGTATTGAAAGTAATAGTGGTTGAAGGGAACAAAGTATAGTATTGAAAGTAATAGTGGTTGAAGGTAGCAAAGTATAGTATTGAAAGTAATAGGAGTTGAAGGTAGCAAAGCATAGTATTGAAAGTAATTGTGGTTGAAGGTAGCAAAGTATAGTATTGAAAGTATTAGTGGTTGAAGGGAACAAAGTATAGTATTGATAGTAATAGTGGTTGAAGGTAGCAAAGTATAGTATTGAAAGTAATAGTGGTTGAAGGTAACAAAGTATAGTATTGAAAGTAATAGTGGTTGAAGGTAACAAAGTATAGTATTGAAAGTAATAGTGGTTGAAGGTAGCAAAGTATAGTATTGAAAGTAGTAGTGGTTGAGGGAACAAAGTATTGTATTGAAAGTAGTAGTAGTTGAAGGTAGCAAAGTATAGTATTGAAAGTAATAGTGGTTGAAGGTAGCAAAGTATAGTATTGAAAGTAGTAGTGGTTGAAGGGAACAAAGTATAGTATTGAAAGTAATAGTAGTTGAAGGTAGCAAAGTATAGTATTGAAAGTCATAGTGGTTGAAGGTAGCAAAGTATAGTATTGAAAGTAATAGTGGTTGAAGGTAACAAAGTATAGTATTGAAAGTAATAGTGGTTGAAGGGAACAAAGTATAGTATTGAAATTAATAGTGGTTGAAGGAACAAAGTTAAGTAATGAAGATATTAGTGGTTGAAGGGAACAAAGTATAGTATTGAAAGTAATAGTGGTTGAAGGTAGCAAAGTATAGTATTGAAAGTAATAGTGGTTGAAGGTAACAAAGTATAGTATTGAAAGTAATAGGGGTTGAAGGTAGCAAAGTATAGTATTGAAAGTAATAGTGGTTGAAGGTAACAAAGTATAGTATTGAAAGTAATAGTGGTTGAAGGAAACAAATTATAGTATTGAAGGTAGTAGTGGTTGAAGGTAACAAAGTATAGTATTGAAAGTAATAGTGGTTGAAGGGAACAAAGTATAGTATTGAAGGTAGTAGTGGTTGATGGAACAAAGTATAGTATTGAAGGTAGTAGTGGTTGAAGGTAGCAAATTATAGTATTGAAAGTAGGAGTGGTTGAAGGTAGCAAAGTATAGTATTGAATGTAATAGTGGTTGAAGGGAACAAAGTATAGTATTGAAAGTAATAGTGGTTGAAGGTAGCAAAGTATACTATTGAAAGTAATAGTGGTTGAAGGTAGCAAATTATAGTATTGAAAGTAATAGTGGTTGAAGGGAACAAAGTATAGTATTGAAAGTAATAGTGGTTGAAGGTAGCAAAGTATACTATTGAAAGTAATAGTGGTTGAAGGTAGCAAATTATAGTATTGAAAGTAATAGTGGTTGAAGGGAACAAAGTATAGTATTGAAAGTAGTGGTGGTTGAAGGTAACAAAGTATAGTATTGAACGCGCTTGTCGTGTTAAGCTCGACCGCCGAGGACGGGGAGATCGAGGTTCGAATCTCGGTCGGGTGAATTGGGGGTGGTTTTTCCTAAATGGTTTTCCACTCTCCCTCCACGCAAATGCGGGTTCACTTCCTCTAAATTCAACCTTCCCAATTCCTAATCCATTAGTGTAATTAGTACTTAAGCGTATAACCCGAATGGGTAGTAAGACGCGGTGCTGAATATTATTATTATAGTATTGAAAGTAATAGGGGTTGAAGGTAGCAAAGTATACTATTGAAAGTAATAGTGGTTGAAGGTAGCAAAGTATAGTATTGAAAGTAATAGTGGTTGAAGGTAGCAAAGTATAGTATTGAAAGTAATAGTGGTTGAAGGTAACAAAGTTATAGTATTGAAAGTAATAGTGGTTGAAGGAAACAAATTATAGTATTGAAAGTAATAGTGGTTGAAGGTAGCAAAGTATAGTATTGAAAGTAATAGTGGTTGAAGGAACAAAGTATAGTATTGAAAGTAATAGTGGTTGAAGGTAACAAAGTATAGTATTGAAAGTAATAGTGGTTAAAGGGAACAAAGTATAGTATTGAAGATAGTAGTGGTTGAAGAAACAAAGTATAGTATTGAAAGTAGTAGTGGTTGAAGGAACAAAGTATAGTATTGAAAGTAATAGTGGTTGAAGGTAGCAAAGTATAGTTTTGAAAGTAATAGTGGTTGAAGGGAACAAAGTATAGTATTAAAAGTAATAGTGGTTGAAGGTAGCAAAGTATAGTATTGAAAGTAATAGTGGTTGAAGGTAGCAAAGTATAGTATTGAAAGTAATAGTGGTTGAAGGTAGCAAAGTATAGTATTGAAAGTAATAGTGGTTGAAGGTAACAAAGTATAGTATTGAAAGTAATAGTGGTTGAAGGAAACAAATTATAGTATTGAAAGTAATAGTGGTTGAAGGTAGCAAAGTATAGTATTGAAAGTAGTAGTGGTTGAAGGGAACAAAGTATAGTATTGATAGTAATAGTGGTTGAAGGTAGCAAAGTATAGTATTGAAAGTAATAGTGGTTGAAGGTAACAAAGTATAGTATTGAAAGTAATAGTGGTTGAAGGGAACAAAGTATAGTATTAAAAGTAATAGTGGTTGAAGGTAGCAAAGTATAGTATTGAAAGTAATAGTGGTTGAAGGTAGCAAAGTATAGTATTGAAAGTATTAGTGGTTGAAGGGAACAAAGTATAGTATTGATAGTAATAGTGGTTGAAGGTAGCAAAGTATAGTATTGAAAGTAATAGTGGTTGAAGGTAACAAAGTATAGTATTGAAAGTAATAGTGGTTGAAGGAAACAAATTATAGTATTGAAAGTAATAGTGGTTGAAGGTAGCAAAGTATAGTATTGAAAGTAGTAGTGGTTGAAGGGAACAAAGTATAGTATTGAAAGTAATAGTGGTTGAAGGTAACAAAGTATAGTATTGAAAGTAATAGTGGTTGAAGGGAACAAAGTATAGTATTGAAAGTAATAGTGGTTGAAGGTAGCAAAGTATAGTATTGAAAGTATAGTGGTTGAAGGTAACAAAGTATAGTATTGAAAGTAATAGTGGTTGAAGGTAGCAAAGTATAGTATTGAAAGTATAGTGGTTGAAGAAAGTATAGTATTGAAGAATGGGTTGAAGGTAACAAAGTATAGTATTGAAAGTAATAGTGGTTGAAGGTACAAATATAGCTATTGAAAGTAATAGTGTTGAAAAAGTAGTATTAAGAAAGTGGTTGAAGGACAAAGTATAGTATTGAAAGTAATAGTGGTTGAAGGTAAGCAAAGTATAGTATTGAAAGTAATAGTGGTTGAAGGTAACAAAGTATAGTATTGAAAGTAATAGTGGTTTGAAGGAAAAAGTTATAGTATTGAAAGTAATAGTGGTTGAAGGTACAAAGTATAGTATTGAAAGTAATAGTGGTTGAAGGATAGCAAAGTATAGTATTGAAAGTAATAGTGGTTGAAGGTAAGCAAAGTATAGTATTGAAAGTAATAGTGGTTGAAGGTAACAAAGTATTATTTTATTGAAAGATAATAGTGGTTATGAAGGAGCAAAGTATAGTATTGAAAGTAATAGTGGTTGAAGGTAACAAAGTATAGTATTGAAAGTAATAGTGGTTGAAGGTAACAAAGTATAGTATTGAAGTATAGTGGTTGAAGGTACAAAGTTAGTATTGAAAGTATAGTGGTTGAAGGTAACAAAGTATAGTATTGAAAGTAATAGTGGTTGAAGGTAACAAAGTATAGTATTGAGAAAGTAAAGTAATGAAGTGGTTGAAGGAACAAAGTATAGTATTGAAAGTAATAGTGGTTGAAGGTACAAAGTATAGTATTGAAAGTATAGTGGTTGAAGGAACAAAGTATAGTATTGAAGTAATAGTGGTTGAAGGTACAAAGTATAGTATTGAAAGTATAGTGGTTGAAGGAACAAAGTATAGTATTGAAAGTAATAGTGGTTGAAGGTAGCAAAGTATAGTATTGAAAGTAATAGTGGTTGAAGGTAACAAAGTATAGTATTGAAAGTAATAGTGGTTGAAGGTAACAAAGTATAGTATTGAAAGTAATAGTGGTTGAAGGTAACAAAGTATAGTATTGAAAGTAGTAGTGGTTGAAGGTAACAAAGTATAGTATTGAAAGTAATAGTGGTTGAAGGAACAAAGTTAGTATTGAAAGTAATAGTGTTGAAGGTAGCAAAGTAAGTATTGAAAGTATATGGTTGAAGGTAACAAAGTATAGTATTGAAAGTAATAGTGGTTGAAGGTAGCAAAGTATAGTATTGAAAGTAATAGTGGTTGAAGGAACAAAGTATAGTATTGAAAGTAGTAGTGGTTGATAGAACAAAGTATAGTATTGAAAGTATAGTGGTTGAAGGAACAAAGTATAGTATTGAAAGTAGTAGTGGTTGAAGGTAACAAAGTATAGTATTGAAAGTAATAGTGGTTGAAGGTAACAAAGTATAGTATTGAAAGTATAGTGGTTGAAGGTAACAAAGTATAGTATTGAAAGTAATAGTGGTTGAAGGTAGCAAAGTATAGTATTGAAAGTATAGTGGTTGAAGGTAACAAAGTATAGTATTGAAAGTAATAGTGGTTGAAGGTAACAAAGTATAGTATTGAAAGTATAGTGGTTGAAGGTACAAAGTATAGTATTGAAAGTATAGTGGTTGAAGGTAGCAAAGTATAGTATTGAAAGTAATAGTGGTTGAAGGTAACAAAGTATAGTATTGAAAGTAATAGTGGTTGAAGGTAACAAAGTATAGTATTGAAAGTAGTAGTGGTTGAAGGTAACAAAGTATAGTATTGAAAGTATAGTGGTTGAGGAACAAAGTATAGTATTGAAGTATAGATTGAAAGTAGTGGTTGAAGGGAGCAAAGTATAGTATTATGACATTATGTTACTAACAGGGATCTGTGAGAATTCTCCATCTTTTTTTTGTTGTTTTTCTAGGATGGATGACTCATTGTTTACTCATCTCTCTACTTCCCTGACTTTTGTTTATTAAATATTCACTTGGGGTCCTCTGGTTATTGAAATGTTAGTGTCAACAACTAATCATAATGGTCGCACAGAAAGGCATCTCTTTTAATGAATTCTTTCTTTTTTAGTGATTCCAGGCACTCTATAATATGACTCTCTATTTTCTGTCGCTTCTTAATGTGTCCCTATCCACACTGTCTGCCATCACATTCTGGGTCTTCTAAAGGGTCTCTTTCTTTTTGGAGCTCCTTTGAGGATAGCTTTGGCGGTGCAGTTATCATTCTTTCTTGCAATGTCTCGAGTCCATTTCAGTGTCTGACTTTGCAATTTTTTTTTAGAATGGAGAGTTGCTTTATAATTGCATATAACCTCTATTCTCCCTGATCTTCTAGAAGTCTCCCTCTTATGGTGGTTCAAGTATTTGTTGCTAAACTTTACTTTCGAATGCCAAGAGCTTCCTGCAATACCTTTTTTGTCTTCGTCCGGTTCTCCGGTGCATATAGCACAATAGGATGGATGACATAACTATATATTTGAGCTTGCTATTGAGGGATGCTTTGCTTTTTAAATTATTTGTAGACCAGAACAGCATATTGATCCAGCTTGCAGCATTTCCTCAATCTCCCTGGTTATTTTGCTATCCCTTAAGAACCATGGTCACAGGTATTTTAAGTGGTCTATGAATTAAATCTACGTTCTTGCCAATTTCAAATGTCAATTTTGCTAGCTATTTTTTTTTTGTCAATATAATGACTTCTGTCTTTCCTTCACTAATATATAATCTGACTTTCTTGGTGTTTGTATGTAGTTCAATACTCATACTTTTCAATTCCTCTTTTTGTCACTCTGGAGGACTATATCACTCTACTTGAGTATTCCTTGTTTATCATCGAGCTTGACACCTTGAGCCTCTTCTCATTTCTCAAACTAGAATGAGTTTAAATAGTGGAGAGGTTAGCGCATCACCCTGTTCTAGTCCGATCTTTATGCTGAACTTATCAGCTAGCTCACCTCCAAATTTGACGGCTGCCTTAGAACCTTCTATATATACTTTCAGCATTTTATACATGCTCTCTCAGTTCTATCATACTTTTGAAAATCAATAAATGCAGTGTATATTTCCTTGTATTCCCAGTACTTCCCCCATATTCATCTAGAGGTGAAGATGTGGCCAGCCCTAAAATATGCTTGGTATTACTGTACTAGGTACTCTGCATGTGGCCGTAGTTTCTCCAATAGTATCTTGTACAGGATTGTGTAGATAACCTTTAGTGATGATATACCCTGGTAGTCATTCTCGTGTATGGGATAGAGGAGAGCAATTGCTCATGTTCTCACAGTTTGTAGAGCTTCTAGAGTCTGCAACCTCCTACTTTTGTCACTTCCGTTGTTATGAAATCTTTCTCTATAGTCTTACTGCTCTCCTTGTTTATGCTTCTTATCACTTCCTCCAAGGTGATATTTATATTTCCATCATCCAATTAATTTTCTATTCTTTCTTCAAACATATCTACAGAATCTAGGTAGTTGGATGGTTCTCGAAAATGCTCTTCTTACGTCTATTAAGCACATCCCTGGGATTTGTAGGGCTGGTATAGTACAAATAGCTCTGTGCAAGACTGTACCAAGTCCACCTTAGTGCAAACTATGTTTACCCTTTAAGATAGCAAGCCTACCGTGCACATTTCCAATGTGTAGCTTATAAAATAGGCCACAGTGTAAGCTGTCAAGCAGAGCCTGCCATTTTTTAGGGTCAGTAAAGTGTATGAAGTAAAAAAATTACTATTTTAACTAGATATGTCACAATACCGGTTTTTCTCGATTCTGAAGTTCAACCCCAATTTTTCACTTCTCGATTCTGATTCTTGAACATTTGCTTTTTCATTATTTTTCCAAGCATCCAACCTCATAAAAAATATGTAGGTATTCAACTTCATAACTTACCAAAAAACTAAAAAAAGTTCATAGTAATTGGGAATTTAAAAAAAAAATTAACAAAGAAAAATATCAATTTTACAAGACAAATAAAGCCTCATTGAATCAAACGTTTGTAAATAAAAATAAATAAAAACAGGTATAATAAACAGTTGTTGAGAACACAAGTCTATTCAATTCACCAAATATGATCGTTAAATGAAACTGCGCTGCTCTGAATTAATGATCTTGGAAAGAAAACCCAAGTACCAAACTGGTAGCAACTTGAAATACTTAAGTAAGCCCACTTAAAACATGACACTTTTTATGTAACTATTATTTGTCAAATAAAAGAGATTAGCTTTGTAAAAACAGTCAAAAACAATTTTTTTTAGATATTTAATAGTTGTTATTGTACCACTTTTATACTATTTTTTATATTTAAGTCCTATTTTCTTTTTTAAATTCAAATACATGTCTCAAATTTATTTACAAAGTAAAGTTTTAGTATAATAAATTTATTGAACTCAAACTCAAAATTCAGGAGCTTTTTGTAAAGCTTGCCCGACTTTAACTAGCTTAATATTGTAGACCCCTAGTGAAAAAGAGTCTATTTTTAAAATAACAAAAATATATCACTGTTTCTGTAAGTTTTTTTTTTCTTCATCCATTATCACAATACCAACCATTAGACTCATCATTATCATAAACTGTTTCCAGCCTGTGGCTGGGTCAATTTAGTAAAATGCTTCCATATTCCTCATCCTTCCATCACTCTTCGTCCATTAATTGCTTCTATTCTTCTCCTCTCACGTGCACATTTTCTGTTATCTATACTTCCCATCTCTTTCTTGGTCTCCCTTGTGGTTTTTTCTTACATACCTCATCTCCATCATTCTCTTTGCTATTCTCTCTTTTTCTATCCTCATTACATGACCATACCATATCAGCCTTGCTTCCTCTACTATCTCTTGTACTCCATCATCCTCATTACATGCTCATACCATCTCAGCCTTGATTCCTCTACTATCTCTTGTACTCCATCATCCTCATTACATGACCATACCATATCAGCCTTGCTTCCTCTACTATCTCTTGTACTCCTTCATCCTCATTACATGCCCATACCATCTCAGCCTTGCTTCCTCTACTATCTCTTGTACTCCATCATCCTCATTACATGACCATACCATCTCAGCCTTGCTTCCTCTACTATCTCTTGTACTCCATCATCCTCATTACATGCCCATACCATCTCAGCCTTGCTTCCTCTACTATCTCTTGTACTCCATCATCCTCATTAATGCCCATACCATCTCAGCCTTGCTTCCTCTACTATCTCATGTACTCCATCATCCTCATTACATGCCCATACCATCTCAGCCTTGCTTCCTCTACTATCTCATGTACTCCATCATCCTCATTACATGCCCATACCATCTCAGCCTTGCTTCCTCTACTATCTCTTGTACTCCATCATCCTCATTACATGCTCATACCATCTCAGCCTTGATTCCTCTACTATCTCTTGTACTCCATCATCCTCATTACATGACCATACCATCTCAGCCTTGCTTCCTCTACTATCTCTTGTACTCCATCATCCTCATTACATGCCCATACCATCTCAGCCTTGGTTCCTCTACTATCTCATGTACTCCATCATCCTCATTACATGACCATACCATCTCAGCCTTGCTTCCTCTACTATCTCATGTACTCCATCATCCTCATTACATGAAATACCATCTCATCCTTTCATCCTCTACTACTGTATCTCATGTACTTCCTGTATCCCCACTCTTTCCTGAATAACTTAATTCCTAATCCTGTTTTTCCTCATGATAGCCAACATGCTAATCACAAACTTCATTCACATGAATACTTGGTAATATCTTAGCATAAAAGGAACCATCAGGAATTGTATTTTAATTGTTTTCAAATCTCTCTTAGCTCGTGAAAATTTGCCAACTTGGGACAAGCAAATCCAGTCGCTTTGCTATCAAGTGAACCAAATTATTGAAAAGATCACCAATAATGAACCTGAATGGATCATAAAGGCTTCTGATGAACAAATGGTCCACTAAAGCGACGCATTGGGACCTGGATAGTCACTTCTTATCACTCTGTATTGTATTCAAAATGATAGGCTTTGACTGCTGCTCTACATTATAAGAAAGATTCATATGTTAAAAAATGTAAGATCAAATTAATAGCATAAAAAAACTCTTTCTTATTTAACTGTATTATTTATAAAAAAAAAGCCCTGTGTCTTGTAATAATACCCTATTTACTCGAATGTAATTTGGTCATATAACGTCTCAAAAATTAGGGTGTGCATTAAATTTTATGGTGCATTAGATTCGATTGAAAACTTAAAAATATATTAAAGATCATGCTATAGTGTGTCCTCGCTAGTAGAAGCTGGCCGCATGGTTTTGAAAGCTAAATATATATATATATAAATACCTAAAAAAGAAACAACATGGAAGCTACTAATACGAAGCTAATTCCCAAGCAGGGAGATAATGTCCAGTGACAAAGAACATCTTTACATAGAACAATCAAGCAAGGGTCAGACCCAGTTTGTTTGCTAGCGCCTCTCTCTAGTCAGTATAGGCCTTGCTGCGACATCATAGCTGCTATTGAACTGACTCCCTCTGAAGCTTGCATAAGCTAATGAGTTTCCATTAAAAATAGAAATGAAAAGGCTTTGAGTGACAAAGAATAGTATATTTTCATCAAATTGAATTCGCAATAAAAATTCATCATTGTAAAGAGTGCACTTTTTGCTGATGTGCATTACATTCGAGTAAATACGGTAGAGAATTGATTTACATCCATTGCTGTTTCCAGCCTGTGACCTGGGTCAGTTTTTTATTTGAGTCCTATATTTTTCCACCACCAGCTTGCTAGGCCTGTTGTAGCTTCATATGCCTTATAATTAGACACATGCAAAATTCCCATTTGCGATAAAACAAATTTTTACACAAATTCTACTGTTTTTACATGAATAACACAGATTTAAGCTTTTTTTTCTAAATAAACACAATTTCTTTGTAATTTGGCAAATACCACATCATGAAATATAATTTTCAACGTGGTAACACTGGTGATAGCACTCACTATACCAGGACTGATGTGTATATGAATTATATCAG
Source organism: Timema podura (assembly GCA_033556935.1). NCBI lineage: Eukaryota > Metazoa > Arthropoda > Insecta > Phasmatodea > Timematidae > Timema > Timema podura. Next base: position 56,569,398 of record JAVRXN010000013.1, on the reverse strand, counting down.
TTTTTACTTATTCTATCAATATAAAATAGATCACAGGAAAAATGAGTGCTTTCAGGATATTTAAGCTTTTTTTATCTGAGGTTAGCATTAAAAATAACAATTTCTACTTTTACACATTACGATAACTAAATTTTGATAGATCAATTATTTGTTTACAGCCTTTAAAAAATTTCATGTTAGGTCAAAGAAAGGACATTAATATACATGGACTTTGCTACAGGCGCTCATGTTTGGTAAAATTATATCTTCTTGATTTTTATTCCCTTCTCCTTATTTGATAGTAGTTTAGTCTTTTATGACTATATGTTTCGATGTTGTTATTATTTGGTCTAAACCTAAGTTGAAAATCGATTATTTCGATATTGGTATTTGTAAAACTCGAAGGTAATAATATTGATATATCCAGTTTGATATTACTAAGCGTGAAATGTTTCATGTGTATTTATATTTGATTTTTCTATGAATATATTATTAAATAGTTAAATACACAATTTGAACGAAAAATGTAGACAATTTTATCCTAGTTTTTTTTTTTTAACGAATACTGATTCGACTTGTATTTACGTAAATAATAACGTTGCTTTTTGAGAAAAATAACCTCACCTTTTGCATGTTTCTACTTATAATGTATCTTAAGACTAGGATGGGCACAACATTCAGTCCCCGGCCGTTAATTTATCATTTGGAAAGGGTAAACCCATATTTTCCTCAAGGCAAATGGTCTGGAAATAGTATCTCTGTCTTCATTACAGGTTCCTTTGGTCCTTTATCACAGGTGGAATAAGAATTTTACATTCTTGTGTTTATTAAAACTAATAATTGTCTATTGACTTAAAAATGTATAAAAACAATGTGAAAACACTACATCAAATATCAGTGTTATGGAAGGGAGTCAAATTTAAATGATAGGCTAGTCCTTTATAGAAAATTACTAAACTTCTCTTTATTTCTTCACACACCTTTCACATTTCCATCTTTTGATCACTTTCATAGTTAAACACAATCTTAAAATTTAGGAAATAAAACATTTTTAGGATTACTAAAATTAAAATAATAAATAAGAAAAACTATCAAATAGACACGCAGCCAATAGCGTCATTAGAATTAAAGCTTAATTAAGAGCATGCATCACATGCCAATCAACTCTGAGATACAGTCGGTTAGAAATCGTAGATTTACATGAACACTATTGCATGTGGATCATTTCTGAATAAACTGTAACCACCTTATTTTCCCAAGAAATAAAAGTCAGGCAGTTACCAGAGAGTAACAAAATATTTATTGGACATATGAAGTATAGTTAAAAAACAATAACAAAATATAAACATACCAACATTGATCAAACTGTGTAAGGTCACTGGTTTAGAAGTTAACATAATGAATTGTTACACTCAAATATTAACCTCAACATTACTATAGCTCTCCATGAACAGCAAAATAGACTAGAGGGTTCAAGGTTCGAGGCATTAATATAAATATAATATTATGCCTATAACCAAAATAGACTAGAAAGGTCAAGTCCTGTGACTTTAATATTAATACTATATTTCGAGAATAATAATAATTGACTAGAAGGCCCGCCAATAGTGGCTCTAATTTTTGGGGCGCAATAATTACAATGGTCCCCACGACCATACAGCCAAACTATGCTAAAGCCTACTCCACCCTCCAACTAACACCCTGTTCTCGGGCATAATAGGGAGGCGTGGTATAAAGTACAATACCAAGAGAATATCTTGCAACAAATACAAAGTTGGCGCGCATCATAAAGTAAATACAACTGCGCCGAATATAAGTTCCCGTTAAATAGAGTCCTAAACAATTTACACATAATAGTGGCGGTCAACATCCCTTAGGACTGCTTGAGGCAACCAAGGCAATCAATATTGCATTAACAATGTCAACAATTAGCTACTCTCATAAATAATAGAGACAAAATAAGCACTCAAAGTTAAGGTCCCAAAAATAAGTTCCTCAACTAAGTTAAAAATAACTAAGACGAGGATACAACCCAACCTCATAGATAGCAAAAGGAAACCCATCCTAAATATGACAATTATAAATATTAAGTCTAAATCAGTAATTTTGAATGAAATCCCACATGTTAAGTTGAAAAAGAATTTAGATAGATACAATAAAGTCACACTCTAAGCTGTCGTCCTCACCTCAGTTAGCCTACGGTGCAATGAGTGACTATACAATCAACACATCCCATTATATAGAGCCATGTTCACAGATAACAGGGAGGATAGGAGGGAGAAAGGAGGGGACGGAGCGGAGACTCTGCCGGCCATCCGTAGAACTAGAGACATCAATGACAGCTCTAGCGGAGGATGCGGCAACTTAGCGCGCAGAACCACTTTGTTATTTTTCTTTGGGTCGGGGCTTTCTTCTAGAGCTGGCTATAGTATGACGGCTCCGTTTAGTCTGAAGAATGGTGCGTTGGCGAGAGGTGCTCAGTGCTCGCTATGCCAGAGTTTGAGTCCGGCGGGGCAGATGTTACCCCATTTGTTTGTAGCTATTATATGTAACTCGTTACAAAACATAAATGTAGATAAGAGTTAATAGAGGTTCCCAATACTGAATATTATTGAAATATTATATTTAGATTAAAACTGCATTGAAAAGGCCATTTTTGACCATTTTAGAATGGCTTCACAGATAAGCACTGTGCATAAATCTGTATTCTGTCTTAGTAGGAACAAACTATAGTTACTAACAAGAAACTTTGTCACTTTGTCCCCCATCGTCACTGCAGAAAATTTAAAGTAATCATTCAAATACGAATGCACTGCACACATTTCTGGCATATCTTGGTCTTGCTTTTCCCTTTTACTCCTTGCAAATTATCCTTTCTGCTTAGCCCCGTTTTCAATAGTGATTGAGCGTTGTTTTATTGTTACTTCAAAGGATTGTGGCACCTGAACCCCTTTAAGTAACAAGATGAAATTTTTTTTTTAAAGTACTCTATAGGGGCTTTCTACCCTGGTAATTTCAAATTTTTAACACATGTCCCACATGACATTTTTGGGCTCTGAAAAAGCAATTTTTTTTTTAATTATCCAAGTTCTAGCAATTTTTTTAGGTTGAAGGACTATCAGTAACAGTTCAATTTTTTTTTCTGCACATACTACTCATACATAAGTGTAACAGGAAAAAATATTGGCCTGTTACTATAAATCCTTCATTATATTTTTCATGCCCAAATTCCGAGAAAAATCGGTTTAAAAAATGAAAATTTAAGCTTAAAAAATTATGCTTAGCCTTAACTCAAATCAAATTTCGTCTAAACTAAAAAAAAGTTCATTCTTTAAGCTTTCAAATGAGCCCTAGCTGCCATCCCTGCTAGTTCAAATAAACTTAATGCAGATTTTAGAAAAGAGCCCCGAAATGGCATCTTTTGCTTGTTCCTGGTGTAAAAAATAGCCTATATCTCAAGGAGTAATTTTTTTTAAATATAACAAAAATTGTTTTGAAGTCTAAAAGATTGGTGCAAATCTCCTACCAAATTTCATCAAAATCAAAAATGGTGTGGCAAAATTTTTTATTAAAATTTGTTGATTTAGCATGGAATGACCCGTATATATATATATTGTGACAAAAGCAGAGTTAATTTTCTTTAATTTTACTTCTTTTTTTTTTACTATAGCAATTTTGGTTGTTCCCCTAACCAGTCTAACAATAATTGTTAATGGAGGCCCTCTTAAAATGATAGAAAGTGTATGCGCAATGTCAAGATCATTAAGAGTTAAGAGACACATTCATGCATTTTCCAAGGTTAAGAACAAGCTCGTCCACATTTTCACCAGGTACCTGTGAAAAGTCATCAATCAGAATATTATTGGATTTTGTGTGCTGCTCCCAAATCATTTTGGGCAGAGTCCAATTTTTTAATTTAGTTAAAAATTATTTTATTGTATTGTTATATCCCAGAACCATAGAACAATGCCTCCAAAATAAGTCACATTATGACCCTTTGTAGGACTCTTAACCATCGTTCAATTTTTGATACTAACATGAAATTTTACACATTAGTGTAATTTTATGGGGAGTAAAATATAATCTAGTGCCACTCTTAAAAAGTTATTTTACATTTGCCAGCTTGAAATAATGGCGCCATTAAACTTTTTTTTTGTTGCAATTATAACGTAAACCGTTCATAATGTCAAAGTGTTTGTTAAGCTTATAATAAAAAAATAGAGGATAATATTGTTTACAAAACAAGTTCTTATAGCTTTATTTGTAATACTATCAGTTTTTGTACAAACTTGAAAGGAAACGTTTAGCGTATAGTTAACATTTGTGGAGTTAACCTTCAAATTATTTTCCTATTACGCCCAGGCTACGTTAGGTTTGGAGTTGTTAGGTTTGTGGATTATTTTCATGTTTTCCTAGCGTACATCACCATGAGAAATGTGGTAGCTGGCAGAAGATTCAAAGAACTGCCAAAAGAGAAACCAAATTAAAGATAAAATTGTTTTTGCGAAAGTTTTGACTGACAAAAATGACAATAAATCAACATATTATGTTCATTGCAGATCATATAGTTTGGCAAATGGATACATGAGATTTGATCTGCTAACTTATGCTAGCTGTTAGTTACCTTCACTCCTATGGTGAATGGACTATATTATCCACCGGTTACGTAGAGGTGCCAAAAAGTAATACCACCTGGGTGCGAAATTTACCTCAGGCCGCCCCTGACTCTATGGCATTAGGAACTAGGAACACTGTTAGAGAAAAAATTTAGAAAAGAGAAACATCTTTGTCAACCAAAGAGCATAAAAATCAAATTAATTTTCGAAAACCTGAATTAAAAACAGTGGTGTAGTCGTAGCAGTGCTGGAACATAAGGTCATAGCAACCCCAAAGTTGAAGTGGGGTTTTGAGACCCCCAACCACCGTAGGCGAAATAAATGCACAAACATAAGTGCCTCTAGAAGCTATTTGGAGAATTTTTTTAATGATTACTAAGGCAGAAACTTACTTAATGCACTTCCCCTAAAATTCCAGGAATTTGCATAGAGAACTGAAAATTTCATCAGAATTTATTGATTAATAGTATGAAAAAAGTTTTAACATAATATTGATATAAAATCAATAAGTTAACTTGGAATTTCAAAGTATATAACTTTACTAAAAAAAAATTTTTGAATATTTTTCAACAAAAAGCAGTGCCAGAACGATGTTCCTGCTCCACTTCACCCCTGATTAAAAAGTATATATATTTGTTTATAGCTCAAAACTGGTTGGTTTTATAAAAATATATTGCAAATAAAAGATGTTTACCTTTAATAGTACTACAACTTTAAAATGATAAGTTATTACGAGTCTCAAATAGTGGCGGAGAAATTATGAAAATTAGAAAATTTCCCGTATGTAAAGTACCCTCAATGTCATGTTCATGAGAAAATGAAAAGTCCATCTTGTTTATAATGATAAACAGTGTTTAGATATCAAATTTAATCAAATCATTAAAGCGAATTTCGAGAAATAGATTTATTCTCTTTTTATCTTTCAATAAACTAGCCTTAAATTTAGGGTTAGATATCTAATTCCAAAAAACCCTCGAGGGAGAGGGGGTAGATGCCTTATGAAAACCCCAGATACAAAAAGTTTTAGCCCAGACGGTAAAATGATTTCGGTTCTAGTCCAAGTCAAGGTACAAACAGTCAGACAGACGGCATTGCGGATATTAGTTTACAAAGCTTAGTTACCCAGAGCCGTTGCTTATTGTTGGTTTGATCGCCATTGATTGGGGAGATTGAGATTCGAATCTCATCTGCATGAATTGAAGATGTATATATATATAATATATATATATATATATATATATATATACACACCTTTAATGGTTTTACACAAGTGACTTATCACTCTGGTCTTCCCATCTTTACTCTATGCAAATGCAGGTTCATTTCCTCTTAGCTACCTTCCTCATATCTACCCAATCGAATTATGCCTTTAATAACCTGTGTTCTGAACGTAGCAATAAAAAAGAAAAGACTTGGTTTTGGATGGTTTATAATCATATTATAATAATAAATTAATGATTTTAAATAGAAACATGGTTTAACGAGTTTTATTTAATTCAGATTTTTTTTTATAGATCATACAATACAATGTTTTTGTTAGTATGATGTTTGAAAAACGTTAAAAGTAGGGACTATTTGTGAAATGAAGTAGGCGTACAGTACGTAAATTATATTTAATCAAAATAAGATTTTAAAAAATTGCAATTTTTCTAACTCATTAATTTTTTTAAAGATATTTCCAATTTTCTTTAACAGGCTATCACCTAAAACACTTCACTTTGGTTTTTCTCTCTTCCATACAAACAAATTGTGGTGAACTTATTTAAATTCCAACCTCCTTATACCATGTATTTAAATAATTAGCTTAAGTAGTGACCGTAAAATCTGTCACTGAAAAAAACAAAAAGAAATGGCTATATTTTTTTAAATACAGGGAAGAAAATATATTTTTATATATCTCTTCAGTAATAGATATACTAAATAAAAATGTCACAATTGACTGTAAATAATGATTTCCTAAGGTAACTCAGAGAAATTATACTTTGAGAGGGATTCGGATCCTTGTCCTTTGAACTTTGGACGTCATTCTATAAAACCCCAAGATTGCGGTTCAAAACTCGGCATCACTCCTTGGAGAGTATAACGGTGATAGCTTGTCTTTTGTTGAGCAAGCAAGAAAGTAGACAGGATTAGGCGGTAGGAGGGAGGGGGCGGTGGCTGCCTGTGGAATGTAAGATCACTCTGAAAGGGGGGTAGTATGGAAGGGGTGAGAGGGGTCAGTGAGGTGATTGCCATAACTACAGCAGCGCACCTCTGGTGAGGTGATAATACATAGAACTACTTGGAAGAGAAATTTGCAAAACCCCGAGATGTCCATCTGAATCTTAGGATGTGACGCTTTCAAAAGATAGAAGGTTAAAAGTTTTTCCTCTTCTTTTGAGAAAATTTTTCTTTTTCCACTGTCTGAAGAAAGATCAGAAATTTTGTCATTAGTATACTTGTCAGCTGCTGAACATATTGATAGCTTTTCTTCAGTTACCTCTTTTACTGCAGCTTTCATAGTGTCTGGTGAAAATGTTTTGTGCTGAGATCCATCTTCACCTTTAGGTTTGTATTTGTAAAATGTTGGTATCCTGTAAAGAGTAAATCAAAGAGTCTAATTGTTCTTCCACAATTACTACTAATTAGCCTAGGAAATGATGGTAGACTAACAATGAAAATACATGTTTCAAACACAGTTTTTAATTTATCACAATAATATACTTAAATATTGTAGGCCATACTTATTTTAAAAAACTTTTTAAACATTTAGTCTGTTTCAGTGCAAGATGCATTATAGACCTGCCCCAATAAAACAAACTCAAATAGATTTTTCAATATATCACCCTTCCCAATCTTAAGTGTAAATCACAAAGCATGACTATCATATGGTTCAAGTATCCCTTGAGGTGACCTGGTGGTCTAGGGGTAAGGTGTCAGACTTCTGTGCTGGGGGTCCGGGGTTCAAACCTCGGTCCCAACACAGATTTATCTGATTCCCGAACCCTTCCTTCACCTCTGACAAGACGTGTATTAATCACAACTTGTGAATGTGAGGAATGCCAGGCCTCCACCGTGGTTCGGATTCCATGTTAAACTGTAGGTCCTCCATTTCATCTCACAATCACCCTACCATTACACATTAGCGTAAGTGCGTATAACCCGAACGGGTAGTAAGATGCGGTGCTAATAATAATAATAATAATAATAATAATAATAATAATAAGTATCCCTTACTGTGGTGGTTCAAGTATACCTATACAGGGTTCCTACGGTCTGGAAAGTCAGGGAAAGTCATAGAAAAAAATAAGTCAGGGAAGCTTAAAAAAAGTCAGGGAAATGACAATTCATGTCACACTTCAGTTTCATCGGAAATTGTAAAGCCGCAGAAGGAAGGTGTTGACAAAAGTGAAAGTAGTGTAGTGACTCGAAGAAACCATAACACTTTTGTTATGAAAGATAATATAAATAAGGTGGAAATCATTTGGGCTTTGCAAGTTGTTGACAATATAATGTATTTCAATTCGTGCAATAATTTAAGTGCAATTTTTCAGTTGATGTTTCCCGAGTGTTCCATTGCCAGCCTTTACTCTTGTGGAGACAAGGCTGCATATTTCATTGTGCATGGCTTGGCTCCATTCTTTCAGAACTATTTACTGGACTGCCTAAAACTATCTAACAACTTTGTCATTTGTTTTGATGAGGCAGTGAATAAAGTTATTCAGAGAGGGCAAATGGACATTGTAATTAGATTCTGGGACAAGGAAAATCATAAAGTCGTCAGTCGTTGCTTATACAGTGTTTTTTTTTTCCCGGTAGAAGCACTGCTGAGGAATTACTGAAGCATTTCTTAGATGATATTTCTCTTCTTCCACTCTGTAAGTTGATACAAGTGTCAATGGATGGCCCAAATGTCAATTTAAAGTCTATAATACTCCTTCAGGAACACATAAAATCTCTCACAGACAATGAAGTATGTATTTTGATAAATCTAGGGGAATGTGGGCTTCATGTTGTTCATGGTTCCTTGAGAACAGGAGTGGAATCTGTTGATTGGGATATAAGTAGCTTATTGTGTCACACGTACTACCTGTTCACTGACTCTACAGCTCGTCAAGCATTGTTTACCCAGTTGACAGGGTGTACAACTTTTCCATTGAAGTTCAGTGGTGTGCGGTGGTTAGAGAATGCAACGTGCTTTCAAAGGACATTACAAATTTGGGTCCATGTTGTTAAGTTTCTCAAAGAAAAGCTTCCTAAATCAAAACCTGTAGGGATATTGAAAAGAGTAGTCATTCCTGAAGTGGAAACTAGCTTTCTGCAAAATAATTGCAGATGAATTTCAGCCTTTCCTTTTTGATAGGGTTTGATATATTTTGTTATTTTTCCATCATTTTCCCTGAACCGATTGACAAGACGTCTGATTTTCTTCCATGAGCGGTGAGGCAAGTTCGGCTGTAGGGGAGGAGACCGAAATAAATAAAATTAAATTAATTTTTCCACATTAATAATACCATAGTGGAAATTTTGTGAGAAGTTTGTCAGGTAACTTGAGAAAATAGTCAGGGAAAGTCAGGGAGATTTTTTTTACAAATACTGTAGGAACCCTGCTTTGGTACAATTTTCACTAATACTATTTTACATAATTTAGGTTAAGCTACCACAGAAATTAGTTTGCCATGCTTTAGTAAGAAAATTAAATAATTTTTCAAATAAAATTTGTTTATTAAACTTGACTTAATTATTCTCCCTTATCAGATGGTACAATAACAATTAATTTTACTTATCTGCAAGAGAAAATAAGGAAGAATTTTGATGTGGGTGGGATGAACTAACGCTTCAGTTCTCAACGTTACAACTGTATAACAATACTCTGCTCTTCAATACCAGACAGAGCGTAAAGTAAACTACACCTTCTTCTACTTCAAAATGCTACCACACATAAATGGGGGCACTATTGGTCCATAGTTTTTTCAAAACTAAAGTTAGTTTTTCTTATCATTTCTTAAACATAATGTACCTACTCAAAATAAAAAGAAAAAAAAATTCTAACAAGACAACTTTTTCATGTTTTACTTTAAATATTTCAGGTGGTATAATACTTTTTTTTTTTAACATTGTGTAAAAGATATGGATGACATGCAGTGGACCTAATTTCACAAGACCTAAAGTTTAGGAGCTATGACTTTAGGTCTTATAAAATTAGGTCCAGTGAAGTTAGGTCTTGTAAAATTAGGTCTTATAAAATTAGGTCTTGTGCCTTTAGGTCCACTGCCTGTTTGAACTGTTAGAGATATTTTAAAGTAATCTATAAAAAATGAATTTTAGGTCCAGTGCTTTTAGGTCTAGTAAAGTTAGGAGTTATAAAATTAGGTGCTATGAAGTTAGGTCTTATAAAATTAGGTCTTATAAAGTTAGGTCTTATGGGGTTTAGTTCTTGTAGCATTTAGGTCTTGTGCCATTAGGTATTGTGCCGTTAGGTCTTATAAGGCTAAGTGTAATAAATTATAACTTCCATCTCATAAAAAATATTCAGTCCCATCGTGACCATCAAATAAACAACATTAAAATAATCCATCACCTCCTAGATTTTATAACCAACTACCTTGCCTTGCGGGCTATATAACCTTGGGTTGAGGGTGCATATCGGGACCTGCATAGGCTGAGTACAAAAAGGGGGGGTGGGGTAGGGATCCATTGTGATTTTCCACATCACACTATAAGGTTAAATATAACTTTAATTATATTTTAATAAGATTTTAGTTCTATTTTTAATCCCATGCCGCCATCTCTAAATTGCCGTGCGGGTTAGAGAATGTAGGGTATGGAGCAAGGGGTTGGAGGAAAGGGGGTGGAAAGTCTGTCGATACCTGCTCTGGTTGGGAGAGAGGGGGTCAGGATGAGAAGTTATTGATATGGGCTCTAGTTTCTAGGAGCAACAGGGCGCCAGGTATTTACAGCTATGGGTTCGAGTTGTTGGGAGTGCCGTGGGTGTCGTGTTCGTGGGGCGTCCAGACGTTGAGGGTAAATTACCGTTATGAGGTCCGGGTGTTGGGGGCGTTGGGACGTCGTTTTGGAGGGGGCTTCAGAGCGTAAAGGGTAACTTATCATTGTGGGCTCTAGGGCTCAGGGGGCAATATTGACCTGTCAAAAATAATGTTAATAGTATCAAAACGGGAATTTTGCAGCAAAAATGGGTGTGTCAGGGAGAGAAAGGTAAGTCAAAGGGAAGAAATGTCATAACCTTACGAGGAAACGTGGGTAATTTACCACTGTGGAGATAGGTTGTTGAGGATGTGGTGTAGTGAAGGTATTCAGAATATGTCAAATGCATCAGCATTCGCCTGTAGAAAGAATGTAAATTCGTTGCTGGGCGTATGGAATTTGTCATGATGAGGCCTAGCTGATAGACTAATAAGGCTGTTTAGAATTTATATCCCTTTGAATCTTAATTTAATTTGATATTACTAATTTTTTAGCTTTTAATATCATTTTTACTATTAGGTTTATTTTCTAAGTTAGTTATTTTAAATTAGAATAATAATAATTGATAATATTGTAAGCAGGTTAAGGAAAAATAAGCTGTTACATCTAGCTTAGATTAAATAAAGACATACAAATAGATTAAAAAAAGCTTCAGAATTAGGAGTGATGATTTGTCTAAGACTCCACTTATTTACACGCCTAGACATTGGAAATACTTATTTATAAAATTTGGCACACATTTTACAAAACATTTTCATTCAAAATCATATTTTGTTCAAAGTCTTAAAACCGGAGAAAATAAACCTTTTAGGAAATCGGGAAAATGATTTTTATTTGCAAGAAAAACAGGAGTTATTCTTTAATTTTATTTTATTTTGAGTGGCTACCCTGATAGCAATATTAATAGCGGTATTTTTCTTTCCTCTTATAGACTGTTCTGAAAGTCGAGAAATCTCAAAGCCCAAGTGTCGTTTTAATTTGGAAGAAATTGTTTCAATAGCTAAGTATCAGGTTGCTAACTATGCCATGGTGTAGCTTAGGTGGGCTCATTGATCTCTATACTATAACTGGATGGACATCTGTGGCTGAAATTTTCGAGCTGTCGTCTGCATACCATTGGGTAAGAGAGAAAGAAACTTTCGGGTATCTCTTTCTCTCTTTCACCCATACAAGGCAATGTGGCATTTTTACATCGTTCATTAATTTGATTGACTATATGAGATACATCAATGTGAGAGTGATTAAATTAAATAAATATGTTATTTAAAACTTTTAAGAGCATATAAAAGTTCAAAACTGGTTAGTTTTTTATTTAAATAAGTTGATGTAACCTAATATGGACGATGATTTTTGAAGGAAGCTTACTTTTAAGGCTTTATCTCGTACCAGAATCCTACCATATATTTGTGTTTAGTTAGGATAAAAGACCTTCCAGAAGGAAATTTCTACTTCTGTTCTAAATTGCCGTTCATCAAACCAAAATATTATATATATGATAGTATTCTGGTACGAAATAAAGCCTTACACATTGGGATTATTACTAAAATCAGGGTTTAGTAGATACTGTACTTTCTACAAGCCAATAACCTAAACTATCATTTGAACGTAAGACTTCTAAACAAAGTGTGTCATTCAAACAAATGTAATACAGTTTTTAGCTAACTTGTTTCATTATAGTTATCGAAATGTCAACAAATATGGTTTCTTAAAGATATAAGCCAACTTAAATAAACAGGTATTATTATTACAATAATACTTTCCACAAGCCTATAACCTAAGTGATAGTTTGAATGCATGGCAACTATTCAAAGTTTGTCATTTAAACAAAGTAAAAAATTTTTAAGATACCTTGTTCATTATATTTATCGAACTTTCAATAAAATATTGTTTCTGAAACCAATATACAAGCTAATAACCAACTTTAAATATAAGTGTTGTCGTGGCAGACTGTAAACAACATTGATGATAACTACAAACTACATAAAAATTGAAATATCTAAGGTTTTATTTGTATTTGTACAGAATTACCTGTAAAACTGGATTGTATATCCTTTAATGTAAATGTTTCTTCAGGAAAGTATGGTATAATACTTCACTATTTTCAAACAATAACACTTTTATTCATCAGAGACATGTTTTCGCATAAGAACATTTAAATAAACCGTTAAATCTTTCCCCCCCTCAGTGTAGCAGACGATACACTTGAGCGTCACGCTTTTGTCCTTGGAATGTGCATGTGTATGTCCATCCAGTTATACTATAGAGATCAATGGGTGGGCTATAGGTCATAGCTACGTTTGTTTTAAAATAAATCCGCTTTGGTTGTACACTATAAACTCAGAGCTCATTCTTGTTGGAATTGTTAGTGTGTTCGTAACGAAATCATATTCAATGTAAAGAAATCTAAAATGGACCCTGTAATTTCGATAGAATGTGAACGGAGGGGAAGTTTACTTTATATTTATAGAAATAATATATTTTTAGTAAACGAAAGCTCAACAATAAAGTTTATTGCAAATGCAAAGAAACTCAATGCGGAAGTACCGCCGTGTCAGAACAAACGGGTGACCACATTTTAATGAAGAGTGCTACATCACACAACCATCCTGCAGATCCAGTAGCCATTCAAGTTTTGAAATTAAAACAAGAATTAAGGCAGCAATCGATGACGCGACATGAACCACTCAGATTTATTTATGAACAGTCGTGCGAAAGGTAAGTAAAATATATATATTTTTTTTGAAAGTGTTTATTTAAGGTTACTTTACGCCCTCTTTGCCTTGGACATGTTTTTTCTTTGTTACTTATTTTGTAAGCAATGTATATCCACTCCAATTTTTATATAAGAATATTTTTAAAAATACAATTTTTTTGCCGCTAATATTGGTAACGCTTTAAGTATATTATTATTATTATTATTATTATTATTATTTTATAGGTATTGATAATTATTATATATTAAAAGTGACACCTACAGATCACATGCTTGTATGTATGTCGTACGCATAAATGAAAGTAGATCTAGTAACTTTACTAGCTGTCAGATAAGGCTTTTACAAAATTGAACTAAACACTAGTAAACTGCTAAACCCTGATTTTCATAAAAAGCTTAATAGATATAAAACTTACTAGGTTTACTTTCACGTATTCATACGTCAAGTCATTTGATCTGCAGCCATAACTTTAAATTGATATTATCAATACCTATAAAGTAACACTAATAATAATAATAATAATAATAATAATAATAATAATAATAATAATCCATGGCGTATTTCTCCCTAATACACTCCTTGCAACGGACCAAATCGTGACACCAAGTTTGTCGTCTGCTTGCTAGCGAAGGGACAAATTGAACGGTTTCTTTTAATGTTCTTGAGCAAAAACGTGTCTCTCGTGAATAAAAGTTTGTTTGTACCCCACTTGACTAAAGACACATTTACATTAAAGGATATACAATTATTCAGTTTTAAAGGTAATATTGTACAAATAATAATAAAATCTTTGATATAATAAAATAAGTAGCTAAAGCCAATGTTGTTTACATTCTGCCCAGATTACAATATGTTTAAAATTGGTTGTCAGCTAATATATTGGTTTCAGAAACAATATTATGTTTAGAGTTCGATATCTAAAATGAAAAAAGGTAACTTCAAACTTTATTACATTCGTTTAAATGACAAACTTTGTGTAGTAGTTTTGTATTCAAATTATCATCTAGGCTAGAGGCTTATATGAAGTATTACTACAGTAAAACCTTGGATTGCGAGCATAATTCGTTTCGTAAACGTGTTCGTAATACAAAGCACTCATATATCAAAGTGAATTTCCCCCATAAGAAATAATGGAAACTCAGATGATTCGTCCCACAACCCAAAAATATTTATTCTAAAAAAGATTAATACCTTTTTTTTTCGTTATTTAAATGTAACTGTACTGTAATCAAATTTATTAACTAAATTTAATCTTGGATGGTGTGAGGTATACGAGAGAGAGGAGAGGAGGAGGTGGGTTATAGTTTAGGTCGACTTTCACTGTCACTAACGGAATCACTGCTATATGTTGGCTCACTCAAATATTTTTCTTTTTGTGCGACTTTAACAAAGAACCTATCCAATGACACTGCTCGGCAGACAAAGCGTAACCATAGTACTACTCGTATTGCAAGATATCGCTCGTTTATCAAGTTAAAATTTATTGAAAATTTTTGCTCGTCTTACAAAACACTCGCAGACCAAGTTACTCGCAATCCAAGGTTTTACTGTATATTATAATATTAAGTTGGCTCTTAGCGTGTATTGCCTTTTGCTTTCAGAAGCCATATTATATTTAATGTTAGATAACTATAATGAAATAAGGTAGCTAAAAACCAGGCTAATTTTGTTCGAATGACAAACTTTGTGTGGAAGTCTTACGTTCAAACGATCATTTAGCGTATAGGCGTGTAGGAAATATTACCATTTTAGCCTAAATCAACTTATTTAAAGAAACAAGTCATGAGTGTTGAAATTAGTTATGGCCTTCAAACCTTTTATTAACCCATTTATTTCGTTTAATTAATAATACATTGATATATCTTATAGATTCAATAAAATTAGCGTATTATGTTGAAATGCCACATTGCCTTGTATGTGTATAAGAGAGAAAGAGATACCCGAATATTTTCTTCTCTCTTACACAATGTTGTACATATGACAGTTCAAAAATTTTAGCCGCAGATGTCCATCCAGTTATAATATAGAGATCAATGGGCTCCATTGATCTCTATAGTATAACTGGATGGACATACACATGCACATTCCAAGGACAAAAGCGTGACGCTCAAGTGTATCGTCTGCTACACTGAGGGGGGGAAAGATTTAACGGTTTATTTAAATGTTCTTATGCGAAAACATGTCTCTGATGAATAAAAGTGTTATTGTTTGAAAATAGTGAAGTATTATACCATACTTTCCTGAAGAAACATTTACATTAAAGGATATAAATCCAGTTTTACAGGTAATTCTGTACAAATACGAATAAAACCTTAGATATTTCAATTTTTATGTAGTTATCATCAATGTTGTTTACAGTCTGCCACGACAACACTTATATTTAAAGTTGCTTATTAGCTTGTATATTGGTTTCAGAAACCATATTTTATTGAAAGTTCGATAAATATAATGAACAAGGTATCCTAAAAATTGTTTACTTTGTTTGAATGACAAACTTTGAATAGTTGCCATGCATTCAAACTATCACTTAGGTTATAGGCTTGTGGAAAGTATTATTGTAATAATACCTGTTTATTTAAGTTGGCTCATATCTTTCAGAAACCATATTTGTTGACATTTCGATAACTATAATGAAACAAGTTAGCTAAAAACTGTATTACATTTGTTTGAATGACACACTTTGTGTAGAAGTCTTACGTTCAAATGATAGTTTAGGTTATTGGCTTGTAGAAAGTACAGTATCTACTAAACCCTGA
The DNA here is from genome assembly GCA_033556935.1 of Timema podura. Taxonomy (NCBI): domain Eukaryota; kingdom Metazoa; phylum Arthropoda; class Insecta; order Phasmatodea; family Timematidae; genus Timema; species Timema podura. The sequence goes on along the minus strand of JAVRXN010000013.1, from coordinate 56,553,369 downwards.
TTTTAGTAATAATCCCAATGTGTAAGGCTTTATTTTGTACCAGAATACTATCATATATATAATATTTTGGTTTGATGAACGGCAATTTAGAACAGAAGTAGAAATTTCCTTCTGGAAGGTCTTTTATCCTAACTAAACACAAATATATGGTAGGATTCTGGTACGAGATAAAGCCTTAAAAGTAAGCTTCCTTCAAAAATCGTCGTACATATTAGGCTACATCAACTTATTTAAATAAAAAACTAACCAGTTTTGAACTTTTAAATGTTCTTCAAAGCTTTAACTAACATATTTATTTAATTTAACCACTCTCACATTGATGTATCTCATATATTCAATCAAATTAATGAACGATGTCAAAATGCCACATTGCCTTGTATGGGTGAAAGAGAGAAAGAGATACCCGAAAGTTTCTTTCTCGCTTACCCAATGGTATGCAGACGACAGCTCGAAAATTTCAGCCACAGATGTCCATCCAGTTATAGTATAGAGATCAATGATGGGCTCCAGCTCTGCTTATAAGGTATAGGAGTGGCCATCTTTGATATTGGTGGCGGCCGTCTCGGATTTCCACATAGCGTTGTAAGCCATGTAAGGTATTTTGGAGGCCATTTTGAATTTTCCTAAGTGATTAATTGGGGTAATTATTATATTAGGCCCTAATGTTAACATACTTTGGCTTTTAATAAAATAAAAAACTCACGTTTTATAAATAGTATTTATATAGGCTACCTATTATGTGATTGTTGCGGCTTTAGCCCGCATCGGTGATTGAATGATTCAGAGAATAGACTGAATTTTTAATGATGGCGAGACCCGGTTCAAATTCCAGTCAAGTGAGGGGAAGTTTTAATAAATGGTTTCTGAGTTTTCCTCCACGCAAATGAGAGTACATATCCTCTAAATTGTACATTTATCTTTCTTACACCATTGTGAAAAAATGTGGATAGCCTGAGCGTGCTAGTAAATACATGATACGGGTGACAAAAATTTGGGCCACGATTATTGCACAGTTAAATTTTATTTTAGTTAATAATAATTATTATGTCCCCACAATACATTTATAATATCTTTTTATTTCAAATACGGTGAAATACGTGGAGAGAGAATGAGTATACAAATAAGTGGGGGAAGACTCCTATCATACCTGAAAAGGGTAGACGAATATTAACTTCCTAAATAAAAGCTGTCCACGTCAGTCGAGATTATTAACATTGAGGCAATCCTGCCTATCAGAGATTTTCCTCTTACTTCTCGTTCGAAATATCTGCATTTAATTTAACTATTTTAAAGTGACCGAGAAAGGAAGAATTTAGGGGAAATGTTACCACATTTGCTTGAAAAGAGAGTGAGGAATCCTCTAGGAAAAATACCAAGGTACGCTCGGCCGAGATTCTAATCCCAACTTGTTTGTCAGTGGAAAACTAGATTAGATGAGCTTGACATTATTCCACATTCCAAGCGTTTTGGCCGTGTTTATTAAAACCACTTTATCTATAAAGGTATGTTTTATATGACGAGAGAAATACACCCAGCAGGATTTAAACTACGACCTCCCATTCCTCAGAAAAATAGACAAGACAAAACTGACGCCTTTGTCTGTGTTCCTATCATTGAGTTAAAAAGAATGTTGTTTTAGGACTTATGCTGGCATGTCATATAAATTTAGGTCTTATGAATTTAGGTCTTGTGAGGTTAGGTCTTGTGCTTGTTGGCTTGTGAGATTAGGTCTTGTGGGGTTAGGTCTTATAAAATTAGGTCCAGTGAAGTTATGTCTTGTGAAATTAGGTCTTATAAAATTAGGTCTTGTGCCTTTAGGTCCACTGCCTGTTTGAACAGTTAAAGATATTTTAAAGTAATCGATGAAAAATGAATTTTAGGTCTTGTGCCTTTAGGTCCACTGCCTGTTTGAACAGTTAAATATATTTTAAAGTAATCGATGAAAAATGAATTTTAGGTCCAGTGCTTTTAGGTCTTGTAAAGTTAGGAGTTATAAAATTAGGTGCTATGAAGATAGGTCTTATAAAGTTAGGTCTTATAAAGCTAGGTGTTATGAAGTTAAGAAATTTAGTTTAGGAGTTGTGACTTTAGGTCTTATAATTTTAGGTCCACTGCCGCATGTCCAAAGATATTCCTTTCAGACTTTGTATTATAACAGCCACCATAAAATTACTGGGTTTTCCACACAATTGGAATGAGACCTATGACGTGATACATTTGGAACCCCATGAAACTTTGACACAATGCATATTTTCATATTTTGAAATAAAAAGTGATTTAAAAACATCTATGTTGGTTTAAATTGATTTCACAAGATGCATAAATGAATGTTCTTTGATATGCCATGCTTATTTCGTATAAATAACGACGTTCAAATTTAAGATACAAAATGGCAACTCCGCTTGATAGAAAAAGGACAATGCTAACGGAGAAACCAATTGGTTGGAAAGAGATGGTAATAGTCCATAAGAACCTGTACTGCAATTTGATTGTGGAACGGCCTATTGATACAAGCGTATGATGCCTTTCTGGCGAGTAAAATCCACTCAATAGTCACTAGTGCGACGTCAGATCTTGCAGTTCAGACGTTTTAAAAACTAGGTCTTTGCATGATTTTTAGAATAAATTAGTGCGATCAAAGTTGTGCATTAAGTAGAAAAGCTACTCAAAGTAACTATATATTTCTTATCACGTGGCTGTATTTTAACTGAGGAGTGACATATATCCTACCTCTGAAAAGATTCCGATTCGACTGAAGTATTTGTAAAGGTGGTGATTCACCGCAGTGCAGCACTCATGCTGCACTGTGTGTCATTAAAAGTTTCTTCTGGTGTATTTTATTTAATGAACATGCACAAAGTGTTCACGTACCCAAGCAGAAAGTGCGTGAACTAGTAAGAACATTTTGCGCACGCTCATCAATCTGGTGGATACATCGACCTTGTACGTGCACAGTGTTAACGCACTCCACTTTATATTATACCAGAAGAGCGAAAACTTTGTGTGCTCTGTCTTTGTTTTTTGAAGTATATTTTTCTAAATATTTGTAATGGAGTGGACTGATGAAAAGATAATTTTATAAAATAAATAAAAATTCTATCTGTAATATGGGATATATCTGAAGCAAATTGCAATAAAAAAACACGACGCAAATCAAGAGTTAGGTGAAAAGTTTGACTGTGATAGCACAGAAATACGGAGGATATGGAAAATAATTTTAGTGCAATACAGACGGGAAAAGCAAAGAATAAGCTCATCAAAAACTTCGGCGCTGGAGCTTCTGATGGTGGATATTAAATTATTTGTGAAGCACAAATAATTCGCTACTTTTGCCCCCACATTGTTCATGAACAGTGCTTCAAACTTTATGTTGTTTGGTTTAGACAATTAATGTCCACAATAGTTGAGGCTCGCTGTGCTGCACAATTGTTAACGTACAAACCTGTGCCACACAGAATTGCGGTGGATCAGCATTTTGACAAATGTAGAATTTTTTTTAGTGTTTAAGAAGGAGTAATTTTAACATATTTACTCGTTTAGAAATCATTTCGATCCATAAGGTATTTATTACGCTGACAATTCCCAACAAAAATAAAAGTTAATAAGCATACAAAACTATGGTCTCATTTTTCCATTATCATTGTTTAATAAAAAGTAATAATTATATTCAAATATTGTCCCCCCCAGAGGCGCATTCACAGGTTCTCCCCAGAAAATTAAGAATATTACAAAATGATGATTATAATTATTTTCACGGAATAGCATAAAGATGTTGATATCACTGTAAGAAACTTATATTAACATGGGCTTGGGCATTGAACACCGGAACCTACCCTCAAAGTACAGACCACAAACATGGTAGGCGCAACCAGAACTCATTACTAAACAAAGATCAATCTGTAGCTAATACTCTCACGTCCAGACTAACGACACGTGCACAGTGCGTAGGGTGTAAAAAATTAAATTTGAAACCTAACGCTACGTCTGGGCTCGACCTCCGTACCAACACAACACGAACACCGTATCAAGTGTCAGTTTTCCCCTCATAATTTTACCCCTCTTATCCTTCAAGGAGGGGGTGGAGGGAGGCCTAGGGTTGTGTGAATGGAAAGAGGAGTAAAGTTTTGGCTGCCATGCCAGTTTCCGCTGGTTACAGTCATAGAAAATACATTGCGGTGTAATATCGAACTTTAGAGCCTATGTGTTAGTAGTTTCGTGCTTGCAGAATAAGTAGTAATTAAAAACCTAGTACACTGATACATTATTTTAAACCTTTAAAAGTGAACAAGCTAATCGCCGAGAATGTTTAGTGTTCGTGTAAACACTGACCTTCAACAGCAGCCATGTTCGTCTCAAACATGTGACCAGCCAATGGAGACCATGCAAACAGTCACTTTATTCCTGAGAGGAAAATTGTGCGATTGTGGTGGTGGAAATGCAATCATGTTCGTCATCCCAAGTAAGTGGCAAACTTATAGACATCTCTTTGTTTAAAGACAAATGCCTATGTGATGCGGAAAGTTGAATGTCATAAATAATAAGTGAAGTCCAAAGGACAACTTTAATTTTCCTATCAGTAACTATGGGAATAGAAAGTTTTCCCCTTCATGGTTAGAGAAATACAAGTAGATTTATTACTATGCACTTGAAAAAAAGTGTGTATTGCACATTTAGCGTATTATTTGTCCCTGGTGAAGTAGGGATGTCCTCATCTCAATCTACTGCTCAGCTGGTAAAAGGGGGGTTTTGTGGTTAGAAAAAGGCTCTTGACCGCTTTGAACAACACGGCTGATCACAGTATCATAAGGACGCAATGTTAAGAGCGACCAATTTTAAGCAAAACATAGAGGGTAAATGCAAACCAATTGATATTGATGTAGGAAAAGACAGACAAGCCCGAGATAATGCAGAAAATATCAAACCAATATCGATACTATTATCTTATGTGAAAGGCAAGGAATTGCCCTTAAAGGTCATAGGGACCACGGAGAGTTTGATGTAAATAAAAAAAAGAGCAAAATAAGGAAAATTTCCGAGCTCTATTAAGGGCACGGATTGAAACAGGAGCTGAAATATTTAAATCTCATTTTGAAACGTGCGGTAAAAATGCAACTTACACTAGCTGGAATTTTCAGAACCAAGTAATTTAAGCCTGTGATATAGTAATAAAAAAAAAAGAAAATTACTGATGAAGTAAATGCTGCTAGATATTTTAATGTGTTAGCCTATGAAACCAACGATATTTCATCCATTGAACAATTTTCACTATATTTGCGGTATGTGTCCAATGATGATTTAACTGGTTATAAAATATTTGAGAAATTTTTACAGTTTATCCCCTTACAAACAAATACTGGGAGAGAATTATCGAATACTTTGTTAAATGGGTTGCAAGAGTGCAATATTGACACAAGCAACTTGAGAGGTCAAGGCTATGACGGGGATACTGCCATGAGTGTGGCAAGTTCAAAGGAGCCCAGGCTTGTATAATGGACACCCACCCGACAGCACTGTATGTGCACTGTGTTTCGCACAGTTTAAACCCTGCCTTATCAAATGCTACAGAAATACCATCTATTAGGAATTGTTTTGGTGTGATTGAGAAAATTATCTTCAACACTCTAAAACGTCAACTTGTTTTGTAAAGTAACATAAATACATTGGCCCCAAAAACACAGAAACATTAACTGAAACAATCATGTCCAACAAGTTGAGAGGAGAGGCACGACGCTGTGATGGTATTGTTTGAATTATTGCATCCGGTCGTGGCGGCTTTAGAGGAAATAAAGACTTGGAATTACAAAGACTCATCATTTGGGACAAACATTATTTTAAACGCCATAAGTCAGTATGATTTTATAATATCCTTGGTTTTGTCTGAGAAACTACTTAGTTACACTTTACCATTAAGCAGAAAACTCCAGACTACTGATGCAGACCTTTCTTTAGCTGTCTGTCAGGCAGAAAATGTAGCTTGTGCAATAGTAGCACTCTTAAACAATGTTGAAGTGGAGTTCAATTTTTTTTAATGATGCTCTGAATAAGGCTGACTCTTTTAGGAACCACTATAACTATGCCTAGGATAGTTAAGAAACAAAATCACCAAAACAATGTACCAGCTAAAAATACAGAAGAATACTATAGGCGTTCCGTTTTTCTTCCTTGGATCGACTCGCTATCCAATGTGTTAAGATTTAGAGGTATAAATTATAAACCGTTCATATCAAAATGAGTTAATATAAAGTAGTCCACATTGTAAGTTTAACTGACGCCATGTACACACAAGCAAGACTGGGGAGATGGAAGTGACGTAGGCCGAGTAGCATACTTTACTTGATATGAACAAAGCAAAGACTACGCCAGTTATGTACTCAACACAATGCGATAATGACAGATTTAATAAGCATAAGAACCTACTAAAATGTTTCGCCGGCCTTCTTCCGACTGGAAAAGTTGTGACTGAAGGGGGACGCGGCAGTTGGCCTAAAATCATTTGGCCTAAAGGCATTTGGCCTAAAAATGAAACCAAAAGTCATTTGGCCTAAAGTCATTTGGCCTAAAAGGCGTTTGGCCTAAAGGCGTTTGGCCTAAAGGCGTTTAGCCTAAAGGCGTTTGGCCTAAAGGCGTTTGGCCTAAAGGCATTTGGCCTAAAAGGCATTTGGCCTAAAGGCATTTGGCCTAAAATGTAAATTTAAAACCTTCGGCTATCTTCGGAAAGTAAAAAGTACTGTTAGTTGTTTCATCTGAATATAGATAGCACAACTGATGCAAGGTAGTTACAATATTTCTAAAAACATTGACACTATCCTACATACAACTAGATCAGTTCACAAAACACTATATCACCTTTTTTATGTATAGATTTCTGATATTATTTCCTTGTTAATATATCTCACTGTCATAAAGTTAACGAAAAACAATAAGAAAACACCATTCTCGGGGACTTTTGACAACTTATTTCAAAAGGCAAAATGAAAGTGGAAGCCAATATTAATAATTAATATATATAATAGTGACGCATTAAATAAATTTTGCCAGTAAATATGTAGACGTCAAACGGAGATCATAACTTGTTTACGTGGCCCAATTGTAATGCGCCCGTATATACACGTGTTTGTATATATATGTTGTAATGATATGGAATTATAAATCTAAATAATTTATTATTCACATCTATATTCAAAATTACGATATTATAAATACGAGCGAGTAGTAAGATTTATTTGTGTTAAGTTGCAAGGTATGGCGATATCTTTCTACGTCTCTGTTTGAAAGGCGAACTCAGTTTTGTAGACAGAGACGCACCTGGATGACCACACCTTTCTTTCTTTTGGGAAGTTTCGAGAAGGAGATGTCACTAGATATACCTACTTCAAAGTACGCATCTCTTCACTTGCAATCCTGACGAGGAGCCGTGTGGGTTGGGTCTATGATAAATTTCACGTGCCGGGAATTAACATACACATAATACAATAGTCGGGTTTTTAAATTAATATTTACAACGTGTGAAATATCTAGCAAAAACTGTTTATCTACTTAAAATAAAAAAACTATAAAAGACCAGAACTTTTAATTTATAAAATAAGACATTATCCCCTTTTGATTACCATAATACAGGATAGCAAACTTGGACCCAATTCAATCATTATATCAAATATCACCCTAATGGTGGCGAACGAACATTAATATATCAGGCTAACTTTTATACGTTACAATAATGGCTTCCCAACATGGAGGGCCTGATAAACTGAAATAATAAAATTAAATCCAGTTCACAACCCGAGAAAGTGAGTGCTCAAAGAACAGTGAAAGTGCCGCAAACAACTTAAGTGCTTTATTACAAAAAAAAGTGACTTAAGAAGAAGAAGAAGCAGCTCCAAACCAGGTGATTTTGGAAGAAGAAGCTCCAAACCAGGTGACTTCAGAGGGAAGAGTTCGAAACCAGGTAGATTCAGAATAAGGTCCAAAGCTTCTAGACTTCAGGTGAGGTAAGCAAGGAAAATCTCACGTAAGTCATCAACAGCAAAACTTCATCAAATATGGAAGAGACAGACAGTAGTAGCAGTGAGGATAATCCTCCCCTAACGCAATATTCCCAACCAATGGTAGAAGAACATTCTTGTTTAGAACTATATGATCAGGAACAAAGTGAACAACATGAGAAAGTAGTTGAACCAATAGTTCATAAAGAAGAAGACTTAAGGGGGTGGAAAATGTTTCAAAGGTAGGAGGTGTAGCTCAACAAACATCAGCAAATGACCTAAATGCAATATTAATGCAGTTAGTGCAGCAAATGAAAGAGGGTAGTGAAAAGAGTGAAAAGTTAAGTCTGCAAATTAAAGAGAGTAGTGAAAAGAGTTAAAAGTTAAATCAGAAAATAAATGAAAGGTTCGATAAAACTAGCCAGGAGCTACAAAAAACTAGACAGGAGCTACAAAAAAAAAATAGCCAGGAGTTAAAAGAAATCAAAGAAAATAATCAGAAATTAAATACAAAGTTTGATGAAAAATTTAAGGGTGTAAATGAACGATTCAACAGGTTAGAATAAGAATTTCAGGGTAAATTTCAAGAAGTACAAAACGACTTTGACAAAAAATTACAGAAAATACAACAGACTGAAAGTGACCAAACGCAGGTAAGGGACGAACTACAGACGCTTAGGGAAGACTGTAGTAAGTCAGAAAAACAGACGAATGAGCAGATAAAAAAACTTAAAAATGCAAAGGAAAACTTTAAGCTTAGACAGGACGCTTTAAATTCCAAAGTAAGAACTACTCAGGAAGGTTGCGATAGAAATAAAAATGAAATTTTAGAACAGGTACACCATTTAACAGAACGATTTGCGACTGTAAAAAAAAAATGTAGTGATAACCTTAAATTCCAAAATGATTTCTTTGATGGACACACAGTACCAGATGTTTACTTACAGGATATAGTTGACCAGCAATTGGACAAATTTAAGGACAACTTGACTGAAACTATGGACAAGACGTTACAAACAGTCGAACAAATGCGACAACAATTAGAACAAGCTAAGTCAAAATATGACGAGGTAGTGGAAAAAGGGACGCTAATTACTGCTGGTGCCTTGGTATTACCTAATACAAGCATCCAGAATCAATTAATGGACTATGTACCCACCTTCAGTGGAAATAATGATAGGGTGCATGCTGTACAATTTTTGAAAAAGATGGATAGACTTTTTGAAAATAGTAAACTCACCGAAGCACAAAAAATAGCATTTTTTAATTCAAAGTTAGTAGGTGAAGCTGGAGTGTGGATGAAAAGTCACGAGGCTGACTATACATCCTATGAAGCAATAAAGATAAACTTTCGTAAAAGATTTTGGTCCGGGTATAAGCAGGAAGTTAGTAAATGATATTTTTACCATTGATCTCTATAGTATAACTGGATGGACATCTGTGGCTGAAATTTTCGAGCTGTCGTCTGCATATCATTGTGTAAGAGAGAAAGAAACTTTCGGGTATCTCCTTCTTTCTTTTACCCATACAAGGCAATGTGTCATTTTGACATAGTTCATTAATCTGATTGAATATATGAGAAACATCAATGTGTGAGTGGTTAAATTAAATAAATATGTTAGTTAAAGCTTTGAAGAGCATATAAAAGTTCAAAACTGGTTAGTTTTTTTCTTTAAATAAGTTGATGTAGCCTAATATGTAAAATGATTTTTGAAGGAAGCTTACTTTTAAGGCTTTATCTCGTACCAGAATCCTACCCTATAGTTGTGTTTAGTTAGAATAAAATACCATACAGAAGGAAATTTCTACTTCTGTTCTAAATTGCCGTTCATCCTACCAAAATATTATATATATATGATATTATTTTGGTACGAAATAAAGCCTTAAAGATTTGGATTATTACTAAAATCAGGGTTTAGTAGATAGTGTACTTCCTACAAGCCTATAACCTAAATTATCATTTGAACATAAGACTTCTACACAAAGTGTGTCATTCAAACAAATGTAATACAGTTTTTAGCTAACTTGTTTCATTATAGTTATCGAAATTTCAACATGATATGGTTTCTGAAAGATATGAGCCAACTTAAAAAAACAGGTATTATTATAATAATACTTTCCACAAGCCTATAACCTAAGTGATAGTTTGAATGCATGGCAACTATTCAAATTTTGTCATTCAAACAAATGTAATCAAGTTTTAAGATACCTTGTTCATTATATTTATAGAACTTTCAATATAATATGGTTTCTGAAACCAATATACAAGCTAATAATCAACTTTAAATATAAGTGTAATCGTGCCAGACTGTAAACAACATTGATGATAAATACATAGAAATGGGAATATCTAAGGTTTTATTCATATCTGTACAGTATTACATGTAAAACTGGATTGTATATCCTTTAATGTAAATGTTTCTTCAGGAAAGTGTGGTATAATACTTCACTATTTTCAAACAATAACACTTTTATTCATCAGAGACATGTTTTCCCATAAGAACATTTAAAGAAACCGTTAAATCTGTCCCCCCCCCCCCTCTGTGTAGCAGACGATACACTTGAGCGTCACGCTTTTGTCCTTGGAATGTGCATGTGTATGTCTATCCAATTATATTATAGAGATAAATGATTTTTACAGGCCGGTATGATCCACATAGAGGGCCTATGTGTGAATATTAGAGAATAGAGAAATTATGATTGGGGAGGAGAGGGGAAAATTTTCAAAAATCAATAGAAACAATTACTAACAAAACAATTTTATTGATAAGCTGAGGTGCTTACTAGAGTGATTCTTTTAAATTAATTCAAGTTTAATTAGTAAATTTAAACTATTTCTTTTGGTGTTCATTTCAACAATGTCTCCGCGTAAGTGAGCAAATATTGATGCAAAGACTGTATATATATATACATATATATATACATATATATACATATATATACATATATATGTATATATATATATATATACATATATATGTATATATATACATATGTATATATATGTATATATATACATATATATGTATATATACATATATATGTATATATACATATATATGTATATATATACATATATATGTATATATACATATATATGTATATATATAATTGATTTTACTTCTTATAGGTAGTAGTTAATTTGTGGCTTCATCAACATACAAAGTTCTCGCCTCACACGTGTCTAAAATTGTATTTTTTGGTAGTTTAGATCAGGGTTTCTCAAACTGCGAGGCGTGAGTGGATTTCAAATGAGGTGTGAACCAATTTTTCACTTCCTTCGACTTTCTAAATTATGATTGACTAAAAAATTAATATTCTGTTTGGCTTATGAAGCAATAAAATTAATTAATATCTTACAAATCTTTACTATTCTTAATAAACTTCTACAAAGCTCTTATCAGAAAATAAAGAAATAAATTAAATAATAAATGTCTCATTTTTGTATTTTAACGTAAAAAAGTTATTTTATTCTAAGAAAGAGAGTCTTAACAATTACTTTTAATGTTCATGTAAGGCTCAAGAGCATAGAGTTTGAGAAAACCTGGTTTAGATGATTTGCTAGAAATAAGATAATTTACCCAACTTAAATGTGAGCGAAGCCGTGGGCAAACTCGAGTAAGTTAATATGATTATAAAAAAAGAATGATTGATTAATTCATTTAGCAAAATTAATAAACAAATATACTAAGAAAGACTAATAAAATATACTTTGGCACTTAAAAATATTCAAAATTCAAAATAAAACAAAATTATTAAAATGGTGTGACCACATGTATGTGCTAATTAATAGAAAACGGTACGTGTACAAAACTTTTTATTTCTGGTACAAAATGGTACAAAAACTAGTATAAAACCTTGGCAATGTAAAAAGTTCAACATATACAAAGTGGTACTACAGGTTAATGGACGTGCTGCTATAACTTGGGAAGTAGTAAATTGAGAAAAGACTTACGTATTTTGAAACGGTAGTATATATTATTTAACTAAACACTACACACCTCGCCATCTATTAGCATCACTACAAATCATAACGAATGTTTCCGGAAACAGCAAAACACATTTTAATAAATGGTCTAAAAATTAACTTTACAAAAAGTCATTTGGCCTAAAGTCGTTTGGCCTAAAGGCGTTTGGCCTAAAGGCATTTGGCCTAAAAGGCATTTGGCCTAAAGTCATTTGGCCTAAAGTCATTTGGCCTAAAGGCATTTGGCCTAAAGGCATTTAGCCTACACTTTAGGCCAAATGCCTTTAGGCCAAATGACGGGTACCCGACTGAAGAAGAGAAGGAGGCCTTTCTAAATGTGTCTGATGCTTACAAGAATGATATTGAGGGCTGTAGTAGGAATGCTCTGCTTGCAGAACTAGAACTATGGTATGAACTGCTTAGAAGCGAGTCAAGTGTACGAAATTATATTTAAAAAAATATGCAATAGACGCAATGAACCAGTGTGACAAGGGCATATTTTTCTCTGTGCATACTTTTCTGTAAATATTTTCAACTTTCCCCGTATCTACCAGTAGTACTGAACATTCCTTTTCTACATTACGTCGCATCAAGACGTACTTAAGAAATATAATGGATGAAAACAGATTTAATGGTTCGGCTAGTCTGTATATTCATCGTGAAATTCCTGTATATAACAAATAAATTACTTCAGTGTTGAAAGAAAGATCAAGAAGATTAGACTTTGTGCTGTAAATTATAAATACTTGAAAAGTGTGAAACCAAACGTTGGAGATGGGCAGTCCTTGCTAGCACTATGTACTGTCAACTAATCAATTATATTTTGTTTAAATATATTTAATGTAAAACAAATAATTTTGTGCTGTAATTAAGGCTTTTCAAAGGAATACTTTTTTCTGCAGTTTTTTAATTTTACTGTAAATTTGCACTTAAATTAAAACTGGACCTGTGATACCGTTGCAATTATTAAAATTATTATGTAAAAAGCCCCCCACCCCAGCTCAAAATCCTGGGTGCGCCCCCTATGTCTCACTGATGAGCAAACAGCTAACGTTCTTACAAAGGCACGTCTGCTGAAAAATTCAATGAACACAAAAAGTGTATTGTTTACAAATTTTAAATTTTGTACAATTTTGATATTGCAAGATTTAGATTCTCGTTGTGGTAATATTGATTGTTTTGCTATATAAAATATTTTATAAATTAGGACGAAGTGTTAAAAGTAATTGAAAAATATTTTTGAATAATGGTACCAAATCCTTCGACATTGAGAATGAATTCAATTTGTAAGTTGTTCTATGGTAGTGTCCTCCTGCCCTTTATAATGAACAATGATATAAACCTAATTTATATAGGTACTGGCAGGTAATATATAAATGGTTGTTAACTGCATTAAGTAATTATTTTATATGGTGGTAACGTAACTTTGTATATAATTTCTTAATATTTATATTAAAAAAAATTGAAAATCGTTAGATTATTACACAATCAATATGATTCCACTATCAAGTCTTATAGTAGTTGCCTAGTATTTTAAATAATCTGTTAGAGCCACGTTTATTTGATGTAAACGGTTTGATTATTGCTTTGTCGCTTATAGTAAATTCAAAGTGGCATTTTAAATCCAATTTCACTTTATTCTAGTTCTTGAATTGTCGGTCAGTATAATATTTCATGGATCAACCTGATCACGAAACCTAGATACTATATTTCGAGCTGGGTGACCTCCCAAAGACATTAGTAACTTAGTCACAATTCACGTGGTTTTTGTTTCGGATGATTGGGAAACACTAAATTGTAAACTCAAAGTATAGCTTACTTAGAAATAGAAAAAATCTATTTTATACTTTCAAATAACTTTTATTCATATCAAAAAAATTGTTTACCCCAATTAATTATCAGAGTGACACATTATTAGTGCAGGGAACGGAATAATTCGCTGATTAATAGCCCAATTTAAACCTGATAGGGTAGAAATGAGAGTAATTTCTTGAGAATAGGAAAAACTGTACCAAATTATTTGTTTCTAAAGCTCCAAAATAGTATCTAAATAATATTTAATATCCCATACAACTTTACTAAACTTGGAAAGTAAAAATCATAAAATGTTATAGACAAGTAATTATAGCTACATATATAGCTGTCTATATAGCTATACAATACTAGTACAAAATTACACAAATTAAAAAGTTTCCAAATGGTATTTGAAATACCTATACATTCTAGTAATTTGACTGTACCATTATGTAAAAAAAATCTCCATGTCCTCAGCTAAACGCGACTGTGCCATTATACTCCTTTAGTTTCAATTTTTATATTGTATTATTTATATATATATATATAATATTGATGTATTTTTCAAAATTTAAAACATGGTTTTGAGAGTGTAAAACGTGATTATCATCAATTTATATATAAATAAGTGAGAATTTATTTATTTATTTGAACTTTAGTAGTGGTCTCTATGGCTGTATCCGAATAGTCTACTTCACGCGCCGTCGACCCTTGACGCTCACTCGATAATTGCATTGGCAATCACGTGATCGAGTGAACAACCGTCCGAATAGTCACGAAGTGAGCCGCTGCACCCTGCACAAGCCCTTGAGACCAAGTGTGACGGCAAGTTACCCTTCACACGCCGTCGATGCGGAGTTTGACTGGCAACTGTTTAATTTTTCGTCTGCTAGAGTAATGTGATCTGTGATGTGTAATCTGCTATCTATGATAAAGTATTTTAACTATACCGGTACTGCTCATGTTGTAGTGTTTTTTGTGTTGTGTTGGAAATGTCTAGTGAAAAGAAATGGGTTTGGATATTAAAACGTTGTATTCGTTTTCATTCCCTGATTATAGATGGTGTTTAAAATAGTTTCTAAGATCACGGGTAGGAAGCAGCACTGCAGACTCAAGGGCGTGTAAAGGGTAATTGCCGTTCGAAAAGTCTGTTGCAGTTTTCGATCTCAAGTGGGTGTAAAGTGTAATTTTATCGAGTCTGCATGAAGTCTGCGTCAAGTCAAGTGTACTTGACTATTCGGATACGGCCTATATCTGTATCCTAGGAGATTTCTTTAGTAAATGAATCGAGAATTGTCACATTATACCAAAAATCTATCCTCTAGTGTTCACTCCGAACACGAATTTCGTATTTGATCCATGACTCGTGTTAACTTGATCTTTATCCATGCTCTATTGTTTGTGTTAAACTCATAGAAGAGACAATTTAATATGACTATGAACTTTAATTATAATATTACTTGTCTGAGCCTGATATAGTACCTAATAAAAACTAGGTGTTTACGATATAATTAATGTGATTTAGTTCTTTGTACATCTTTTAAAAATGGAGGAAGAATATATTATTGAGTTGGAAAATAAACAGAATATTCAATTAAAACAAGAGCAGGTATTTAAGCATGAAATACGAGCAAACAGGCCTACTTAATAATGAAATATTTAACTTATTTATGGTTGTATCCTAAATATTATTTAGAATACGTCGAGGGAAGCGTTAGTCGCTGCCACGTTCTTTTGTATTAGGGTGCATGACTAGAGGGGTGTTTGTTTTAATTTAGTACTTCCCTTTAAGAATACAAAACTTTACATTTCCCGCCATTTTTAAAAGTTTCAGTGGTATCTAAGCAAGATTTCTTATCCACTTACTAAATAGGGTATGAATGAGGAAGGGATACTTTTTGTGCTAATGTACATCCATTTGTATGAAGGGATATTTGAAAATCATGTAGGAACAATCGCCCTCAAATAGTGGCGTTGGAGCTTTGTTGTTATTGGCTGTAAGGGGAGGATCAAGGGGGAACCTAACCAATTTTGTTTCAAATTTTTTTAAAATTTATTATATATTTTACTGATGCTGTGTTGATTAGAAAGGGAAAAGGAGGTAATTCCATGTCCAATCAACAAGCCTTATGCCTGCTTCAGTGGCTGAATGGTTTAAGGCAGCGGTTCTCAAACTGGGGTACGCGGGCACATTTCAGGGGGTACACGACCAGCTCTCAAGGTAAAATTGACAAAATGACAAGTGACTTATGGAAAACCCTAATTGTTGGCTTTTACTGTTGTCTTGTTATTTCCATCCATCTTTTTCTCCTCTTTGCTCTCGGCTGGAGACCGATTTCTGAGAAATTTCAACCATATACTTGACACTTTCTACGTTAGCAGTTATCTTGCTTCTATTTAGAGTAATTTGAGCATCTTTACTGAACAATCATGACTTGGTGACATACTCTTTCTCTCTCAACAATATCTCTCAAACTCGCAACACAGTTGTAGATATATATTGCGGTGATGTTTATATGTTAATTTGTTCCAATCTATTTGTGTTTATGTAGTATATATCGGCCTATTCATGACAATGTGACTCAAACATATAATGTGTGTTGAGGTGGCTTTCCAAATGAAATTATCTTGCTCATTTGTATGAAATGAGACAAGAAGTTAGAGTTTTCCTCTGTGACAGCAAGTGTGAGTTTAGTGGCAGATTTACAAATGAGCAGTGGCTGTGCAGGCTAACTTTCGTGGCTGACATATTTCAGCGACTGAATGAGCTGAATTAAGCTCTGCAAGGTAAACACACAACACCCTTCATGGTTCATGACAAAACAAAAGCTTAAAAAAAATTTAAAAAAATAAACTTCAATTTGCAACAAAAGAAGTTGTGAAGGTAAAACTGTAATTCTTTCAGTCTTTAGACAATTTCTTAGAAGAAAATGAACTTGAGCTTCATGATTCTGTTGTCAACGACATAATAGATTGTCTGGGTTTGTTTGAAGACTTTGACAAATATTTTCCTGAGCATTTATGGAGCGAGTTCTGGATGCGAGACCAATTTCCACTCCAGTATACCAAACTTCTTTTCAACTAAATTAATTATTGAATGGTCCTGTGATGAAACCCTCTAATGCTGTCTCAAGAAAACTTCTTTGGCAGCATTTTGGTTGCAAAGACTGAGCAAGTTTCCTCATATCGTTGACCATGCAATCAAGTTTATGATGCCTTTCTCAACAACATGTCTCTGTGAGAGTAGTTTTTCATCCATGGGTACCTAAAAAATACGTACCGCAGGCTCATTTATAGTTAGACCTCCGCTTGTTAAATTTAACTGGACCAGACATCAAAAATAGAGCCAAGCCATTTAGCCACACCCTTCTTACTGAAAAACTTTGGGATTCATAATATATCAGCTCCAGAATTACAATTAAAAATTTTGATTTGAAAATATTGTGTTTAGGTATACTTTTTTTTAGGGCTGGGCCGATGCCGATTATTAATCCGATCATCGGCCGATTATCGCATAACCGGCGATTCCGATGATCGATGTTTGAATCTCCGATTATTTATGCCGATTATTCAAAATGTGTGGGTATATTTTAATTCCTAAAAAAATAATATTTTATCTCTGCTCTCTCGTATGTGATCTTTGAATAATTAGCTTGTTCTTAGCGACTTAGGTTTGAAATAAACAGCACATCCAACATTCCAAACAAAATATATCAAAATAAATATATTTACCATAAGTCTTTTTCCGATTTATGCACGTTATTAGAAATAAAAAAATACTCACAAGTAACAAATCTAATAATCATAAAATAAAATATAAGCAGATTGGTGTTGTTTAATTTCGATTTGTTAAAGATGCCCAAAAAATGAAACATCGGACGTAATAATCTCGCACATGCGCACATTTTGTTTTAAATGGAAACTGTTTTTCTTTTAATGCAAGTACAAAACTTTCCAGTGGCAGGGAATTTGTTTCGCTCATATCTCAATATGAATTTAATTAATATATATTAATATTTAAATTTTACATTTTCTTTAAAAGTAAATTAAAATAAGTTTTAAAGTCTTAAAAAAAACCCCACGAAAAATAACTTTCGTTGCACATTATGTTATTTATTATTTATTTTATCATATTGAAGTAGAGATGGGCAAAATCGTTCTTTTAAATGAACGATTCATTGTGTCTGGTTCAGTTCAATGATCCGTTCCATTTTGACCCATTCACCGTTTATTCGATTTTCTAAAGGTAGTTTTTATTTAAATGTAGTTAAAACAATGTAATTTTTCATTAAGATTATTTAAATTGTTATAAAAAAGATCGGATTACTGTTTAAAAATGGTGATGCCTTTTTATTATACTTTTTTTTTAAGAAACCACTTATTTCTATACGATATTAATATTTAGTAGTTAAATTATGATAGAATGCTTCGTAGAATCACAAAAACCTATGTTATGATATATAAAAATCACAATTCACAAAAATATTACGATTGTTAAAAATTGTTTAATATTGAAGCCATATTTTAATAGACATTGGATGTAAAAATTCCTATTTCATCTAAAAACAAAATAGATGTAAGCCTATTCTCCTTGTGTGCAAAAATATGTGTGCCTTGATTATATTTTATCATTAAAATTAAATTTAAATTTGCTGATTATGATCTGTCTTTGTCTAATGAAAGGGTCAGTAGGCCTATTTAATTATAAATGTGAACTCATATTGTAATTATCTAACATGTACCGGCATATTTACTATTTATTAATGTGATTTGTTTTTGTTTAATGATAGGTTCATTTGTCCTAACAATAACAATATAAAAATAATTAAACAACCCTTACACTTTAAAAGCTTCTATTTAAATGTTATTAAAACAAAACTATATTGGACATTATAAAACTAGTAAAAGTAACTTTTTTTTGCTTTAAGAGTCATTTTACTTTATACACTTATTAAAATTGAAAACAAAAATAATCGGCATCGGTGATCGGCCTAATCGGCAACAAATGATCGGCATCGGACTAATCGGCAAAATAGCTGATCGGCCCAGCTCTACTTTTTTTCTATATTTCTGAACGAATTTGTTAAGAAAATGGTAGTAAGACGCGATGCTAGTAATAAAAATAAGAAGAAGAATAAAATGTATACAATAAAACTTTCCTACAGACTTTTACAGTAAAATTATGTTTTTCTAAACTTAGCATTACGATTTTCAAAGATTATACTTTTTATCACCGTAGGTTGAAACTTGGTGGTGTCCAGTTATTGATAATGATGACTTTTGTAAACATCTGACAAATTTAATTTTATTCTAGTCTAAAGTTCTAAAGTTATAAATGAATGAATTGAAAAATGACACTTGTCACATGATTCGAACCCGGGACCTTTGACTTAGTGTGCCAATGCTCTACCACTGAGCTATCTGACAGGGATTCCCATGTCCAAGTGTCATTTTTCAATTTAGACTAGATTAAAATTAAGCTACGGCTCATGTCCGTAATTAGTAATCATTCATCTGCCGAGCTTTGCCTTTCATATATAATTAATTGTATAGCATTGCTTTCTTACATAAAGAGAACCTTAAATTTAGAAAAAAACATTAAATTTTCAGTGAATCGCAAATATTGAAATATTAATATTTGACGTTCTTATTAAGAGTTAAATATCAGATCTCCACCATTTTAACGCTCTTGATTCAAGCTTTAATAAACAAAATACTAAAAATGCATATAATCTAAACATGGGGTAAAATGTAGTGCTAGTTTTTTTTTAATATGGTGGATTTGAATTTGAATCCAAAAAATGTAAATTTAAAAATTTGAAAAAATTCAAATTTCAACTTGATGTCCTTAAGTATGTACTGTACATGCCATGCTTCCACTAGGAACGTTCATGGGATCTCAAGTTATTGATCGGTGAACCAATCGATGCAGACAGGACCATTTATATATGTATGCTCAGGCCTATATAATACAATCATAATTATTATTTTAATATTTAAGGGCAGTGTGGAAGGAGAACAAAGTGCCAGAGGATTGGACAAAATATATTAGAATAGCAATATTCAAGCGAAGGATATGAGGTGTTCAAACTACAGGGGCATAACACTGATGTGTCGATGTGGAAAAATGTATAAAAATATCCATAAGGGAGGGTGAGGAAAACTACAAGAGGAAGGTGGAGGGAGGAGTAGCATGAGTTCATAGAAAATATGTCGGTGATAAATCGAATATTTGAAATTAGGCACCTGATGGAGAAAATATGTAAATGACTTGGTGAGGGCTTTTATGAATGATTTATAGTCTAGACATAAATTCTAGAAAGAATTGGAGGAGGTGGGAGTTAAATTAGAATAAGGTAAATATTTTTTTAGCACCTTATCTTACTACCTGTTCAGGTTGTACATGAAATAAGTAATAAAAGTAAAGAGTATGTACTAAGTATGATAGTAACGTAAGTTCTGTAAATACTGACAAAGGGTGGAGTCGTTTCAACTAAAAAAAAGAAAATAAAGAAAAGTCAAGCAGAGGAGTGCCTTCTCACAACTGCTTTTTTTAATGGTAATAGAACGGGTAATGAATGGAGGGGTAAGGAAACTTAGAGAGGAAAAACTGAAAGCAGCGATGTTTGCTGATGACTTGATAGTATGGGTGGGTGGCAGGAACAGATACAAGAATGGAATAAGGAAGTGAAAGAGAGAGAGTGGGATGACATTGAGCATGGCTGATAACTAATTTATGTTAAGAAAAGAAGGCCTATAGAAGCTATATTGCTGGCTGGAGTAGATTTTAGAGCAGTAAAGAGTGTAAAGTACGTATCTTGGAAGCATGATTGAGGTAAACTGTTGAGTAAAGAATATCTAATGAAAATAAGGCAGCAGAGGGAGGTGTATATATGTTTAGATACTGCCATGGAAAAGATAATGGACCTGAAGTGTAAGGAGGTGTTAAATAGGGTGTACTCTGTACCCACAGTTACAAATGCGGCAGAATGAATATGTTTTCGCAAGAGTTGGTATAAAGGAGGTACATGATTAGTACTAGAGAAAGCAAGTGTGGAATTGTATGGCCATGTGATAAGGATGGAAAAGGAAAGGATCCCAAGGAGAATGTTTGAACTGACAGTAAGGTAAAAACTGCATGGTTGACCAAGAAGTGATGGAAGGAACTGGTAACAGCAAGTATGTGAGTGAGAGGAGAAGAATGAGTGCAAGTAAGAGAGGAAGAGCGGTGGAAGGATGAAGAACAATGGAGGTATTTTATTGAACTGACCTGGCCACACGGTGGAGATACTTGATGATAATGTACCTAGTTTTTAAATGTAATTTATTTAGTATACAAATGTAAAATTTATTCAAGCTATACCTACTAATATAATAATAAAAACAATTATTATTTTGCCAGCTTTTCTTTATGGGTGTCAAATGTGGTGTCTCACCTTACATGAGGGAAAAAAAATTAGGGTGTTCAAAAACAAGGTGCTAAGGAAAATATTTGGTCCAAAAAATGATGAGGCTACATAATGATGAGGTAAATATCCTGTACTCATCACAAGACATTGTTAGAATAATCAAGTCTTGTAGATTATGGTGGGCAGGACATTCAGCCCGAACAGGAGAATCTATAACCATGTTCAGAGTATTGAATGGGAAGACCTAGACGCAGATGGGAGGATAACATTAGAATGGACCTGAAAGAGATAGTGTGTAATGAGGTGGACTGGTTAGAACTAGCTCAAGATAGGGATAGGTGGGGTACTTTTGGGAGTGCAGCAGTGAATTTTTGAGTTCCTAATGCCATAGACTAAGTAATACCTAATAAAATAAAGAGGTTTCTATATTTGAAATTAGACTTAAAAAATATTTTACATTTTGCATTTAAAATTAATATTGTGATGTTTTATTTTTCCAGGTAGAATCTCACCTATCGAGAGATATTAATTCAACTCTACTAAAAGACTCTCATTACAATCAACCATCTAACATACAACTGGAAGATCTGGAGAATTACTTGAGTCCAATCAATGAGAAAGTTGAGGTATTCTATTTTATAAACTGTTGGACCCAACCTCCTTAAATATTCAAACTGTGCTTATGTGTATGTCAATAGTTTTGGATTCCATGGGTACAGAATATGTCCGAACGCATGAACGAGGTTCGAGGGAAATTAAAGCAGTCCTGGGGAAATTTGGGGCAGGGAAAAATCCAACAATTTTGTTGACTTTTGATACATTCTGGTTCTGATATGGTAGTTTCATTTGTATGAAAAACTAAGGCCGATGACACTCAACACCGACACTATCAGTATGTGCCACGGTGAGGTGAGACAGTGTCGGTGTAAGTACAAAGAGTTGCGGTGTCTAGGGGCTAAGATAATGTGTCAGAGTTCTAGATAAGAAGTCAAAGGTTGAGACAAGGGGCAAAGGAAAGATCTAATAACACAACCTGGCTAATGGCGTGATTGAGTGATGAGTCATCATTCACCTACCCTACTGCGGGTGTTTTGGTAGCTGTGGCAGGGGAGGGTAGGGAAGGGTAAGCGATGTTTTGTTTTAGTTTTAATTCAGTCACCTGTTATATTGTGTTCTAATTACACGGCAATGTGTGTGCAGTTTATTTAAACTCGTTAAATATGTATTGTAATGATTGTGTAGCCATAAAATTGTTTTTAGTGAACCTATTAAGTTTTTTACACTGTACAAAAGATAAATGTTTAAAAAAAGTTAGATGGTTTGGTGAAACAAATGTTTATTATGTCGACTGTGCTTATTGTAATGGCATGGCAGACGTGATAAACTCGGATATCACATATCTAATAAACATCCCCAAGAAAAACTTAAAAGTAAGGATCGAGGGAGTATTGCAAGTTTTGTAAAATGTAAATTAATGTGATCAGAAAATCATAGTCGTAAATAGCGATAGTATTTCCTCTAGTGTAGTTGATAGTGATAGACCTTGCAGTAACGAAAAAATGAAAAGTCTATGAAAATCAACAATTAAACCAAGGCCTCCCAGAATTACACTCAATTGTCTCTTACTTTCAAGATTTCTCCCACCTGATAATATCTGGACCCACAGCTACAGCTGAAACATTCCCCCAAATGACAGTAGGTTGGTATGAAAAGTGCCTGGAAAACTATTAAGAACCCTAATACTTCTAAATATTAGCTTATTACTTCTTACTTAATAACTTAAATAAATAAATTAAATGTTGGTACCAATAATCTTACTCGTATCAGTTAACAATTAACAATATGTAATGCACACAAGGAGATGGGAGAAAACTACATTTTTTATAAGGTAGGTATTATAAAGATAATTATTAAAATAGTTTTGAATTTTCCAAACTATGTATTAGGTAATAATCCTTATTCCCTTCAGCCTCTATAAAAAATTCAATGTTTTATTTTGAGTACTAAGGTTTTCAGGGAATTTTTTTGTTGGAAATGTTATGTTCTGGGGAAATATTGGATCTCTGAACATATTCTGCACCCTTGTTGGATTCTATTGAATAGTTTTCTTTGTAATTAAGTTGTGTATTAGACTAAATATTACTTAAAATTTAACTATCTACTATAGTGACTCACATTTACATTATCAGATCTAGTAATATAAAATAAGTAAAAATTACATAATAGGTATGCAAGATCTAGGTAGTTGTGTTTCATGTGCTGATTAAATTCTTCTTTGTATGACACATTGAATGGGCTGTTATAGCTTTAAGATTGTACCTACCCTCTCTGGCTGTGTTGAGCCAAAATAGATGGTGATGCTAATCTTATACAAACAAGTTCCTACCATCATGTTGGTAGACCTACATCGTTAAACCTATTGGTTTAACCTAAACCTATCCCAGCAGATAGCTCAGGCCGCATGCATACTTTTCCAAGAACTTAAGAGAGATAAGAAATGTATTGAAAATCGAACTGTGAGATGAGTAGGCGACTCAAGTTAGACTAGTCAACCACAAATAACAACATTACTATAGCTACGCTGATGATCAATAACATATTTTGTTATTTTAAATATCTATTACTACTGATTTTTCAAGTTTTAGTAAGAAGTAATAAGCTAATATTTAAAAGTATTAGGGTTCTTAATAGTTTTTCAGGCACTTTTCATACCAACCTACTGACATTTGGGGGAACGTTTCAGCTGTAGCTGTGGTCCAGATGATATCAGGTGTGAGAAAACATGCAGTAAATAATAAAATAGTTACGTCTCACTACCCCCTTCCCAGTTTGCGTTATATCAAGCTGTATTAGTTAGAGTAGTAGGGATGAGGAAGGTAGTAATGACTGGGTCTATATAAATGCGTCGATATTGATCTACCATAGGCATTGTGAAGTGAAGAAAATGCTAAATCTCTAAGACAAACCACTTTTGATTACTTAGTTTGAAATCCTGGTCAGGTCAAATTTTCTTAGTCCTATTTATTCCTAATGGTGCTAAAAATAAAAGTGGGTGTTGTGGAAAAAGACTGTGTTTGGGATCGTAAAAACATGCCTCCCTGTAGATGGGAATATCTGCCTTATTATCCTTCTATTAATATAATTATTTTAGTAGTAAGACGCAGAGCACAACAAATTAATGTACATTATTTAGAAATTTTGGAAAATAGGGGGATATTAACGGTACCCACGTTGCTGGTCGCATGCTCTAAGAAAACATCATTCTTGCAATAGGCTGTTTTATTGATGGCAGAGGAGGTCAGGGTTTGAACTCCAGAAGGGTATACTGACGGTTGTTTTCTTCTAAAAGGTTTTTTAACTTTCCCTCCATGAAACCGAAGGTGAATTTTTGATAAATGCCACTTTTATCATTACTATATATAGTAGTATATTGAAACAAATTAAATAACTCAACTTACCACCTAACATCTAAAATTCCCTTTGCTGGTGTGGCCACACAATATATTTTGTCAAATAAGCTAAACTGAGTTCTCGAAACTACTTGAGATGTAAATGAGAATGCAAATGGTTTTCTTTATATTTGAATTTTTCTTTCAATTTTATATTTTATTACTATTACTTTTTTTAGCACCGCATCTTACTACCCGTTCGGGTTGTACGTTTATTATTACTGTATCACCGCTTCTCCTATCTAATAGAAGAAGTGACGAATACAGCTACAAATATTTTTAATGGAGAATGGGAAAGATCAAACATAAGAGAATCGGTTTATTTAAATCTAAACAGATTGAAAGTAATACAAATGGTTTGACGATGAGATCATATACAAAACTTTGCTTTGTTTATTGACGGGAATTATATCTGTAACTTTAGACATTGTTGCCACATTTGGGAGCGTTAGGTGTGAAGCACCTAGGTTTGACCTGAAACCATGACAAGTATGTTTATGTCTATATTAGAAAGTGTGTAACTCGTTAAAGTAGGACAAACACATTCTAACACAAAGGTGCATCTGCCTCAACACAACAGCAGTTTAAATTGTAAGCATTTATTAATTTAAGGTTAAGCAACAATACATAACACCACTCCAGCAATAGTTAATGGCGAGCTACCAGGAATCTAGGCTGTAACGATACTATGGCCGGTCTATTCCTTATTAGTACTGCCTGGTCATTCAACTGTATATTTAAATATCAACACAAGCCTGAACACACACTATAACACCTGCAGACAGTTAAACATTAACTAATTCAAGCGAGCCTGAAGGGGACCGGACAAAATAAACAATAACACGTGGGCCACTACCTGGACAAGTAGTGTACCCACAAATTGAGCACCGTACATAGGTACAACATTAGAAAGATTAGAGACCCAACTGGGTCATGGAACAAAGCTAGAGATAACCTGATTCACACAATTTTTTGATCTAAAGATTTAACCTAGCCTGAACCTGGCCATACAGTGTAGGGCGTCTGGTTATTGCCCAGGTATTTAAGACTATGTCATATGGACATATAAAAACAAATCAAAAACTCTGACATTCAAAACCAAATCTTATGGACATAGAAAAATAGAGCATAAACCCTGACATTGAAAAATATGTCTTATGTACATAAATAAACAAGTCAGAAATGCTGGCATTGGAAACTATGTCTTATGGACATGAAAAACAATTCAGAAACTCTGACAAAGAATACTATGTCTTATAGACATAGAAAAACAATTCAGAAACTCTAACAAAGAATACTATGTCTAATGTTCATAGAAAAACAAGTCAGAAACTCTGACAAAGAAAACTATGTCTTATGGACATAGAAAAACAAGTCAGAAACTCTGACATTTCGGAAAGAGTAGGAGTACAGGGAGTACATGAGATAGTAGAGGAAACAAGACTGAGATGGTCTGTGTGTTTAATTAGGATATAAAAGGAGAGGGTTCTAAAGAAATGATGGGGATAAAGTATGTAGGAAAAATACACTCTTTCACTTTCTCATTTCATTCCTATGACTGATGTTTTCATTCAAGCGCGATTTGAACTTGACGGGAAAAATACCTACTTGCAAACCCCCAAAATTGATATTGCCTTGAAGCATAAGGTTAGTAAATAGATCATCTAGTTCCAAAATAAGTGATTTAAATATGACTAATCAGTATTTGATGTTACATCCTGACTTAAGATGTACATGCTATTGTTGGATAATAACAAAGGTCTCAATAAGCACTGCTTCAGAGTTCGGCCATTAGCAGACAGGACTCTAATACCGAATGCTCCCAGTTTGTTTAGCTACCGAAACCAACGCTATTCTAAAGACAGCAATTTTTTTTTAGTTGAGACCAGTATTCCTTTATTCTCCTCACTCGACTTTAGCTTACATATACAGTTAGTGATAGCACAGTTACACGTGGCTAGCTTAGTAGTTAGTGTTGTTACATTTACATATGACTAGTTCGTAGTTAGTGATGTCACATTACATATTAGTAGCTAGTGATAGCACAGTTGCACATGACTAGTTAGTAATTAGTGATGTTACAGTTACAAATTACTGGTACTATATAGTAGTCAGTTACTCCTACATTTCTAGTCTCATGCCGACTGTATCCATATCTTTGTTTTATTATTGTAGATTGAGACTGATCCATTATCAGGTATTGATGAGATTGTGAAGACTGAAGTTCAAACTTATGATTCCGTCCATGGAAGGTTGAGAGTATTCCAGATATTTGCACTTCAGATGTGTTAAAGGTTTGTATTATATACAGTAATAATAAAAATATAATAAGTGGTAAGGTAATGTCAAACAATATTAAAACCAGCCATCAGTGGTTGAATGGTATAAGGCGTCACTCTTGCAATAGACTTAACTGTAGATGACGGCTAAATCAGGGCTCAAATCCCAATTAGGTTTACCAAGGGCGGTATTTCATCAATTGTTTTCCACTTGCCTTCCATACAAATGTGGGTACACTTTCTATAAATTCAACTTTCCTCATCTCTAACACATTAGCCTAATCAGTAGCCTACATACCGGATTGGCCTGAAAACAAGCCGCAATTTTTTCCAAGAAACAGCTCTCATAAAACTCTAATGCGGCCTATAATCACACTCTTAGATAATAGACATTCAATTTTTTACCTATAGGATACGCATGTTGTTAAATCGATATATACATCGAAGTTAATAACCACCGCTTTTTAAAAATAGATGAACCTTGATAGTTGGCAAAATTATTTAAAAATAGATGAACCATAACAGTTGGCAAAGTTATTTAAAAATAGATGAAGAATGACTATCTTATTTGTGTGTACAATATTTGAGCCATAATGGCTGCGAAAATAAAATTAGTTTCTTCAGTGCATTCTATCAGCAATATATCCTTTTGGTAAAGGGAGCTTAAATATTTAAAGTTAGATTTTGTTTCACTATGTTCGTCAACATGTATTCTATTGTGAGAACAATAATTTAGTGTGTGTATTAAATTCAGAAGTATAACATGACGGATCATGTCGAGAAAAAAGCGTGTTTTAGCCAGGGAATTAGACATAGTTATGATGCCAATTTTAAATTAGCAATGATAAACTACACAGAAACTACAAGTAATAAGAAAGCAGGAAGAAAATATGGAATTGAGGAGAAGAACATACGTCACTAAATTTTATAAAAAAACAACAACTTAAGAACGCCATCTCAACACGAAAAACCTTTTGAGGACCCAAGCATGGCTGTAATCCCGAAATTGATGTGCATGTTCTTTCTTTTATAAAAGAAAAAGATGTGATGGATATTCAATAAGTTGTCATAATCAGATTGAAGGCACAAGAAATTGCAAGCGAGCTACAAGTGCCACAAAGGGAATTCAAAGCAAGCCTTGGGTGGTGCCGAAGATTCATGAGCAGAAGTGATCTGTTATTAAGACCAAGAACTTCTTTAGCGCAAAAGTTGCCCACTAACTACGCAGAGAAGTTGGTTAAATATCAACAATATGTAATTGGCGTGGATGAAAAGGGATTCAAATCCATTGTTGTTAAGACCACTGGCAATGGAAAATTGCGCATTACAGCTATGTTAGCTGTAATTGCTGATGGTACGAAGCTACCCCCATATGTAATTTTAAGAAAAAACCCTGTCCAGTGGAATCATTGTCAGGTGTCAAGAGAAGGGGTGGACGACAGCAGAATTAATGTGCGATTGCCCAACAGTCGTGTGGAATAGAAGGCCTGGAGCTCTTCTAAAAAAAAAAGGGCAATGCTAGTGTTGATTCATTCAAAGGGCATCTTACTCCAAATGTGAAAAATAAAATCAAGGCAACAAATTCAGATCTTGTTGTTATTCCAGGAGGTGTGACTTCACAACTACGAGTCCTTGATGTGGTTGTGAATAACCCCTTCAAGGACAACCTCCGAAAGGAGTATTAAGACTGGCTTTTGTCAGGAGATCACCCCCTAACCACCAGTGGCAAAATTAAGAAGCCTACGTTGAACCTGCTTTGCAAGTGGATATTAACTTCTTGGGGAAGGATATCTGCTGAATCCATTGTCCACGGATTTAAGAAATGCTGCCTATCCAATAAGATGGATGGCACAGAAGATGATATTTTGTGGAAGGACCATGCAGAAGAGACCAATTAGAGTGAAGAAAGTGACACTGATTAAAGAAGTGATGAATAATTTTTCATTCCTCTCCAAGTGTCTCATTGCTAGCCTATTTTTGTCAGTGATGACATTTTAAGTGTATCATTAGTTTTTTTAATTTCCAAGTGATCTCATTTTTAGTATGAATAACTTACCCTTTTTTCCCAAGCAATTTAATTTTGAGTATGAATAACTTTTTTATTTCCAAGTGACGTCATTTTAAGTGTAAATAGTGTGGGTTTCTTCTCTGAAAGTGATTTTATATATTTAAGTAACCTAATTTTAAGTGTAGGCACCTACCGGTAAATAATTTTTCTTTTCGAATTATTTAATACACAGTGATCATATTTAAGTGGGAATATTGTTTTTTTCTCTGAAAGTGGTTGAAAATTTGGGGTGCGGCCTATATTCAGGCCAATACCGTATACATGTAACCTGAAAAGGTAAGAAGACATATTGCCTAAAAGAAATGTAAAATCATCTAAAATAATGATAATTAAGTACAGTAAGTCAAAATATATTTTGTGTTCAAGCCATATTCACAAATCATAGTACCTATCAAATTAGGTAGTTAATAAATGACATTGAATACAGAAATAATTTTTAACTAAGTGTGAAGAGAATAATTTATTGTTAATTGCCAAAGATTTAATTTCTTGTCAAGTTGCCAAGAACAAAGCAAGGCTTAATTTTTCAGTTTCAATATCTTTTTCTAAGAAAGACTATCATAACCTACTAGCTTAAATTATAAATTAATTGAACCTAAGTATAAAATATCATAGCGACATTCAAGGTGCACAGAAGACATCAAACCTTCCTGAAGAACATGAATTATAAAAATAAAATATAAAGGAGAATATTTAAAAATATATATACAGTCAACTCTCGATTCTACGACCCCGGGAATAGCGTCCCTCTCGAAGTAACGACCCTTTTTTGGGGAACCGTGAAAAATGTGGAAAAAAAGGTTGAAAATTTTAAGGAAATCGGCTGTAAAATATGTTTGTTGCATTTATTTAGGTCGCTGCATTGCAATTATCTTTGTGAGCGCTGTATTACTAGTAACTGGTATGGGTCAAGTATAAAAATAGATACCACCCCATCAATGCCAGCGAATAGCACATGACTCTGTTCACCCCCTCCCACAAGCAAGACAATGTTTCCCCACTCATGACTGCCGCTATATCACGCGCCAGACTTGTTGCCATTGTTACTTCGATTTTCAATTTGATTTGAATGGTTTGATTTTGTGAACGATTTTTGACGACCCACGCTATTGTTTTTGTCATTGTTATTTCGATTTGGTTACGTTTTTGGTTTTATTTTGTGAACGATTTTTGACGACCCACGCTATTGTTTTTGCCATTGCTATTTCGATTTGGTTACATTTTTGGTTTTATTTTGTGAACGATTTTTGACGACCCACGCTATTGTTTTTGCCATTGCTATTTCGATTTGATTACGTTTTTGGTTTAATTTTGTGAACGATTTTTGACGACCCACGCTATTGTTTTTGCCATTGTTATTTCGATTTGGTTACTTTTTTATTTGATTTTGTGAACGATTTTTGACTACCCACGCTATTTTTAAAAATTTGATACGAACTTATAATTTCGACAAAATGAGTGGAAAGAGGACCTTCTTGACGCTCATTAAGAAGTACCAAATCATCCAGGAAGTAGATGAGAAGAAGCTTACAAAGACGGAGATTGCGCGGCGGCATGGCATCCCGAAGTCACCACTTTTCACGATTCTCAAAATGAGAGAAGAAATTGTGAATGCAGTGCAGAAGGAAGGCCACAATGTAAAGGCCAAAAATTTGAAAGGAGCGATGCACGCGAATCTGGAGCAGGCTATGCTGCCAGCATAGAGCGCAAAACGTGCCTATAAACGGACCGATATGCAGAGAAAGCCCGATGAATTTGCCCTGAGTTTGGGTATAGAAAACTTTATAAGTGTTCAAGCGGGTGGCTAGAGCGTTTTAAAGTGCGTCACAGAATATCCAGCCATAAGGTCGTTGGTGAAAGTGCATCGGTCGACCCAACACCGGTGAGGGAGTGAATACCCTTGCTCCAAAACATCCTTAGGCGCTATCAGCCCCAAAATGTGTACAATGCTGATGAGCTGGGGATGTTCTACAACCTCATGACAGATCGCACTCTTGCTGTGAAAGGGGATAATTGCAAAGGTGCGAAGAGGAGCAAGGAGCGCCTCACCGTCCTTCTGTGCTGCAACATGGACGGCAGCAATAATATGAAGCCCCTCGTGATCGGGGAGTTCAAGAAACCCCGGGGTTTCAAGGGCAACATCCTGCCTTGTGACTATGATTTTAATAAGAAGGCATGGATGACCTCGGGGGTGTTCACGAGGTGGCTTCAAGGATTCGATTCGAAGATGGACGCTGCAAATAGAAAAGTCGTGCTCTTCGTTGACAACTGCCCCGCACATCCTGTTCTCGACAAACTTAGGAACATCGAGCTGGTGTTTCTGCCAAAGAACACCACCAGCATGCTTCAGCCCCTGGAACAGGGAATAATCCAGCAAGTAAAGGTGAAGTTCCGCGAGATGCTTGTGCGGAGTATGGTGTGGACTCTTGACATGGGCAAGGAGGTCAAAAAGTGGGACGTGTTCAGGGCCATGGAAGGAATCGTCGCCAGTTGGAGGGCCGTGAGACCGGCGGTAATCGCCAACTGCTTCCGACACGCCCACTTTGTCCTACTTGTTGATAAAGAGGCTGCCGTCCGTGTGCTTCCCGCCGCTGCCAGCGCCGAAGAACTAGACGACCCACCGCCAGTGGACGTCAATTCTCAGCCAGGCCCCTCCACGGAACCACTGCCTGGCCCATCAACAGCACCTTCGTCTGCGCCCCTGACTTTAACTCGGCCGTGCGACGAAGAAACGTGGCAGAAATTAGCCCCAGACTACACGTATGAGGAGTACATAGCAGCAGACGATGACATTACAGTTTGGGGCACCCTCGACGACGCTGATATAATCAGGGAGCATCAGGAGTCCATCAATGAAAAAGAAAAGGAAGAAATGGACGAAGAGCCTGAAGACATCCCCACAACTAAAAATATTCTGAAAGCCGGGGATGTCTACTCAAGAGCACTTAAGCGCCAGGGCGCTAGTGAAGAGCTGTGGTCACAGTTATATAATGTGAAAGACTTCGTTGAGAAAACTGGCGCTAAGAAGAAGCAGGCCTCCATAATGGACATCTTCAAGAAATAGGTAGGTTTTTTTTCACATGTTGTCTAAAAAATGTAATTTTTGCTTATGAAGGTCGAAGGTGGAACAAAATCGGTTAAAATTCCAATAACGACCCCTTCGAAATAACGACCCTTTTCCAGGGAACCGTGAAAGGTCGTAGAATCGAGAGTTTACTGTATATAAAAGCAAGGAAAGAAATCTGGATACAAGATTAACTAAAATATAAATAAAGAATTAAGAAGCAGAAAAATGCAGAAGTGTAAATAAATTGTTTACAATAGCAAATGAAAGATTATCGGTACATAAGGATTTGCAAATGAATAATTAGCAGACAAGAGTATGCGACTTAGGCCTACAAAATAGAGGGAAAAAATGAAAAGATGATGCAAACAACCTTCTAATTAAAATTTTAGAAAGCAAAATGTCTTTTGTAATATAATTATTTGATTTACAAATGCCTTAAATATAATACACTTCACTTATGTAAATTTTAAAAGTTAAGTTGAATGTATAACTTAAGAGGGGGTGCTAGTGAGCGTGAGTTTAGGGCAGTATTTTTGAAGTTTTTATAACATAAACATTTGTTGGCCAAAATAAATCAAATTTTTCTTCTATAGAAACATATAGTTTAGTTTTCTGCATATGCTAATCTCAACAGTTCTTGAATATCTGCCAAGGGTGTTCTGAAATTTAATGACAACTTTTCCTCTTCATTTAAAAAGTTTGTCACCAAATGCCACTGTGCTCATGACAGATATTCAACAACTGTTGAGATTATCATGTGCAGAAAACTAAGCTCTATCAGTCTATATAAGAAAAATTCCATTTATTTTGGCCAAAAAATATTTATACTATAAAAACTGCAAAATTAATGCACTAAACTCGCGATCACTAGCACCCCACCTTAACTGCCTTTTTTTCCCCCGAACACATCTCTAATCTATTTTACAGATGACCCACTAATGTTTGAAACTTAAATCTTGTGTCTAAAGTGTTTTCCCTTTACTTTTCTTACTTACTTTCTTTCTATAGAGAAAGTATTGTAATAGCATTCCCTATGTACGAGGAGTGTTTTTAAGTAAAGGCCGTTTTTGCAATAAAATAAGAACTAATACATATTTTTGGGGAATTTTTTTTCATCAGATTTGACATAGGCCAAATGTTTAAATAACAACAGAAACTATCATGAGATAAGTTTTTATAGACCCTCGTCATAGAAGCCTTCTGCCAGTGAGGAAAGCCATTCCTGAATCGTCATTTTCATTTTGTTGTTGGTGTGGAAATGCTTGCCCATATATTTTGAAATCTTGCATGTTTATTCGTTTGCGCATGTGCGCTGACAACAATAAACACAGCTGTTTATTGTCTGACCTTGACGAAATTTTGTCTCACAATCCAGAATAAACGCCGCTGCCTGCTGTCTGCCGGAATGTTGTTGCTGCATGACAATGCGAGGCCCCACTCTGCTGCTCAAACACAAGCTCTCATTGAATTTTTTTGGCTGGCAGCAATTGCATCACCCCTATACAGCCCTGACCTTATGCCTAGTGACTATACCATCTTTTCCTGCATCTGAAAAGGTTCCTCGCCGGTAAGCATTTCCACACCGACGACAAAGTGAAAACGACTTTTCATGAATGGCTTTCCTCGCTGGCTGCAGACTTCTATGATGAGGGTCTACAAAAACTTGTATCCCGATACGACAAATGTTTGAATAACAACGGAAACAATGTTGAAAAGTAGGTTATGTTATGTCGAATCTGATAAAAAAAATATCCAAAAATATTTTGTACCTATTTTATTGCAAAACGGGTCCTTATTTAAAAACATCCCTCATATGTTGGCTGAATCTTAATGTATATTTAGCCTATATCCTGTGTACACAAAATAGTTTACATAAAGTATGTGTCTTGAGATTTGTCCTCCATGCTGACATTGAACTAATTGGTGGATTTTGTCCATACTTGGAACACACATGGGTCATTACATAATCAAATCAACAAACTTTTATTGTGTCCTCTAGTTTTTGTAAAATTTGGCCAAGCTATTTGCACTAAAACAGTGGTGGTTTGTGAGACACAATTAGACAATAAAGTTTTCAGTTAAAAACCGAACAATCTTTTTATTCCAATACCTTTTAAATAAGATAATTGTTCCTTGCGATATCGGCAACATTACTTACCAGATGTACACTCTAACTATTAGGTGACCAGCCAAAATTAAGGTGCGCATGCATGTGGTTAATTTCAAGTCCGACTTTGCAAAACATTAGTGCAGCGAATCTCTGAAAGTGCTTTGCAAGAAGCGGCTGTTGGCATTAACAAATAACAAAACAAGGGTTAAATATTTACTATTTAGAAAAAGGACTGGTGAAATGAGGGTTTTCATAGTTCCCGAAACTAAGATAGTAAATTACTTTTCAGTGTAGTAATTAGTGAAAGATTAAAATAAGTAAGGCGAGTATAAGAACCACCCTTATTACGTTCCAATCATTAAATTTCAAATTGAAGTAAATGGGGAAGAGGGGTTCCCACAAGATTCCTAATTGAAAACTATTAGGACTTACACTTTTTGGTGTGATATAAAATATAAACTTTACTTGTAAGTCAATTTAGTCAATCCTGGGGAATTGAATGATGTCTTTTCATATTGAATTTCAAAATTAAAGTCCGGGAAATGGAAGAGCTCGCATTTAATACAACTATTATAAAAAATACTTTTCTATGTGGTTTTTTACCCCTTATAACATTTATAACCTTTTTATTTCTATCAGATTTACTTTTTTGCCATTTTTACCATTTTTTTCTTTTCCCTAATTATCCTATTTTCACTTATCAACTCTCTTTAAAAAAAAATCTCACATTGGATTCAATTTTTTCACTTTTTCCTCCTTTTTGATCTTTTTACCTTAAAAAATTTAAAAGGTGTAAAAGTGCAAAAAAAGAATTAAAAGTAAATATAATTTTTTTTTTCAATATAGAAAAAAAGGTTACAAAAAGGGTGAAAAGTGTTAATAGCATTAAAAGGGTAAAATGAGCACAAAAAAAGGTTAAAAGAACAAAAGGATGAAATATAAAATGTAAAAAGTTCCATAAGGGTAAAAAAGGCCAAATGTGACTAAATGGAAAAAAGGGTAAAAAGTGTTGAAAGTTTAAAAAAGAGCAAATAGTGCAAGATAAACAGAATATTTAAAAAGTGGTAAAAATATATTGTATGTACTTTGTACCCTTTTTGCTCCTTTGTACATTAAAATACATTTTTTCCCCTTATTGTTCTTTTTACCTTCCTCGAGGTAGACCTAGACTGGTGGGAGCTGCAGAGGAAGTATGTGGGAGGACAAGTAGTTCCTGATGGAACGACAGGGTGAAGGAAACAATGGAGGAGGAGAATAAAGCATTCAAACGAAGTTTTAAGAATAGGAATAAGGGAACACAGAAAGAATATAGGGAGAAGAAGAAAAGAGTGAAGGTAGTTGTAGGGGAAGCTAGGAAGGATTGGATGCAAAAATGGACAGAAATGCTGGAGCAAGACATGAAAGGAAGTAAGAAACAGTAGGAGAGAGAAGACAAGAAGTTAGAATGATAGATGAATAAGGAAGAACGTTGAAGACAGGAGAGGAAGAAAAGGAACTATGGATGAGATATTTTGAGAAAATGTTTAACCTGGAAGAGGAAAAGAATGAGAGTGAAACAGAGGATCAGGTAGAAATAGCAAAAAAGGAGGAAAGAGGTCCAACATGGAAAGAGGTGGTCACATTAAAGAGGATGAAACAAGGGAAAGTGCCGGGTGTGATGGAACTGACTCTGGAAATGATAAGAGCAGCAGTAGAAGTAGGTGTACACTGGTTACACAGGGTGCTATAGTGGTTTGGAAGGAGAAAAAGGTACTGAATACTGGAAAAAGGGAGTTATAATACCTATTTTCAAGGAAGGAGACAGGAGGAGCTGTACAAATTTTAGAGGGATAACGCTGATGTGCCAGTGTACAAAAATATATGAGAAGATATGGAAAAGAGAATAAGAAATAAAATTAAAGGATGGTTGAGAGAAAAGGAGCATATTTAGGGAACAAAGGTCTACAATAGACTTAATCTTTGCCATTAGACAGCTGATGGAAAGGAGGTATAAATATGGGAAAGACTTGGTAATGGTATTCATGGATGTGGAGGAAGCATATTATGATATCGCGGATAGAAATAAAGTTTGGAAAGTGATGGGAGAGGTAGAAGTGGAAAGAGGAGTTTAAATGAGAGTGAAAAGCATGTATGAGGGTAACAGGAGTTATGTTAAGACGGAGTGGTTCCAAATAAAAGATGGAGTGAAGCGGGGGAGTGCCCCTTCACCATTATTATTTGTAATGGTAATGGAAATGGTCATGAACAAAGTGTCAGGAAAACTCGAGGAGGAAAGAATGAAAGCCATGATGTTTGCTGATAACTTTATGGTATGGGGGAGAAGGAAGAGGAAATACAGGAACAACTACAAGAATGGAATGAAGAAGTGAAATAGTGTGGATTGAAATTTATCATGGCAAAGTGTGAAGTGATGGTAATGACAAGGAAGAGGGTAAGGCCTAATATAACTATAAGGTTGGATGGAGTAGAGATAGGAAAAGTACAGAACATAAAATATCTTTGAAAGGTGGAAGTAGAGAGGATTTAATGAGAAGAAAACAGCAGGGAGAGTTGTTCTATAAGTGTGTAAGAGACCTGCTATGGAGGAGAGAAGTCCCCTTGAAGTGTAAGGAAGTGTTGTACAGGGCGTGCTTTATACCCATTGTCACATATGTAGCAGAAACATGGACAGTGAATGTAAGAAAGACTTGGCAAGTGGAGGCCATGGGAATAAGTTTGTGAGGAGCATATTAGCTGTCATGAGAAACAAGATTAGGAATGAAGTTATCCGGAAAAGAGTTGGTGTACAGGGATTAAATGAGATAGTGGAGAAAGCAAGACTAAGATGGAATAGGCATGTATGAGAATGGAAAAAGATAAGATGCAGATGAAAATGTAGGGAATGAAGTATGTAGGAAAAAGACCGCAATGAAGGCCAAGAAAGAAATTGGAAGAGTGTTCAAGTGTGCGGAGAAGAATAGAAGAAATTAAAGGAGGAAGAATAGAGGAAGATGAAGGCATTTTACTAAACTGACTTGTCCACAGTTTGGAAACATGATGATAATGATGATCTTCTCCGTTTTAGGCTTTTAATCCTTTTTACACTTTGTACCATTTATAATTAACATTACAAAAATTTATTTGATTTACTTTCTACCATTTTTTTTTCTTAAACTATTGTTCCCAGGTAAATTTTGGTACTTCATGCTAGTATTTAAAATATTTACTTTTGGTTTTCTTAATTTTTCAACATTTCCCAGCGTTTGAAAGTACAAATTTGGAAATGTCCCAATTAAAAAAAAAAGTCTATGGGAATCTTAGGTTAGTGTTACATCGATATTTATATTAAATACATGACTAGCAAACTAAACTTTTTAGAATTTCTTTTAATAGCTTCCCCAAAAAATAGGAGAGTGGGAGTTTAATTATCAAACAAGTAGCTTCATCTTGAAAGGCTGAAGCACCGTATTATAAAATTATAAGAAAACCTAGATTTTCAGCCCTCTTAACGCTATCTAAACAGAAGTTATACATGACCAAATCTTACAAAAATTGGCATAAATTGATATAAATCCTTATGATTGACTGTGAAATGATTGTATGAACTCTATAGAGCTCAAATTTGGCTCATTTTAAAGATTTATTACTCTCTCCGAGTCTGTTGGTGTGGCACTAGTTAGGTAGACATTACCAAATAAGTAATTTATAAATTCACTGGTACATATGTCAGCAACTCTGTTGACTTTGTCCTAAACTTTGATCCTACTGTTGCTAAAGATTCATGGTTCTATGTGGTACATGTCAACACGTCTTGTGTTCATTCCTCGTACACATACATAGACATTCTCACTCTCATACCTACATACAAACATACATATATACACTCACACAACCACATAATATATTTAAATATTGTCTACAAAAGAAAAGATTTGTAAAATAATGGTTACTACTGTAAATAATGCTTTTAGTAAATTATTATATGAATGGTATGAGGGGAAAAGGGGGAGTCACACTCCACAAATTTTCCAGGGCAACAACTTTTATATCTCAAACCCTGCAAATAGACTACTATTTTGTTTTACTATTTTAAATATGACAGAAAACTGTTCTAACTATAACCTAAAGTTCATTAGAAAGTGTTGTATTTACTATGCATACCTTATTGGTAGGGACATGCAAAATTTGCATTTGCGATAAAACAAATTTTTACAGAATTCTACTGTTTTCGCGCAAATAACACAAATCTAAGCTTTTTTTCTAAATAAACACAATTTTATTGTAATTTGGCAAATACCAGATCATGAAATATAATTTTCAGGGCGGTAACACTGGTGATAGAACTATACCAGGCCTCCGTTTATATGAATAGTATCAGTTTTTACTTGTTTTATAGGTATAAAATGGGTCACAGAAAAAAAATGAGTGTTTTCAGGATATTAAACCTTTTTTTTTTATCTAAGGTTAGCATTAAAAATCATGATTTCTACTTTTACACATTACAATATCTAGATTCAATTCTTTGTTTACAGCCTTTAAAAAATTTCACGCTAGGTCCAAGCAAGGACATTAATATAAATGTGTGTGTGTTGTGTATATAGTGTACCTTGCTACAGGCGGTCGTGTTTGGCAAAATTATATCTTCTTATTTTTATTCCCTTCTCCTTATTTGATAGTAGTTTAGTCTTCTATGACAACAAGTTTCGGTGTTTTATTGTTTGGTCTAAACCTTAAGTTGATAATCGATTATTTCGATATTGCTATTTGTAAGACTCGAAGGTAATGTTATTGATATATCGAGTTTGATATTACTAAGCGTGAGAGGTTTTGTGTGTATTTATATTAGATTTTTCTCTGCATATGTTAATAAATAGTTAAATACACAATGAATGAAAAATGTAGATAGTTCTATCCTAGTTTTTTTTTAATGAATACTAATTCGACTCATATTTACGTAAATAATAACATCACTTTCAGCTTATAATATCATCATTTTTGAGAAAAATAAGACCACTTTTCTCCTAAAAATAACCTCACCTTTTCATGTCCCTACTTATTGGTATATCAAAGGTTACAAATCATCTAGTTCTATATAACAATAAATCCCCACTTTGGATATACTTCTGTATGTTCACTTTCACTTTCATTCCATTCCACTTCCACAGATCATCACTTCTCTAGCTACATCCCTAAAACTAACTTCTTGTTCTACCGTTCACCCCTTCTTGCTTCTTCACTTTAATATCTTACGACACCTTCACCCTTAAAAAATTTCTGATCCATAACTACCATTCCAATCTTCTTGGGCATGCACCACGGTGTTGACCGTCTCAACAGAGGTTCTGAATCTTTTTCTTTGTTAGTTGACCTTTGAGTTGCCGGTTTTGTCTGTTGAAAGGATGTTTGGGGTCTCTCTTCCAGGGGACTTGCTAGTGGTTGATTTATCTGGTGACTTCCTCTGTAAGCTAGCAGGAGGACTTGTTGCTGGTTGGTGGATTATTTCCTAAAAAGTTGCTTGTTGTAAATCTGATAATTGAGTGGTATCCTCTACATATCTATGAAGTTCACTTGTTCCTATTTCCGAGCTGTGGAGATGATATGCACGCACAAACCTAAATTGTCCCTTTACCACAGCCAAGTACGTCATTGGACTAATTACACTTCTAATTGCTCCAGGCATCCATTGAACCTGTTCACCCCTTACACTGTTGATTAATACCTTCTGATGCCTTACAAAACTGCGACTAGGTCCTCGATGACGATCCGTACTCATCTTTATCTTCTCTAGCTTTGACTCAATATTGTGAGCCAAGCTTGGTTTCAAGAGTGAAAGTCTTGTTCTTGGTTTATAGCCGAGGAATAATTCCGCTTGAGTCTTTGCTGTAAGTGTATGTGGTGTATTACGGTAGGCAAAGACAAAACATTCTATATTATGCTGTATACTTGTTCTTTCCTTATTCCTTTCCTCTTGCAGTACCTGTCTAGTTAGTCTAATTATATGCTGCTAAAAGGATCGCCCAGCTGTTGTACTCTCGCTGCTGCCATTACAGGTACCCACCCCTCTTGTAGCACTTAACATTGATGTAAGTGTCTTATGATCTGTTATTAGTTTAAAGGACATACCAAATAAGTATTTATGGAATTTTTTTATAGCTGAACACTAAAGCCAAAAACTCTTTTTCTATGTGTGCATAGTTCTGTTAACTTAAGACAACGTGTGTGACCCAAAAGCTACAGGTCTTATGGTACCATCTTCCATAATATGAGAGAGCACCCCTCCTACTCTGTATTGACTAGCATCACACGTCACTTGAATTGGAAAATTTAGCTTATATGGTACCAAAGCCTCACTTTTTATTAATAACTCTTTACTTTTTTCAAAGGCTGACTGACAGTATCCCAATTTCATTTTGATTTAGATTCCAATGATTTGTATAAGGGGATGCTAAATTATATAAGAATCTACCATAGTAATTTATGAGTTCAAGATATGCCATGAATCTATTGACATCACTGGGTATTGGTGCATCCAATATCGCTTTGACAAGTTCATCCGATGGATTGATACCATTCTCATCAAGTTTATGTCCCAAAAATACTCTACTAGTTTTCAAGAATTCACATTTTGACAAATTAGGCTAAATTCCATATTCTTTTAGTCTCTGTAACAACTTTTTTTGTCTTCTTGTAGGCAACCACCCTGTCCCTACCTACTACCAGTATGTCGTCAAGGTAACAATGAGTATCTTCCAGTCCCTGTGTCAAACTATCCATGCATTGTTGAAAACCTTGTGCTGCCACTGCTATCCCATAAGGGAGACGTGCAAACCTATAAAGTCCTTTATGAGTGTTTACTGTAAGGAGTGGATGTGAGCATTCTCCCACCTCTAACTGTAAATATGCTTTGCTCAAATCAATCTTGGAGACAACTTTACCTCCTGAGATACCAGCGAAAATATTTTCAGGTGTTGGTAGAGGATGGTGTCACTTTTAATGTATGGTTTCAAAGTCACTGCATAACCTTACTGCCTTACTATTGGGCTCTGCCATACACACTAGTGGTGTCATCCATTTTGTCTGTGTAACTCGAGATATTATTCCTGCTTTCTCTAACTCCTCCAACTCTTTTCCACTTGTCCTCTAATCGCATACGGAACCGGTCGGGCGTTGCATTATACTGGGGTCGGCCCTAATGGTTTTTCAAACAATGTTTTGTGTTCTTTAAGTCATTTCTCATATGTATACATACACTTTTCTTCCTGTTAATCACCTGCGCTACTGAAGACTAGTCAATTTCTAATACCTTGAGCCAGTTTCTTCCTAATAAAGCCTGCGATCTTGTAGAACCACCCTTTACCACTACAACCGGGAGTTGTACGGTTTGTCCCTTGTGTGATATTGTCGCTTGGAACTCCCCTTTTACTTGAAGTGGCTGTTCTGAATATGTTTTAAGCTTTAAAGGTGTCAGACTTTATTTATTGTGTGAAAATTGGTTACCATACAATTTTTCGGAAAATATGGTTACTACAGCCCCACCTACCATACTCACAGGTTTCTTGTTCACTAACCTGTTCATGTCCATTGTTCCTGGATATTTTATATTAATCACATGTATATTACACAAATCCAAACTGTCCTCTTCTACTTCTGGTTCTACTGCTTGCACTTTACCAGCACTTTTACACGCCAATTTCAAATGACCCACTTTTCCGCACCTATGGATTCTGTTATTTTTGGAGAGAAAAAAACTGTTTGCGGAATGATTATTTCTACCACAACGATAGCATGAATACACTTTATACCTCTCCCTTGTCTTGTCCATATGTTCTGCTCTCGGTATAACTCTCGGTTGCCTGCACCCTTCAGCTCTATACAACATGTATACATCGTCTATACAACTTGATCCTGGCTGACTATGAAACACTTTCACTTGACGATCAGCTTCCTCTAGACACAGTCCTACGTTTAATGCCTCTTGAAATGTTATTTACACTTCCGCCATTAACTTTAGTTGAATCTCTTGTGATAGCAAACCACTCACTAACCTATCACACAAAGCTTTGCCTAGAAACGCTCCATAGTTGCATGAAGCCGCTATATGTTTACTTTCCATGGCATATTCCACAATACTTTCACCTTCTCTTTGAAACCTATTTCCTAACCTCATTCTCTTGGCTATAATGGATTTTCTAGGAGCTTAATGTTGTTTCATCACACTAACCAACTCCACAAATGTTTTTGAAAAAGGAAGATCTGGTACCAACAAGTTTTTTTTAAACTTTATATGTTTTTGGTCCGATCATTATGTACCAAAAAATACAAATCCAATCTTTCCAAATAACTCATCAAGTCTTCCACCTCCTCAATAAACTCGTTAAACCTTGTTGCCGCCATCATAATTGCTGTGAAAGTTTCACTCGTCACCTCACTAAGGTTGGTTTATTGTGATTTTCCTCGTCGCCACTGTTGTATTTATTACTCATACCTTATTGGTATATTAAAGGTCACAAATCATCTAGTTCTATATAACAATAAATCCCCACTTTGGATATACTTCTGTATATTCACTTTCATTCCATTCCACTTCCACATCCCGAAAACTAACTTCTTGTTATCCCGCTCATCGCCTTCTTGCTTCTTCACTTTAATATCTTATGACAGAAAGCTCTCATGATTGTCTAACAGGTGGCAGCACAAACTCAATTTGAGTTAAAATTAGACTTTCCCGCTTTTCCCCTTCCACCCCTTATATGTAATCTTATAGTTTCAGGTGGAACCAGATTGTTTGGATGATTCTCCTGAAGCGCAGGCATGTGACGAACATATGCAACAAGAGTCACTTCTGAGTGCGCAAGAACCTATTATAAACATACATAATATACCTGTAAATACAAGTTGTCTCAAGGATATGTTGTGTTCAAACAAATATTTAATGTTGGAAAAAAATGCAACACAAAATCAAAACTACAAAGATGATTCTAGAATTAAAACATCAAACTTAGAAATCGTTCAAAATGAAAATATAAATATATTAGCAAGCAAAGAAAATAATGCAATCCATAGAAAACAAGGTAAACATCACAGTAAGAATAGAAAGGAGTTTTTAACTAAACATACCAACAATCATATGGTACACAGATCATACAAATGTTATAGGTGTTTTAAGATTGTCATCAAGAGAAGTATTCTGACAAGACATTCCATTAATCATAATGAACAAAGACATTACAAGTGTCAGAAGTGTTTCACCAAAAATTACCATTTGACAAAACATTCTCTCATACAAAATATAGATAGACCTTACAAGTGTCAGAAATGTGATAAAGGTTTCACCAGAAATTATGATTTGGCAAGACATTATCTTAAAATACATAAGATAAAACCTTACAAGTGCCAGGAATGCGAGAAATGTTTCACCAAGAATAGACCTTTGACAAAACATTCTCTCATACATAGCATAGATAGACCTTACAAGTGTCATAAATGCGATAAAAGTTTCACCAAAAATAACGATTTGGCAAGACATTCTCTCAAAATACAT
The DNA here is from genome assembly GCA_033556935.1 of Timema podura. Lineage (NCBI taxonomy): Eukaryota > Metazoa > Arthropoda > Insecta > Phasmatodea > Timematidae > Timema > Timema podura. The sequence goes on along the minus strand of JAVRXN010000013.1, from coordinate 56,509,724 downwards.
AATGTAAATAAACCTTACAAGTGCCAGGAATGCGAGAAATGTTTCACCAATAATTATGATTTGACAAGACATTCTCTCATACATGATGTAAATAACCCTTACAAGTGCCAGGAATGTGGGAAGTGTTTCACCAAGAATTATGACTTGACAAGACATTCTCTCATACATAATGTAAATAACCCATACAAGTGTCATAAATGTGATAAAGTTTCATCAAAATAATGATTTGGAAGACATTCTCTCAAAATAACATAAAAGTAAATCGACCTACAAGTGCCAGAATGCAAAAGTGTTTCATCAATAATACCATTTGAAAAGACATTTGCTCACAATAAAATAAAATATACCTAAGGAGCCTGAAAAAGTGTTTGATCAAAAACTACAATTTTAAAGACCATTCTCTCAAATACAGTGTAATTAAACCATTAAGTGCCAGGAATGTGGGAAGTGTTTTCACCAAGAATTATGACTTGACAAGACATTCTCTCATACATAGCATAGATAGACCTTACAAGTGTCATAATGTGAGAAATGTTTTACCAAGAATTATGACTTGACAAGACATTCTCTCATACATAAGGTAAATCGACCTTACAAGTGCCAGAAATGCAAGAAGTGTTTCATCAATAATAGCCATTTGAAAAGACATTTGCTCACACATAACATAAATATACCTAAGGAGCCTGAAAAGTGTTTGATCAAAAACTACAATTTTAGAAGACCTTCTCTCAAATACAGTGTAATTAAACCATTAAGTGCCAGGAATGTAAAAAGTATTTCACAAGGAACTACGATTTGACAAGACATTCTCTCATACATAATGTGAATAAACATAAAAAGTCTGATAAGTGTTTTACAAAAAATTACTATTTGAGAAAACCTTCTCTCATACATAACATAGATAGACCTTACAAGTGCCAGGAATGCGAGAAATGTTTCACCAATAATAGCCATTTGACAAGACATTCTCTCATACATAATGTAAATAGATCTAACGAGCCAAAGTGTTTCACTAAAAACTATTTATTTTAGAAGACCTTCTCTCAAATACATTGTAATTAAACCTCACAAGTGCCAGGAATGTGGGAAGTGTTTCACCAAGAATTATGACTTGATGAGACATTCTCTCATACATAATGTAAATAAACCTTACAAGTGCCAGGAATGTAAAAAGTATTTCACAAGGAACTACGATTTGACAAGACATTCTCTCATACATCACCATCATCTGTTTCCATATTGTCGGGTCACATTAGTAAAATGCTTCAATGTTCCTTTGTCCTTCGACCACTCTTCCTGACTTTAATTTCTTCCATTCTGCTCTTCTCACTTGCACACTTTCTGTTATCTGCTTTTCCCCATTTCTTTCTTGACCTCCCTTGTGGTCTTTTTCCTACATGCTTTATTTCCTACATTTTCTTTGGTATCCTCTCTTTTTCCATCCTCATTACATGCTCATACCATCTCAATCTTGCTTCCTCTACTATCTCATGTACTTCCTGTAACCACACTCTTCATTCCCATGACCTCCACTTTCCTAGTCTCGCTTACATTCCATGTCCATGTTTCTGCTGATATGTGGCAATGGGTATAAATAGGCTTGCCAGACGTCCCGGTCTTCAGACAAAGTCCCGGTTTCCCGGCCGGTTTACTTCACGTCCCGGTAAAAATTAAATTTGATTATAGTTCTTAATAATAGATGACCAAAAAGTCTAAAAATAATTAACTGTGAAAGATTATTTAAGATAAATACTTTGTTATTTATTTCACTGTACTGTATGAAAAGTGAAAACTGTGGAAGAGTGATGGTCTACTAATAATATTGTCATCGTATCGTCTTGTCTCGCCGTCCGCTCTCCGGCGAGTCCAATATTGGGCGCTAAGAGGTGTAGCTTTAGCGCCAGAAGAGACACGCTACACCCCCTTGTGTGCAATAACGTTGGACTCGCCCACCTCGGCGCTAGCCGCTTGCGATTGAGATAAGTCAGTCAGTTGTCAGTCCCCGTCAGCGGTGCCTGTTGTGTTAGTGAGCTAGCACTGTTTTATTTATATTTTAAGTGAAAGTTTATGTGTTCTCTGTTAAAATGCCAAAACGATCGTGTAAATTCACCAAGGATTTACAGAATGAATTCCATTTTTTGAAGAAGGTATGTACTGGTACTGGTAATCAACATCAAGACGATAGAGTTAAATGTTCACATTGTAATTCTGAGTTTTCGGTTGCTCATGGTGGTCGATCCGATATAAAAGATCATTTGCAGTCGAGTAAACACAAAAAGAGTTTAGCATGTGCTGCTAGCTCATCAAAACTGACCAGTTTTTTTAAGACTGCGAGTTATAATGACAATAACTTAGACTTAGCAGTGAAAGAGGCGACATTTGCTTACCACACAGCAAATCATAGCCTAAGTTTCAATTCGACTTCTTGTTCATCAAAACTAATTTCAAAGTTTTTTGAACCTAAATACTCACTCGGAAAAACTAAGTATGAGGCAATAGTTTTAAATGTCATAGCTCCTTTAGCTCAAGAAGAGCTTAAAGAAGACTTGACCAAGTCAAACTACGTATCTGTAAGTATGGATGCATCAAACAGAAAGGATATAAAGCTTGTGCCAATTGTTGTGCGCTACTTTAATCCTAATTCAGGTGTGCAAGTAAAGTTGTTAGATTTAAAATCTGTGGTGGGTGAAACATCTGAAATTCTTACAAATCACTTATGCTCTATCCTGTTGCAAAACGATTTGAACAACAAAGTAGTTGGCTTTTGTGGGGATAACTGCAACACTAACTTCGATGGTGTGAAAAGAGCAGGGAAAAACAATGTTTTCCATCGACTCAAGAATAGCCTAGGACGGGAAATCAATGTAATCGGATGTGGAGCACACATTGTGCACAACTGTGTGCAAACTGCAGTAGACAGTCTTCCAATGATATTGAGGCCTTACTGGTGAAGATTTATAAATACTTCCACATATACACAGTCCGTGTAACTAAACTAAAAGAATTTTGTGAATATGCCGAGATACAGTACCGTAAACTCATTCAATACGGGAACACCCGGTTTCTATCAATGATGCCCGCTCTGGAAAGAATTTTACAGATTTTTGAAGGTCTGAAAGCGTTTTATTTAGACCAAGAAATGTGCCCATCAACAATAAAAAAGTTGTTTACTAATTCAACGGGCGAGCTATACTTGTTGTTTGTCCACGGACAGCTTGCACTGTTTAACAAGGTCATCCTGGAATGGAAAAAGATAACACTACAGCTTTGAGGTTGCTGAAGCTCATAAGATCTCAAAGAAACTGACAGAAAGAAAGGCTTCACACTTTATCCCTATGGGCGCAAAGAACATCTACAGGAATCTATATGAGCAAGTCCGTAACAGAGTGAAAGAAGAATTTGATGGCTTTTATGAAAGATGCATTGCATACTTGGACCTCTGGGAGAATAGTTTTGGAAACGTTAAACAGTTGTCATGAGTCAATCTGACCAAAACAAATGCTGTTGATTGGGAAAACGCCGAAAACTTCTGCTGAAATTATTAATAGCAGTCTTGATGTACCCAATATGAAAATAAACAATGATCAGGTGTTTGACGAACTTGTGCTTGCTAAGGAGTATTTGCAATCAAATTGGGAACAGTGGAAGCAAGAAGAGACTACCAGAGATGTGATTATTTCAAGTGAAGAAAATTGGCTCAGGCTGTTTGGTCACTTCAAGGAGAATCACATAGAAGCCCCCAATCTGATCAAGATTGTTGAGTATGCCTTCTGCTTACCTGGGACATCAGCACCAGTTGAGAGAGTATTTTCGTTGATGAACAACGCATGGACTGATGTTAGGGGTTTAATGAAGGAATCTACAGTTCAAGGCTTGATGACATGTAAAATTAATATCGGATTAGCTTGTGAATTTTTTTACAACAAGATTAAAACCAACCAAAAAAGACTTTCTAAAAAAAGTCCTAGCCAATGAAAAGTACATGTAAATATAGTTCAAATTTTTATTCCTCATTCAAAGTGTTTCTTCTTACTTAAGTAACTTATAAATAAATATTAACATGTAAGAAATAAAATGTTTAAATTTCGGCATTCCGGTGTCCCGGTTGAACATTTCAGAAATCTGGCAAGCCTAGGTATAAAGTACGCTCTGCACAACACTTCCTTACCATTTATGGGCACTTTTCTTCTCCATGGCAGGGGTCTTACACACCTTTAGAACTCTCCCTGCTGTCCTCCTCTTCTCATTAAATCCTCTCTATATCCACCTTTGCCTCAATTACGCTTCTAAAATATTTTATGTTCTCTACTCTACTCCATCCAACCTTACAGCTTTACTAGACCCTCCCTCTTCCTTTTCATTAGCATCACTTCACATTTGTCATGCTAATTTTCACTCCACACTCTTTCACTTCCTCGTTCCTTTCTTGTAATTATTCCTCTACTTCTCTCCCCCCCCCCCCCTCCAATACCCTTCCAAGTCATCAGCAAACATCATGGCTTTCATTCTTTCTTCAAGTTTTCCTGACACTTTGTTGATTATTATATACATTACCATTATAAATAGTAATGGTAAAAGGGCTTTATTTTTATTTTTTGAATCAATCCATCCTCATTACAACTCCTCTTTCCCCTTCAGTCTCCTCCTTCGCTTTCTAAACTTTATTTTTATAGATGCTATCAAATGCATTCTTCATATCCATAAATACCATTAACACCAAGTCTTTCCCATATTTATACCTCCTTTCCATCATTTGTCGTATGTCACAGATTAAGTATATTGTAGACCTTTGTTCCCTAAATCCATGCTCCTATTCTCTCAACCATCCTTTAATTTTATTTCTTATTCTCTTTTCCCATATCTTCTCATAAAGTTTTGTACACTGGCACATCAGCGTTATCCCTCTAAAATTTGTACAGCTCCTCCTGTCTCCTTCCTTGAAAATAGTATTATAACTCCCTTTTTCCAGTCTTCTGGTACCTTTTTCTCCTTCCAAACCACTATAGCACCCTGTGTAACCAGTGTACACCTACTTCTACTGCTGCTCTTATCATTTCCAGAGTCAGTTCCATCACACCCGGCACTTTCCCTTGTTCCATCCTCTTTAATGCGTCCTACACTTCTTTCCATGTGGGTTCTATTGTTTATTCCTGCTCCTCTATTTCACTCTCATCCCTTTCCCTTCCTGTACAACTGGCTTCACTCTTTTCTACTACTTATATTCTTCCTCTACTTCGTCACTCCTATTCTTAAAACTCCTGAATGCTTTATTCTTCTCCACTGCTTCCTTCACCCTGTCGTTCCACCAGGATGTTTCCTTCCACTTCCCTATTATTACTTGTCTTCCCACCTAATTCCTCTGCAGCTCCCACCAAACTGTTCTTAAACCTTCCCCATTCAACCTCTACACATTACATCTCATCCTTGGTATTAAGCTTCTTGTCTTTCTTAGTTACTGCTCTCTTTCCTCTTCATTTTTTAGCCTCCACACTCTTATTCTTCTTTCTTGTCTTATTACCTTTCTTCTACATTCCCATCCCATTATGTCTGCCACCAACAACTTGTGGTCATTATCCAAGGATACACTTGGTATTACCTTGATGTTTAAGGTCTGCCTTTTCATTTCTTCATCCATGAGGAAGTAGTCTATCACCGACTTTTGCTCCCCATCCTAATGTATCTAGTGATATTATGGCTTTCACTTTCCTTCTTATACCAGCTGTTTGCCACTTTCATTTTATTTCTTGCACAATCTTCTACTCTCCTCGTTTCTCTCTCCCCATCCTTCCTTCCCAAACACCTCCTCAAACCCTACTCTTTCTTTTCATACTTTTGCATTCAGATCCCCCATTACTATCTGACACCTATTTCCCATATGCCTTTCTAGGTCTTCCTCAAACCCCACTTGTGGGGCTTGCACTTGTACTACCTTCACCTTTTTTCCTCTGTCATTTATTGTCATCTTTATTATTCTGTCATTCATCCCTACAACCTCATACATAATATAAATGAACATACAAGTGCTAAAAGTTTTTCTGCATGAACTGACAAGTCATTCTCTCACTCATGAAGTACAAAACTCTAACAAATGTAAAATGTGTGAGAACTCCATCATCAAATGGAAAGTTGTTGGATATTCTCACACTCATAATGTAAATAAAAGAAAAGTGTCAGAAGTGTAAGTATTTTCATTTGCTAAAACATTTCCTCATTGATAATGTTCATAGTATTATTTGTGATTGTCAGATTTTCTTGATTATTTATTTTCATAAATTGAAATTGACAACCAATCAGTTGCCACCCGGTCTAAAGTGCTAATCTTGTGTTGGACTAGACTGGCTAAGACGGGGAGATTGGTGCTCGATCCCTATTGGCTGCACTGAGGCTGGTTTTTCCTGAATGGTTTTCAACTTTCAACACAAATGCGGGTGTATTTATTCTAAATTAAGCCTTCCTAATCCCTAGCCCATTAGTGTAATTAGTATATAGGCGTATATAGTACATAGGCGTACATAGTACATAGGCCCAAACAAGTAGTAAGACGTTCTAAAACAAAATTATTGAACACTTTTTAGTGTCCCAATTTGTAAACCTTATACTGTTTCGAAAAGGAAGGATGAGACAGTAGTTTTAATATTTTATTTGCATTTTATATTAAAATTCGGGAATTCTCTTTATTTTAAAATATTATTTTTAATCATTCATTTGCATTTTAGAATATTTAAGCTGTTTAGGCAGTTTGGAAGTCAATACATTTCTTTTATTTGAAATGTGCTTACTGGGTGTGTTGGACGATGAAATCAAAAGGGAAAGAGCTGATATTTCACTTAGTTTTCATTCTAAGAGAAATACACCTTTTCCTTAGTACGGAGTGGTTGCATTGTCCAGCCAACCAAAAAGCCAGAATTCAAACTACTCTCTTGTGATAGGTCGAGATTGTCAGTCCACTCTGGTACAATCGACGATGTCATCATAATTTGAAAAAACCGAGGGAATAGAAATAAACTGACTGTTACACCAGAAAGAGACGCGCAGTGACCGGAATGGCGACAAGACGTGTGTTGCTTGCCGCCACACTTTTAATTATGATATAGTGTACGGTGACTGGCGTAGGGACGGTCACTTGTACAAGCTGAAGTTGTAAATTGTTATAGTAATAACATATAAAGGAATATGTTTTAGTAATAAATTAATATAAAAGTGATCAAAGTATATTTATTGTATAAGTGGAAATTTGCTTATATGATAATCGCATTGATAAGAGAAGCTGAGCTAGCCAGGGACAGATGTTAAGATTATAAGTGATCTTTTCATAGTGTTTTATAATTGGAGCCCAACAGTGGGGCTTTCAGCATACAGAAGCTTCATTTAGAATATTATAAATTGCCACCAACGAGGGTCCCCATTGAGAGTTTTACAACTTAATATACATTTAAGCTTAAAAATGTGTGGAATGTTGCATGATCAATCTACAATTGTCAAGTCAATCTATAGTTCAAGTTATGCATATGTCAGACAGAAGTTCAACAATAATAGTTTCAATGATAAAATTATGATTTGGGAAGTTAGATTTTCTTGAAGCTTGGGCAAGAAAAATTATTCCCCTAATTTTTTCAGGGGAAAATAATTGTTAGCTAGAATAATTTAAGGGATAAAAAAGAGTAATGATTAAGTAAGCTCACAGTGACATTTGATGAGAATCTACACCTTTAAAATTATACTAACATAATATTTCAATTTAAAATAATTTAAGCTGGTAAAAAACAGCGATTTTACAGTGACTTATCCTTAATTGTAGTATGAATAGGCTCACAGTGACATTTGACGAGCATCAACACCTTTAAAATTAGCAGAATATAAACTTGAATATTATTCTTAAGTGATTTAACTTTATAGGCTAGTTATAAAATAAAGGTGACTAGCTTTGGGTACCTGTGTACTTCAGGGAAAAATAAGTTTAATTTAGCTATAATAAACTAATAATACTGTTAATGAACATTGAATATAAACTTGAGATTTAACATTTTAATATTAATTTTTACATCTTAAAATAATTATTCATTTATTTTATTTTCCTAATAAAGTAAATTTCATTTAGTGTAGAGCTACTAATTCATGAAGTCCAAGTATGGCTATGTTTTACTTTAGGGATGTGTGAGAACCATTTTATAAATTCAAGACGAGAATATAAAAAAATATCGAGACACGAGAACAAGACGAGAAAATGTCCTATGAAAGTAAAAAAATTAAAATTATGTTCATTAAAGTAAATATATAGTTTATAGAGTTTCTTTTTTACATTTGAGCTGGCGTTTGCTTTAGATTATCTTATATATAGTTCATTCAAACACTTGAGATATGATTCATACACATTTTGAATGTAATTAGTAAAATAGTGATAGGTAATTACAATGAACACCATTTATAATTTAATTCTATAGTGTAACAGCTTATATTGTCTAAGTTTGATATTGAAATACAATATTTATAACCAAAACATTTCTCAATGAGGGCTGTTTTGGAGGAGGGATTGCGGCCTATTTTTTGGGTTATTACAATATTATTGTAAATAATAAATTTCTGTTTTTTTTAATTTTCTTAAGGCCATTATTTGCTGTTTTTTTATTCTCAACTTTTGAGATTAATTTTTGAGCTTATGAGATGAGATTGAGATTATTTTTTGAAATTTCGAGATATTTTCAAGTCTCACATGTCCCTATTTATTTTCATAGCCAGCTAGTCTAAAAGATAACCCCTGGCTGTCCTCAGCTTTTCACACTTTTGGCTTTCCATGTGTGTGCGTTGAGATGCAGTCAAATTGCTTTATCAGCAACTTTTCGTGACCCCCCCCCCCCACCCCCTTATCTGGGCCACAGTCAACACTATTGAGAGCCATTAAATAACATAATTACACTACATACAATTAATGATAATATATATAAGCTAGGAAAACATAATTTTAGTGCAAAATAATAACAGTGGATTTTAAAATATTCACGAAATACACCTTCTCCAGACTTATTTCCATCAATACACACCTATTACATTAAATTTATTATTTGCATTAGCATCCATTTGCTTTAGTATAATGCCAGTATAGACAATAAATAGAGTATACTAATATTTTTGGAGTCCCTCCCCAAGGATTGCTGCACTATCACTGAAAAGGGGTCATACAGGGCCTCGTATGGACCAGGCTTGGTCGAAACGAGCTAAGAACATAAGCAGGAAGAAATTTTGGTGAACTGATGATAGTTGTAGCATAGTAGTAGTGAAGGATTAGTTAAGTAGAAATTTAAATTAGTTTTAGTTTAGTTTTAGTTAATTAAATAGGTTAGGGTCCAAAAGTGGTTTCCAGATAGTAGGCAGAGCGCTATCTCCAGTAGGGCGCATCCCCAGTTGGTTGATAGGGGGATGCTCGCCACCTCTGGAGAGTACCTGGGAAGTCTCAGTAATGGGATGAACCAGGAGTGTCAGAAGTGGAGAGTGTCAGGGCAATAAAATACTTGGGGCGTATCAACTAGCGAAGGAGAAAAACATCAAGAGGAATGGACTATTTATGTTAATGATCCTAAACCAGATTGGAGTATAAGTAATAGCTTAAAAAAAGGGGGGGTATAAATAGAAAATAAATGGAGAAGAGATTAGAGGGACAAATAACCTGTGCTTACCACTAGGAAACAGGTTGTTAAGATCCCGATAAATAAAAAATAACCTTCTCTGCACACTCTTCATCCACTTGTACCTTAATCTTCCTCTTGTCCTTCTGCCCCCCACTTCCATATTCACCATCTTCTTTGGTGTCCTCTCCTCCCCCATTCTTCTTGCACGGCCGTACCACCTTAGCCTTGACTTCTCTTTCCTGTCCTGCACTGGTTCTTCCTTAACCATCCCTCTCACCCTCTCATTTCTCATCTTATTCATTCTTGTCACTCCTATAATACTGCGCAGAAATTTCATTTCACAGGCTTTAATTCTGCTTTAATCCTGTTCCTTCATCACTCATGTTTCCGCTGCATATGTCAATATTTGTACATAGTATGTCTTGTATATCACTCTACACATCCTTGCCCCAAATTAGGCTTCCAACACTTCTGAAGAATGCTTCTGCTTCTATCTCTCTCACTGATCTCTCTTCTATTTCTTCCATTTTTCTATATCACACACCCCAGGTACTGAAAGCTTTCTACTATCTTTAACTGCTCTCCTTTTACTGTCACACTAGCTCTTTGTCGTAATCACCATCTCACACTACTTCACATTAAACCTCATTCCATACCACTCCACCACTTCATCCCACACATCCAACTGCTCCTGAACATCTTTCTCCTCATTGGCACATACCATCAGGTCATCTGCAAACACCATTACTTTCATGCTTCCTTCTCCAATCTTGTCTACCACTTCTTTCATAATTTCGTCCATCACTATAATAAGCAGTAGTGGTGAAAGTACACTTGATTTCGTCCATCACTATACTCAAACCACTCTGTCCTTTCTGCTTCCACCTTCACACAGCTCACACTCCCTTTATACATATTCTTCACTCTCCTTACCATCTCATCCCTCAATCCTTTCCACTCCAATGCTACCCACACTATACTTCTACACACTGTCATAGGCTTTTTCCACATCCAGGAAGGCCATCAACAGGTCCTTCCCATTCTCTTAGTCTCTGCCTTGCTGAAAATATTAGATCCACTGTGGACCTTCCTGGTCTGAAGCCATACTGTTCCTCCCTCAATCCTCCTTACACTGTTCCTCTAATTCTTTATTCCAGATTTGTTTCATACACCTTGATGCGATGGCTCATCAAGGTGACTCCCCCATAATTTCCACGCTTCTTCCTGTTTCCTTTCTTGAAGATAGGTACTATCAAACCCTTCTTCCAGTCCTCTGGTATCCTCTCCTCCTTCCATATTACTCTAATCATTCTATACAACCACTGCAATCCCTTCTCTTCTGCTGTTCTCACCATCTCCACATTTACTTCATCTCCTCCTGGTCCCTTCCCCCCTTCATGCTCTTCAGCACCTCTTATACCTCCTTTCAGGTTAGGACCCTCACATTTTCTTGGTCAGCTTCATCTCTCCTTTCGTCCTCCGCAGTTGTGTTAGCATTCAACAGGTCTTGAAAATCCTCTTTCCATATGTTGCTGAGTGTATATGTGTGTGTGCATATATATTAAAATAGTAGTGAGACGAGATGAAAACAATCAGTTGTAATAAAATAATGTATAACATATTAATATAAATTAGTTGAAAAATGACACATGAACGCAGGAGTCGAACCTAGGACCTTTGGCTTAGTGCGCCAATGCATCTGTATGAGATTATCACCCTGATCTCCCTGTAACTGACAGTCCACTCTTAACACCAGTGTGACGCATTAGACCATGCGACCACTGATATGAGTAATATAGATAATACAAGAAGTTTGACCTGCTGTTCACACAGGTAATCCGCACCAGAATTATATTAAATGAGAACATTCAACTTCCAACCACCAACTTTAAAAAAAATATAATTCCTCCTTGTACATTCATTACCAAGGTAACTCCCAAAAAATTATGGCAGTCAATAAACTAAAATAAATTAAATCATTGAAATAAAATATTAACCGGCCCACAAACTGAGTGTACTAATGAACACACTTCATTGACAACACAATTTTGCCTAAGCACGATCTAGATAAATGAAACAAATTAATAGACAAATTATTACAGAAACATTATGGAAAATGAGCATCAAAAACAACAAATAGAATAAATGAAATAATCTACTTTGTTACAAAGACATATTGAAAAATTAGCATCAGGGTTTTCCAAAAAGTGTAGTTATTTACCGAACAATATCGCCAGAAGCCGTTAATCTTGGTAATTTTTCTTCCGCTTCAGATGTTAGTATTTACCTCAATTTTTAGCTATACATTTATAATTACCTTGGGTAGTGTCTTTACTTTTCTACCAAACTTAAGTTTTCTAGCAAACCAAAAAGTGTTTATTTATTTTTTGAAAATCCTACCCCTCTTAAATTTAGTTGATTGTTTTGACATTTAAATTTTTTTACTCTTCTTCTGATCTGGGGTTACTCTACACTTGTGTAATTATTTACATTCACCCTTATAGTGGAATGTGTTTTTCTATTAGTTTGAAATTCAGGGGACCCCCCCCCTCCATTTCAAGATTTTTAAAAATTTTAAAATACTCGTACTGTTTTTGGTGGCCCTTATACTTGCTTGACAAACTTAAATATTCTACAAGAATCAGAAGTAGTGTTTTAAATTATTCTACTCTTAAGCTAGTCTAATATTAATTAATTATTGTAGCGAAAGAGTTGAGTTGTAAACACTGGACTGCCACTCATTCAAACTCCTGCTTATCGTTGTTGACATAATGCAGGCCAAGTAAACTCTCCTCCCCCTACCACACCCGACTAACAGTGTCTGGATTGGCTGCATTGAGGATGATTTTTTTTAAAAATGGTTTTCCATAATTTCCTCCATGCAAGGGCGGATACACTTACTCTAGATTCAACCTTTCTCAGCCCTGACACATTTGTATAATTAATTCATATGTGTACAACTCGAATGGATATTAAGACCTGGTGGCAAAAGATATACAACAATGTTCATAGTTTATATCACGCAACCCACACAGAAACAATAAGTGGTAGTCTCGGCTCTTCCTGCTTTCAGGTGATAGAGAGGTTGGGGCTCGAATTCTGCTCGAGTGTACTGAGAAACTTTTTATTTTGTATAAATGGTTCCCCACTTTTCCTCCATGATAATGCAGATACGCTTCCTCTAAAATCCTACCCTCCACACCCTCATCCCATACATGATAATATGCAGATAACCCCACGAATAGTAAGACGCAGAGAAAAATCAAAATTCACAATAACCCTGGCTTAACATTGACCAGATGTCAAACACCTACGTGTATTATCAAAATTCACAACAGCTTCCAACGTTGAATAATCCACATATATTTAATTAAAACACCCAATTTATTCCATGATATCTGTTTGTTTTATCTATGAAGGCAGGCAATATAGTTTAAATGAAACACCTCTTTTATGCCAGTATGAATAGCATTGCTTGGTTTGAATTTAACTCTACCAACACCCTTTTTTTTTCTCTATAGAGCATTTTAGAAGGCACAAGAACCAGCAACTTTCTGGACAGCTGTTCCACCTCTGCTCAACCAATGAGAATGCAAGAGATGTGTTGAAGATGATAATGATTCTACCTCTAGTTCCAGTAGATCAATAGTGAAAGCGTTTAGTGAAATAAAGTTTATTCCAAGACAAAACAACCTGAATGGAGAATTTTCCGGCTATCTCGTTATATTCAAAACTTTTGAATCAACTGGGTCACACCAAATGATCTCTCCATGTATGAGCAGCCCATGCAAACCAACAACTCTGTGGAGTCTTTCTACCACAAGCTCAACAATCGCATGGGGGGGGGGGGGGGGGGGGTTCTCACCACCCAGGGGTATTTGAGTTTATTGGTGAGTTTGAAACGTTAGTATATTTGTCCACAGCAATTTTAATGTGAAATTTATTGTATTATTTTCTATTTGAAATATATAAAAGGGTAATAAGTCCATTTAAATCACTCCCAAAACACATTATTAGTTTAAATCTCTTTGGAATGCCAGGCCTCCACTGTGGTTCGGATCCCACGTTAAACTGTAGGTCCTCCATTTCATCTTACAATCACCCTACCATTAGACATTAGCGTAAGTGTGTATAACCCGAACGGGTACTAAGAGGCGATGCTAATATCGACAATGACGGTTTAAATCTTGAGATAATGATCAAATGGTTTGGAGCTCACTATTAGTGGATTACAAACCAATTATAGCTTATAAGAATTTAAACTCATACGATATTCAATAAAATTAGTGTAATAACAAGTAAATCCAATTGTATGGCGGTTAATAGCTGTTATATGAACTATTTCTACATGCCAGTGAGTTAGACTGGCATGTTTAACATTAATTTGAAAAATTATGATTTGATAAGTTAGGTGAATGGGTCTCCATGAAAATACTTGGAAATTTGTGATATTTTTTGACAATACTTTTGAAATAAAGCTATTATATTATTAGTTTGAACTTTTAAATATGATTATGTGACAAATTAAGGACAGAGTCATTTAAAATTGGTCAGGAACAAAATCCAATAAATACATAACAAAGCAATAAATAATAAATTGCATGGCAATATATTTATAAAATAAGAAATAACGTGTTTACTGTTGGACAATATATCTAACTCTGATCTTATTGATACTTAATTCTGCCTCAAATTCATCTTATTTTCCTTAGCTAATATCGTCGTTTTAGGAGAGTACAAGAATGTAGTAGAGCAACTTTTTATTTTGAAAAGGAATCATTAGTAGAAATGTATACGAGGTGAGCGAAGAATAGATTTAAATTTAGTTTATTTCTAGCTGTAGTGCTGTTTTTAGTACACTTTACTTAATATTTTAGTAGTTAATAATCTAGCCTTCCTGTTTATCAACCTTCATTTAAATGTTAACTGATATTGTATAAGCCTACTTAATTTATTTATAAGTGTTGTATTCATCTTATTTTTTTCATCCATTCTTTCACCTTGTTCTAGTTCGTTCATCAAGCAATGACATTTTATAAATTTGTAACTTATTTTGACACCTGCAATAGAGTGGATTTCCAGCGATGAGAAGTTCGAGGTTCTAATCCTAGGCAGATATACTGAGGATGTTTTTCCTAAAATGGTTCCCACTTGCTTCTCACTCGATTGAGCATACATTTCCTCTAAGTCCTCCCTTCCTCATCCATAGTCCACACGTGTAACTATATGGATAGCACGGACGGATAGTAAGACACGGTGCACAGTGAAAAAAGTTATTTTCCTCAATAAATTATTATCACTAAAATTGTGCATGGCTTCTTATTTATCACTCGTTCGGGCTATCCAAATTTTTACACAATTTGTAGGGAAGATTAAGCTGGAATATAGATCCACTGAACTCGTGTTAGTGTGGAGGGAGAGTGTAAAAACGATTTAAGAAAATAATTCCCCAGGTATATCTGACTGGGATTGTTAGTAACTTCGATCTGCCCCTCACCAGCAATTTGTGTGAGACAGTTTGGCCATTTCCTTTTGACGGCACGCGCGACTAATTTATGTGATTGAAAACTTCGGCGCATGCACAATATAAAGTAATGTGAACAAGAAATGTTCATAGGATGACAGAAGTTAATAAAAATGCCAACTACAATTTAAAAAAAATTTGCCTAATAATTATTTTTTTTTAGGGAAATCAAGCTGGTTAATATTATTATTAATTATTTACAATCTTAGTTTACTATTTTTTGTTTAATAGATTAGATATGTCACATACCACCTCTCTCTTGTACATTTAAAGAAATCACAAAAGCAATAAAAATTCTTGTAACTATTCTTATGACTACTTCAGAATTGAGTGGTGTTTTTCAAGTCTGAAATTAATCAAATCGTAACTAAGAAATACCATGAGTGAAGACAGATTAAATGCTTTGGACATATTGTCTATAGAACAGTCAATGATTCGCAAGATACTAGACTTTGATGAACTAGTAGTAATAAAAATATTCATTTAATAGAAAAACCTAAGATTAGATTTTTCTTTCAAACAATAAACTTACTGATCATACACTCATTAAAGTATATTGTATGTTTAGTGTTCAAGATGTGTTAAGAACCTATTTGTATATTTTTTTACTGGTGTTTGTGTATTTCTCGATGGACATTCTTCGACTTCGAACAAAGTGAGTTATACTTTTATATATAGATTTTATTAACTTTATACTTTTTATATTGCAATTTGTCAACTAAATATATGGTATAAGGTAAGCTGTTGTTCACCTAATTTGACAATTTTTAAGAGAGTTCCCTCCCTTAAGGTTTACTCACAAGCCGCCACTGGATAAAAGGCTATATCGGCTGACTATTTTCGAGTTAGCGGCCTGTTTAATAAGAATTATATTACCAATAGTAATAGGAGATGTGGTATACATGGGGAACTGAGACAGCCGTTGATCTGGATGGGAGTTCACTAAGTGGAAACATTGCCTCTAGTAAGGGTGTAGAAAGATAGTTTTTCTAGAGAGTTCCACTAGAAAATGTTACTCTTAAAGTAAGATCTTATAGGTTATAGAAAAATATTTGTCTGCTTTTTAGAGCCCCACTTACTCGGATCATTCCAAAGAAATGCCCTTTGGTTTTCCAATAGCATATAGAATGTAGGGATAAAAAGGTACCAGTATTTGAAATGTTCACAGAGCTAATTTTACAATCTGAAGTTTTACGAGGTGCGTCTAAAATATTAATTAACTAGTATTTGGTTGATGACAGAAACAATTAAAACTGTGGTGAAAGTAAAAAACCTTATAATTAAGTTTTTATATTTGTGGACCCCCCATTTAAGGGGGTCCAACCAATCCCAGACAGGGTTCAGACCCCTCCAACCCCTTTATACACCATTGGCCTCTAGTGAATCAAGTCGGCACTGAACCACATAATCTTAAGTAAAAAGTCTAAAACAATAGATCGGAAAGTTTTTGTGAAATTACTAAACACACATGGAACTCTGCTTGCAAAATTATTTTTTTCTGTGTCAAATTTATTTCAACCTAAACTTTAAATTAGGGGTGACCAACACACGGAAAACATGTGTTTCTCCAGACAGAAAATATATTCTTAAACTAAACTAATGTTCATACATTTTATTATATTCCCTTTTTAAGTAGCTTTAAGATCTCAACCTCCTAGGTCCTCATATAATGTTTTGCAAGTTTAGATTTTGTCTTTAGTAACAAACCAGCATCATAATTATTAGTGTCATAATTGTTTCACAATAGAATAAAGTGGATTCATTTTATAGAGTGGGACGAAAGAGTGGCAGTGTTGGGAACTCAACTTTAAATGTGTTATTTTATGAAAAAATATATTAGGTCCTAATCTTAACATTCTTTGGCTTTCAATAAAATAAAATAAAAACTCACATTTTACAAATATATATATATATATATATATCACACATTACACAAATAGGTGGCATATATATATAGGCCACCTATTTGTGTAATTGATGCGGCTCTCAAGCCTTTTGACGGTTAAAATATAACATGTATTTGAATAAGAATTACCCATTAATTAACTTGATAAATAAGTGAAGTTTGCTAATGTCATATGTCACAAGATTAAGCTGGTAAAATACAAGCATCCGATGATGAAATTTGCTTTGTTCCCTCAATAACTGCACTCTAGCTCGCATTGGTGATCGAATGATTCAGAGAATACAATGAATTGTTGATGATGGTGAGACCGGGTTCAAATTACAGTCAAGCGTACTGAGGCCTGAGGGTGTGTTTTAATAAATTGTTTCTGATTCTTCCTCCATGCAAATGAGAGTACATTTCCTCTAAATTCTACATTTTCTCTTTTATTCACCATTGTGAAAATATGTGGATAGCCCGAGCAGGCTAGTAAATACATGATACAGGTGACATAAAAATATGGGTCATGATTATTGCAGTCAATCTTTTTTAGTTAATAATAATTATGTCCCTACAGTAAATTTTTGATAACTTTTTATTTTAAATACGGTGAAATATGTGAAGAAAGAATGAGTAGACAAATTAGTGGGAAAACACTCCTGGCATACTTGAAAAGTATATACGAATATTAACTTCCTAAATAAAAGCTGAGCACATCAGTCGAGATTATTAACATTGAGGCAATCCTGCCTGTCAGAGATTTTCATCTTACTTATCATTTGATTTAATCTCACTATTTTAAAATGACTGATAAAGGAAGAATTTAGTGGAAATGTTCCCACATTTGCTTGAATGGGAGTGAGAAATCATCTATGAAAAATACCTCGGTACGCTCGGCTGAGATTCTAATTCAAACTTCCTTGTCAGCGGCAAACTAGATTAGATGAGTTTGACATTATTTCACATTCCATGTGTTGTGGCCATGTTTACCAAAGTACTTTATCTCGAAAGGTATGTTTTATATCTCGATGTTCAACTCAAACAATTCATAAACATTGAAACAACTATCATAATCAAAGATGGTTAGCAAATAAAAGATAAATGGAAGGCACTCGTTCTTACTTGACGAGCGTGATACACCCAGCAGGATTTGAATTATGATCTCCCATTCCTGACTGACGCCTTTGTCTGTGTTCCTATCAGTAGGTTAAAAAGAAGGTTGTTTTAGGACTTATGCCGGCATGCCATATAAAGTTAGGTCTTGTGATTGTTGGCTTGTGAGGTTAGATCTTGTGGGGGCTAGGGTCTTATAAAATTAGCTCCAGTGAGGTTAGGTCTTATAAAGATTAGGTATAGTGCCTTTAGGTTCACTGCCTTTTTGAACAGTTAAGGATATTTTAAAGTAATCTATGAAAAATTAATTTTAAGTCCAGTGCTTTTAGGTCTAGTAAAGCTAGGAGCTATAAAATTAGGTGCAGTGAAGTTAGGTCATAAATTTAGGTGTTATGAAGTTAAGAAATCTAGTTTAGGAGTTGCGACTTATATATATATATATCTTATAATTTTAGGTCCACAACCGCATGTCCAATAGGCCTAGTTAAAAATTCTAAATTTACACATTAGGTGGTGGAAAAAGGGACGGTTGTGGATAATATCAATCAACTCAAACTATGTGTCATACCTATCCCTAATAAGATATTGGATGTAATTAGATACATGAGAGTTATAGAGCAAGCATTATCACATAATAATTTATAATAAAGACTCCAAGGAAGCTACCCTTATTCGTGATTTAAGCTCTCTTTTTAGCTTATGTAATCTCGAGGGTTTAAAGCCATTGGGAATTTTATTGATATATCGTGTGCCCTTACCACAAATGGAGTTTAGTCCATAATTTACTGTATTATAATGAGCAATGCAAAGGTTGCTATATCCTCTAGTTAAGTGACCATGTGTAAGGTTTTTATCCACTTTGATTGAGCTTAAGGGCGGAATGTTAGTGATACTGTATACCTCATTAGTAGGTGTGAGGTAAGGGAGTCTGTACAAGTTTTTGATTGCTCTATTCTGTAGAACTATAAGTAGCATAAGATGATTGAGATAGGCACAGCCCCAAATCTTTTTGTGGGATGATCAACAATATGTATAAAGATACCAATATGAAGAAATAAAATCAAACAGTTGATAAATAAGAGAGTGTTGCTAATGTGACATGGCGTGTAATTTATATTATGAGTAAATGTAGATATATTATTGTTAATTTTGTCAAAACTTTGGAATTGAACTAAGATGAGGCAGAATTTATGGTGTTAATCTTCTTGATTATGGTTCGAATAGGTTTATGTTGAGACTGACGGATAGCAAGACTTTTTGGAATAGGGATTATTTTTTGGTTTGACATGTTCAGATAGTTTTCTAATTGTGTTAATGGGGGATTGATTTTAAAAATGGCTTTATTCATTAAAAATATTGTCAGTTAGAATGGCTGTTTGATTTGAATCATACAAACACAAGCAGTGTCTTTACATAGCTGAAAATATACACATCCAAACAACCATTCTTACATAGCTGAAAATATACACAACCAAACAACCATTCTTACATAGCTGAAAATATACACAACCAAACAACCATTCTTACATAGATGAAAATATACACATCTAAACAACCATTCTTACATAGCTGAAAATATACACAACCAAACAACCATTCTTATATAGATGAAAATATACACATCCAAACAACCATTCTTACATAGCTGAAAATATACACAACCAAACAACCATTCTTACATAGATGAAAATATACACATCTAAACAACCATTCTTACATAGCTGAAAATATACACAACCAAACAACCATTCTTATATAGATGAAAATATACACATCTAAACAACCATTCTTACATAGCTGAAAATATACACAACCAAACAACCATTCTTACATAGATGAAAATATACACATCTAAACAACCATTCTTACATAGCTGAAAATATACACAACCAAACAACCATTCTTACATAGATGAAAATATACACATCTAAACAACCATTCTTACACAGCTGAAAATATACACAACCAAACAACCATTCTTACATAGATGAAAATATACACAACCAAACAACCATTCTTACATAGCTGAAAATATACACAACCAAACAACCATTCTTACATAGCTGAAAATATACACAACCAAACAACCATTCTTATATAGATGAAAATATACACATCTAAACAACCATTCTTACATAGCTGAAAATATACACAACCAAACAACCATTCTTACATAGATGAAAATATACACAACCAAACAACCATTCTTACATAGCTGAAAATATACACAACCAAACAACCATTCTTACATAGCTGAAAATATACACAACCAAACAACCATTCTTATATAGATGAAAATATACACAACCAAACAACCATTCTTACATAGATGAAAATATACACAACCAAACAACCATTCTTACATAGCTGAAAATATACACAACCAAACAACCATTCTTACATAGATGAAAATATACACAAGCAAACAACCATTCTTACACAGCTGAAAATATACACATCTAAACAACCATTCTTACATAGCTGAAAATATACACAACCAAACAACCATTCTTACATAGATGAAAATATACACATCTAAACAACCATTCTTACATAGCTGAAAATATACACAACCAAACAACCATTCTTACATAGATGAAAATATACACAACCAAACAACCATTCTTACATAGATGAAAATATACACAACCAAACAACCATTCTTACATAGATGAAAATCTACACACCCAAACAACCATTCTGTTACTCTTTATACTGTTTCCAGCCTGTGGCTGGGTCAGGTTAATAAAATGCCTCCATCTTCCTCTGTCCTTCCACCATTCTTCCTCCTTTAATTGCTTCCATTCTTTATTTTTATCTTATTTATTTAGCATTGCATCTACCTGTTTAGGTTATGTACCTATGAACTAATTACACTAATAGGATTGGCCTTATGAAGGCTTAATATTGAGGAAGTGCAGTCGCATTTGTGTGGAAGGGGAGTGCAAAACCATTTAGGTAAAACCACCCGACCGGGACCAAACCTCAATCTCCCTGTCTTGGCAGTCTAGTCCAACACAAAAGTAGCACGTTAGACCACGCAGCCACCAAAATGGGTCCTCCATTCTTCTCCTCTCACTTGAACACTTTCTGTTATCTGCTACTCCCATCTCTTTCTTGATCTTACTTCCATTATTTTTCTTACATACTTCATTTCCATCATTCTCTTCAATATTTCTCTTTTTCCATCCTCATTCCATCTTAGTCTTGCTTTCTCCACTATCTCATTTAATCCCTGTACACCAACTCTTTCCCGGATAACTTCATTCCTAATCTTGTTTCTCCTCATGACACCTACATTCTCCTCACAAACTTCATTCCCATGGCCTCCACTTGCCAAGTCTTTCTTACATTCATTGTCCATGTTTCTGCTACATATGTGACAATGGGTACAAAGTACGCCCTGTACAACACTTCCTTAACTTCAAAGGCATTTCTCTCCTCCATAGCAGGTCTCTTACACACTTATAGAACAACTCTCCCTGCTGTCCTCTTCTTATTAGATCCTTTCTAACACCACCCTTCGCCTCAATCACACTTCCAAAATATTTTACACTCTGTACCTTTCTCAGCTCTAAACCTAACTCTATAGCTTTACAAGGCCTTATCCTCTTCCTTGTCATTATCATCACTTCACACTTCATTCCAGGCTCTTTCACTCCCTCTCCCTCGTTCCATTCCTGTAGTTTTGCTGTACTT
This sequence comes from Timema podura, assembly GCA_033556935.1. Classification (NCBI taxonomy): domain Eukaryota; kingdom Metazoa; phylum Arthropoda; class Insecta; order Phasmatodea; family Timematidae; genus Timema; species Timema podura. The sequence continues at coordinate 56,487,880 of JAVRXN010000013.1, read as the reverse complement.
TCTCTTCCTTCTGTCCTGAATTTCTTTGCCACTTTATCCATGACCATTAAACCTCTAATTCAATTTCTGGTTTCATGACTAGCAGCGCCACTTTCAGTGGCCCCACCACGGCGAAGCCAACTGCTCAGACTGGAGGAAGCGCTGCTGTTATGTGGCTGTGTGTAAAAACCCCCATTTAGCTCTAGTATTTGCGAAGCAGAAGCAATGCTGAGTGGCCCCATGTGAAGGGGCTTTTACTTTCTTTCTTTCATACCCATTTCCACCATCTCTAACCTGCCACGGTGGCGTAGTTAGCTAACACACTAGTTTCATGTTGAGCTAGACTGCCAAGGATGGGGAGATTGAGGTTTGAATCTCGGTTGGGTGAACTGGGGGTGGTTTTTTCTAAATGATTTTCCAGTCTCCCTCCACACAAATGTGGGTTCACTTCTTCTAAATTCAACCTTCCCAATTCCTAACCCATTGGCACAATTAGTACTCAAGCATATAATCCGAATGGGTAGTAAGACGCAGAGCTAAATAATATAATAATCCAGCATCTCTGTCAATTTTTGCAAATATTCTTTTCTGGCTTACTGTACTACACACTTTGCTCTTCTCTTCTCTTCCCTATACTCTTCCTCTGTTTCCTCATTCCTATTTTTAAAACTCTTTTGAAAGCTTTGTTCTTCTCCTCCACTGCTTCCTTCATCATTTCATACACATATCTCCACTTGCTCTAATCAGATGTCCTCCCTCATGTCTAAGCTTCTTGCCTTTCTTAGGTACAGCTTCTCTTTCCTCTTCATTTCTTAGCCTCCACACCCTTTGTCTTGTCTTACTACCTTTCTCCTACATTGCATCCCTTATAATGTTTTGGATTATTGGGATATAAGTGGTTATTTATAGCGCCGTGATCGAGCGCCAATTATGATGTTACTGTTTGTTTTATTTAAATAAATACAACTGTTGATGTTGCACACGATTTATTGGAGTGATTATATTTTTCTTTACAAATTATGTACTGTCGTGATATTACACGCACTCTAGTTTATGTCGCCGGCACTCTCTGGATGTATGTGACTACCTCTCTATATTCATACGCACACACAGCTTATATATGACATACCCCTTGCCCTTGGACCTCTCGTGACCAGTGTCAAAACCAACAAATCGAAAGCGTTCCTGCGACAGGTGTCTTGAAGGCTAGCTTCCTATTGGGTATAGGGAGCTGGCGTCTCTTGCTTGTTTGGTAAATACTACGGAGTGAAATTTTGTAATAAAAAATAAGTTTTAATGGTGCAATCCTTCTAGATTATTCCTGATAAGTGCGTGATTCTTCATGGATGAAGTCTTAAAAGGATAATTTACATACGATACTTTATAGAGAAATACCTTCATCCATGACTTTTTAAATATATGAGAGCGGTCCAAATCAGTATCATTACACCCTGTATGTCTACCACCAGCAACCTGTGGTCACTATCTAAGGCAGTTATTTCCACCGAGTGTCACAACAACTTGTGGTATTACCTCAAGGTATATGAGGGTGTCGCAAACAGACCGCTAGACAAACAAAAAAAGTTTTATTTTAGTTTCAAATATTAACTTGTATGACACGAGGTGCATATGAGATGTGCAAATCAGCTGTATATAAATATAATATATTTACCTGAGATCATCTCAGTCGGTCTTCGTGTCGCATAATGTCTAAATGAGCTAGTGCACGCGCATTGGGTCTTTCCACCGACCATTTTATAAACATAACCTCAGTTCTAAAGTGTGTGTGTCACGTTACAGTACAATATAGCAGTGTAGCTGTTTTGCATTCATAATTATATATACTATTGTATGTAATCAAAATAGTTCCACATTTTCACAACTTTTTAATTGTTTATCTGTAGCAGTTTTATATTGTGCAACATAACTCTTTTGTATCGTGTTAGTCACGGAGAAAAATATGACATAACTTTCTGACAATAGTCAGTAAAATAAACTTGAAAGTTACTTTCCAGATATTAACAGATTTGAATATGACTGGATAGGAAATCCATTTTTTTCATCTGACATTGGCGGGCTTTCCCTGGAAGAATAATGGGAATTCGAACAGTTGAAATATGATAGAGCTTCAAGTTAAAACACCAAGAATATGAAGTGAAAAATGCTGGAATTCGGTTCAAGAAAACTTTCACTGTTTGGCAAAATGGGCTCTTGTACTTTTGGATCATTCTGTGTCGAGTGATCCAATGAAAAAAACCTTACCCTTTAATTTAGCTCACCTAGTGTATCCCCATGGATGGTAAAAAAAATGCAAATTTTCAGATTTTTATCTGCAGTAGTTTGAAATCTATAAAAAATTACAATTTTCTGTTGCCATGTAATTACAAAATAATTACTCGGGCTAGAAATGAGAAAGAAGGCTGGGTAAATAAAAAATATAAGCTTTCATGTGGTAGTAACATCACTAGTTATGGGCAATTTTTCATTTCAAGGTCATATATAAATTTAAGGTTACAATTTGTATATGACCTTGAACTGAAAAGATGTCCAAAAGTAGTGATGTTACATATCATGATTATGAAAGTTTATAAAATAAGCTACAAATTTCTTTTACCCAGCTTTCTATCTCATTTATAGCCTGAGTAATAATTTATTTTGTAATTACGTGGCAGCAGAAAATTGCTACTTTTATTAAACTTCAGTGGGCCGTAACTTAAAAACTACTGAAGATAAAAATATGAAAATTTGCATTTTTTGCTACCTCTGAGGGTACATTAGGTGAGCCAAATTTTAAAAAAATCCAAGAGGGTAGTTGTTAAAATATTGTTATTTTCAAACCCATTTTTTGGTAAATTGTATTTTCTGTGATTATCAATATTAAAACAGTGAAAGTGTTAGTTTAAAAAAGTTGTATTAAGAAATGAAAATTAAATTTTACCCATACATCCCAACATAAAATAAACTAAGACTCGCCAAATACACATGCTCCACTAAAACTAAAGACAAAAATATCTGTGTTCGGTTTTTTTCCTTTGAAAAGTATGTGTATGTTTATTTTTACTCATATGAAGTTTGATAAGTGTTGTCTGTATAAGCGTCTGGGTTCGATTCTCAGCATGGTCGAAAAATATATAATTGGTGAAATGTGTTTGCCCTTTCAGTGATGAACAGCGGGGACTGGATGTTGTGCCTGTCCTAGTCTTAAGTTAGATTATAAGGCATGTGAAGCTACGACAGGCCTTGCCAGCTGGTAGTGGAAAATATGGCTTGAATCAAACTACAGCACAGTGAACAGAGGGATTAAGTAATTGAAGTACAAAATATGTAATGTGTGGTAGTTATTCACGATGGTGTTGCACTACATTTTGGAGGTCAGTAATGTCGCCATGGAAAAACTTTGGAAAGCACTAATCTAAGTACCCACTTGGTATTACCTTGATATTTAGAGTCTGCCTTTTCATTTCTTCATCCACAAGGAAGCAGTCTCAACCTTTCCTCCTCATTCCAACTGTATCTTGTGATTTGATGGCTCCCTCTTTACTTCTTATACTAGATTTTATTTCTTGCACATAAATCCATCATTCTCCTACCATCCTAGTTTCTCTCTTCCCGTCCTTTGTTCCCTAACACGTTCTCAAACCCTCTACTCTATGTAATGAAATTAAATCAGTTAGAAATTTTAGATAAACCTTTCAAATTAGTATTAGTGCATAAAATGACTGCACACACTTCACTGAGCGTGTCGAGGGTCCTTAGCATTAACCAATATTTCTCAAACTGTGGTAAAAGTACTAGGTTTTATAGTGATGTCGTGGACTTCTTTGTCACAGCTTTGTTTAGTTTACCACTAAGACTAATTTTTTTAGCATGGTGTTTTACTACCTGTTCAGGTTATATGCCTAGGTACTAATTCCACTAATCGGTTAGGGGTAAGGAAGGCTTAATTTAGAGGAAATGCACCCGCGTTTGATTGGAGGAGAGTAGAAACTCATTTAGGTAAAACCACTCAGTGCACCTAACCAGGATCGAACCCCAATCTAGTCTTTGGCAGTTTAGTCCAACACGAGATTAGCGTGTGTAACCCACGCGGCCACCGAAGCAGGTAAGACTTTATTAAAATTATAATGGTTGTTTATACTTTATTAAATGGTCTGTATGGTTTTTATAAAGAGCTGCTATGGGTGCATTGGTTAGACCATTGCCTTCAAAGGCAGTGGCATGCTGGGAAGTGTTCTTATGTTCTCCTACCAATCATGCATATGCTCGACATATTACAGGTACAGTTTGAACTAACTGCCTACCATAGCAACATGCCACGCCACTTTCCGAAAGATTATACAACTGGTTCAAGTTTGGCAAATTAAACATTCTTTGGTGTTTTGTTAAAAATGGAAGAACATATTTAACTAAATGATTGGGGTGTATGAATATCACTTGTTTTGGAAAGAATAATTTCTAATCAAATAGCAAAATTGTCAACAAATAACAAATAATGCACATTGCATTATTTTTTTTACCCACATAACTTAGCAATTTTTAATTATATACTTTATTAAGATTTTTTTTAAAGTAGCAATAACTATTTACAAATTTTTTTTTTCAATATTGTACCTGAAATGAACTAGAGAAATATTTTTTAACTAAAACAAAAATAATTAAAGCCATTAAAGTGTAGTTCAATACTTTAAAACAAAATTTAAAAAAGTATTAAAGACTTGTTTATCTATGACTGGGGCTACCCAATTATGTAGTCTAGAACTACCATTGATGCTTAAAAAAACCAAGCTAGGAGCTCATAACGATACCCTGACTCCAGCATTTCAGTTTCTAGTTATTTGCTTCAATTTATCAGCAGTTTATTTAAACATAAGTTTTATTTTCTTGGGTTATTCGTTGCTTAACATACATTTAGGTATTGGAAATGTACATGAGAGGTTACTTTTGAGGTACAAAATGAAACTCTAGAGTTTAAGCCCACTCGCTTTGAAGCTTTTTAACCACTTCCGTGATTTGCCTGAGTTATTACGGGCATGATGAATCTTGCACTTTAAAATATATTAGCCCATATATTTCATTTACAAAAAGTACACGAAAAGACCGCTAGATAGCAGTAAGATAAAGTCATTGTTTACACTGTAATCTGCAGATTTCCTAATAATTATAGCTTATAAATGACAGTCTAACTTTGCTTGTGTTCCTTGTAATGTTTTGCTGCTATTTTGATATTTTAGATAATTTAAAATGTTGGAAGAAAGTGATGAAGAGTTTAGCGACTTGGATGAAATCACTGGTGATGTCTCAGGTAGTGATACAAGTGTATCTAAAGTGTCCAGCGTTTCAGAAAACGAGTCTATTGACTTGTCTATAGCCTAGCAGTGGTGTAAAGTTAACATAACAGCATGTCCGCCCAGATTTCAGTTTCAAGGAGCTTCATCACCAGGAGTTTTTGGATATATAAATACACATTTTACTTTTTGGAAATTTCTGGAGAAATATTGATAATTTAAAAATAATATTTTAATATATAAGTCATAAAAAATATTTTTAAATATAAAACTTTAAACTAAAATTAAAGTTTTGACATATTTCTCATGAAATTTCTGGAGAAATACATAATTTAAAAAAAATAATATTATTTTTAATTGAGTTTAGTATAAGGAATTAAAAAATGAAAAAAAAAAAAAAATTTTAGCACTAAATTCATAAAAACTGTGATATATAAACACTAATTTCACAAAATACTTGACACTGAAGTGTTAAGCACATCTGTTATTTGAGAGTAAGAAACAAAACACATTACACATTACTCACTGTGTGTAGACTTTGAACCACCCATACAGCTTGCTATTTACCAGAGTAAACAGTGTACTTACTATAAACATACAGAAAGGAGTGAGGAAGTTTTAATTAAATAGTAGAAAACATTCAACTCAAGAAACCTACAGTATTTATTGGTTTAAAACATACATCACCCAGTGACAATATTTTATAAATTACAGCATATTGATTGTTAAAATATAATTCATCAACACTAGTTCCTCATCCACAACAGTTTTATCATAACAACTTTCCAAAAAAAATAATAAAGTGGAATTAAAACTCTTGAATAATGTAAGTGTATAACAGGAGTTAGTTCCACACTAGCCAAATGGCTCCATAATGAAATTTATTACCTTGCACATAAAATAAAATGTGATATATTTTATTGATGCACAAAGTTCATTATTTCATATTAGTTTTAATAACAGTTTATTTAAAAAAAACTTTCACAATGATATAGGCTGCCATAGTAAATTTGTTCTATGCAGGTCAACAATAATTATTCCAAGAGTTGCTGTACAATCAACAGACCCTACTCTAAACTACGGGGCACTCACTACAAGTGAGGCAGGCGGCGGCCTCAGGATATCATGAATTAACAGCGAGGGCATGAGGCAACAATCAGGGCTGGTCTTGAGCACGTTAGAGATCAAGTATTTACTCTTTCCTAACTTTATATGTTCTAAAAACAAAATGCTATTGCACAAATTTGATCGAAATAGTTTGCCGTGAAAATAATATGAAGTTTGAAGTAAGCTGTTTGTTGTGATCTTACATGAACAATTTTTGACAAGTTAATTAATGATCCAGGCACCATCCCAAAGTAATAAAACTGGTCAATCCCCTTCACTTTAGAAAATTACTGTGCAATAACCAAAAATGAAGCTTAAAATAAAGAAGTGTGGTGTACCTAAGGAATGATCACTGCAGCCTTCTTCAAACCTCAACTAAATCCTGCACATGCAAGACCAAACAACAACCATACTAAGCCTCTAGTTCTAGAGCCACGCCAATCTTGTGGCCACCCTGGTTAAAGTTCTTCCCGTCAATCAGTGCTGACAATGTTAGTGTAATTCCTGGAAAAGAAAATAACTGTTAGTTTTAATACTAACCCACATTACTAGTAGTTTAAAAAAAACTTGGTTCACCATTCATTTTAGGGATTGACAATCGTTCAAAGATCCCCGGAATTAGAAGAAAATATTTGTGCCCAAAGGGCATAAAGTATGTTTTCATATATCTAGTGGAGGCAAATTCCATGTTTATTTTTGGAACATATATTTAGAAACTAAATTTAAAAAAAAAATTAAGTCACAAAGCAGTATTTGTGTGTAGTGATGATTCATTCCAAATTAGACCAAACCAATTTAAAATCAAAATAGAACCCACAGTCTCTGATTTTTTTGAAACGTGGCATGATTGTTTGGTCCAAGCAGCTTAGAAATAATATCAAGATTTAGCTTTATATGTTAAAAATCTCCAATATAGAGCATCTTGAAAGGGAGTAGTTTTGATTGTATTAAGAAAAAGCCTTGAATCTTGGTGCCATTTTAAATATAAATTTGCTGTTCCTAAGAGAGTTTTTAAAACATATTTAAACATTAAAACACTTGTTTGGTTATAACTTTGCTAGAACATATGGCAGAAAAGGGCGCAAACCCATTTGTTCTTAATTGCTTCATCTATATATAGTGAGTTTGCATCCTAAAAATAAGTTGTACCTCCATGCATCCATGGCAAATTAAAAATATAAAGAAATTGAAAATTAATATTCTTATATACATACATAATCACACCATTCCCTTACGACGTAGGCAACGAAACTATGAATATAGCTCAAAAAACAACTATGTACTTAATCCATCTGTTAATGTACTCTCATTTTTGTGTGGAAAGTGAAAAAACTACCATTCAGTACAGCCAACTTGAATTTGAGGTCCTATCTCCTCGTTATCAACAGTCCAGTCTATTGTGAGTGACACCTTGAACCATGTGGACATTGAAGTGAGTTTTATCTTGTTCTCTACTTCAATTTAGGTTGACAATGAACTTGTGAATTACTATTGTAGAGTTGAATATGATAACAACCCTTTTGACGTCAAGGTAGGGTGGAGTGAAGGACAAAAAGTGCATTTAGTTTAGTATGATCACTGATTCCCAGACAATTAAAACTAATATACTTAGGTAGCAAGAATAGAAAAATTGATATTTTATAATCCTTAGCTACATGACGTTAACACAAGTGATAATGTTGGATCTTTGCGATATGGAAGGGGCATAGCTGCTCCTCACCATTGACGTTAGATCAGTCAATTTTCCCTGTCTGCAAACTCTCCCCATTGAGAAGAGGAGCGTCTTGACAGCAGGGTGGCTACATCAAACTCTAAATTATCTGGCGACCCCAAGACTTCACAAAGTATTGTTATTAAAATGGAGTATTAGTTGATCTATTTTATTCTAACTCTTCGAAGCTGTTTTGTTACTTTTAAATGGTAGCACAAGTGTGTTCGCCTAATTTGATCAACTCCGACCTGAAAGGTTAACAGGTTGTCTACTGAGTTGGAGACAAAAAAATAAGTGACTTTTTAGTGATCTTTTTTGATCATAAAATTCCTTTGGTAAACAGTTGAACATTATAATGCACTCACACGCAACATTAAACTTTAACTAGATGGCAAACGTTAACCTTGTCCTTGGTATCATGCTAAACAACAGGCAACTTGCAGCTAGCACATGGAGACAAATTCACATGGTTAGTGAGTGGGTAGTGTGACTTTCGACATCATGTTAGGATGTGCAGGAAATTCAAAAAGAATATTTTCCTGACTTTTCAGGGACTTTCGTGAGCCCCCTTTTTTTTTGTTGCAATTAGTGACTTTTGTGACCCAGTATAAATCCTGGTTGGTTGGACAAATTTATTACCTGCTTTGGTTTTAAGCAAGTATATTAGTATACTAATTATTATTAGGGGTGGATGGGATCCCGAACCCTTGGGAAAATGTCGGTAATTTATCCATTCCTGAGAGTCAGACAAGGGTTCGGGCGGGAAATAAAGCCCGCTTATTGTTACAGCAGGTACTACTGGCTAAACAAGTTGGGAAGCTCACGAGTCAGTGCGCTATGTTAGGTTCAGCATGTGAGAGAGCTTGAAAGATTTAGAGAAGGACTGAGATATATTATACTCTACCATATTTTGGGGATAGAAATGAGGGTGGAGAAAGTAGCTTGCTAAGGTCAACTAGTTATGAGCATCAGCCTGTCTGTTGTTAGCAACTAAACAAAGAGTAGAGATTACAGGGGTGTTAAACAAAGAACCTTTAAGGGGTGTCAATTCTAGAGCATTGAAGGGGCTCTAAACAGAGATAAAGAAGTTTCAAGTGTTTCAAATATAGAGAATATTTAAAGGGTAACAAACCTAAGGAACATTTAAGGACTTTCAAACCTAGATAGCCTTTAAGAGGTGTTAAAATATAGGACATTTTATTTTTTGTACTCTTCCAAAAGGTAGTTAAATATAAAACACAAATTTCAAAAGAGACTAACTAATAAAAACAATGTATTAAAATTAATTATTTGATTTTATAATGTCAAAACTTTTATAAGAATTATCATTATAGTTTTAAAACAATATATATTTTAATCTAAAATTATTTTAAAGAGTCATTTTTATAATTTCTCGTCCCGTTTCCATCCCGATATAAAAATGCCATTCCCGTCCATCCCTAATTATTATGCTAATGGGTTAGAGAGGAGGAAGGTTGAATTTAGAGGAATGTACCCTGCATTTGTGTATAAAGAGTGGGATTTAGGGAAAACCAACCTCAGTACACCCGACCAGAATCAAACCACAATCTACCTGTCATTAGCAGTCTAGTCTATCACGATGTGACTCCTTAGACCATGCATCCATGAAGTGGTTAGTTATGAATTTGACTTGTCACAGCGGAAAAGATTTTCCACGTCGCCCAAATTCTGGTAAATTTTACTCAAAACTCACCCCGTTAAATATATTTAAATTAATGTACTGGCAGATGGTTAATATGGGCACTAATATGTGAGCCATAAAAATGTTTTTAGTAAGGTTATGAGACAAAATGGAGTCTTTTGTTTTGTTAAAACGGGCTGTAAGAATATTTTTATTATTTTGTTAACTGTCTGTAAATGAATAAAATAATTTAAACTGGTAAACCACATAGGTTCATTTCATTTATAGCGTTCAATAAGCTGACCTTTTTATAACGGGCATTTAGTATGCACTATACTAAATAAACTGATTATATCAGCATATGCCATGAAAAGAACTATTCTAGAAGAAAAAACAAACTTTTCCTACGGTGGGCCCATCACATTGTGAAAGGGGAAACATCAGTTCAACCAATGAAATGAGAAAGCTAATTTTTCTGGTGGTGGTCGGGGCGTACTAGAAAGTTTAACTATAACCAATAAAGGTCTTTAGAGGTAAATGTGCACCTTTCGTTTACACATTCTTACCTTGGTGACCAACATTACCAAAGTGATAATATTTTGACTGACCTTCTCTGAGCTTTTGTTGGTAGCCCAATCCAATCTGGCTCACGTTGTTCACCTTGGCACGCACCGCTGCATCCTTGTCAAGGTCATATTTGGCACCAATACCAAAACGAGTATCGTTGGAACCTGCTGTCCACGCCAACTGAATGCCAGTCTCCAATTTGGGGCTCACCCTCTGGTAGATGGAGCCACCAAACTCCTGTCCATCGTTACTAAACAGACACCAAAATAAAGTTCAACACAGGAGTATTTTCACTATATAATTATTTCTTACATATTATATCTAACTTTTCTTACAATTAAATGTTAGAATTATATAAGTAAGCAATATATTATGGGTTTATGACACTTTCAAGACCAGAAGAAAATGTCAAAACACCCCTGCTTCGACTGGAACACACTTAACAAATCTTGAGGAGTTTAAACTGTAGCAACAAAAACAAACTATTGGATTAGATATGTTAGTTGCGTCAAATTCCTTGTTCAATCAAGGTTGTTGAAGCTAGAAGTCTAATAAATACAGACTTGTAAATATTTAAATTTAATATATATAATAATTATGGAACAAATTTATTCATGATACTTTATAAAGTAGAAATAGTTGATACCCTAAAATAGCTTTGTGGAAATCTTGTAATTTAATTTGTGTACTGTGTTTTTCAGTCAAAAAACCTTTCTCAAATTTGTGGTACATTTAATAGATATTATGAAAATTAAATAGTAACAAATTTTGTAGTTTTAAGTAAAAAGCATGTAGTTACATCATTATAATTAATATTGAATTAGTCTTTGATAACAATCAGTTATGCTGATCAAACTCCTTATTTGACACAGCAAGATAGATAGATATATCTTGACTTAAGGTGCAGCAGAAGGAAGTGCATTTTTATAGTTTTTATAGAATAAAGTGAGACTCAAATGGAACTTAAAAGATTCGCTTGGTGTATAAAGGAGAGTAAACAATATACTCAATCCGCACTAACACATAAAAAAAATGAGTCATCATTAAAATTAAGAGCCAGACAAATGGGGCATACTTGCGACATTCCACCAAAATGTGGTGCACGCACGCACACACGCAACACACACACACACACACACACACATCATTCAGACAGGTTCTTGTACACATTAAAAGACTTGGTGTAGCTTCACGTACCACAGGTTAAATACCATCGCTCTTAAATAGAGGGGAATAAGGAAGAGCTAGTCCAGGAAAGATAAAGAGTGTGTTGTTATTATTATTATTATTATTATTTAGCACCGCATCTTACTACCCATTCGAGTTATACGCTTAAGTACTAATTACGCTAATGAATTGGGAAGGTTGAATAGAGGAAGTGAACCCGCATTTTCGTGGAGGGAGAGTGGAAAACCATTTAGGAAAAACCACCCCCAGTTCACCCGACCGAGATTCGAACCTCGATCTCCCTGTCCTCGGCAGTCGGGCTCAACACGACTAGCGCGTTAGCCAACTACGCCACCGAGGCGGTTGACAAAGAGTGTGAAATGCAATGGAATGAAATAAGAGTGTGTGTGAAATCATTAGGGTGATACCACCCTCAATACACCCAAGAGGGATTGAACTGCAGTCTCCTATCATCAGCAGTCTAGTCTATTACGAGAATAACACTTTACACGATGCATCCACAAAAGGGGTATCGACCTCTTGATTTTATCTGTTTCATCAAATAAAATTACTGTTCACATAAGTAGGTGCTGCCGAATAATGTTTCCATTTTTAGAGCATGTTCAATGCTTCCATTTCCTTGGACAAATAATTTTTATAAAAATCCAATCGAGAAACCTGTGAAAATTTTACCTTCAATTTAGAGTTCCGTCAAAGATCAATTTGCTCCATCTGAAACTAAAGTGATTCAAAACTAGAGAATTTGAAGTTCTGGGTGGATTCCCAAACGCAATTTTATATGATGTCAGCCTCTCAAGGGCCGCATAAAGTTAGGTCAAGGACCACATGCGGCCTGTGGGTCATATACAGCTGCCTTAGACCATTCTATAACTGAAGCGATTAATGTAAAGAACCAACCGAGTACTCAAATCAATTACTAAAAATAGTGAACTTACACATTTGTGTGAAGAATGAAATCTCCTGTTGAGTATCCAAGTGCAACATTGTTTTGTGTTATTTTAGATCTTTGAGAATCAAACTTGCTTTGATAGCCAGCCAACCATCCTGTAATAAAAAAAATGGCCCATTAGGTAAAATAAAGTAAGTTTCCTAATTCTTTATAGATAATAAAGCTCAATTTAAAGTTTTCATCCAGTGATATATTGTCAATAAGTATAAGAAATTGATAAAACAATAAGCACTAGTACATACAAGGTGTTGTGTTAATTACTGTTGAAATGGTTTATACCAGGGGTTAGAACTTTTACTTCAACACCATGGAAGCATTATGCATTTTGATAAGTCAAGGAACCGATGAAAAAATAATAAACAATCTAACTGTGAATTATAACTTACAGTTAAAATTACATGTTTAGGTATACAAAATACTAGATTCAATTAAAATTAAACTATTTAATGGATTATAAATTATAAATTTCTCTGGACCATGATGGAAAATATTGATACACAAAATAAGAAATGTTGCTATATGAACACAGCCTAAAATGAAGAACCCTTATTTGAAAACATCGCCAGATCAAGGATGAAATGGTTCAGGCATATGAAGAGGATGGAGATTGGTAGAGTAGCGAGGAAGTGGATGGAGGAGGTAGGAGGGAAAAGACTGAGAGGAAGACTGAGAAGAATATGGACGGATGGACGCTGTAAAGGAAGACATCCAGAAGAGGGGTGAATGGAGGGTCATAAATGATGAAGAAATGTATTTAGATAGAAAGAAACGGAAAACTCACAAAATGTACCCAGTTCACTGGAACAATAAATAAACATACTTATGATGATGATGATGAATGATAAAAAACAGATGGTTATGGCGAGGAATATTGTGAGATCCCCAAAACTGTTACAATTTTTTCCCAGTTGGGGTCCAGACTTGGTGCTTCCAATCACTAATATTGAATTCAAATATTCAATAGATAAAAATGTGTAGTATTTCAACTTTGCATACTTCATCTTGAAAATTACACTTACACAAGTATGTTAAACCAAACACTTAAAACATGCGAGTAAAGTTCTTGAAATGTTTGTAGTTCCAACTAGACAGTTGTAGGAATATAACCAATTCCATTTTTCGAATTTATCTTCAAGAATCCTATGTGATTGGAAAGCTAAGACCTATATTTGAAACCAAGGTGGTAGATCTTCGACAGTAAAATCAAAATGATTTTGAAAAGTTAAGATTGCTAGCTAAGGTTTTTAAAATAAATCTGAAATAGTTTCTTAAATTTTGAAATAACTTCCAAGGACAAAATAAGCTGGGAATGACACTGTGCTGTGTGAATTCCTATTTTAGTCTATCATAGCAAATAAAATCCATCAAACTAATAGTCTAACTTTTTACTAGGGATGTTTATCTATGGGCATAAATATCACAAAAAAACACAATTTTCTCTCTACAATTTTAAATTAACATCACTAATATGGTGAGTCTTCCGAGTTTTTGAGAGCAAAGTGCTAATATGGGCCTAATATGAATGAACAAACAGGAGAATGGCGAAAGTTACATAACGAAGAAGTTCATGGTCTGAATGCATCAACGCTGTAGAGTGAGGTGGCGTAGTCATGTGGCTTGTATGAGTGACAGATATATACACTAAGTTTTAGTTTACAAAACCACTTGGTAGAACAAGATGAAAGGATAATGTGAAGAAAGAAGTGAAGGAGGTTGGGTGTCAGGTTAGGGATTGGATGGAGATGTCTCAGAATAGGGTTGAATGGAGAGAGACTACATTCTGGCGGCCATTAACTTTTGAGTTCCTTAAGGCCAGATAGTTGTCACAACTGCAAGTAAAGCAAACTTCCATAGCCAAAAAATATCTTAAAGAAAAATAACAATCATAAATATTTCAATGTTGATGTACAGATCTAATGAAGAGGATTATGAAAGGGAAGAGAGAGGGGAAAAGAGGAAAAGGAAATAAGGCTTGCATGTTAGCAGATATAAAGAAAGGGAGAAGCTCCAAAAGGATGAAAGAAGAAGCTCATTGTCCAGCTGATACCTGAGATCCAAATAAGAAGGCAGCTCTAGCAACTCAATACCTTATCCCAACTCGGCTGACAACATTCACTATGGTATGAGATGTCTGCAAACTTAGTTTTAATTCAAAGGTAACTTTTAAATTGGTGGCATTAGATGATATTTACTGTAATTTCAATCTATTTTAGGACTGTAAGGACTTACCACATAGTGTTTACTGGCGAATAATGCTAAGGAAGCATTCAATCTCAACTGTGTTACTCATATATCCAACCAAAGCTCTGGTTGTTTGAAAATCATCTACTCAAATAAATAAAAGTATCTAAAACAACCAATGTGACTTAAGTCATCAAAAGACATTTAAATAGAAGCTTTTTGTTCTAACTGTGAAAATCATATAATATTTTATAAGTTCTGTTGATCATCACTGGGATTAATGGACAAATTTATCTTTAAATCTGCTTTGTCTGATCATTTCAGTTGAACACTGCTTTGATCACTACCCCACCAGTCAATAACATTTCTGCCCTGACCAAAGCATGGGGTTTGCAAACTACTAGAGATGTATAACTTTTTTCTTTAATATCCGTGGAAATGTCATGTTGAGGTGACTAAGTGTACAGCTTTCTGAACACATCTTGAACCATGAACACTTAGTTTTATATTGTCAGCGGATTTGAAGCAACAGAATAATCTTTCCGACCACATGTTATGGAACTAGTGATGTTTCAAATGAATGTGTGTTTCTTAACAGTCAACAAACTAAATAAGAATTTTAAAAAATATTACTGTCCATAATAATGTTTCTCATTTATAAACATTATAATAATACACTACCAATAGTACTAGATTGAACTTTCTTATCTAGATTTGATTTGTTTAGTTCTCACCAAAAATGTATTTATAATTGTTAGGTTAGGTTAGGTTAGGTTAGTAAAATAAATACTTACCATTGTAACCTAGTACTGCAGATGCTTGCACAATTGGACCGGACAAATTCAAGTCAACATCACAATTTAAAGCAACAGATTCATTTTGGAACGCAGACTTAATTCTTCCTGTTTTACTCCTATAAACAAACAATAAAAATAAACACACATTAGAATACAAATGCTGCTTCTCAAAGTGAGACAGTTTCATAAATGAATCATATCTTGGAAAGTCAGAGGTATTATTTTGAAAAGAACCACAAAATAAAAGGTTTCTATTGTTAAAATCCTTATTAAACTGTGTTAAAAAGAATTTCAAACTAAAATTCCAACATTTCAGCCAAAAATAACTAGAACAGGGGTTTGTATTATATTTGGAAGACGGTATAGGAAGGGTGGATAGAAACATATAAAAGGGACTAACAAAATATGACTTTTACAATGAAAAGAACACAGTTCACACTTTACATTACTACCACTGGACAAAGAAGTAATGGTTGCCTCTTAAAGAAAATCGAGTCACCACCCAATCCTCCTTTAGGAAATTGCGTTGCATGTTTCACACCCCTCCCTGATGAGTTCTGATAGAATGAAACCTAGGTCGGGAGATTGAGCGATGATGAATTGTGTTCTTCTTTTCATTGTAAAAGCCATATCGTGTTCGTCCCTTTGGATCCATCCTTCCTATACCTTCTTCCAAATATAATACAATTACCTCATAAAGCGAAAAGAGGTTTTCCTTATAGATATAGAACAGGTGTTTTAATAGACAGCAATTTATTCTCACAAAATAAATATGCATTAAAAGTTAACCCCATATATACTGTTAATTGTTAATGTTGCACTTGAGATAACAGCATGTAACTCACGGTGTGCCCATACAAGATCAAACAGAATGACAAACAATTGTATGTCAGAGATGTGGTCCGAGTTGAGGGCCGATGGATATGTGGCTCGATGGGAGGTGAAGTCCACCCCACCGTAAGGTGGTGGAAGTATGGGGAAGACAAACCTTGTGGGAATGGAAGTGTCGTGGCTGTTCCAAAGAAAGCTAAATGAGTATGAACAGTAAGTGGTTGAGTCTTCTAATGACGGGAGAGATGACAATGTTGAGTGGGTGAACCAAATCATACAATAAAACCATCTGGGTTAAGGCACAATATGTATCAAAACACGGTATGTCAATGTCACCATCAATTTTGACGCTCCAGCATACTGCAAAGTGTTGCCACATCTTAAGCAGCGCAATACAAAAAAAGATTGTCCACACACTGCCAAATTGGCACAAAGCAAGATAACAGAATTTAGTTGGCAAAGTCTTGACATACCTTCCTATAGCCCCGATCTGGTTCCCAGAGCCCCCCGTTTGTTTCCTGCATTAAAGGAGCTGAGAGGTCAGCTTTTTAGAAAAAATAGTTGTGCACTATTTCCTTCATAGGCATAGCACAAATTATTTCACTGAAGGATTGAAAAAGTTGATGCAAGGGGCTAAAAATTGATAGTGAAGTTTAATTATTTTAAGAAGTAGAGGAAGGACATGGATAATTTTAAATATATACCTCATTTGTGCAAAACAATTTCTGTCTATTTAAAACACCTGTTAAACTCATTTATTGAACCCACCCTTGTATTTGGGTAGTTTATCTTGAAATCACCTTTATAATAATAATAATAATAATAATAATAATAATAATAATAATAATAATAATAATAATAATAATAATAATATAATAATAATAATAATAATAATAATAATAATAATAATAATAATAATAATAATAATAATAATAATAATAATAATAATAATAATAATAATAATAATAATAATAATAATAATAATAATAATAATAATAATAATAATAATAATAATAATAATTTAAAACCTTTAATAATGACGTCTTGTTCTTTCCCACCCTTTTTGTAATACTTGCCTGCATGCATAATGCACACATACATGCACACATAAAATCATGCCATTCCCTTACGTCTTACAGGGTAGGCAGGAAACTGTGCATCTAGCTCAAAAAACAACTCCGCACTTAATACATCCTCACTAACTTTCTTCACCCTTCACTAACCTTGCATACCCCCTTTGCTTCAAATACATCCATACACAGAGTTATACATGTTCTTTTATTCTTAAAATGTTTAATATTTCTCTTTATCACACATTCGTCTAAACATTTTGCCACACCTTCCTTTTGATCCACACACTCTACCTTCATCTATTTGCTTCGTCACTCGATCCAACTTATCCTATCAATATGCCCAGACTAACGTAACACACTTCTGCCACATGACCTATTGGAATTCACTTTCAAACCACGCTTCTTTAGCACCCATTCCAACTCTGTCCATACAAGTTTTTTCGATATCTCATTCCAACTTCATTCACTTTGTTCTTGTCTTTCTCTTGCAAAAAAAAAAAAAAAACACTTCACATCCATGAACTAATAATGTTGGTGTGAACACACTTTTATATACTGCCATCTTTGCCTCTTTCAATACTTCATTCTTTGCAATAGTCACATACATCTAACTAATCTCCTAGATGCCGTTTGTCGACTTCACCATCTATCCTTCCATTTTTACAGAACAGTCTGCCCACATACACAACATCATTCACTTGTTCCAACAGTTTTTCTTTTATAATATGATGACAATCATTTCCTGATCTGACCTTATCAAAACCTATCACCTTAGGTTTGGAGACATTAATATTAAGATCCATTCTGCCTGTCGCACATCAAAACGATTTAATTTATTCTGCAAGTCATTTTTGTTCTCATCCAGTAATACGGCATAGTATGTATATAACAGCACTCTCACATTCACATTGTCCTTTTGTACACCAACCGCATCCCTCATACACTTATCCATAAAGACATTAAACAACCATGGAGACATAACACAACCTGTTCAATGCCAACATTCACTCAAAGCTCCATCCACCCTAACACATGCTTTACTTCCATCATGCACTGCCATAAATGCATTTACTAACCATGCATCTCCACCATACTATCTCAGAACATTCCATAACATACTCTCATTCACCCGATCATACACTTTCTCCAGAATAAAGAATGCACAATTAACTTTCTTCCTTGCTGCTGTACATTTCTCAATAAACTTGTTGCAATGCAAATATCTGGCTCATACAACTTCTAGCTGGCATTAAGCCACATTGCACGCCCCAACAATAGTCTACAGTTTTTTGACACGCCCTCTTAATTAAAATTCTCCCAAAAATTTTGCCTGTAGTACTCAACAAACTAATTGCCTTATAATTCTTACATTCACTCTTATTGCCTTTGTCTTTGTACAAAGGAACAATGACAGCATTTTTCTAGTCATTAGGAATGCTCGAAATGACACACACATATGACAACTCACACAATCTGGTAAGTAGAACGGTGCCCACATACTTAAGCATTTTACTTGTGATCCAATCTACACAGGCAATTTTGCCATTCTTTCATTTAAGAAATTCTTTCATAACTACCTCCGTTAATTCTTTCACTCATCTCACATTTCCCCGATTTTCTGCTGCTTTCTCTACATTTTCCCCATACAATTGCTCAAAACACTCCCTCCATCGCTCTCTAATAAAGTTTCTATCCCAGATAATTTCACCATGTTTATTCTGAATGGCATAGATCTTTCCTTGTACTCCTTGTTTTGTTATCTTTACCCACTTCCAGAACAGCTTCTTATTACCTTCAAAGTCATTCTGCATTCTTTCTTCTTCTTTTGTACCTTACTCTACTTTACTACTATCCTGGCATTCATCTCTTTATCTTTGTATTTGTCCCACACACAACGTCATACATTCTGTTTCACTCTTCACAGCAATCATTCGTCTGTCTGTTTCTTTTTTCCCTCCGACAGCTTCTTTCACCTGTTCATTCCACCGTGCATCTCTTTTTAAGTTTTCCTCCACTGCAGGTCCACACACATCTTTCGCACTCTCAACTACAGCCTCTTTTATTCATTTATAAGCACTTTCTACATCAAAAGCATTTATTTCAACATTCCATTCATGCTTGGGTAAAGTTGATTTTTTGCCCAGCATTCTTTCATATTGCGCACACACACGTTTATCATGCAACTTTTCAACTTTCAATCTTACTTGCTTAATACTGCTGCGCTGCTTCCTCACAACATTCATAGCTTTTCAACCACCGAGATTACTAGGAATGGACCTGTTCCACATTCATCTCCATGCACAGTCCTAGTATTCTCTCATCATACACCATAAAATCAATCATCACTCTCAAATTGCCTTGATGCCATGTATACAAGTGAATATATGTGTGTTTAAACCATGTGTTCGAGACAAATAAACCTTTTTCTAAACAGACTATCATTAACTCATTACAATTCTTGTTTACCCTGTTATCACCATACCTTCCTAACACTCTCGTTGAATTCTCTCTTTGATTCTATCTCCTAACAGATAATTCTTTCAACCGGTTCACATGCATTCAAGACTTCATTGAGCTCATGTCATAACTCTACTCTCACATTCTCTCACCTTATTGTGAGACCAAATCCAGTTGAAACCACAAGAATAATTGACAATAAGGCAAAGTTGGCTTCCCTTTTGCCCACATAAATACCATAGTAAATGTATTAGTCTTTAACCCAAACCTTTGCCAAGGTATGCCTTGTTTGGCAACAATGATTTAACAAGTTTTCAATACATAATACAGGCTTAGCTATGTAATTTACTAAGCTTAACATGTTGGCACAACCACACTTCTATATATGTTGATGTCTAGGTACTTCTATACAACATGTTGAGGTCATCTGTCCCTTAACATGTTCAGACACCCGAGTTATATACCCACAGTAGTCCAATATTTAAACATGAGTATCCAGCTGCAGCTAATATTATGAGGACAAAGCTTAATCATGAATTTATAATCAAAATACATGCATTTAACATGTGAACTGCATAAAAAATATTTACCCTGTTTGAGGAGCGAACGTGGTATCGAAAGACAACTTCAACCCTTGTGCAATTTGATCCTGAATTGCAATTTCTGTAGCTAAAGTATTGTCTGTGTTCCATTTCTCAGAAAATGTCAAACCTGAAAAATAAAAATTATGTAATAAGTAGGTTTATTAAATTAAATGCATTTTTTGGTAAACACAATAACTTGATGAATAACTTGTAAAAACAAATAATAAAACATTCACCCTCTTAGGTGGTCACATGGTTTAAGGCATTGCTCTCGCAATAGACTAGAATGCCAATCACGGCGAGATCTGGACTCAAATCTCGGTCGGGTGTATTGAGGGCGGGTTTTTTTCTAAATAATTTTCCCCACTCTGCGTCTATGCAAATGCGGGTACACTTCATCTAAATCCAAACTTCCTCATCCTTAACACAATGGCGTAATTAGTACGTAGGCATATTTAACCCCAACAAGTAACAAGACTAAGGTGCTAAAAAATATTCACTTGATTTTGCTTGGAAATTTAAAAAAAATCCTTGACATTTACATTTTAGTTTATAAGTTAAATAAGCTTTACACAACATTTATTTTAACTTAAATGCTGAAATAGCCAAATTCCATCACAGTAAATTGTCTTGAATTGACAATTTTATTTCTAAAACTTGCTTTACAAATACTTTCATTAACATACTATGTACTTCTAAAATTAAATGTGTGTCAAAGGTAATGTATCAACAGTATGCACCTATTTGCTGTGTCAGATGAGAATCATAACATAGAGACCATGCAACTTATATTTTGGCTAAATGTGAAATTTCACATAATATTACGATTTAATAACTAACAACTATTTACCATATTATTTATTATATTAATTTGAGTTTTTAACATGCACTTTCTGAACCGACCGATTATATCAGCACACGAGAATTTCTATAAGCGAGACTGACAGGGCTTATTAATTTTGGCGGGAAAGGTATTTTCACATAGTTTTCAGAGTTATTTTACACGCCACAATCGACATGGGACTGGCGGCTTTTTTCCCTCTCTGAAGGAAGTTGTGCTACAGATTTGTATCGCTTAAGAAAACGCAATCGACCCCGACTGGGTTTGAACCAGAACATCTCCTGAGGCGAGCACGTTACCCCAAGACCATGTTTACTATAAAATGATTATATGATATTGGTGGACACAAAGATTAAATGTGTCTTGTCTTGTTTGGTTTATCAATGAGCTTGGGGTTCAAATCTTTGCTGGGTGTACTAAGGTTGATTATTCTTAAATAATGTCCCACTCTCCTTCCAAGTAAATGTGGTTACATTTAAAATATATTCTAACTTACTCATCCCTACCACATTAGTGTAATTAAATGTGGATAACACAGACTGGTAAATAAAAACAATGTGCAAGAATATTTGTATTAAAAATTGGTCAAAATGTGTTAATAATAAATTACCAAATCTTAATTTTACCTAAGAATCTCGAATCTGAATCATAGAAAAAGATTATGTGACACATAAGTTGGAATATAAATAGAATTGGAAATAGAAATAACTAAATATAATATTTATTGCTATAACACATTCATTTAAAGAGTTATACATTCAGTTAAGTGTTAAATTAAAGGTTAGGGAAATAGTTAAAAACCTTGTCAACTAAAACAGTATTTTTTAAAATCTTAAAGTCAATATTTTCTCGAATGTTCTAAATCAATCAAAGATCCCATCCTATTTGATATTGAAGACAGTGGTGAAAGTGTGTTCTGTAGAACTCTGTGAATCCAGCCGCTGTGGCTAACCACGATTTACTCAAATATTTTTAGTATTGTAACATGAATAAGGGATGAAAGAAGGGCTTACCTTCTCTTTCAGTCCTCTCTCTGTCCTTGTTTATTAGGTATTGTTGGCTACTAAGGAGGGGTGTGGGGAACATATCTGAGAAGAAAGTGGTGAATTTAGAAGGGTCTAGGTTTAAGTTATTTTAAACCAGTAGTCTATAAATTGATGTTTTTATTTATTTTATTTAGCACCACGTCTTACTACCTGTTCGAGTTACATGCTTAAGTACTAATTACGCTAATGGGTTAGGAATTGGGAAGGTTAAATTTAGAGGAAGTGAGCCCCCATTTGTGTGGAGGAGAGTGGAAAACCATTTAGGAAAAGCCACCCCCAATTCACCCAAAAGATTCAAACCTCGATCTCCCCATCCTTGGCAGTCTCAACATGAAACCAGCGCGTTAGGAGGGGAGTTGTGATGCCCTCTGTATATATAGGGCCGGTAGTTGGTAACAGGGGTTCAGTTTAATCCAGAGTGGACAGTCAGTCTAGGTGCAAGAGAGCCAGTTAGACCTGTTACCGATGAATTGTAATGTATTATGTTTTGTTCTCAATAAAAATAAGTTCTATATCTGTTTATACTTATAACATACTCCAATATCCTTCAGAGAAATAGTGGTTCACATTGTGAGGTGTGTGAAGCCCGTGACTCACTAGTCATATTACAACGTGATACAATATGTTTAGAAATATGTTCAAAAATAAACTTTGCCTTAGAATGTATTTGTGTGGAGAGTGTAAAGTGGTCGGGGCTCTAGACCATTTCTTTTATATGATTAAATTAGTTTGCCATTGTTTACATGTTAATACGATCATACTAAAGTACTAAATTTATAATACATTATTGTTTTCATTTGTCTAGGCCTAATTTAAGCTCTATGCTAGGATCAAATGTTTTAATCATATTTAAGTGTGGGGTTTAATATTAATTATAAGTTGTCTAAATCTTAACCAAAGTTGTAAGCAATATTTGTTTTAAATTTCAATTCATTAACTTCATTTTCGGCCTTTAACTTTTAAATCTAGTATTATTCATTTTCGTAAAGTCTTTGTGGGAATCTTAGCTTCATCTAAATTTATTACTTTTACTTTTCACTTGCATCTTATCTGGACCTTGAAGCTGTGAGGTGCACCTGTGTCTTGCACGTGTGGCCTCACAGTGGAAAGGGAAGGTTTGGCGCGAACAGCTAGCCAATCAGCACCTCCGATTAAGCGTCTGTGTTTGACCCTATGTAGAAGGGAAGCGTCAGCACGCGAGTTGAGAGGACGTGTATTGTAAAGTTCTTTACGTGTGGATAAAAGCGTGCGTAGAGATGGTTGGGAGGAAATGGAGACTATGTGGCTAAATGCCCACTTCATTAACTGTTTTCTTCATGTACAGTGTATTTTGGTTCTTCTTTTCATTTAGTAACCCGGTGAAAAATGCCTTAAATGTTTATATATAATAAAACTTAAAACTTCTACTTCACATATTTCCATTTATTTAATCGGCGAGGTCCTCTACCCCCACCATTAAGTTATTAACCCTGAGATGCTCTACCAAACACACTGACTGCCGTGGACCTGTAACAACAAGCTGAGAACGAGAGGATGAGAGGCGACTAGGTACAAGAGGTAGTAAGTGCCTTTGAATGTATTTGAGCAAAGGGGTAGTAAGTGACTGAATGTTTCTGTGTAGAGAGGTAGTAAGTGACTTGGAATGTTTCTGTGTAGAGAGGTAGTAAGTGACTGAATGTTTCTGTGTAGAGAGGTAGTAAGTGACTTGGAATGTTTCTGTGTAGAGAGGTAGTAAGTGACTTGGAATGTTTTCTGTGTAGAGAGGTAGTAAGTGACTTGGAATGTTTCTGTGTAGAGAGGTAGTAAGTGACTTGGAATGTTTCTGTGTAGAGAGGTAGTAAGAGACTTAGAATGTCTTTGTGCAGAGATATTAACTGCTTTAAAATGGCTATGTGCAAATATATTAATTACCTTAAAATGTCTTTGAGCAGAGATATTAACTGCTTTAAAATGGCTATGTGCAAATATATTAATTACCTTAAAATGTCTTTGAGCAGAGATATTAACTGCCTTAAAATGGCTATGTGCAAAGATATTAATTGCCTTAGAATGGCTATGTGCAAAGATATTAATTGCCTTAGAATGTCTTTGAGCAGAGATATTAACTGCTTTAAAATGGCTATGTGCAAATATATTAATTACCTTAAAATGTCTTTGAGCAGAGATATTAACTGCCTTAAAATGGCTATGTGCAAATATATTAATTACCTTAAAATGTCTTTGAGCAGAGATATTAACTGCCTTAAAATGGCTATGTGCAAAGATATTAATTGCCTTAGAATGTCTTTGTGCAGAGATATTGATTACCTTAGAATGTTTCTATTAAGAGAGATAATGATAGCCTTAGTATGTATTCATGCAAAGGAATGGGAACTTGGTAAAAGGTTTTTAATGTTTTCAACATTTTAAGGCAATTCACCATTTTCTTAAGGCTGTTGCCAATCACCCAATTAACAGATCCTGCCTGTTTCATCCCATTGTTTTACCCAAATAATGTGTTTCACAGAGGAATATTTTCATTACCTTTACACAAAGTCCCAGTAAACTCACTGTTACAAATTCCCCTCAGGTATATAACGCAAGACTGTACACAATACTTTGGTACAAAACTAAATAACCTCTAAGTGAAAATTGGCTGTATGAGATTTACAACAGCATCCATCCATCACACGTGCAGTATGACATCTGCTGCATTTCATCCTGTACAACTTAGTAAGGTAACACTTATTAGTTACACTCAATTAACTACCATAGATGTTTTCTTAATTTTTTTTTTACAAACAGGAAGAATATGTGTATAATTGCTTTGAATACTCTAAATTAGGTATTTCTCTGCTTGCGCAACCTTAAATTAATAAAATAGTATTTGTTTTATAATGTAGTGAAACTCGTCAGTGACTATAATTTACATTTATTTATATGCTATCACCATAGTAAGGCCACAGGACACTAGTTAGGAAGAATTTGAATAATTAAAGAAACTTATTTTACTCTCTTATATAAATCTCATGATGTGCATTGTATTATGCTCGCACTCTACTTAATGTATTTCCCAATAATTGTAAAAGCATCTAAGCTTAAATATTCCAGCGACTTTTTTAAATTTCATCGACTCATCTATGAGTTTTACCTTTGGCACCAAATCCCCTGAATTTTCCAAGCGGTTCTTGTTTTATGCAGTGTATCAACCATATTTCATTATAATAACTATAAAATACATTTCTTTTCTTGTGTTTGGCTAGACAATTCTCTTGTGTTGTATTTAAAAGTATGCCCCTGTTATTAAAAAAAATATATTTATTTTTAGCACAGAGTGTCTTACTACTCGTTTGGATTGTACACTTAATGATTATTAATTTCTATTTGTGCCAACGACGAGGAGATCAAGGTTCGAATCTCGGTCAGGTGAACTGGGGGTGGTTTTTCCTAAATGGTTTTCCACTCTCCCTCCAAACAAATGTGGGTTCACTTCCCCTATATTCAACCTTCCCCATTCCTGACCCATTAGCGTAATTAGTACTTCAGCGTACAACCCGAACGGGTTAGTAAGACGCGGTGCTAAATAAATAAATTTATATTTGTTTGATAGCATTTGATTAATTTTTAGTTTTGTCTGTCCAGACAAAAAAGTCTTGGGCCTCTTTCAGACGACCCAACTTTTTGCCGGAAGCCATGTCCAGCATGGCACCGTGCATACCAAAGGAAGCACCATCGAACAAACGGTATGATCGTGAAAATTTCTGGCATGGCTTCACTCTGTGTTCCCTCTTAGCTGCTCTCGAGTTGCCACCATGGACAGTCACGAGAAATTGCTGTATATTTACTATTTGTATATAAAAATTAAAGAAGTTCAAGGAAATGGGTCCATCCTTTAAATATACCAAGACCAGTTGCTGGTGCTTTTGTCACTTTGTATCAAGATTTAAGAAAAGATGAGAGAAAATTTTTCAACTGCTTCAGAATGACAATAGCAAGTTTTGATGAGCTCCTGAATCGATTGAGTCCACTACTCCTCTAGCCAAATAGTAAGACGAGAAATGCCATTTCACAAACCGAAAGGCTTGCTGTATCTTTAAGGTAAGAGTTCCCAGAGTATATTACTTTAGCTTAGTAATTACAGTACATGGAATTTTGATATGAAATAATATAGCCTTAAGAAACAGACTTTCTCAACCTGTTTATTCATGTTTTACATAACAATGTCTACTATACTTTATAGAAAAGAAATCAGTATGTATTTATTTTAAACTCTTTACAAACTAATGAATATAAAACAAACAAAATTAATTAAAATTAAAAAAAAGGTAAATGTTTTATCAATTCTGATTTCTGAACAAACTGATTATTGCACTAACTTTGAGAAAAATCTCAAAAAGTTTCATCATTACAAGAAGAACTAGTTGATTCATTAGAAAGCGTAGAAATACTTGATCCTGATGACAGTGGTGAAACGAAGTGTTGACCTGAAGCCGTGTTGTCTGGCTGAGAACCGCCCAGCAGTCCGAATTCGCTTTTATGTCAAGTTGGCATAGGTATTTCAATCTGGGGTCGAGTTGAAGAAAACAAGGTTTCCCCATAAGTTGATCAAAGTGATGGTGGTGATGGGTATCTCCAGGTTGGCGGAGTTCCATTTGTTGTTGTAAATTGGTGGTGGTTGCATGTATGATTAGTGATGTACAAACCATAAGGCACTCAGAGGAGTTGATCGAGACCGATGAATATTTTGAAAAATGTTTAAGACTTCAACTTGGAACTTTATCGTTTCATTATCATCAAGTTTTTGAAGTTCTGGCTCTTGCAATTTCTGTAAAATTGACTTTTATTCTAGAATGTTAAATTCTATGTTTTAATGGAGAAATATTTGATTTAGTTTGGCCAAAAATGTTCTTTGCTCTAAAAACTTACAAAAAAACTGTCCTTAGCTTGCGTTCCCTTCCATACCACCTTAAATAGGCCTACTAAAATGTTTTATTTTTTGAAATATGGTGGTAGCTACTAAGCTTGGACAACCATAAATGGGTAATGAGGGGGGTTGAGACCCCCTTATCACTCTGCAATATTTTGTTTGTGTGTTGAGTTTTAGTTTTCAATGTTTTTAATGCCAGTTTTTTTTAGGTACCTTGCAAGTGGTAATACTTTCCAGATCTTCACTCTGTATATTGATTTAGAGTGTCTACCATCTCTGAGATTGTTCATGAAATTTGTGATGCCGTGTGGACGATTTGCTTTTGAGAGTATGCCTTCTTTAACAGAAAAAATCTGGAGTTTGTTGCCAATGGATATGATAAGAAAACCCAGTTTCCCCATTGTATTGGGGCTGTAGATGGAAAACACACGGATAATAAAGCCTGAACAAAATGGTTCTTTGTTTTTCAACTACAAGGATTTTTTTTCAATTGTACTGCTTTCTGTGGTTGATAGTGAATATAGTTTTATTTTTGTTGACATTGGGGCTGATAGAAAAGACAGTCTTCAAGGAATCAATGCTTTGGAAAAGCATAATTAACAATGAACTATCCCTTTCCAGTATGTAGAAATCAAGACACTACTTATGTGTTTATTGGAGATGAAGGCTTTGGGATTCACAAACATCTTACGCAGCCCTACTCAGGGAAAATCCTGAATCAACCAAAGCAAATATTTAACTACCGTTTGAGTAAGCTAGGAGGTATGTCAAATATGGTTTTGGGACCTTATCAAATAAATGGAGAATTTTCATAGGTCACTCAAAGTCTCAATGGAACTATCTATTAAAATAGCAAAGGCACGCTGTATTCTGCATAATTTTGTGTTGGAAGAGAGATGGATATAGCTTTGAAGACACACACACAATAGTAGGTCTTGAGGACATTCCTGACATGGAGGCTGAACGTGGAAACAAGTCAGCAAATGACATTCGAAAAGTTTTTACCGATTTCTTCATAACCAACGAGGGGTCACTTCCCTGGCAGTGGAAAGTGAAGATTTAAGAAAATAGGGGAGAACTATCCTACCGTTTGAAGAGAGGTAGGTCTTTTGACAAATATCAATAGTCTCTTGGATTCATTATTATTATTTCATCATATCAATTATAATTGGACATAAATAAGTTTTATTCATATGTTTTCTATTATTATTAGTATCTGTTAGATATAGGTATTTAATTAAATGTGGAGTCTTTAATTATTTCCTGAATATTTTATTATGAACGTTTCCTCATTCATGTTGGATGTTTGTGTAGCAGTGTCTAAACTGATAATTTAATGAAATATTTTTTGGAACAATTTTTGAATTCTAATGAGAGAGAAGTGAGCTACGGAATCCCATATTGGCAAGAACCATCCTACTAACAGGTCTAAAAAAACTTACCATATTTATTTATTTTCCTCTTTACCTTCTTGAATCGTCAGTTCCTTGAATACTTCCCTCCATGCTGCTGTAGTTTTCCGTACGTGACTTGTAGTCTTCTAGGCTTTTATCCCAAAGAACCGTCTATTTGATACTAAAGTTATTAATAGCTCTACATCTACCTCATGACCCTCCATTATCAATAAACTCAAACCTATTTTAAAATACACGAACAAAGCACGACACTCTGTGACACACACTATCTATATCGTGCTTAATGTACTGAACTGTGTCCGCCGGACGGCGAAAAGTTGGCAAGTCTGAACATGCCATTAAATCGTGTATTTAACGCCGTGCCGTGCTGACAACGGCGGCCGTACACGGCATGGTTTGAAGCGTGTTAAGTCACTCATAAGCACGAACGGTTATATACAAGTCTGGCAAAAGTCGGATCGTCTGAATTAGGCCTTAGTCCCATAACTGCCAAAGGTAAGAAATATTTTGTGAAGTGAATGCTTCTATAGGTTAGTTTATTTAGGGTTAGGGTGTAAATGAGTTGATTGTTGTAAAAAATAAATTAATAAAGAACATGGGATACATAATCAGCTGTCTGATAGCCTTCCTAACTAATGTCAGATCAGCATTATTACAATATATACACAGTGTAGCACATGTTACACTAAATCCACTCACCGTATTCTTTCACCCTGTATTTGGTTTCCAGAGACCAAACACTTTGCCAGAGTCTTGGTTGGAGACTGCCTCCCGATGAGAACTCAACATTGGATTTTGTCTTGGTCTTTAAATCCAGTTTCAACAGACCAAAGTGGTACCCTTTGCCGAAAACATCTCTGGCATTCTTGCCCAAGTCAGGATATGATGGGGGCCCCATTAGCTAGGAAAAGAAATATTTTAAAATAGATTTATAGAAAATAATTCAGAAAAGTAGAAAATACGCTAACAGTGTAGAAAAAAATTAGATTTAAGAAATAGTTTAGTAAAAAATGTCAAAGGGAACAGTAAATTAAAGGTAGATTTGTTTATTAGGTACCTACTGTGCTATTAGTGTTAAGTTCTACTGTTTTTCAAACCCACAATAAATTTATCTACCGATACTGAATGTCAAAAACATAGAATAAGTTATGTGTATTTTCTGGATTACTGAAATTGTTCAATTTGCAGGAAAAAAAAAATTGGCAAGGTCTAATTTCAGGAATTGACATCCTTCATATATGCTTTGTTAATTACCTTATTAGCTATAACAGGTGACTCACTTTTATTGACAAAAATATGATTTTCTCACATATTGTATTCTTTCTAACAAAGCTTCATTCTCCAATTTTTATTATTCCAACTAGAATAAGTGTCAGTCATTCATGTTATTTAGAGTATTACACTAGATAACATTTATTTCAAAGCTACAACCTGGTAGATGCTCTTGCGATAATTCCGACATTTTTGTATTTGGGCCATCTTTTATCTGGGTCCTTGTAGCTTTCAGAGTTTATATCGTATAAGAAATCATTCTGTTCACAATGCACATTTAAATGTTTAACTACCTCACTCATTCATGTTTAATCTTTCAGAGGTCACCATTTTCCTTGAAAATACCTAGTGAAAGTGTTCTAGTGAGAGGAAAAGAACGGAAGAAATTAAAGTAGGAATAATGGTGGAATGACAGAGGAAGATGGAAGAATTTAACCAAAGTGACCTGGCCACAGGCTGGAAACAGTTGATAAAAGATTCGTAAGATAAATAATTTAAAAAAAAAGTTTCATAGTAATTCTTTGATCAAAAATATTTTATAAAATAAATATGACATTGTAGTACTGACATTTGATTTTTTTTTACTACCTGTTTTTACTACCTTTATTACCTGTCAATAGTACAATACTGGGTAGGATTTGAAATTGAATTAGGCCTATATGAATGTTTAATCTGGCACTTGTTAACATTTAAAATATTAATTTAATCTTGTTTTTCTGAGATTATTTCCTTTAATGACCACAAATGTTTTTGTTCCTCAATGACTGCAGACATATGGCATACATTTCTTAAATCTTCTCTCAAAAGTATACCTAATGTGATGATAGCGCCCTGCGGCTATCTGAGGAACTACACTCTCTATCCAAGAACAAGTTGAGCATCAGAGGTGTTACCCCAAGGACTTGCTATCTGTGGCTGTATATTGTAATGTCTTATGTCTGCAACATGTATTTGACAGAATAGAACTCGCCTTGTACCGAGTTAGACTGTAATGTATTTGACAATTCTCGCTGTAATATCACACCTAATTGAATTATTATTCAGTGTAAATGTTTACTTTTTACATCCTGTAATTTTACATGATCATTTCATATATATTTACATATTTTAAATTCCCCACCTGAATTCAAAGCATACTAAGTGCAACTTCCCCTCAAATGAAACTTGAAAATTAAGTGTGTTTATTACCTACAGAGTTTCATCCTGATAGCTAGAATCCAGTCATTCAATATGATCCCAAAATGTCTGATATACCAAGGACTTATACTACAAGAAACAAATATTAATCTAGACTTCCCCTGCCTCCACATCAAGTAAACTTGTTATTTTACTCTCTTTTTTTGTTGACTGTATAATTTGTTATTGTAGCAATATTTACTTTTGGAATAACTTCACAGAGATTGCATCTACATATGTATTCTCACAATACAAATTGCCATTATTTCCAAGCATGTATCGATTTTTAGTTTTAACCCAATTCGGTGGCTGCATAGTCTAAGCTGTTACTCTTGCAATATACTATACTGCTGATGACAGGGATATTGAGGTTTGAATCTCGGTCAGGTGTATTAAGAGTGGTTTTTCCTAAATGTTTTTCCACTTTCTTTTCATGCTAATTAGTAAATTAGTGTATTATATGAATGGGTAGTAAGATGTGGTGTTAAAAAACTATTAGTTTTGCAAAAGAATTACCAATTTTATACAAGTCTGAAAAAATATTTTAAATAAACATAATTTAAAATATTTTTACTTTCAGATCAACCATTTTTTTATTTCTTTAAAGATTATAATTTGTAGTGAATTATTAATATTTCAACTGTTCCAAAACCACATTTTCTTGCAAATTCATTATTTATACAGACTTTAACATCCATCTAGTTTTCCTGCTGCCCTAAATTTAAATCTAGTGGTTGGTGTATTTGTGCTGTTTGAATGCCTTTCTTTGGTTTGAGTTTGACCTCCTCTTAGTTGAGTTGGTGGATCTCTTGTTCTCTGCCAATGTCAATGTTGAGAGCATCTAACTAACTACCCTTGGCCTTGTGATGACATTTGTCACATGAACGTTAAGAATTGGAATCCAGTCATATGTAATATGGTTTGTTTAGTCAAATTCATTGTTCCGTTATAATTTGCACTATTCTCAAATTGTATTAATTTTTCAAAATAATTTATATATACATTATATTTAATCCATCCATTCTTGCTTCTTGTGCCATCTTTAATCAAAAGCTCAGTTCATTTATTTGATATAGTTCATTATCTCCTGTACTATTAGGGAAACATGATAAATTAAGTGACTTAATATAAAATACCAAGCTATGCTTTTGCTGGATTTATCAGATTCTTTATCACCTAAGATGTTAGGTACTACTTGTTATAAGCATTTATGGCAATTACTCTTATGGGGTAGAGATGAGGAAGGGAGCATTTTATAGGTAATCTACCCCCATTTTTGTGGAAGGAGACTGAAAAACCACCTTCAATAGACCCGACCAGTATTCAAACCCCTATCTCCCCATCATCTGTAAGCTAATTCTAACAGAAAGATGTTTTAGACAGTTCTGCCACTGAAGAGGGTTATTATATATTTTGATGGTGTGACAAAATCTCAAAAACAACCTTCAGCAAATTTGAGAAAATTCCAAATTGTATCATAAAAAATGTACTTTTATTTTAAAGGACCAATAGTCATAAGTCGAGGCAAAATTAGTCCAAATATGTAATAAAATATCTTAAGAGAGTGAAAATACGTAGCAACGAATAAAACTTATTTCCCAACGTTAATAATCTATATACTACCAGTTTGGATTATGTACCAATTATGTTAATGTGTTAGGGATGGGGAAGGTTGAATTTAGAAGGGTGTATCTGCATTTGTTTGAAGGAAGAGTGGAAAACCATCAAGGAAAAAAACACTTCAGTAGACCTGACCAGGAATAAAACCTCAATTTCCCTATCACTGGCAGATCTGAACATTCAACAACCGAAGCTAGTTTTAAAATAAACATGTGATAAGATATCAAGGTATATAATAACATTTCATTATATTACTATGCAAGGTTCAATATGTGTGATGGTTAACTTATTGTAATTTCACTATTAGACCACATGAATATTGTATTATGTTTATACTGGGATCACGATTAACTTAAAATTCACTTAAATTTCACCTGAAATTCATTTAATGTAAAGAAACTAATGTGTGATCAGGATTCACAGTGGATTTGTTCTCGTTTGAAAAAATATTGTTCACTAAAGTGAAACTCAAGTATTTAGGGTTGATTCGGCTGCAAACTTCCAATATAATCTTATAAGATCTACAAAATAAAATGTAACAAGAGGCTACGATGTTCTAGAGTTTGTATTATTATTATTATTATTGTCTATTATTATTAATATATAGCACCGCATCCTACTACTCGTTATGGTTATACGCTTAAGTACTAATCACCCTAATGGATTAGGAAGGGTGAATTTAGAAGAAGTGAGCCCACAATCGTGTGGAGGGAGAATGGAAAACCATTTAAAAAAAACCACCCCCAGTTCACCCGACCGAGATTCAAACCTCGATCTCCCCATCCTCGGCAGTCTGGCTGAACACGAAACTAGCACGTTAGTCAACTACGCCACAGAGGTGGGTTCTAGAGTTTGTAAAAGGTGGACAAACTCCATTAAAGTTGTCTGCATTCCATAAACAAACAAAAATACTCATAGCCCTCTTGACATGGCTCACAAGTCACAAACTGATTAGCTACCCTTCACTTAACGTTCATGTAAGCTACCTGAAATGAAAACTCTCCCTTTGTGTTACATGAACATTGAGTTGATCATAATCTCTGCATAATATGGATTACAGTACTATTCTTAATGTGCAAACAACTATATAGGCCTATAAGAGAAATTATAGTAGTAGAAAACTATTAGTTAGGTAAGTTATTCAATTTGGTGAAATAGGACTACTATTATTCAGGCGAATGTACACTTTATCTGTCTCATTTTAGGCTTGTTTTCATCGTTATGGTACATTGGTTCAATATGTTATTATTCACACAAGAGTATGTAAAATATGATTAAACCCAGATTTATACATTTTTAATAATTTTAATAAAAACTACATTCAAACAAAACTTGACAACACATTCTCCCCAAATCACTTTTTAATGTAAATCATGACGATGACATGTAACTTCCCTGTGCTGCTTTGTGTTACACGGGTGATCATGCACACTAAAACAGACATTACATCGTCGTGTGTACCACTCACGTTTAATCACTACAGTGAATAGTTTATTGTATCTATAATTCTATAGGACATCCACAGTAGGAGAGGTAGTATTTGACCGCTAGAAAAGTTACCATACATCCATTCACACAACCATATGATCTGTAAGACCATATGGTTGTGTGTTGTTACTTTTGGCATTCAGCACATTCAAACAAACCAACCATTTGTTTTTAATTATTAACCATTTTTACATCTTTGAAACCCAAACTATGAACATAGGCCTTACTGTTTGGATGTTTCTTAAAAATGCTTTACAAACAAGTGTTTCTAAAATATGGCGTGCTCTTCTGATATCAAGATGGCGAACCAGCTGAAACTTGGGTGGTCGATGACGACATACAAACCATCAAGGCGGTTGTGTTCTTACACAGTTTACAAAATAAAAACATATCATTTTGAAACTAATAGTTTGTATGTCTCTCTCTTTAAGTTAAAAAAAAACTTTTTTTAAATTTTGGTGGCCAGTTATGATAATAAGATACAGGTGAGAATATAATATTTTATATTATATAAGTTGTATCTTGTGGCCACAGCTGCAAAACAAGAAACATAATAGTTTTATTAATATATTTTGATGTTTCAATAAGTTACGAAAAAGTTAATTATACAGTAATCCTTGGGGAAGTATTATTTGACTCATTTGATGAAACTTTTTATTAATAATACAGTACGGTATTAGTAGAATAGGTTGACATTAGTGACTAAGTCAATGGGCCAGTTTTATAGTCAGATTTAGTACGCCTCAAGTGTGGCGCTATACTAAATACAAGACGTCACCTACCTGAAATTGAATGGAATGGGCCAGTTTCATATGCGAAATTGGCCATTCCATTTTGGTCTAGGTAGGTGTCGTCTTGTATTTAGTATCGGCTCGCACTTTAGGCGTACTAAATCTGACTATGAAACTGGCCCAATGTCTGCAATTAAGAACCTTCCACCAACTGTTAGATACCACCCTTCCGACCATGGATGCCCTATAGTTTTGTTATTTCCAAGATGTCATCAATCAGAGTTTGCTTAGGGAGTGGAAATTTTTAATATATAATTTAAATAAAGTGTTTTTTTGTTATTGTTACGGTATAGGCCAAATTGATTCTGCATGTTTTTATGTTTGTAAAAATGTACGGCTGATATCCATATTTCAGTTATGGCCGAGAATGGGACGGATATAACGTACCATCCCTATTGTTTATTTGTGAATTGATTGATTATATCTACACACAAGAATTTCTGTGAGCGAGAGTGAAAGGCCCACGAATTTTGCCAGAGAAAGTATTTTCACATTCCTTCCAGGGTTCTTTTACATGCCGCAATCGACATGGGACTGACAGCTTTACTTTCCCTCCAAAGGAAGTTGTGCTACAGATTTTTTATTGCTCAAGAAAAATCATCAAGAGCCGGCTAGGTTTGAACCCATGAAATTCGCATAGATATATTAGTTTTTATCCTTAATTATAAGTTTTGATCCTTAATTTAAATTATAAAGAGTGGCAATACTTTGATTTAAAAATACGAGACCAGCTTGATAAATCCTAAACCATAAATGCGAAAAAATGTGTACACATAAGAGAATTCAGTCCCCCGAAATTCAATAACGTGGCCTAAACCGTTTGCATTATAATTAAATCACATGTATAACCTAATTTCCAAAAGTTAATAGTAATATTTAACTTACGCCCCTCCCCTGAAAATGAATGATTATTCACAGCCAAAGCAGGCCTTAATGTTATTTAATCTTGAGTGAACATATATTTCAATTAGGAGTTAGGTGGTTATGAAGATAACACAATCATATCAACATAATAAATGATGCAACTGAGAAGGAATCATCTGACCTACAAATATACCATCACTTTGTCAGATCAAGGCGACAAACCGGGTGAAGTGTTAGAGACTGGCCTATAAAGATCGTTGTAAGACACATTTATTTAAAACATAGACAGGCTACTTTTACTATAAATAAATAACGTAATTGCTAAGAAGGTTAATACTTACAGTTAAAACGCAAAACTAGGTAGCAATAGAAGATATTTAAATATAATTTACAGGCTACCCCACTGAGGTGCGTACGGAAAAAGCTGTCTGCGCAAGAGGACCTGGTAGCCGGGTCCAAGCTGCTAATGTAAAATGCTACAAATTAAATTTAGAGTATTAATGGTGAAATTTGGCCTAATTAATTATTTTTACAATTATTAATATATTAAATTTATAAAATGAGCTTACATTAAACATGTATATGTAAAAATACTATTATTAAAACTAGCTAGCCGGAAATACGTATTATTTCTCACCGTTTATTCCGCCACTTGCGGTCAATATGTGAGGTAGTGTTTGTTGGCGTAACTTTCAAAATGGTGTAGAGACTGTAGTTGGATAGTGCAAACTAAATAGGTACCTCGTTAGTAAATAGAAAAGAGTTTGTCAAGTACTTGAGATCATTGCTGAGCTTAAAGAAGCTATACAATTATATGATAAACTATTATTATTTAGGTAGCACATTTTAAACGCAGGAATACATCAGTATACAATCTACAAACTAACTCAACTAGACCAACAACACCTGCCAATAGTGCCAAAAATTGGGGCTGATACACATATAATAAGTTATTTAAGTACTATTTTGAAAATATAATTGAACCAAGGTCCCCTATTCTTGTCAATTTATGATTTTTGAATAAATTTATATTATTCTCCTTGACACGTTCATTACAAAGTATGAGTAAGAAGAATTGTCTCGGTAATACCTGGAAAGTGGATTGTAGATATAGAACCAATGTATGCGGACAAACCCCTCTTAATGCCATATGAATCGCAATCTAGCTCCAGAAGCTGGGTTCAGTCTCAACCAGTGGCACACACAGAATTTTACTCTGGGGGAGGAATTTAATCAAAGCAATAGCCAAAAGAGACTTCAAAGGTAAGGGTGTTTTTAGGGGAAGATGGATCACAGCCCCCAAACCACTGAGACCGAGAAAACGTGGGCTATGAATATTAAATTCATTTAGAGGATCCTTGGAATTGTTTTATAATAAGTAAGGGGATATTTTAAATTATGTAAGTGGCCTAGCATGTAATGTATTAAAGCTATTATTTGTGTTCTTTATTTTCAAATGGTAATTTGGCGTATAACGGTAAACCTTTTTACTACTAGCATCGAGTCGTAAGCCTACTCTTAAAATGTAACCATGCATTTGACATGCCTTCAACTAAATATTTTGGCTCTACTTCATATAATTATAATATTTATTGAAATTATTTACAGTTTTGGAAGGGGGAGTTGGTTCATATGCCTCGTTTGTCGCTCATGCATGCATTTAACGTGTATTTTACAGCTACACAGATTATATCAATATACTATTTATAAATTAGCTTAAGCTCATAGGGGCCGTCCATAAATTACGAGAGGCTTTTTTTCGTGATTGTTGACCCCCACCCTCGCCCCAAGTAGGGATTGTAAGATTTTTCCTTCAACCCCCCCCCTCCCCCTATATCTTACGTAATTTTTTTATAATTTAGTAAATTCATTGTTTAAATTATTTTAGACATAACTAGGATTGGTAATGAGCGAGTGATTTTAAATTTATAATACTTTAATTGCAGTAAAATTAGGTGAAGCACAATAAATTAAATGAATAAAGTGAAATTTTATAATAATTTATTCATTTTTTAAGAAATTATATTTTCATAGATTATTTTGTTCTATTTTATAAAATTTATCTATAAAATAAAATGAAACACATAATAGATTTTTTTTAAATTTTTAAATGTTTAAATATAATCTAAAAGTCTCATAATAATAACAATATTAATTAATATTATTACTATTAAATTGCAGTCCACGGGTTTTGGTAGCCATTCTACCGTTGATTTTATGTTTGGCATTGACTCTGTAAATAATTTTTATTCAAATAATAGTAATAGTACCTATTAATAACTATTAAAACAAAAATTCATTTTCATATGTATTGTAATTAACTTAAATCTTTGTCAAAATATTAATTATATATTTCAAATTTTTTTTTAGTTTTTGTCTCTATAAACACATTAATAAAAACCTTACGTAATATGCATTCTAACCCCACCTCTCCACCGTAATAAAACGTAAGAAAATACTGATCCCCTCCCCCCAAAACCCTTACGTAATTTATGGATGGTCCCATACGTTACGTCTAAAGCTAGACACCCAGCCATAGGACGAACATATCAACCTCACTCGGAATCAAACCATGTTCCACTAGACTTGAGGTCGACCAATCTAACCCCTTTGCAACGAAGATATAAAGATAGAAACTGATTCTTTTTGAAAATAGTATTTCACTGAACTTAGATAAACCGTAACTAACCCGTCAGTATTATGTTGACAACATAAATTACAGTCCAACTTTCATAGAAAGAGCTTTAAGTAACAGCTATAAAAGTTACTGGATTTACTTTCACGTATTCATACGTCAAGTCATGTGATCTGCAGCCGTCACTTTTGATAGATACTATCAAAACCTATAAAATAACAATAACAAATTAGTAAAATGATATCAATGTGCACATACCAAACGTTGACTTGGGAATTGTTCTGCAGTCTTTTGTCCTTCACCAGACATATCACCATTTTTTCCCGATAAACCTACTTGATCAAACCATTTTCGCTTTTTTCTACACGTTTCATCATATTCCATAAATCTAATTTCTGTTCTGGGCTCCATGCTCTCCACTTTGGTTTCCACCCTCAATGGTTCATCACAATTTGGTGTTTTATGATTGTTTTGATCCTGGTTGTCATTGTTGGCCATATTGAATTTGTCTTAGCGGATATAAAACACATAGAAATTTAATTTAAGAGGTAGACCAAAATATGTCACGAAAGGTTAAAGTTTACACACAATTTAAACGTTGTTTCGTTCACGCCATTACTAACAACAATAGATCACTTCAATTGTTTTGTTTAGCTTATTACAATATTTTTGTTATAAGGTTAACTCAAAAAGATCTCAAAATTTACGTATACTCTACAATTGAAAGTAAAAGTTTTAGTTTTATTAAAACAAAATAATTAAATTAATATCACGTGTTTAAAAGTACACCGCCAAACGAGATATTAAAAAATATCGATATTGTCACAATTATTATCTCCTGCAAACTACGCGTTTCTATAAATTAGGGAAAAGAGAAACAACAAATGAATTATGGAAAGCGTTAATCAATGTTAACAATACAATATTAAGCCCCGGTACACACGATGCTAATTTTTGTACACAGTTTTGAACAATAAGTTATACAATTCCACCACATTAACAATAATAATGATTGATGTGGTAGACTTGTATAATTAATTGTTCAAACTATTTTTACCTATAGATACGGCACGTACATTTGTATACTGTACTTTGCATAGCACCGATTTTTCTCTTATTAACGGTTGAATAAATAATTGTTGATGACACTAAAATTAGTAATGTTATTAAAAATAAGGTACCGTAATTAATAGTAAATAAAAAGGGGGACATAAACTGCTAATGTAGTCAAACATGTGTCTAGAATTCAATTTGGGAAGTTACCGGATGTGAGCTATAATAGGCGTATAATGGTGTGAAAGGGGAAGGGGAGCTTTAACAATGTTAGGTGGGAAATGTTTGCTTGTGGTTATTAAATTAAAAACCAATACATCATGATTCAAAGTCGCGGTCCAAAATGTAACTGGTTTCAGCTGACATACAATACCTCAAACGAATACAGGTTCACACTATTCGCGAATCTCTACTCCGAATCGTGTCTATACTAAATCTTAAATTTCAAACCTCTGCGTGCAATTGATACAACGCAATGCTCTTGACTGTTACACAGATGCACAAACTCTACGTTTTATTAATTAGTGTTTAGAGTAGAATAATAATTATTTCTCTTTTGCCTTGTCCCTATTTCTATCAACTGTGTAAAATATACACAAACTTATGCTAAATCATAGCCAACCGGCGTAATTTAATTTAATATCAATCGATTTTGTTATAGTTTTTAAACCTTAATATAAATACACTAATTTAATATTTGTAAATTTAAAATTGACAACTACACATGGGAATCGAGCCCGGAACCCTGGCTGTGATACTTGCTGTAAAGTACAACTGTTTGTACAAGCGTTAGCTTAGTTTCAAACTTATTTATGTTTAGGTACCTTTTTACTTGCTCTCAACTCCTCGGAGAGAGAATTATTGCGTTCGTAAAAAAAAATCATAAAATAATAATTTCGAACTCAAGATTTCTATAAATGTCGACAATTCATGACCCCACGAAACCGAAAAAGTTGTTTTTCACTATGCCGCCTGTCTGTCTGTCTATCTGTATCTCGGCCTAGAACTGAAACTGTTTCACCAGTCTGGATAAAACTCGGTATCTAGGGTTTTATAAGGTTTTCCAGAGGAGTTTTTGGAGTTAGATATCTAATCCTAAAATTAAGGGTACCGTAGGGTGAAAAGCAAAAAAAAGAAAATTTATCGAGATCCACTCTAACATTTTGATTAAATTTCAGGTTTATGATTTGTTTAACATACAAATAAAACATTTTCCCATGAAAATGACTGAAAGTACCTACTTTACAAGGGATATTTTCAATTATGATATTATCTTTACAACTATTTGCGATAAGAAATAACTTAACATTGTAAAGTTTTATAATTATGTAGGTCTTTGAAAATTGAAACTGTTTGTTATGACGGAGAGATTGAGGTTCGAATCTCGATCGGGTGTACCAAGCGCATAGACAAATAAAAAACAGACTCTCAACCTTACGGGGGTTTCCTTGCGTTCCTTTTGTTAGCTTGAGTCCTTCAACACTGGGCTTCGCTAGAGTCACTGCTGGGGGGTGATATGACTAACCGCAGCGATCCTAGTGTTGAAGGACTCAAGCTTCCAAAAGGAGCGTAACCATTTCAACCTGGAGGTTGAGGGTCTGGGTATATTATTTGTTGTGACCAAGGGAAGTTTTTTCCAAAATGGATTTTCACTCTCACTCCACACAAATGCAGATACACTTTCTATAAATAATTCCTTCCTCATCCCTAAAACCATTTGCGTAGTGAGTAACCTACATAAGCTTATAGCCCAAACGGGTAGTAAAACACGGTGCTAAAAAAACATTGTTTGGGATGCTCTTTAGTGAACAGAGTGTTCCTCTTTCCTCAATATTTCTGCAACAGTGCATATTATTACATTTTACAAACCTCAAGTTTTTAGTAAATGTCTGTGTTCTAAGATAAAATGGAGAGAAAGCACGTTCGGGGCGCCGTACCATTTATTTTTTAGCTCTAAGCAAGTTATCTAATTCATTTTTTAAAATGTTGGCGTTGAAATATATATATAATATAGTGCTATTCTGGTAACATTTTTCGTATATTGTCTTCCATAGACAGCCTCTAATTTGTATGTTTTCACTACTTACCATTTATGAGAAATCGGCCTCACTTTAATAAGAGTAGCTATTCCTTTTTTTCTTTTTGGCACCGCGTCTTACTACTTATTTGGCCTATACGCTTAGTAGCTAGATTTGTTGTCATGTTTTGAGCACTAATTACTATAAATAATATATTTGTTAGTCTCAGATTACTGCAAGACGTGGATTTATGTACATTATAGGTGTATAGAAATTATTAGAGACCGGATGTTAGGCACTAAAAAAATTCAAAGTAGGCAGGCAAAATGGCACGAAAAAATCTTGAAAATAGGCATTTTTTAATTAGTGTTGAGTCTTTAAAATTAAGTACTGAAATTTTACTGCAATATAGGCCTACCAAGGACACAATATGTTTGGAACATTAATATATTTTACAAACAAATCGCTACCAAATGAAATAAAACTTTAAATCATGCTTTATTTAACTAGGACAACATACCTGAGTACACACATGTTGATTTACACTTCATATAACGGAACCTAATCCAAATAAAATAAAATATGCTTGACATTCTGATTAGAACACTAAATCACAGTCAGCACACAATAGTCTTTGACAGTCATTAAGAAATATTCATTAATTGCACATGACAACACGATACTTCTTCAAATTTTCCACTTTCAAGTTTTGTCTTTTATCAGACAACATAATTTTCAGTATCGAAAATTATCTCTCCACTTCTACTGACGTTATTGGAGCATATTTTAACAGCACTAAAGTTTTTGGATCAATATCAGTTGAAACATAGTTTTCACCTCTAAGAATCATCCCTATCATCCTGCTGAAAGTCCCGATTTTCAACAAGAACCCGCTCACATTTTTCTCGTACAGGTCTGCCCATAACACCTGGAACCACTTGAATTTTCTGCACAACGTCATCCACGACATCTAGTGAATCTACCAGTGTTTTATTTCTCTCTTCAAGACACTTGCTCGCATCTGGTAATGCAGAATAGAGTTGGTAGCAATGAAAGCCAAGTCATTTCGTCCTTCAACAACAACTGTTTCACAGTGAGTATCGACGATGCAGATTGTTGGCAAAAGTCAATATCCAGTATCTTGTTAAAGTTGCTGGCGTAATACAAAGCTGCAGATAGCCATGTACCCCATCTAGTTAATAGTGGCAGCGGAGGTAAGGCTATTTTTGAACAACAGAATCTTGGTCGGAGATCTAAGAAATATCTTCCTTGTGTTGGAAATCAAAGCATAAACCACTGTATATTCCAACTGTTTTAATGCAACGCAAAGTTAATTTCGAAAATCAGGCAAACAGGCATTTATAGGCATTATACATGAAAATGGGCAAAAATAGGCAAAATTATGTTTTTTCAGTAATGTTCCTTATAGTTATAGTAAAGAGGAATATGAATTTATAATATATAAAAAATTATCTTTGTTGGACCCAATCCTAATACCCCGAAATGAACTTCGATCTCTAAAAATTATGTCCAATTTTGTACCAGGTTTGATCAAAATAATTTTAAATTGATTTTTTAATTGCTTAGCGATTAATATGCACATTCCTTTTCTCTAATTATTTAAGTTTATCTTAAACCATTTCTCTTCATAGTTTGTCTCCGAAAATAAAAACTGCCAAATTTGATAGGCGAAACTAAAAATTTTGTTACATTTTTATCAACAAAAAGACCAGAAATATTTAATTTATTTGAACTTTGGATATTACTGAATTTTAAATGATTTCCATTGAAAAGATTTTGAGAAGTTTAGCTTGGGTGTTGTAGTTATGGCTGTAATGAGGCTGAAAAAATAATTGGAGGGATGGTTATGAATAATACATTTGTTTTGAAGCTATCTGTATTTTTTAAATGACAACTGAGGGCAAAGGTTTCAATAATTTAAGTGTTAAAAAATTAAATTTTGATGTGTTAAAATAAAGAAAATCCCTCTAATGTACTAAATAGTATTTTTTGATTGATAAATAATGACTAAATAAAATGTATTAAAATGTTTTCTGCCAATTTCACATCTTCATTTATAAGCCTTAACATCATTATTACAGCACAGTCGATTTTCTTATCTTCCTGTTATTTCGTGGGTTTAGTTTTTTTTGTAAGCCGCACTCTTGTTCTTTTGCATT
This sequence comes from Timema podura, assembly GCA_033556935.1. Classification (NCBI taxonomy): domain Eukaryota; kingdom Metazoa; phylum Arthropoda; class Insecta; order Phasmatodea; family Timematidae; genus Timema; species Timema podura. The sequence goes on along the minus strand of JAVRXN010000013.1, from coordinate 56,444,224 downwards.
CACAGACATGAGCTTTTATATCAGCTTTCTTTCTGCTCATTAAAATTAATTAGTCTATCAAATATATAAAAATGTTTATTAGAACTGAGAAATTAATTCAAGACAAAACTTGCCAACTTTGTCATGTACATAAAATATGCGGATAACCTGAGCAGGTAGTAAGATGCGGTGATAAAAAAACTTTAAATATAATATGCACAATTCAGTGATTGCCTAACAAATGAGTATTTTTTTTAAATGTTTGAGCTCGATTTCTATCTCTAGAAACAAAAATTTTAATTTAATCTGAAGTTAGTGGGTTAGTGACAAATAAAATAAATAGATAAATACAATCGCTCTTTATTGAAATCTATTAATTAATCTTTAAAACTCGGTTATATGCTGTTGTTTATTGTATAGTGTTTTAGTTAATATTTTTTCCAGATCCTTCTCTAGAGTCTGTGCTTTTTCCATACTATCGATGCATTCAAAAGATTAAACCGAGTAGAAAAGTCTAATTTGTTGAGTTTCAAATACCCTCTCGAAGAAAGAGGTTAGTGAGAACAAATACTAAATGGCCACATACTGTCATTCACTGTCCTGTAACTCCTGTCGTATTAATACAGCTCAGAAGACTGTCTTCCTTTAATTGCCGCAGACAAAGGTATTAAAACCTAAGTCAGGTCACTTAGTGCACTGATTGTTTAAGTTCAGCCCTCCCCCCGCATTCCTTTTCCATATCTCCTTCCTTCACCTCTGACAAGATGTGTATTAATCACAACTTGTGAATGTGTGGAATGCCAGGTCTCCACCGTGGTTCGGATCCCTCGTTAAACTGTAGGTCCTCCATTTCATTTCACAATCACCCTACCATTACACATTAGCGTAAGTGCGTATAACCCGAACGGGTAGTAAGACGGGTTGCTAATAGTAATAATTATTTATTTAGTTTTTATACAGGTTGATACAACCCTGCTGAATTTCCTTTTAACCACGTATTTATTGTAAATCACTGGGGAAAAAAAAATCTTTTTGAAAACCTAATAAATAAATAGTTGTATTTGTATATAATTTTTGTGCATATCATATTACTACTACCCATTCTGTTTATCCATATATTTACACGAATGGGGTAGAGACGGAGTATGAATAATTTATAGTAAATATACCCACATTTGTGTGGAGTAAAAGTGAGCAAATATTTAGGAAAAATCACTCTCAGTACATCCATCCTTGATTGAAACCTAGATTTCTCTCTCAAACTCAGTCTATTTAAATTAGACCTTTAGACCCTGTGATCAGTGGGAGATATCATTTATATTTTATAAGCCATATTTCACAAACATCATATACAAAACCGTAGCTCACTCAACTAAAGTGATAAAAACATCGAATTGATCGTTTCTTATTTTAAGAATTATAAAATTTTATATTAAACATATTATTATTATTATTATTTGAGGGATTTAAGATGAAACTTTTGAAAAGATGGGTTATTTCAGTACAAGAATCTAACTAACCTAAGTCTAAGATTTTGCCCTGTCCCGTGCCGTTAATTCACCCCTGTGAAAAGTGAAGCCCCCATGCAAGGAAATGAACCCAGTACCCTTGGTTCAGCAGGCAAACACGCTACCAACTGAGATATTGTGTTAACTTTTACAGTGAAAATCTTAAAATCGTGGCTTTCGTATTTTGTGCTGTGGGACATTTTATTCAGTATTTCTCTAAATTCAATATACTGTTTAAAATACATACACAATTATTTAACTCCCCGCCCACCCCTGTATACTATGTTTGGGAAGCAAGAGTTGGGATGGTCAACAAAAGTTCTTAGGAAAACCTAATTTGATAGTGGCTGAGGCCTATGATGTTATATGACCTGCCCCACCAAATTATGCGGCCATTCTTAGCGCTAGGGTTGATTGATGGGTCTTTACCGTTTAAATTATCTTGTATTAGACCCTATAGTTGATAAATTGTCTTGGTTTGGATAGTATTGACAAAATAGCGAGATATTATACCACACTTGACTGACGAATCAATTACATTAAAGGATATACAATTCAGTTTTACAGGTTATACTGTACAAATACGAATACAATCTTTAATATATTTAAATATGTAGCTATTATCCTAGTAGTTTACAATCTGCCAAGACTACACTTATATTTAAAGTTGGCTACTAGCTTGTATATTGGTTTCAGAAACCATATTATGTTCAAAGTTCGATAAATAATGAAAAAGGTATCTTAAAACTTGATTAGGCCTACATTTGTTTGAATGACAAACTTTGTGTAGTTGCCGTACGTTCAAACGACCACTTAGGTTATAGGCTTGTAGAAAGTATTATTATATTACAATTTTTTTTAAAAGTTGGTTCGTATTTGGTATATTGCCTTCAGAAACCATATTATGTTAAAAGTTCGATAACTATGATGAAATAAGTTAGCTAAAAACTGTACTACATCTGTTTGAATGACATACTTTGTGTAGAAGTCTTACGTTCAAAGGATAGTTTAAGTTATAAGCTTGTAGGAATTACGGTATCTACTAAACCATGATTTCAGTAAGAATCCCAATCTGTAAGGATTTATTCCGTACCAGAATACTATAATGTATTAGTATTTTGGCAGGATAAACGGCCATTTAGAATGGACGTAGAAAAAATTCCCTTCTGGAAAGTTTTTTTTTATCCTACTTAAATACTACTATAGGGTAGGCTTCTGGTACGAGATAAAGCCTTACAAACGAGCTTCCTTCAAAAATCATCCTACATCAGCTTATTTAGAGAAAAAACTCATCAGTTTTTAATCTTGTTATGCTCTTCAAAGCTTTTACTAAGACATTTATTTCATTTAATAATCAGACATTGATGTTTCTCATATATTCAATCAAATTAATGAACGATGTCAAAATGCCACACTGTCTTGTATGGGTGTAATAGAGAAAGAGATACCCGAAGGTTTCCTTCTCTCTTACACAATGGTATGCAGACGACAGATCGAAAAGTTCATTCACAGAATGTTATATTATAGAGATCAATGGTATAACCCGAACGGTTAGTAAGACACGGTGCTAATAATAATAATTTTCATAGTCCGTATTTTCAGTCAAGCCTTGGTCTACCTAAACAAGAACACTGGTAGAGAATCAGTGTCTTCAAGTTTTAACAACCAAAAAGTTATGTTTATAAAGAATTATGATGTTAGAATGACATTTCTTATTGGAAGCTTCAATTTTTCTCGCCACTAAAACCGAAGTTGAGGATTCATTTTAAACGATTTTTTTTAACACACATTGAATTGTATGTGAGCTGGGAACAATGAGTTAGGTTCACTACAACCGAGTTCACTAAAACCAGAGTTGACTATACTTACGCCACATATTATACTCGTCATGAGCTTACATTTGAGGGTGTGTGAATTTTTTTCTCATTTATTGTCTACTATTATTGGCAACACTGTAAATGGCTAAATGAAATATATAAATTAAGCTTGTAAAGCTGTCAACCAAACAAGAGCAATTATTGGGACACCCGACAAGCAAGTAGCTCAACCACGAAGATAGAGAGAAAAAGGAGAGTGAAGGAAAGTTGACTAAACAATTTTGAAGATATCTAAGTTTGATAGTTTCAGCTCGACCATGTTGCCTCATGGTTTCGGATTAAACGCATTACGCATTAGACCACAGCATAGATTAGATAACATTTCATTCAACAGTTTGAAATAAAAATATGTTGTTTTTGGTCAGTTTCGTAGATTATATCAAGTCAGTAAAATATGGTAAATCCATTACACTGACACAAAGTTACAAAACATAAAACAAGTTAGCACACAAGTATTCGACATATTTACATTCAATAAATATTGTTGAAATACGCGTAGTAAATTGGTCTGATAGTCATACACCCAAACACCCCTCAGCTACTCGTGTTCGACTCTCCTAGTTTGACAGCGCGTCATCACCCGCATTACAATACCGACTACGCAAGCGCGGCTCAGTGTAAAAAAAAAGTGATGGACGAATCAGCGGACAAAGACATTTCTACCAGTCAAACACGACTATGGGCGAAGTAAGTTTCCGAATGTACACTATTAGATTTCATTGCCATATATTATATTATGTATTTAATATAATTAATGTCCCTTTCTATAATGCATTGTTGCAGATTCATCAAACATATCCACATATCAAATAACATCGGTCATTGTGTTGGTAGGGTTTTAGAACCATATTTAAGTTTTTGAAGGCAACGTGGCAACCTGAATCCGGATTCGTTTTCCCAGTTACTCAACATGACAAACAGCAGAGGAAATTTCAAAAGGACGGGCTACATCATTTTCACTGGTTTACATACAGTGACATGAATAATGGAAGGTTCTGCACATTTTGTGTGTTATTTGCTCCTGCAGCTAGTGTTGGAATAGGCACTCAGGTAATCTCGAGTCTTTTTTCATACCCGTAACTTGTCTTGTCATAATGCACTTAAGACCTAAGGGCAACACCTAGGGGTGGCTTGGAGTCGGAGTATGCTACAGATGTAACGTTAACTTGCAGTTAGTTACAATTGGATCCATCCCGTTATAATGTTGATACGTAACTATCAAGAATTCATACCACCCGCTCAATAATTCCGACCCAAATAGAATCCCTACAATGGTACATTTCTCTGTTGTAGTCCCTGTAGGCTAATACGGAAAGATAATACGACACAGTATATTTCATGCTGTACAATCTTCTGTAATACACTCATATTTGTTCAGGAACTTACCTTTGAAATCTTCTATCACTAGCCGCCACCAAAGCTGAACTACACCGTGCAGCCAATGTGAAGAATGGGGCCGAGCTAACGAGAGTCTACAATCAATGCGTGGTCATTCTCCGTCTAGTCAGATTGATTCTGAAGAATGACAACATGGAAAACGCTAGAAGACAACAATCCACCCGCCCTCTGACGGATGTCAGATGAACTTCCCCAAACAACACAAACATCCAATGATCGCCGACTTGTTCTAATTTTCCGATGGAACAACTCTACAAAGTGCCTACGTGACCGAAGACAGCTAGCAACTGCGTGCTAGAAATTACCTCCCCTCTTTCCGTGCAACGAAAATCACTATAAAACAGGCTGACATTGTCTAAAAACTTTGACTATCTAAAATCTACGAACGAGGACGGATCATTGTCGTCTACCTGGACAATGATCGGAAAAACATTCATACATCATAAATTGGAACGTAACTATGGATGTTACTTATAAAGAACTCTATTCATTTTCAACTTATAATATTTTCGTGTTAAAATCTTTATTTTGTGTTTTGCTTAATATTTAACTTTTTGCTTTATTATCTCAGTCGCTTAAATGTAACTTATATGCCGCCACTTAGGCGCGGTTGGTTAGTTGGGTAGTTTATTAGTTTAGTTTGAAATCCACCATTGGTAATTTTGTATTGAGTGAATTTAAATGTAAATTGTTAAAATGTGTGGACTTTTGTATTTGGCTATTTCACGCGACTGTAGATATAAAATCATTCTTGTTATTTTTTTTATATAATTTAATTTTGTTCTAAATTTCATTCTTTAGTTTTTCTAAGATATAGTTAGTCCCGGGAGATTTTGACTAGCGTCTGGAAGTCAAACTCTCGCGTTATGTTTTATGTAATTGTAAATTTTCGTATTGTAACTTGTAATTGTTTGAGGAGCCCATCAGGCAAGAATATTTAATGTTTGTTTCATTTTTGTGGATATCTTACTCCACTTCACTTTTGGTAGTTTAACTTCGCTTTTGTTGTTATAATCTACGTAATTTTGTGTCTCTTAAAGACGACCTGTAATAAATGTAAACATGGAAGGTTTACATTCTGCGCTTCACGTTATTATTTTCAGCATTATTCAGAATGATATAATGAGACCACTGTACTTTGCTTTATCTACGTTTATACTGAATAAACCATATTATTGTTATATTTTTAATTCTGCTTATATTTTCCCTTATGTAGATTATACCTTCTCCCTTTTATTTAATTGTGGTCGTTAAGTAGAAGGCACGGAGACGGTGTAACACTGCGCCACTCTGCTGTCCTTTTAATTAACTGACCTTCCTGTTTAATTAGTTAATTAATAACCTATATCATTGCTGAAAAATGTTGAAAAATTATACTGTATATTTTTGGTGTTGTTGTGAAATCATAGCCTGAGTTTAACCTTGTATCTCTTTCTGTTTCATAATGGAACACAATTTGACTACGGACGCTTCGACTGAGGAAGTAGTGACTGGCGAGCCGAGCGTGTTGTCTAAATCTGATGTTTACCGACTCAATAAAGAAAGCCTTATCTCCGAGCTTGCTAAGCGTGGACTGCAAGGTTCAACAGAAACCACCGTAGCAAGACTTCGTGCAGTTCTCGTGGGAATCCTTTCGGAGAGCGATACGTCTCGAGACCAGGCAACAGTGGGAGTGGAGAATCATCATTCAGTACCGGTGAGGGTTGGAGATCCAATTGAAATGTCACGCGCTTTGGTGAGTGATAAAATCCAAAGTAAAATTCTCGTTGATTTTGTAAATCGAATACCACTGTGTGATGGTCAGGACAGCTCATCTCTTTTTTTATTTTTAATTGAGGTTCAAAGGATTTGTCATTTAAATATCGGTTCTGAGTCCGAGTTTATTGCATTGTGTTTAGGTAAAACTTCTGGATATTTAACTCGTTTATTTTCTGAAGGGTTAGTTAATGGGTTAAGTTGGAAACTTATTAGTCGTAAGATATTAGACTGTCTTGTCCCTACTAGAGCTAGAGATAATTTGTGTAAGCAGTATGTACATCGCTTTCAACGTCCTGATGAGTCGTTAAGGAGTTTCATCATGGCCATTTCTGAGGCTGTTGAAGTTTTAGGGTTAGATCTTTCTGAATATCAGATAGTAAATATTATTTTGGAGAATGTGTCGCCCTTGTCTCGACGTCATTTTGTATTTACTTCTAAACCTAGTACGATAGTTGAGTTACATGAGCTAGCTTCCCTAATTGAAGTTACTTTGTTGTCTGAAAGTGAGTTTCTGGAAAATCATGCGCCTTTTATTGTTGACAATCCAGGCGTGGGTTCGAATCCTAGTTCTTGTGGTAGGTCTAGGAATAATACTGCGATTTCTCTGTTGGGTGTGCAACCTGTGAAGAAGAACCATATTGGCCCGCGAGCGTTGGATAGTAAGTTTTTGTCAGGAATTCGCTGTTTTTATTGTAAACAGTTAGGACTTGTCCGGAGCAAGTGTAGTTCAGGAAACTAGTTGTGCGCCGTAAGAATCATGGGTCTTACGAGTCAAGCGCATTTCCATGCCCCCCTTCCCCCGTTGTAGTTCTTGTGCTTGTTTCTTTATGTTGTCTTGCTTTAAATAAATATCTGCCAGGCTCTCTCCCAGATGGGATAGACCCTGGTCAGTTGAATCTTTCTTAACACCCGTGTCGATCAGGTTGATGTGCCAGACAGACCCGACCGATACGCGAAGAGCTCATGTGAGCCATCTTAAACTAATACCGACGCCGTAGAATGTCATAGTTTAATGGATAATGTTCGTAAGTTATTGTACTTACAGATTTAATTACTCCATTTTGGATTTACTTAGGTAAATGTAGGATGCCAAGAAATTTTTTTATAAGTTTATGGGGACTTGTATTTGATCTTTTTGGTATTCCTGTTTTTGGTAAGACTTGGTGTCTTGATATTATTTGACTATTGTTAAGTCATTTAATGAACGGTCAATTAACGTAATCTCATTTTGTTAATTATAATATTGACCGAGTTTATTCATACTCTTAATAATAATGTGGAATCATGCCTAATTTATAGGTATATGGGGACCTATAATTAATCTTTTGGCATCCCTTATTAATTTGAGTTTTGTTTGATGGCATTGTGCCATGGCTGTGAGCCAAATCGTGTTTAAAATTTAAATTTTGTTTACCATTAATGATATGTTATATATCAGTGGTTTGTAGATATAGTGTTTTGTTATATATATATTGTTGGCCATGTGTATAGTTATTTACAGGTATTGAACCGTAATTGAACTTGTAGATAGTATGTGTTTATGAAATAAGTGAATAGTTTATATATTATTATGGCACAATTTTGTTGATGTTCCACTTCATGGAATTTGGATCACGAAATCAAATGTTGTTTTGATTTAATTATGACGTAACTTTCTCTATTCTATGTTTTGAGACACTCTATTCTAGATTGAGTGCTGAGAATGGACTTATATAGAATATAGTGAGATTATGGTGATATAACATTTGAAACTCTCAAACCTTTGAATAGGAACCTTCAAAAGTGTAGAGGGGGGGGACGCTCCTCCGATACATCTATGTAGGATTTCTATAGGATTTTAGGATTTCATGAGGATAAACTTTTGTGACTTTTTAGTCTAGTGAACTTTATTGTGAGAACTTGAGTTTGAACATAGAAGAAAGAATAGATTCTTCATGTGTTCATACAGACAATTAGACATGTGGTTGTGTATGACTTAACGCCACTTGCATATCGACAACAGACTTGTTGTATATGAGTTTTCGTTGCGCATCCTGTTTTCCTTTCTCTCCTGGTTTCTGGTAAAGTCTACGTTGTGGTACCGACTGCTTCTCTAGATGATGGAATCTAGAGCTAAAAAAAAAATGGATCATCTCATGCTGTTTGGGAAGATGATGTACAGGAAGGCAACCTTGAGCCCTTTGATGTTCCGCCTTGCCGAGGACGGATGCTGCATCTTCTTATTCTCCTGGTCAAGGGGGGGAGATTTGTAACGTTAACTTGCAGTTAGTTACAATTGGATCCATCCCGTTATAATGTTGATACGTAACTATCAAGAATTCATACCACCCGCTCAATAATTCCGACCCAAATAGAATCCCTACAATGGTACATTTCTCTGTTGTAGTCCCTGTAGGCTAATACGGAAAGATAATACGACACAGTATATTTCATGCTGTACAATCTTCTGTAATACACTCATATTTGTTCAGGAACTTACCTTTGAAATCTTCTATCACTAGCCGCCACCAAAGCTGAACTACACCGTGCAGCCAATGTGAAGAATGGGGCCGAGCTAACGAGAGTCTACAATCAATGCGTGGTCATTCTCCGTCTAGTCAGATTGATTCTGAAGAATGACAACATGGAAAACGCTAGAAGACAACAATCCACCCGCCCTCTGACGGATGTCAGATGAACTTCCCCAAACAACACAAACATCCAATGATCGCCGACTTGTTCTAATTTTCCGATGGAACAACTCTACAAAGTGCCTACGTGACCGAAGACAGCTAGCAACTGCGTGCTAGAAATTACCTCCCCTCTTTCCGTGCAACGAAAATCACTATAAAACAGGCTGACATTGTCTAAAAACTTTGACTATCTAAAATCTACGAACGAGGACGGATCATTGTCGTCTACCTGGACAATGATCGGAAAAACATTCATACATCATAAATTGGAACGTAACTATGGATGTTACTTATAAAGAACTCTATTCATTTTCAACTTATAATATTTTCGTGTTAAAATCTTTATTTTGTGTTTTGCTTAATATTTAACTTTTTGCTTTATTATCTCAGTCGCTTAAATGTAACTTATATGCCGCCACTTAGGCGCGGTTGGTTAGTTGGGTAGTTTATTAGTTTAGTTTGAAATCCACCATTGGTAATTTTGTATTGAGTGAATTTAAATGTAAATTGTTAAAATGTGTGGACTTTTGTATTTGGCTATTTCACGCGACTGTAGATATAAAATCATTCTTGTTATTTTTTTTATATAATTTAATTTTGTTCTAAATTTCATTCTTTAGTTTTTCTAAGATATAGTTAGTCCCGGGAGATTTTGACTAGCGTCTGGAAGTCAAACTCTCGCGTTATGTTTTATGTAATTGTAAATTTTCGTATTGTAACTTGTAATTGTTTGAGGAGCCCATCAGGCAAGAATATTTAATGTTTGTTTCATTTTTGTGGATATCTTACTCCACTTCACTTTTGGTAGTTTAACTTCGCTTTTGTTGTTATAATCTACGTAATTTTGTGTCTCTTAAAGACGACCTGTAATAAATGTAAACATGGAAGGTTTACATTCTGCGCTTCACGTTATTATTTTCAGCATTATTCAGAATGATATAATGAGACCACTGTACTTTGCTTTATCTACGTTTATACTGAATAAACCATATTATTGTTATATTTTTAATTCTGCTTATATTTTCCCTTATGTAGATTATACCTTCTCCCTTTTATTTAATTGTGGTCGTTAAGTAGAAGGCACGGAGACGGTGTAACACAGAGTTTTTAAAATCCACGCTTTACAATGAAACTACACTACGTAAGATTCTGAAGTGATATAAATTTTACTGTGCAAAAGGTGATCATAATAAATAGCAAGTACATTCATAGCCTACTTAAATAAAAAAATTGATTGTACTGTAATTATCATTATTTTAAATATATATTTAATAATCTATTTTATATTTCCAGCAACTAAAGGCTCTGGTAAAGGAGCCGTTGCAGAAGTTTAAAAATGTCCTTTAAGGTTTGCGAACTCACGCAGTATCTAAATTTTGCAGCTGATAAAGTCGGTGAGTTCCTGAAAAATTATTAATCAAAAGCCATAAGGGCAGTTCATTTTTTGATTGGTAAGAATAAGACAGCAATGTTTGAGACAAACAGGAAAAGTTTGATTACAGTAATAAAAACACTATTCTATGCTCCTCCTGCGGGATGGTGTTTAGAATAGTCCCGCAGTAACCCCTTTTGTCGTAAGAGGCGACTTAAAGGGGAGGCTTCTGTGCAGGACGTGGCTCGTGCAGGACAAACCTATCCTATATCTTTCCTTTCACCTCCCTTTTTCTTCCTTCAATTTCTCTCTTCTTCCTTCTTCTCCCTTCTCTTTCTATTCTTCCTTCTTCCCCTTCTCTTATTTTCCTTACTTATTTCTTCCCTTCCCCTGCCATTCAGTCCTGCACTGAAGCTTCTGGCTTCTCCGTTGACAATCTAGACCGCTAACCCGGCTCTCCTCGAACAATTACTGGATACCTCTGCAATTGAGCTCCTTCATGAGAGTGCACTGGTGTAATATCTTGGTAGAAGGGCCTTAGTGATAACAATAACCGTGTACCCTACCTTGAGAAAAGACAGGTTGCGTTCATGAGGGTCCGGATGTAAAATTGGCACTTTCCTGCACCCACTTGCTGCGATGACCTCTCTCCTGGCGCTGCCCCATGAGAAGGTTGTCATGCCTAGCATCGTGCGAGGCTTCCCGTCGTGAGGATTAACAGGGCCTCATGTGGTAGTACCAACTTGGATCACCCTGGCTCTAGGATCCGAGTATTGTGCAGGTTGTCCCCATAAAAGGGCATGGCCCCATTGTTGCAGCTGACACCTTATTGTCCGCTGTAACCATACTGCCAAATCCTGTTAGCAACTCAGTGCCCGGCCCCTCACAGGGCCGTTATGATGATAAGTGGCGGAAACGGGTCAGGCCATCCAACCCATTAATTGAAAAAGTCCAGGAAATGGTGAGGCCCCAGCCCCGATTCCTGGTAATGTTCCGAGTAGAATAAAACGAGAATCTTAAGCGCGTAGGCCTATTTATCCTCGAAAGAGTAATAAATGGTGGAGCACAAATGGACGTTTTCATCAGAAAACTTCATGATGTCATAATTATGGTACATACAATGACTGACATTCAGTCATCCAGAGTAATGGCAATTACTGAAATACCGTTGAGCAACACGACTCGCATATCGGTGAAGGTGGAACCACAGGTTCCTCAATGTTTGCAAGGGAGTAATCACTTACTATGACCTCGACTGATTAAGTATTGAGAATATCTGTGAAGGGCATTCCCCTCAGCATGTCACCGATGTGTACCGTATTGTCACCAAAAAGAATGGACAAGAGAAAAAAACTGATACCTATATCCTCACTTTTGCAACACCTACCCTTCCAAAGGAGGTCCGAGCAGGTTTCCACGTGCTCAGGGTCCGGCCGTATGTCCCTAACCCTCGGCGCTGTTTTCAGTGCCAGGAATTTGGACATATGAAGCTGCGATGCCGTGGTAAGCCAACTTGTGCGGATTGCGGACAGGAGGCTCACGATACACCATGTGAGTCTCCTAAGTACTGCGTCAACTGCAAGGGTCCACACTCATCCTGGTCTCGGACCTGTTCAAAATGTAGGGTAGAGAAAAAAGTCTTAGAGATACAATCTGAAAGAAGATCTCTTATGTCCAGTTAAGCAAGGAAAACGTATTCAGTCAGGCTCCGGTATTTCAAACCTCATATAGCCAGATTGTCAGTCAGAACATCAACTGTCCCAACTGCCACTGTAATTAATCTCACTAAGACGTCTACGCGAAATGTGCCATTGATTTCTCTACTCGAGATATTCATAGATACCGCGCCAACTGAGGTGGCGCCGAAATTTTTACAGGAGATGAAACTGCCACCAAGGTCGTCTCCCCCCCGTACCACCGGACTGCCCCCCCGACCTATCTCGGTGAAGCCCCAAGCCCACCTCGGGGAAAACCCCTAGTCTAACTTGGGGAAAAAATAACTTGCGGCCGTTGTTGAGCCGCCCATTCTTTCCTCCGAGACACCAGAGGCAATGGTGTGGGGTAGAACAGGTGAGGCTGCGAAGGCGAGTCCTACTGGTGCTGTGAAAAAAGCCCAGCAAGTGACCGCAGAAAAAAAAATCTAAGTCGGTGCCTAAGACTATCCGGAATGACTCGGCAACTCAGTCTTTCCTATCAAAATCAAAAACTCTCATAAAGAGAAAGATCCAGGAGTGGCTCTCTCAAGCACATAGGCCCAAAAAGGTGCTAAATCAATTTTTATTTCTTAGGGATAGTGTTATGGATTGCGTGGATTAAAACACATTACATAATTAAATGTCACTACTACAATAGAATTGTAGGGGTTTCTATGCTCGTGTAGAGGAAATTAAACTACTGATTTCTTCCCTGCATCCTTCCATCTTGTGTTTACAGGAGATCTACTTCCGCCCTGCTGATAGCCCGATGCTTCGTGGGTACGATATATATCGTATCGACAAGCCATTCTTTGATCGGGCTAGCGGAGGTGTGGCTACACACGTACGAAGCAATATAGACCATAAAATTATTAATATCGTTTCTCTGATCTCCTAGTGATCGCTGTCCGAGTCTCCCTTGCTATGAAGGTGACAGTATGATGCGTCTACCTCCCACCAGGTGAACGTGTTTCTAAGAGGACTCTAGAGGCCCTCTTTATACAACTTCCCACCCCCTATATCATCTAGGTGGATTTTAACGCGCATAGCCTCGTGTGGGGGTCTAATTTTATATATGGTCATGGGAGGATGGTAGAGGATATTCTTGTTTTAGGAAACCTGGTGTTAATGAACACTGGGACCCAGACACACTTCTCCACATTTAATGGTGTATCTTCTGCCATTGACTTAACTTTATATAGCCCCTGGGTCGCTGCTTACTTCCTTTGGGAGGTTCACTCGGACCTATGTGGCAGTGATAATTTTCCCATTCTGCTTTCACCACTTCAAGATCCTCCCAGCATAGCACGGGTACCCCAAGGGTGCTCAAACGCGCTGACTGGGATAAGTTTCGCGAGCTCGCCATATTTGATAGACCCTATTTTCTTGACGTCGATCTTAGAACGGGACATTTTACTTCGACGGTCATCGCGGCGGCGAGGGATTCCATCCATAAATCCTGGCCAAATCCACACCATCGCCCTGTTCCCTGGTGGAATGACGAATGTCAGTTGGCCATTTCAGATCATCGAAGGGCCCTACGCCTATTCCATCGACGTCCTACTTTAGAGAATCTGGAGTAATTCCAGATTCTACGTGCTCGAGCTTGCCGCGTCATTAGTGAAAGCAGAAGAGAGTCTTGGAGACAGTTTATTTCTACCCTTACAACTATCACTCCCACAACTAAGGTTTGGGATAGTATTCGTAGATTACGTAGTTGCAAAAATTCCATAAATAATATACCTGCCCTCATGTCTAACGGTTTGCGTCACTCATCCACTGTGGAGGTCGTCAATGTATTGAACTCGATTTTCGCCGCAATTTCTAGCATTTCGAGCTACTCCAATGATTTCGCAGTGCAGAAACAGGACATCAAGCGCCAAACAATTGACTTTGGTCAGAGTCGGGGGAGGACTAAAACTCCCCCTTTACTAAAAATGAATTGACCTATGCCCTGTCCTAGGAGGGCAACACAGCTTCCGGTCCAGATGACATTCACTATGAAATTTTGTGGCACCTGCCCCCTGCCGGACAGGCATTTCTATTAGACCTCTACAATAGTGTGTGGGAATCTCATCAGTTCCCATCACTATGGAGGCAGGCAACCGTTATCCCTAATCATAAAAGTGACAAGGATAAATTAGAGCCAACTAGTTATAGACCGATAGCCTTAAGTAGTTGTGTATGTAAAATATTGGAAAAAATTAAAAATAAACTATTTATATGGTGTTTCAAATCCCGCAATCTGCTATCCGATATTCAATGTGGTTTTCGCCGTAATCGATCCACGGTGGATCATCTCGTCCGTTTCAAGACGGCTGTTCGTGACGCCTTTCTCCATAAACAGCATCTTTTGGCAGTTTTCTTTGATGTGAAGAAGGCGTACGATATCATCTGGTGGTATGGAATTTTAAAAACCCTTTTTAATTGAGGGTTCCGGGGGAACCTTCCGGTTTTTATTGATAATTTTATGTCAGATAGACACTTTCGGGTAAGGTTAAACAACACCTTATCCGATGATTTCATCCAAGAAAATGGGGTGTCTCAGGGCAGTATCTTAAGCTGTACGTTGTTCGCCCTCGCAATTAATGGCATTGTGGACAACGTGCGGCTACCTGTCCGTTCATGCCTTTTTGTGGATGACTACGCAATTTATTGCAGTTCGTCGAGTCTCCACAGGGCTGAACGGCAGATACAACTCTCTGTAAATAGTCTGTGGTCGTGGGCATCGCGAAATGGCTTTCACTTCTCTGCAGCCAAGACGACGGTCGTCCACTTCCACAGATTACGTGGAATACAGCCAACCCCCGATATCTTAATGAACCACATTGTTTTACCAGTCTCAGAGACCGTAAGGTTCATGAGACTATTATTTGATTTCAAACTAACTTGGATTTCCCACATCAGAGACTTGAAAGCGAGATGTGTCAAAGTACTGAATTTGCTTAAGGTGGTTAGCGGTCGCTTTTGGGATGCTGATAGGGAAACCTTGATGCACCTTTATAGGCCTTTGGTAGGATCAAAACTTGATTATGGCAGTTTTGTTTATGGCTCAGCTAGACCTTAGGCGTTAAAGATGCTAGATAATGTCCACCATGCTGGCATTCGACTGGCTACTGGTGCTTTTCGTACCAGTCCAGTCGTCAGCATCTGTGCTAACGCCGGTGAGCCCCCTCTTTCTTACCGGCGGTCCTATCTTCTAGCATCTTACGTGTCGAAACTACACTGCATGCCGGAGTATGTTGCCTACCGTCCTGTGTTCCATCCATCCAGCCGTGTCTTGTATGAAACCAAATTGCGTAGTACAAGGCCGGTTGGGATCTGGATGCAATTGGTTTTCGACATGTGTAGGATAGTCCTGCCAAAGGCTATCCTCACATCCCCAGGTCGAGTTTTTCCCTGGAAGATAGGCCTGTCTCAATGCAACTTTATTATTATTATTATTATTGTTTAGAGGCCCATCGACACAATGAGGTCATTAGGGCCTTGACATTTACACACACAGTAAAATCTCCATTAGGGAGAGAGACATCACATAGTCCACCTGTTAGAATAAACAGGTGGAAACATAAAATATAAAACAATATACAATATTAAAATTTGTATATCAATTAAAAACAGATATTCTCAATATGAGAAAAAGCCCATTTGAGACACTCCATAGGAGCGCTCAAATGGGCAATTAGATTAAAAGAAGTGATACACCTGCTAAAATAAAACCACAGGTGTATACACTACGTTAAAATTACAAAACAAACATATTAAAATCTAACACATTAAAATCTTAAAACATGTTAAAATAATACGTTAAAAAGACAGAACAAACATATTAAAATGTACTAAAATGTTAAAAAGTTCTCAATATGAGATAAATCCAGATGAGTCACTTTATAAAAGTGACTCAAATGGCATTAAAAAGATCCGCCTGGCGTATAAAACGGAGTAAACAAATAACTCCCTCCGTGCTATCACGTAATAAAAAACGTAGGTCACCTTTAAAATCAAGAGCCAGGCGGATAGGGGCATATTTGCGACACTCCACCAAAATGTGGTACACACTAAGGGGAGCATCGCAAAATTCACACACTGGAGGTGGATCCCCTCTCAATAAAAATCCGTGGGTTAGTAATGTATGCCCGACGCGGAGTCTCGTCACGATGACCTCCTCTCTTCTAGACTTTCGTATAGAAGGGGCCATCGCGACACACCGTCCCTGATGGACCGCAGCTTGTTCTGAGCAGGGGTCGAGACCCACTGCTCGTGCCAGGTGCGTAAGACCCCACGCCGAACATAACCCTTTAGATCTAAAAACATGACACCCAGACTCGCCTCCGGAGGCAGGCGTGCTGCCTCCTTGGCCGCCTGGTCAGCAAGTTCATTTCCTGAAAGACCAGCGTGACCAGGAATCCAGCAAAAGGCGAGCCGGGTGTTTAATGAATCAATTTTTAAAATTTGCTCATGTATCATCTGCACGAGGGGATTCCAGGAGTAGAGAGTGGACAATGCCAACAGAGCACTCATGGAATCCGTGCAGATGAGCACAGAACGGTGACACTTACGATAAATAAAACACAGAGATTTAAAAATGGCGTATAATTCAGCCGTAAAAACACTGGATTCACCAAATAAACCAAACTTAAAATGGTTTCCCTCCACAACAAATGCGCATCCCACGGAGGCCCCACACTTGGAGCCATCTGTATAGACGCGCTTAAAGCCCTGAAAGCGAGTGGAGAGGAGCTCATAAAAGGTCCTCTCATATATAATTGGTGGTGTGGTCGCTTTAGGGAACTTGGCAAGATCAAAATGGCATTGAGGTAGGCGTATCTTCCAGGGAGAAACTCGACCTGAGGATGTGGGGATAGCCTTTGGCAGGACTATCCCACACGTGTCGAAAACCGATAGCATCCTGATCCCAACCGGCCTTGTACTACGCCATTTGGTTTCATACAAGACACGGTTAGGGGGATGAAACACAGGACGGTAGGCAACATGCTCCGGCATGCAGTGTAGTTTCGACACGTAAGATGCCAGAAGATAGGACCGCCGGTAAGAGGGAGGGGGCTCACCGGCGTCGGCACAGATGCTGACGACTGGACTGGTACGAAAAGCACCAGTAGCCAGTCGTATACCAGCATGGTGGACATCCAGCATCTTTAACGCCGAGGGTCTCGCCGATCCATAAACGAAACTGCCGTAGTCTAGTTTTGATCTTACCAAGGCCCTATACAGGCGCATCAAGGTTTCCCTATCAGCACCCCAGGACCGACCGCTAACCACTTTGAGCAGGTTGAGTGCTTTTATACACCTCGCTTTCAGGTCTTTGATGTGAGGGATCCAAGTTAATTTAAAATCAAATAAAAGTCCCAGAAACCTTACGGTCTCTGAGACTGGTAAAACAACGTGGTTCATTAAAATACTGGGGACAGGTTGTATTCCACGTAATCTGTGGAAGTGGACGACCGTCGTCTTGGCTGCAGAGAAGCGAAAGCCATTTCGCGATGCCCACGACCACAGATTATTTACAGAGAGTTGTATCTGCCGTTCAGCCCTGTGGAGACTCGACGAACTGCAATAAATTGCGTAGTCATCCACAAAAAGGCATGAACGGACAGGTAGCCGCACGTTGTCCACAATGCCATTAATTGCAATGGCGAACAACGTACAGCTTAGAGTACTGCCCTGAGGAACCCCATTTTCTTGAATAAAATCATCGGATAAGGTGTTGTTTAACCTTACCCGGAAGTGTCTATCTGACATAAAATTAGATATAAAAACAGGGAGGTTCCCTCGGAACCCCCAATTAAAAAGGGTTTTTAAAATGCCGTACCGCCACGTGGTATCGTAAGCCTTCTCCAAATCAAAGAAAACTGCCAAAAGATGTTGTTTGTGGAGAAAGGCGTCACGAACCGCCGTCTCGAGACGGACGAGATGATCGACCGTGGATCGATTACGGCGAAAACCACATTGGATATTTGATAACAGATTGCGGGATTCTAAATACCATATTAAACGTTTATTTATCATTTTTTCCAATATTTTGCATACACAACTAGTTAAGGCTATCGGTTTATAACTAGTTGGCTCTAATTTATCCTTGCCGCTTTTATATATTGGTATAACGGTTGCTTGCCTCCATAGTGATGGGAATTGATGAGATCCCCAAACACTATTATAAAGGTCTAACAGATATGCCAGTCCAGAAGGGGGTAACTGGCGTAACATGTCGTATTGAATGTCATCGGGGCCAGATGCTGTGCTACCCGCCTGTGACAGAGCATATGTCAGTTCATCTAAAGTAAAGGGTGAGTTATAATCCTCCTCCCGGTTCTGACCAAAGTCAATAGAATGGCGCTCTATGCTCAGCTTATGCGCCGCAAACTCATTAGAGTAGCTTGCAGTGCCAGAAATAGCGGAGAACATAGAGCCCAATACATTGACGACCTCCACAGGGGAGGAGACAAGCGTACCATTTGACATAAGGGCAGGTATATTATTTATGGTATTTTTGCTACTACGTAATTTACGAATGTTGTCCCAAACCTTAGTTGTGGGAGTGGAAATAGTAAGGGTAGAAATAAATTGTCTCCAAGACTCTTTTCTGCTTTCACGAATGATACGGCGAGCTCGAGCACGCAGAATCCGGAATGATTCTAGATTATACAAGGTAGGACGCCGATTGAAGAGACGTAGGGCCCTTCGACGGTCAGAAATAGCCAACCGACATTCTTCGTTCCACCAGGGAACTGGACGGTGGCGCGGATAAGGCGAGGATTTAGGAATGGAAGCCCTCGCAGCTGCTATTACCGTCGAAGTAAAACGCCCAACCCTAACATCGACGTCATGATAATGGGGTTCATCAAATACGGCGAGCTCGCGGAATTTATCCCAGTCAGCACGTTTGATAACCCACTGGGGTAGCCGTGCTGTACTGGGAGGATCTCTAAGTGGTGAAACCAGAATTGGAAAATGATCGCTGCCACATAGGTCCGAGTGAACCTCCCAAAGGAAGTGAGCAGCGATCCCGGGGCTACATAAAGTTAGGTCGATGGCAGAGGATACACCATTAAAGGTGGAGAAGTATGTCTGGGTCCCGGTGTTCATTAACACCAGGTTGCCCGAGACAAGAATATCCTCTACCATCCTCCCACGGGCGTCTGTAAAATTAGACCCCCACACCAGGTTATGCGCATTAAAATCCCCCAAGATGATGTAAGGGGCGGGAAGTTGTATAAAGAGGGCCTCTAGAGTCCTCTTTGAAACGCGCTCACCTGGTGGGAGGTAGATGCTGCATACTGTCACTTCCATAGCAAGGGAGATTCGGACAGCGATCACTTGGAGTTCAGAGACGATAATAATATGTTTATGATATATGTTGCTTCGTGCGAATATAGCCACACCTCCGCTAGCCCGATCAAAGAATGGCTTGTCGGTACGATATATATCGTACCCACGAAGCTTCGGGTTGTCAGTTGTGTGGAAGTGGGTCTCCTGCAAACACAAGATGGGGGGATGCAGGGAAGATATTATTTGTTTAATTTCTTCTACACGAGCAAAGAAACCCCTACAATTCCATTGTAGTAGCGACATTATTTATAAATATAAAGTTTAATAATCCTCGCAATCCATAACGTTATCTTTTAAAAATAAAAATTGATTGAGGCCCTTTTTAGGCCCTCTTGCTTTTCCCAGTCTCTCCTGGACCTCCCGCTTCAGGAGAGGTTTTGATTTATCCTGGAGAGACAGGGTTGTTGGGTCTTTGCGCGAAGGCTTTGTTAAGGCCTTCGGCGCTTTATTGATATTAATTTTTTCGGCGCTCCCTCGCTGGTCCTTTCTCAAGGCACCAGAGGGAATCGCCTTTGCGGCCTCACCTGTCCTACCACTCATCCCAACCTCCGGAGTCCCAGAGGCGGGATTGAGCGGCTCGACAACGGCCGCAAGTAGTTTTGGGCCCCGTGGAGGGCTTGGGGGTGTTCCCCGAGGTGGGCTCGGGGGTGTTCCCCGAGGAGGGCTCGGGGGGGTTCCCCGAGGAGGGCTCGGGGGGTTCCCCGAGGTGGGCTCGGGGGGGGTCCTCGAGGAGGGCTCCTCGGTGGTACAGGTGGGGGAGACGACTTTTTTGGCGGTTTCGCCTCTTTTAAAAATTTAGGCGCCACAGTATTTGGCGCAGTAAAACGATTGATGTCTCGATCAGATACTAGTGGAACCGGTCGCGTAGACGTTTTGGCAAGATTAACTGCGCAATGGCAGTTGGGACAGTTGATGTTCTGGCTGACAATCTGGCTATATGAAGTTTGAAATACCGGAGCCTGACTAGATACGTATTCCTTGCGTGCCTGGACATAAGAGATCTTCTTTTCGGATTGAATCTCCAAGACTTTTTTCTCTACCTTCCATTTCGGACAGGCCCGAGACCAGGCAGAGTGTGGACCCTTGCAGTTTACGCAGAACTTCGGAGACTCACATGGTGTATCGTGAGCCTCCTGTCCACAATCCGCACAGGTTGGCTTACCACGGCATCGCAGCTTCGTATGTCCAAATTCCTGGCACTGAAAACAGCGCCGAGGGTTAGGGACATACGGCCGGACCCTGAGCACGTGGAAACCTGCTCGGACCTCCTTTGGAAGGGTAGGAGTCGCAAATGTGAGGATATACGTATCCGTCTTTTTTTCTTGTCAGTTTTTTTTGGTCACAATACGGTATACTTCGGTTACATGCTGTGGGGAGAGCTCCTCACAGATGTCCCTAATGCTCACGGAGTCGAGGTCAAAGCAAGTGACCACTCCCTTGCAAACATTGAGGAACCTGTGAGGTTCCACCTTCACCGGTATAGAAGCCGTGTTACTCGACGGTATTTCAGTAATAGCCATTATATTGGACGACTGGACATCAGTCGCTGTCTGAATCAATATAGTGCCATCACGCAATTTCCTTATCGAAACGTCCGATTTTGCTGCACCATTTATCGCTCTTTCGAGGATAAATGGGCTGACGCGCTTAAGGTTTTCACTAGCATCGAGTCGAGACATCACCAGGAAGCGGGGCTGGGGCCTCACCACTTCCTGGACCATTTCCATTGTTGGGCTGGACGGCCTTACCCGTTTCCGCCTCTTATCAATATTACGACCCTGTGAGGGGCCGGGCAGTGAGGTGCCAGCAGAATTAGGCAGTACGGTGCCAGCGGTGACAAGGTTATCGGCCATGCCGTATTGGGGGACAACCTACACAATACTCGGATCGTAGACCCAGGGTGCTCCAAGTTGGTTCTACCACATATGGCCCTGTTAACTGTCCCGACGAGAGGCCCCATACGACGCTAGACATGACAACCTTCGCATAGGGCATCGCCGAGAGAGAGGTCGTCGCAGCAAGTGGGTGTAGGAAAGTGCCAATTTTACGTCCGGGCCCTCGTGAACGCAACCGGTCTTTTCTCAAAGTAGGGTACCCGGTTATTGTCATCCCTAAGGCCCTTCTACTAAGGTATTACAACCGGCGCACTTTCACTCAGGAGCTCAAAGCAGTGGTATCCAATAATCGTCCAAGGAAAGCCGTGTTAGATGCCAAGGTCGTCAACGGAGGGGCCAAAGGTCTCTGTGCAGGGCTGAACGGCAGGGGGAAGGGAAGAAAGAGGTAAGGAGAGAGAAAGAGAAGGGAGAAGAATGAAAAGGGGGTGAAAGGGAAGGAAGAAAAAAGGAGGTGAAAGGAAAGATTTAGGATAGGTTTTTCCTGCACGAGGTACGTCCTGCACAGAAACCTCCCCTTTTAGTCGCCTTTTACGACAAGCAGGGGTTACTGCGGGACTATTCTAAACCCCGTCCCGCAGGGGGGCAATGCAACTTTGATCTTGCCAAGTTCCCTAAAGCGACCACTCCACCTATTATATATGAGAGGACATTCAACGAGCTCTTCTCCACTCGCTTTCAGGGATTCAAGAGTACCTACACTGATGGATCTAAATCTAGAGCTTCCGTGGGGTTTGCTTTTGTTGTGGAAGGATCCCATTTTAAATAATGTTTTCCTGAAGAAACCAGTGTTTTTACAGCTGAATTGTACGCAATTTTTAAATCTCTATGTTTAGTATATCGTAACTGTCACCGTTCTGTCCTCATCTGGCACGGATTCCATGAGTCCTCTGTTGGCATTGTCCACTCTCTACTCCTGGAATCCCGTCGTGCAGATGATACACGAACCAATTATAAAAATTGTTTTTTTAAGTATCCGGCTCGCCTTCTGCTGGATTCCTGGTCACGCTGGTTTATCCGGAAATGAACTGGCGGACCAGGAAGCCAAGGAAGCGGTTCATCTCCCTCCTGAGGCGAGTTTGGGTATGTTTTTAGAGCTAAAGGATATGTTCGGCGTGGGGTCTTACGCACCTGGCACGAGCAGTGGGTTTTGATCCCTGTTCAGAACAAGCTGAGGTCAATAAGAGACGGTGTGTCACGATGGCCCTCTTCTATACGAAATTTAGAAGGGAGGAAGTCATCGTGACGAGACTCCGCGTCGGGAATACATTCCAGCCTCATGGTTTTATTTATTAAGAGGTTTTTTTTTTTTTTTTTTAGCACCGCGTCTTACTACCCGTTCGGGTTATACGCCTAAGTACTAATTACACTAATGGATTAGGAATAGGGAAGGTTGAATTTAGAGGAAGTGAACCCGCATTTGCGTGGAGGGAGAGTGGAAAACCATTTAGGAAAAACCACCCCCAGTTCACCCGACCGAGATTCGAACCTCGATCTCCCCGTCCTCGGTGGTCTGACTCAACACGACTGGCGCGTTAGCCAACTACGCCACCACGGCGGGTTATTAAGAGGTGATCCACCTCCATTACGTGAGCTTTGCGATGCTCCCCTTAGTGTTTACCACATCTTGGTGGAGTGTCACAAATATGCCCCTATTTGCCTGGCCCTTGATTTTAAAGGTGACCTACGATTTTTATTGTGCGATAGCGCTGATGTAGTTATTTGTTTACTCCGTTTTATACGCCAGGTGAATCTTTTAAATGCCATTTGAGTCACTTTTATAAAGTGGCTCATTTGGTTTATGTCTCATATTGAGAATTTTTTAAACATTTTTAGTATACTTTAATATGTTGTTTTGTCTTTTTAACACTTTTAGTATACTTTAATATGTTAGTTCTGTCTTTATAATATTTTATATTTTAATATGTTTGTTTTGTCTTTATAACAATTAATATTTTAATATGTTTGTTTTGTCTCTTTAACATTTTATCGTTTAATATGTTTGTTCTGTATTTTAATGTAGTAAATACACCTTTTTTTTTAGCAGGTGTATAACTCAATTTGTAGTAATATTCCAGTTGATACCTCCCATGGAGTGTTCAAATAGGTATCTCATATTAAGCTTTATTTTTACAATGTATACAAATTTTAATATACATGCGTATATTTTTTATTTGTCTTGTTCTTTTACCTGCCGACTCTGACAGGTGAATTGGTAATTATGTCTCTCCCCTATAGGGAGTTTACTATGTTTTTATATTGTTTAAGGCCCTAATGACCTCATTGTGTCGACGGGCCTCTCAACCCTAATAATAATAATAATAATAATAATAATAATAATAATAATAATAATAATAATAATAATAATAATAATAATAATAATAACTATTCTGTGACCAGAATAATTATTTACCACAAAAAGGTCATCGTGACGATGGCCCATTCAATGATAAAAGCTCAGTTGAGCCACTTCTATCAGGTACACAGGGCGTTTTTCGAGGTCTTCTAGCTTTTAGAATAGATTCAGGAGATAGAGACATACAGAATCACTTTCAGAGAGCGAACTACAATAATTGGATCATGATAATCTATATTATACTAAAGGAATTAATTCCATGTAATGGGAAAGTTATACGCACGGCCATAGTCAAATACATTAATCATGCTAAATATTTTTTTTCAATTTTATGTGATGAAACCACAGACGTCAGCCCAACAGAGCAGACTACATTGTGTATCAGAGATGTGAATATGACAACCTTCGTTATTAGAGCAGAATTTTGGGAGTTCGTGTCAATGATCTCAACATGAGTTATATAAATCAAGGGAGCAAATGAGCAAGAATTGAAGACCCTGGGTTTAAACTACAATAATGTTCATGGGCAGAGGTTCGAATATGTCGGGGAAGTTTAATGGTATGCAGGCTCAAAGGCGGCTCTGAGGTATGCGAGGCTGTAGGTGGGGTCATTTGCGGTGCCCCCCAATAAATTAATCTAACCTAGAATTGCGTTAACTAGTCAAAATTCGAAATATATATTTGGCAATAAGAACTAAGAGAAAAATAATAACATAGTCATATAACCTTAGATAAACATAAAGTCAATAAGTGATGTGGGGAAAATAATATAAGAGTTGAGAATTTTTTCAATAATTCTTTGCAAAAAAAATTAAATAAATAGTTTTTAGAGTTATAGAAAAATTATATCACTTAATAAAATACCATGAAAAAAATGCTTAAATAAGTGGGTGATTTTACTTAAATATAATAAATATTTGGGATGTATGGATACAATAATAAATGCAAAAGCTTAATTTTAGAGTATTTTTGAAAGCTTGAGATGGATTTTTTCAATTATGCTTTTAACTGCTCTTAAATCATCTATGACGGATGAAAATCAAGCTTTGATGAAAGTTCACTTTAGATTGATAAAATCTAAAGAGCTGATTGTCTTTCTTGTGTCATTGTTGATCTTATATAGATTTTAATGAGCTTCAGTTTTGAAAAAGACCTATCTGCTAATGCACAACTACTGGTAAGGTGTTGATAATAAAATGTGAAGATCAACAAAAGTATCAACATAAACGCCTCTGAGTCCTTTTGAAATCATGTGTTTTAGCACATAAGCACCCTTTTAGCTTTAACTGGCAAACTTCTCGCACACATCTTTATTTCTCGGAACAACTTTTAGCCGTTGGCCATGATGACGTAAGTTTTATATTTTAACTTTTTTAGTTGGCTACCTAAATTAATTAGATAAAAACATTTTTTTAAAATTCAATTATTCAAATTGTTTTAGTTCATTGTAAATAATCGGGAACAAAATCAATCCGGGACATTAGTCTTATTCCAAAGAGTGTCCCTGAAACTCTGGGACATAAGGTAACTTTGTGTATAATATTTATTATTATTATTAGCACCGCGACTTACTACCCATTCGGGTTATACGCACTTACGCTAATGTGTAATGGTAGGGTGTATTGTGAGATTAAATGGAGGACCTATAGTTTAACGTGGGATCCGAACCACGGTGGAGTTCTAGCATTCCACACATTACAAGTTGTGATTAATACACATATTGTCAGAGGTGAAGGAAGGGTTTGGCAATCAGATAAATCTGTGCTGGGACCTGAGGATTGAACCCCGGACCCTCAGAACAGAAGTCTGACACCTTACCCCTAGACTGCCAGGTCACCATTTGTATATAATATATGTTATGGCCAAGTGACTTCTTAAGTAAACGATACTTATTTCGCCAGTACGTTTCAATCTACATCGTGCCAAGATTATTAATTATCATCCTTGTATATGAAAAGAGTTTGTACATTGTACTGTGCATGTTGTAAAGCAAATTAGGCTATAAATGCACCTGACAGCCATGTGCAAATGTTGACAATGCTTTGTGACGTCAAAACAGCAGGGGCTGGTCGCTGCCAAAAATAATCGAGCCTGGGTCCAGAATTGTCTCTTTCATTCGACATTGCTCTAGCCCAGGTCAGTCTATCTAGAAACTTCGAGTTGATAGCCCAAAAGAAGGGGTGGGATCGGGAGGGCAACCTATAAAAGTGGCGCTGTCAAAGAGATATTGTTAGTTTGAAAACAAACCCATTTTGAACAAGTGGAGCTTCCGATAAAACTGCCATGAATATTCCTGACTTGGTAAGTGACTATGTTTACATCAAAATAATTGTCATCGTTGCTTTGTTTACTGACTGATAACCTCCTTGGTGGCGTAGTTAGCTAACACGCTGGTTTCATGTTGAGCTAGACTGCCGAGGACGGGGAGATCGAAGGTTCGAATATAGGTCAGGCGAACTGGGGTTGGTTTTTTTAAAATGGTTTCTCCAATCTCCCTTCACGCAAATTCGGTTCACTTCCTCTAAATTCAATCTTACCAATTCATAACCCATTAGCGTAATTAGTACTTAAGCGTATAACCCAAACGGGCAGTAAGACGTGGTGCTAAAAAATAAAATACTGACTGTTTATCATGTGCTTCCCTGTTGAGTGAATCTTTGTTAACATAATATATGCATAGAACATATTTAAATATGTTTTAACAAGTATATCAAAATTATTATTAGTTTATCAGCTGACATTAAAAGTGAATTTAATCGAACACATGTCCCAACCACACCGAAAGTCTTAGAACGGGGCGGAGGCGCAACTTGTTGGTTGAAGGGGTTCTATTTATGACATTCGATAAGGACAAGTGTTTAAAGTTGTTATACCAAACTAAAGGAAAATGTGTAAATATAGCTTGAACTGCAATTAGTGACTGGTAATATTAAGCTTAACATGTGTAAACAAAATCTTACCTACTCTTTGGCATTAGCAATTAGAAAGTTAAATTTCCGTTTACCTTCTGGCAGTTTATCCATCACCTCATTACAACCTACCTATCGAGCTAGTTTTTACAGTCCCCCATTACACCCATTTCCCTATCAGAGCTAGTTCTATCCATCCCCCATTACACCATCCATATCAAGAGCTGTTCTATCCATCCCTCATTACACCTATCCATATCAAGCTAGTTCTATCCAGTCCCCTCATTACACCTATCATATCAAGAGCTAGTTCTATCCAGTCCCCCTCTTACACCTACCGTATCAAGAGCTAGTTCTATCCAGTCACTCATTACAAACCTATCTCTATTCGACTAGTTTTATACAGTCCCTCATTCACCCTATCCATATCAGACTATTCTATCCACCCTCATTAACCTACCATATCAAGAGCAGTTCTATCCAGTCCTCATTACACCCTACCATATCAGAGCTAGTTCTATCCAGTCACTCAGTTACTTTACCACTTGAGTAGTTCTAACCAGTCACTCATTAACCATCCCTATCTAGAGCTAGTAATCCAGTCCACCTCATTACACCCTATCCATATCAAGAGTAGTTATATCCAGTCCATCATACCCCATCATATCAAACTATCTATCAGTCCACCTCATACACCATCCCTATCTAGAGCTAGTTTATCCAACTCCTCACTACACCATTGACCTTGAGAATATGGTTAATATTTACATTTTACGTGCCCCCAACCCCAAAAAGTAAATTTAATAATTCTGTCTGTCGGTCCCTGGGTCTAGTTCCAAAATTGCTCAATGAATTTTTCCAAACTTGATAATCAGATGTTATATAGCTCTAACTCAGGATTGTATATGTTTTATTTTTACTCTAACCCTTAATTAAGGATAGTTTATTGATGAATGATTTTTGAAAATTTAAATCTTTCGGAATTGGCTGGAACGATTTTGTTTAAAATGTATATCTGGGAAAAGTTTGACATGACAAATAAAAATGTATACCGGTATTCTACTTGTTTTTTTGGGTGAAAATTCGTATAAGAATATTTTATTGGAGTCTGAATTTGATTTAAAAAATTCGATTTATTTTTAAAATGGCTGTAACAATTTGGTTCAAAATGAGTATTGATAGGTTTTTTACAGTATAATTCATTTTTATATATTTGTTTTTCTTTAAAAAATTGTATTCAATAGTAATTTAGTGATAACTTTTTTTAAATAGCTCTAACGATTTTGTTCAAAATCGATATTCAAGGAATATTTTACATGATAAATGATTGAGCATGTTTATTTTCTAAAATAAATTAATATAGTGACTTGTGCAAATTTATAAAATATTAAAACTTTCGAAAGTGGCCTTCCAGTTTTAGTTCAAAATGAGTATCTTTTGTTTTTCATGATAAATAAAAATACATTTTTATTTTACAACTATCAATAGTTTGAGGGAAGTTTACAAATAACTGATTCAAAAATATTAAAATGTAAAAAATAATGGTTTCCATAAATTTGTTTGAAATGTATATGAGTGTTTATGGTATTTAACGAGATTTTTGTTTTCTGAGTAAAGCTTACTAAAGTGTAATTTAATTAAAAGCTATTTTTGGAAAAAAATCATTCAAGCTTTAAAACACTATATGGAATGGTTTGTACGATTGTGTCGTACTATTTTTTTTCTGATTACTATTAATATTTTCAGATATATTAGAAACAAACCAAACATATTCAAACACTTTGCTAAGCCAGTTTTTTTTAGTAATACACCATGGGAGTACGATATACTTTTATATAAAATAAGTAAGAGATGCGGTTTGCCTGGACCAATAATAATAAGACTTTAAAAAATAGCATGAATTGTGCTCATGACGTAAGATATGACCGGCGCCCAGGCTTTGATGATCAAAAAATTATCATAAAATGAGTTTTTTTAATTTAAAATTTACAAAAAAAAAACCTAAATGTTTAAAACAAAAACTCGCGATGAATGCACATGACAAAATTAAACACGCACTCTACAAATGGAAACTAAAAATATATTGAATATGCAATGAAAATCCTTTAACAACCCAACTCTTGCATTCTGCTAAATTTAATATTGGTTTACAAATATCTGCTTCTGAAGTAATGGCTACCTTTTCCCTACGCAACCCTCTCCACCTTAGGTGTAGTGGAACAGGAATGTGTATTTTACAACAAATAAACAAAGAGGATACAAGGTTCAATGCCTTCATTATCATCTCATTCCAACAACTGTGGGATTATTGATTATTGGTTATTCATTCATTTATAAAATATCGATGGTATTTAAACAAATACTTATTATACATAAATGCCTAAAAATGACCCATAAAGGACGCCAACCAATAAAATACAGCCTAAAAATCTAAAATGAGCAAAAATGACCAAAAATCGACCTATAAAAACGTTTCCACAACCAGAAGATCACTAACAGAATGTATGTAAGTCCTACTCATGAGCGTTGTCTGTGCTGTAAAAAATAAAGATGACATGTCATCAAAATCCGGGCCTGGTTATGGTAGTATATATTTAATTGCCAAACTCAAGTCTTGTTTTGAATATCAAATTAAAAGCCACAAGCAACATTCCGCTATAGTCCACAAGCAGGTGCGTTTCTAGAATTAAATTTTGGGAGAACTCCAAGAATCTCAGCTGTACTTTTAACCATGGGGGGATTTAGGGAGGCATAGGATTGCAGTGTCGAGAGGGGGACATACAATTTTGAGGGGAGAGGGGGGTGCCTTGGCTTAGACCACCTAGTGCTAGTGGAGGAAAAAATTGATCTGTGGTTATACAATAAACTAAAGTTCATACAGTATAGTTCTTGACGTCAAGATTAAGAAAATAGCCGCAGTCAACTGATATAATTATAATACCTCAAACGAATGTAAGGCGCTAAAGGTACATTTTAATTTTAATTAAATGACATAAGTTTACATTTGAAGGTAGGGGTCCAGACCCCCACGGTACCCCTCCCCCCCCCTCTTGGCTACGTGCCTGTACACAAATCAAATCTAGATGTCACTGTGGAGGAAGTTCCTGTTATATCACTGTAAGAGACAAAATGGGGATTGTGCATTTCTAAGAAGGAATACTGTAAATATATATTAATTATACTTATAACAAATAAACACAAAACAATCGAATTTTTATGCGAAATTACAAAAATTATACATTTTTAAATGAGAACTAGACTAGTGTTATATTTTGTGCCGATATATACTGTTATTTAAATATCTACACTCCAATTTTCATGTGAAGGGACTTAACTGACAGCTAGAAAAGCTACTAGATCTATTTTCACGTTTTAATACGTCAAGCCATGTGATCTGCAGCTATCACTTTTGATATATATATATAAATAAATTAAAATTGAAATCAATGTTTACCATAAAACAATAATTATCTTTATATTTACTACATCTTAATATATATAATCTTAATATATATAATTCTTGTGTACGTGTGTATGTCACTGAACTCCTCCTAAACGGCTGGACCGATTTTGATGAAATTTTTTGTGTGTGTTTGAGTGGGTCCGCGGATGGTTTAGATTCACAATTGGACCCGGTAGGTGGCGCTGAAATCGGGTTTTAGGATTTATTTTTTATTTTTTAGGGAATTTTTTTTTTTTAGATTTTTTGCATATCAGAACATGCAACCTTAACATTTCACCCTCCCCCCCCAATATTTATAATAATGAAT
Source organism: Timema podura (assembly GCA_033556935.1). Taxonomy (NCBI): domain Eukaryota; kingdom Metazoa; phylum Arthropoda; class Insecta; order Phasmatodea; family Timematidae; genus Timema; species Timema podura. Next base: position 56,413,692 of record JAVRXN010000013.1, on the reverse strand, counting down.
ATAATATTAATAATTGACCGTTAAAAACATCATAAGTTCATCAATAATTGACCGTTAAAACCTTCTGAAAAGTTCATGAATAATTTAACTTCTGAGACTAATTCATAGTTATGTTTGTTTTTCGATACAGCTGATATTTTTGGAGTTGTGGACGAAATGCCAAAAATGAAAAGATGTTTTATTTTGTATGTTGTCTTGACAAACACTGAATTTGTAATATTTGTGTTACTCACTAATTGGAGTTCATTGTGAATGTGTAATTGTGATGATCACATAGTATTTGTTTTATTATCGAAATCAACTATGCCACCCAAACTAAAAGCCAACGTTCGGGCAGGACAACGTCTGTCGGGTCCGCTAGTATATATATAAATAAATTAAAATTGAAATCAATGTTTACCACAAAACAATAATTATGTTTTATTTTACAAAAATCTACCGTTCTTTTAATTCTTAAATTATAATAACTAATATAATATAATGAAGCCAATTTTTTTGAAATTCCTCTTATAAAATAAGATGTAAGAAAGGACAATTCAAATAAGTTTGTTCCTTTCGTCAAAAAACAATTCCCTCGATTGTGGTTACGTCATGCAGGTGAGTTCATCGGACGGAGCGTGCGCCAAGTGCTCTAAACCAGCCAAGTCCCGGTGCAGTTCCTGTGGAAAGGTGTATTACTGCTCATTGGAGCATCAGCAGCAACATTGGCAGGAACATGAGAGGGAGTGCGCCACGTACAAGGTTCTCGTCCGAGAACCTGTCGGGAGGTGGGTGAACCTTTATTATATTACAGTAGAGTCCCGGTTACCTGACATATATACAGGGTGTGTAATAATAATATGTGTCAAATATTCTAGGGGTTAGTCTCATCGACCAAACATTAACAAAAGTTAATATAAACATGGCTCAGAAACGCTTAGTTTTCGAGTTAAGAGGAATTTTACTGTTCAATTAATAACCAATCCAACAGAAGAAACAATTCAACGCAAGGCCGTGGCCAGCCAATAATTTCGGGGGGGGGGGGGTTGGTGGGCCCATCCCCCAATTGACGGAGGCTAGAAAAAATTCTAAATAATAAACACCTCTAGAAGCTATCTGAAGTGTCTTTTATGGTAACACAGCCCCCTAATTTGTACTTGTACCTTAATTTTGATATTGTTTGAACCATAAATAAAGCCATATATATTTTGTTCATAAAATTTTGGGGAGGGGGGTTTGAGCCCCGAAAACCCCCTGACCACGGCCTTGATTCAACGAAACAAGACAAAGTTCAACAAAAACCAACAAAAACACAAGACAGAACATCTTATTATGAAAATTGTTCAAAATGTAGTCCTGCTGAGCTTGTGTTCCACGCTTTGTCGTACTCTAGTAGAACACACCTCAGGATTTACGTATTTGCTCGAATAAATGTATGATACGTTCGCTTAAAACGTCAACATCAGTTACGGGAGTTGTGTAAAAAATGGACTTTAAACGTCCCCAGAGATAAAAATCCAACTGAGTTGAAATCTGGTAATGAAGCAAACCATCAAATCGACCAAACCATATTTGAGGAAAATCTTTGATAACACTAAATCTAGGAGATTCTAGACCCATGTTAATATGAACTTTTGTTTGGTCGATGTGAATACAGCCCTAGAATGACACTCTGTATAACGTGCTATTGGCGTTACCTCACTGCAAGGAAGAGAAGCAAATCGGGGAAACAAACCTCAATAACAGTTTTTTTTTAAAGTGACTTTAGAATTTTTCATACTACAATGTATAATAAAAGATTAATTTAGTTAATTTAAAATCATATGTTCTGTTTACATGAATAAAACAATAGTTTTGTAGTTTATTGCATAATTTATACTATGGCGTAATTACTAATCCCTATTATATATATATATATTCTTCACTTCCATTATAATTTTGATTTGTTTCATCCCCTTGTTTCCAATATTTCGGATTTATACACATGACCCGCTTTAGTGGCCGCATTGTCTAAGGAGTCATCCTCGCAGTAGACTAGACTGCCGATGTTAGAGCAATCAGGGTTTTAGTCCCAGTCGGTGTATTGAGGGGGGTTTCCCATTCTCCCTCCGTGAAAATGTGGGTGTACTTTATCTAAATACAACCTTCTTCACCCCTAACACATTAGCATGTTGTGCACATGCGTATAGCCCGAACAGCCAGTAAGACGCGGTAACAAAATAAAACAATATCTAGGGATGTGGGAACACAACTGTTTTTAGCACCGCGTCTTACTACCTGTTCGGGTTATACGCATATGTACTAATTATTCTGCTGATTTTAGGGATTAGGAAAGTTATATTTAGAGGAAGTGCATCCACATTTGTGTGGAGGGAGAATGGAAAACGATCTTGGAAAAAACCACCCTCAGTACACCCGACCGAGATTTGAACCTCGATCTTCCCGTCATTGGCGGTACTGCGAGAGTAACGGCCATTGAAGCGGGTCTAAAACAAAGCTGGGTGTGATCTATTCTCACTCAGTGAACTCTTGCTCATGTACGTCTATAAAATGTTGATTTGAGTGAACATCATCTTGATGCCAGTTGACATTGATCTGTGTGTCTGTATAGTTTGTACGTTAAACCCTTTACAGGTAGCAAATCGCAACAAGTTTACTACAATCTTATTGTAATTGCTTTGTCTATTATCAGAATAAAACCCAATTTTTCACATCTCGGACGTTTAATTGTAATGAACCATTTATTAAACAATATCACACTAGAATGTAAAATCACACAAATTGTTTTCGTAATATTTGAGTGATCTTACGCCTAAAAGATTCTTTGGACCTTTTTTTTAATGGACAACCAATCGATTTCAAATGTTATATCTTTTTATTTTGACATCTTGAAGGTTTATCAGTTATACATACATTTTATTTCGCTTCAAATTAGAAATTAATTTAATAAAATTAGGATTATACCTTTTGGATCATCTTTTTTTTACCTTGATTTGTTTTTTGGTAATCAGCACTTACTTAAACTACATAATTTCTCGTCATGTTATAAGTTCCATATAAACATAGGCTAGTTTGAAAAAAAAAAGTTTCGTGTAAAATGTATATTTATTCAATTAAAAGAGTTTTGTATAAATCGTATGTCTATACAAAAGAGGTTCTACCACGTATTTTGTCTATATGACAGCGTTACAATCGCTGTGACGGTCACGTGTCTTTGGTGTCGAGTGCTGGGTTCAGAGATACCGAATGCAGCTAGGGGATGGTTTACCCGCTGCCTCATTTTACAGGTTTAAATCTGACACCAGACAGCTCCGTTTTGGGTTCTTAGTGGCTAGAGTATAAAATTAATCAAACGGAACTGGTCTGAAATATGTTTAGATATCAGAAAAAGGTCACCTAATTTGACCAAAAAAAAACTTGAATAATATGTCAACGTAGTAAGTTTTAAAAGTAGAAGAAGATTGCCCAAGTTTGGCCATTTTCGATAAAACTTAATCTAATATTTGAAAAAAAACACCTTTATACACAGATACTTACCTTAGAAAATTATAAGATAAGCATAGTATCTTTTTGTCCGTTCCACTCATATTAACAAGCCAAATTTAAGAAAGAAGATCAACTTTATTTTACTCCAACTGACTGTGTAAGCAAACTCTTACTAGATGCAAAATTATTAATTAGTAGAAGTATAGTAAAGAGTAGAGCTATAACTATAATCAAATAATAAGAACATAAACAATCTACACAAGCTATAGAAAAATAATGAAACCAAACATTCATTAATAAAAAACAACTAAAATATATTATAATTTCATAAACAAAATTATAGCAGTCTGCATATTCACTAGATTAGGTGAGGGGTGAACAAATGAATAATCATCAGCCGTGATTATAAACCAAACCACTCCAAAACAATGGCAACCTTAATAATATACCTCATATAGTAAGACCTATTACCTACTAAATCATATTAAACTCTTATTGCCTTTAAAACTTACGAGAAATACTGATTCATTCTTATTTTTACATCCATTACTGTTACTAGCCTGAGTCTGTATTTTAATCAAGCCATATATTTTCCACTGCCGGCTTGTTACAGTAGCCCCATGGCTTCTTTGGTGCTGACTGACAGTTCACAGCTGACAGTTGACAGTCAACAGTTAGGTATATACCTAAATTTTGACTGTCAGAACTGACAGCTGTTAAAAACATGTTTTTTGCAGATCATATGGTTCGGCGTAGGGATACATAATTTGGTCTGGTAGCTTTTCAAAGCCGTCAGCTGTCAGCTGTGAGCTGTCAGTCAGCACCAAAGAAGCCATGTGGCTATTGTAGGTCTGTCGTACATTCTATGCCTTATAAATTATAATCTAACTTAAGACTAGGACAGACACAACATCCAGTCTCTGGCCGTTAATTTATCACTGTGAAGGGTAATCCCACATTTCACCAATGATACATTTTTCAGCCATGCCGGGAATCGAACCTGGGAGCCTTATCTCAGTAGACAGATATGATACCGACTGAGCTAAGATGTCAGATCTAATTCATTCTTCTGTGATTGTAAATCTAATAATTACTTGTACAACTCACCTTTGTCTCAAACATACAATTTAGTATACCTATTTGACAGAACAAATTACGCAATTACTTTCAAGTACCACATTAAATTACCTACATACTGGATGATTAAAAACTCTCTGTACAAACTTTAATGGTAGATAGAAAACGAACACTAAAACAAACTTTTTTTTTAAACGAATGTATGTACGCAGACATCACCTCTTGGTACTAGAGAGCGTTGTTGGGCGCGTCAAATGGTTCATTTTCACCGTCGTCGTCGCGGACTTAGTAGGCCTACGTGTAACATGAAGAGATGGCTGACATGAATCCAGCATGGAGGGGTTGAGCAATCCTTGAAAATGTACGGCAGTCAATGCGTCGATGCTGTCACGCAAATATTACTGTTGGCAGTCGCTCCTTTGAGTCGCTGCTGTAAAAATTGCTGTAAATAAGGAATTTTGTTCACACTTTATGCCTTCATTTATGTAACAACAGCGCCCCCTACCTAGCACCCAAGGATGACGCCTACATACATACATTCGTTAACAAAAAAAAAAAGGTTGGATTTTAGTGCTCCCTAGCTCCCATTAAACTTTGTACAGAGAGTTTTTAATCAACCTTTATATGCTTCATTTAATATATTCTAGTTAAGATACCAATGTAATTCTTTAATTAATGAAGTGAACGGCTGTTATTGGAAATTGGCTTCTTAGCCAATAATTGTTGTAGTTCCTTTAAATAGAATAAATAATTTGATGTAAATTACTTTTTTTTATGTTATTCATCTTGGACACTGCGCTAAGGAATCTTGTATCCACCAACCTAGAATAAAACAGTTCCCCAGCAATGGGATTAGTTTTTCTTCTCATTCAAACTTATAAAGCCATTCTCACTCTCCTTCCACAATCTGTGAGTCAACTGTGTCCACACACAAAAAACAGTAGCTACAGATCAATAAATTAGCGGTTAGATACGTAAATTGTTTTTAATTGTGAATATTCAAGCGATGCGAACTGGGACCGTCCTTAAATTACCTAAGGGTTTTGGGGGAAGAGGGAGGGTTAGTATTTTCTTACGTTTTCTTATGAGGGGGAGGGGAGGTCGGAATCTATCTCGCGTAAGATTTTTTTAGTCAATGTTTATAGTAAGAATAAAAAATTTTTTTTTAATTGTTAGAAAATAAATATATAAATTTATAAAATTTCACTTATATTTAATTTATTTATGATGTGTTGCACCTAATTTAATTGATATTTAAGTATTCTAAAATTTCATATAACTCGCTTAATTACTATCCTTATATTGTCTTGAAGAAACTAAACGATTAAAATAATCTAATTTACCAAATCGTAAAAAATCACTAAGATGAAAGGGCAGGTGACGTAAAATCTTATGACCCCTTAAGTAGGAGGGAGAGGGTCGAAAATAATGAAAAGAAAGCCTTACGTAATTACATAATGTGTGTGTACCCCGTGTACTGTACGCTCGAGCTAGTCAATCTCATTAGTGGGAAACCATATGGCGGGAAAATACACCTCAGTATTCCCGACCGAGTCTTAAACTCTGACCTCCCCAATACCGACAGTTCAATTAAATTGAGTGAAGCCCTAGACCATGTGACCCCCAATGCGAATGAGGTTAGATCAAGTGTATCAATATTCTGATTTATTCTGATTTTTGTATATTTGTTTTATATTGGCATCCAGTTTAGCCGCGAAATGCTGTTACTATTTTCTTACGCGCTAAATAGTATGTGTATTAATCCTAGGCAGGATTATTTACTCAGTGCTCCGATTCAATGTTGAGCTGCTTAGTAAGAACCAAAGCTTAAGATAAATATTACATTAGTTGTCATTTTATAGCGATTGGTTTTTTTTATGAAAAGAAGTAACACAAACCACTATCGACATCTCTGTAACAACTATATTGTTTTGTACTCCAACCAAAATTAACATAAAAGCATCTTCCAAATCAAAACTTTTAAATTGGCATTACATTAAAAAAAAAATTGGGTGGCTAATCTTTAACTTGCCCCCTGCCCCAAACAAAAACAATCGTAAAGTCTTTAGGGTTGGTTTGTAAAATTTAGTACTGAGTTCAAAATGGTGCTAAATATGTGAAAAATGATTGCATATTTATATTCTTAATTTGAGGGTGTGGGGGCTGGAGGGAGTGTTTAACGACTTAATTTTTTTATGTGTCAAATATATTTTTCTCGCTTAGCTATTAGTGTGCAAAACGCCATACTCGGATGCAAAACGTTGCAAAACGGTGCAAAATGGTGCCAAACAGTGCAATATGGTGCAAAACAGGACTTTTATTTTGGCATTAAAAAACTCCAATTAGTGAATGGGGGGTCTACACTTAACTTGGCCTCCCCACCTTTTTCCCTTTTAAATATTTTTTTGGCAAAAATATTAAGGTGCAAAACTCCATACTTGAGTCCAAAACGGTGCAAATCAAAATGGCATAAAAAATCCAAAATTTTGATGGGGGGGGGGGCTACTCTTAACTTGTCCCCCACTAAACATAAAAAGTCGTACTATCTCTGGGGTTAGGGTGCAAAACGGCGGCTATTTAAATCTAAATTTTGAAGGGGTTGGGCGGTGGGGGGCCAACATATATCTGAACTAAGATTTTTCTTTCTTTTTTTTTTACTACCCCCTTCAGTCATGTAACATCATATAGACATTTAGCCTGACCCCCTTCCCCTTCCAAACTGTGTCACGTAACTTTTCAAATCAAGAGTGAATGTCACTATTTCATAGGGAAGCTTTTGTGACACTAAAGGAGGGACTCGGACATACAGCTACTCAGAATCAGAAGTTATCTATATATAAGTATATTTACTGACGGTGGGGACATGAATAATAATATAGTATTTTCAACAACATAATTTAACTATAAGATCCACATGTAGCACCATGTAGACATTAGAGCTCCCCCCTCTCAACAACGTCAAGCGATGACCCTTTAACAGTTCTCACAATTTCTTCCTCAATAGCTAGAGCTATTATTTGGCCCACTTTAATACAACATATTTTTAAACCCTTCTACTAACTTCACTTGACATAATTATGTCTTTATACGGTTTTTACCCCCAATTCCGCTTCACCCAGAGAGTTTAAACTCGGCAAACTAACTCAACTCTAGTGAAAATATCATATACTACCATTTTTAGGCTTAAAACCCCTGTATACGTCTATTAAATTCACTCAGGGTCGGTGTTTATGCTTTTACACTCGTATAGAGGTATTCACGATACAAGGAAATTTACTTTGTTACGGATAAAACCATCACTGAAGAATTAAATAATGTACGAGAGGCAGAATAAAGATGACCTAAAGATGCCGGTGGCTATGATTCAATGATAGCTCCAAGTAATCGATTAAGTGTTAATCATAGACGCTGCCTTAAACAATTAGTTAATAATAACCCTGAACCTGGGCAGCTCGGTGGTAGTGCATTGGTACGCCAAGTCCAAAATCTTGGGTTTGTTTCACGTGCCCAGGTGTTGTATTGCAACTATATTTAATTTAAGAATGAACCCAATACAGACTTAATCTGGATCAAAGTCAGTTTTCATCCATTGCATTTAGATTCACACCACGCATATATCACGTACTGTCCCACAAGAATAATTAGATAATTCATAGATTACTGCTGTCATAACCTGCAGCCTTTGGTAACCGAGAGCATGCGAGGATGACGTAAGCTTTATCGATCATGCTGTCAACTGTTCCAAATCAGCAGTTACGCACGCGCATAAGGTAATGTTTTTTTAAAGCAGAGATTGTTTTGCCAATTAGCAGAACATAGAGTTTCGATAAAAACAGTAACTCAGGGGAAATACCCCTCTTCTGGTGGTACATAACAGTGTGCTTTAGACTTTAAAAAAAATGGGGGTGGAGGGGGGCATGAAGGACGTCAGTTGTTAAGGGGCTACTTCGCAGTGCTTTACATACTCAGCTACAGATGTACAGTAACCTGTGAGGAGAATATCCTACAGCTTGAGACCCTGTTCAGTACGGAGGAAGACGCCCTAAACCATCTTGAAAGTTTGAGTTAGACAACAACCACGCAGCGCGAGCGGCCGTGTGTTCGAGACCAGTCAGGGTTATGACACCGAAGATAGGTCAGGGCGCGGAGTAGAATATATAGATAGAACGAAGACCTTTCACTAAACTCTTTCAACCTGTTCTAAAACCTGCATAACATGTATGCACTGTAGAGTAATTAATCTAATTCAATAAACAAGATCAAACTGAACCCCACAGTTATTTACCGCTGCCTACCCATCCCACTGAGCCATCCTGACAAGTAGGCCCGTGGGTTGGCTGGAGTAGCAACATTACACTTATTTTAAAAATATATATGTAATTTTGGTAGGTTTCTTTATTAATTTCACTCTGCCAACTTTGTGTACTTTTATTATCTATAAATAACATGTGTTTATTCATTTTAATGTTGTGAATGGTGTTCCTCGTGTGTGCAGGTACGGCGTAGCGTCTCGGGATCTGGAAGCGGGGAAGGTTGTGTTCACAGAGAGTGCCGTAGCTGTGGGGCCCAAGGTGGATTCGCCCCCCTTGTGTTTGGGGTGCTACGCCTACGTGGATGGGTCCTCACTATGTACACTATGTGGGTGGCCAGTTTGTGGGCCACAATGTCAGGATAATCCACAGCACGCCAACAATGAGTGCCCTATTTTCAAAGAAGCAGGTGTCAAGTTTCAACCAGTAGAGGTTCGTCTTAGGAACTTTTCTATTTTGTGTGTACATGAAGAATGCACAATATTAAATGTTATATAGCATGATATATTATTTTATTAAATTAATTTCATTCACCACGTATTACTACCCGTCTGGGCTATTTAACTTTTAATTACTCTAATGGGCTAGGAATGAGTAAGGTAGACTTTTAGAGTAGATGTATCCGCAGTTACTTGGAGGGAGGGTAGGAAAACATTTAGGATAGAATTACCTTCAATAAATAAATGAAACAATCTAGCACCGCGCTTTATTACCGTTCGGGTTATACATTTACCCTAAATAAAGTTGGCTAGGATTTGAAATCCAACCCCTTCATCAGCATGTGAATTATTCCCACTATCGCGTAATAAAAAACGTAGGTCACCTTTAAAATCAAGAGCCAGGCGGATAGGGGCATATTTACGACACTCCACCAAAATGTGGTACACACTAAGGGGAGCATCGCAAAACTCACACACTGGAGGTGGATCCCCTCTCAATAAAAACCATGGGTCAGAAATGTATGTCCGACGCGGAGTCTTGTCACGATGACCTCCTCTTCTAGACTTTCGTATAGAAGAGGGCCATCACGACACACCGTCCTTGATGGACCGCAGCTTGTTCTGAGCAGGGGTCGAAACCCACTGCTCGTGCCAGGTGCGTAAGACCCCACGCCGAACATAACCCTTTAGATCTAAACTCAATCCACCCAAAATGCCACCATGCCTATGGACAGATAGTCAACAACTGTTGATATAACTAAGTATAGAAAATTAAACCAAATGTTTCTACTGGAGCAATATTTTATATTTTTAGCGAAAAAGATTGTTTGTTATAAAAACTGCAAAAAAAAAAAGCCCCACCTATTTCGCGCTTCCTTCCACCCCCCTTAAAAAGAGAAGATCTTCTAAATGTTATTTTGTTTTCACCTCTACCTCATTAGCGTTGTTAAAATGGGTATATCCCGGACTAATAATGAGACGCAAGATGTTAACTTTATAAATATGAGTGGGATCTTTGTAGGCTCAGAGTATTAAAACATTGCTGGAAAACTTGACTAAATGTACAAATATATAATTACAGGACTTCAACATGCCAAGTCCGCAATATGAGTGCATAGCCCCTCTGAGAGCACTCCTCAGCCGGGAGTCAAACCTGGACCGTTGGAACGCAGAGGTGACAGCCATGGAGGCTCACAATTCCAAGAGGAGAGAGACTGATGTGTGGAGAGTCAATCAAGTCAACACCGTGGACTTCCTGAGGAAGCAATGTAAACTTGCCGATAGGTAAGTGACCAGGCACGTCCAGCCAAGCTGTTCTCGAGACAGATCAAATATTACAAATATTATGTGCTCTCGAATAGTTCATTTCTTGTTCTAGAGCAGCTTGCCAGGGAGTTCGAATAGTTCATTTCTTGTTCTAGAACAGCTTGCCAGGGAGTTCGAATAGTTTATTTCTTGTTCTAGAACAGCTTGCCAGAGAGCTCACCCCTATCTAACTGAAAAGCACAATATAATATGTCGAGTGAGAAGGCAGATGTCATGATCCCATGTAGCTGTACTAATGCTTAATGAAGAAAGTCTTTATTTGAATATCATATTTTATAGTTTCCATTACGAGTATACCATAAATTGAAATGGCGGTGGTACTTTTCACTCAAGTCTATGATTTCTTGCTCCGACAAATCATCACGAAGAATCAAACGTAAATTCGGTAAAGTGAATAAACTGAAAACTACAGAATAACTAATAGTTCTGTGAACAATTAGACCTCGCTCCCTCCATGTTTTTATTATTACTACAACCATAACATTTCTATCTAATGCGTAGTTTGGCCTAGGTTCAAAGAATGTTCGTTGAAAATTTAGTTAGAATTGTTCCTCGCTTTTGACAGTAATCGTGGAACAAACAAATAGAGAGACAAAATTACAAATGGTCGAATAAAAACGGGGCCTTTGATTCGCTTGGTCAAAAAACGTGGGTTGGAAACATTCACAGGTAAAGATTAGATTTTGTGCGAGCACTCTCCAAGTCCTCAACGATTCCAGACCACAAATGTGGTGAACAGAAGCTCACGAACATCTCGCGAGCTCCCTTCAACGACCTGTCCAAGTACAGCTCACGAGCATCTCGCGAGCTCCCTTCAACGACCTGTCCAAGTACAGCTCACGAACATCTCGCGAGCTCCCTTCAACGACCTGTCCAAGTACAGCTCACGAGCATCTCGCGAGCTCCCTTCAACGACCTGTCCAAGTACAGCTCACGAACATCTCGCGAGCTCCCTTCAACGACCTGTCCAAGTACAGCTCACGAGCATCTCGCGAGCTCCCTTCAACGACCTGTCCAAGTACAGCTCACGAACATCTCGCGAGCTCCCTTCAACGACCTGTCCAAGTACAGCTCACGAACATCTCGCGAGCTCCCTTCAACGACCTGTCCAAGTACAGCTCACGAGCATCTCGCGAGCTCCCTTCAACGACCTGTCCAAGTACAGCTCACGAACATCTCGCGAGCTCCCTTCAACGACCTGTCCAAGTACAGCTCACGAACATCTCGCGAGCTCCCTTCAACGACCTGTCCAAGTACAGCTCACGAACATCTCGCGAGCTCCCTTCAACGACCTGTCCAAGTACAGCTCACGAACATCTCGCGAGCTCCCTTCAACGACCTGTCCAAGTACAGCTCACGAGCATCTCGCGAACTCCCTTCAACGACCTGTCCAAGTACAGCCTGGAACTAGGGTTGGTGACGTTACAAAAATATCCAGCCCACCTCGCATGTATTCCCAGCGTAGTGGCTTATATATAATAAGAACTAAGCACTAAATTCAGTAAATTGTGTTTGCAAGCTAATTTGACTTTTGAAAAATGACACCTGGACACGGGAATCGAACCCGGGACCTTTGGCTTAGTACGTCAATGCTCTAACCACTGACAAGGGGAGGCCACGACGTTCGGATCACGGATTATCTTCAAACATTGTACTATTTTAGTAGTCCATTAGGACAACATAATGTGCATGTAGTAAGGCGTACTACTTAGGCGTTTTCGAGAAAATCGCAAGAGAAGTTTTACGCGTCGAATATTTACCGATGCGTTGCGACTATGAGCATGAGATGGCGACGCTCGAGTGGTTAGCGTTCCTGCTCCGTAATCGCTGGATCGCTGGATCGAGTCCCGCTCATATTTTTTTTTTAAACACTGATCATATTCGTTCATATATATTACAATTCAAAGTTAATATAATAAAAGACTACATGTACGAGTATTTGCATGAACTTTTATTGAATTTCCAATGTTATTTGGCTGTTTACTAATTTTTATTACTACAACAAATATTATATTTATAACTATCGACAAGTAAACGACCAAACGCATACAGTTTTCCTGAAAATGTATGCCGGTCGTGATTTGCGAAATCCCTCATACCTAAAATCGGGTAAGGTACCCGGAACTGCATTGCACCTGGACGCTTTGACCTGTAGACACAGGTTTGAAAGGATAAGGGGAGGGCCAGGCTTGGAAAGCCCAAGTCGAACATCGATAAATAAAGGTGTGAATAACTTTATTCAAAAATACAATGAGTTACAATATGTCAGAATATATTACCTTTGAATTGTAATATATAGGAAAGAATATGACCAGTGTTGAAACAAAAAAGATGAGCGGGACTCGATCCAGCGATCCAGTGATTACGGAGCTGGAACGCTAACCACTCGACCGTCGCCATCTCGTGTTCATTGTCGCAACGCACCTGTAAATATTCGACACGTAAAACTTCTCTGCCTAAGTAGTACGCCTTACTACTTGCACATTATGTTGTCCTAATGGACTACTAAGACTGTACAAAGTTTGAAGATAATCCGTGATCCGAACGTCGTGGCCTCCCCTTGTGAGCTATCCAGGATTCGTCTCGTGCCAACGCTCATTCTTCACTCATATTTTAAAGCAGAGCCTATGATGGAGTGCGGAAATCGTCGGCTACAAGTATGTGATTATATTAATATCACGAGCTATCAGATAACGCAGCAATCTGCGACTCGGTAGTTGGCTTTTTGCTGCCATTTGTACAATTTTCAGAATATGATATCTAGATGGAGTAATTCCCACTAATAAGCATAAATAATAGCTCTGGCTATTCATTCTTAATATGTGCGATCCCGTACAATTTAATAATTGTGCAAATGGCAGCATAATGCCAACTACCGAGTCGCAGATGGCTGCGTTATCCGATGGCTCGTGATATTAATATAATCACATATTTGTAGCCGACGATTTCCGCTAAGTCCATCATAGACTCTGCCTTAAAATATGAGTGAAGAATGACCGTTAGCACGAGACGAATCCTGGATATCTCAGTGGTTAGAGCATCGGCGTACTAAGCCAAAGGTCCCGGGTTCGATTCCCGTGTCCAGGTGTCATTTTTCAATTTTCAGAATATGATATCTAGATGGAGTAATCCCACTAATAAGCATAAACAAGAGCTCTGGCTATTAATTCCTAATTTAACTTCGTTATTAATTTATTTTTTGTGGTAATCAGCTTGGTAGCATTTAAAACTTTTTGTTTGACTACCGTGAGCTCGATGAAAGTATTCAATTATTTTGAGTCAGAGTGCTCCTTAACCGTGCGAAGAATGAGTCCAATTTTTGGGATCTAATAAAATACTAGCATTTAATAAGGATTTTAATTCTTCTTTTGAAAACATTAATTGTAGGGATGTTATATTCATAATTTGGGTATTTTTAAGCTTGTGCGAATCCATGATTTTCCATTTCGAGTTGAATCCGAATCTTGGCAAACCAGCTCGAATCGATTCCGAATCGAATATCATGCTCAGGAATTTTTTTCATATCGAATCCAAATCGAATATCATACTAAAAATAAAATTTCGAATCAAATACAAATCAAATATTTTATTTTGAAAATGTTTCAAATCCAAATCAAATAACATATCCATAGGACTCTTTAAAAATATTTCAAACTTAACCTTAAGTTAAACAAGTAAACAAGGATTCATTAATAACTTATGAAAGGCTATAAACGAAATAAATTAATATTTTTTATAATGGTTTGCTGTATAGAGCATAGAAAGTGGAAATCATTCTTAAGTATGAAAAGATTCTAATTTCGAACTAAACCCATCGAATCCTAATCTGAAATTTACTTGGATTCTAAATTTCGAATCCACCACGAATCTCTCTAATAATGGGACTCGAAAGCTCAAATCGAATCCGAATCTTATCAAGATTTGAATTTAGATTCGAAATTTCAAAGGTTCGCATAGGCTTAGGTATTTTCAAATACTATTTCGATATATGTTATGTTGATATGATTCTATTACTAAAAATGTAAGCAAGTTTAAATATCTGATTTTAATGAAATTGTTAAAGTTTTGTTATATTTATATTTATTTCAATTTGTTTTGGATTGAAATAAATCATTGGCCACTATGGATAAAATTGTTTAATATATATGGTTACTCATTAAATGTTCTTATTTTAGAAGCTTTTAAGATTATGCTATCATATCGCATTGAAATACTAAATGTTAAAATACAGAGCGTCAATGCGTACGCTATCTACTTATTATATTTCATGTAATACAATGAAGAACGACAATAAATAGTCTACGCCCTTCTCTTTATAGTCCTACATTGTGAAAACAATCGGGCAAACAAACCCCAATGTATATAAACTGCGTTAACTTGGCACCAAGAGGTGACCAAAATTTGGATCAGCTTCAAGAATGTTATCTAGTTAGTAATTTTAACTATTAGCCGAATCGATGGTAGCGGTTTCTAAGGCATAATTTCCGCAATAGACTAGAATGACAGTGATAGGGAGTCGGGGTTTGATTCTAAGCTTGGTGTAAGCTACTTATGACTAAGTTAGAATATGGCAGTGTGGTGTGGAATTCAATTACTTTAACTGAATCCCTCTGATTGGAAATTGTTCAATGCAAATTTGTTGTTGCTTGCTGTAGTAAATTCTTTTTTAACAATTTGTATGATGATTTTGATAGACTTCGAAAACTTTATGGCTCCAAACTTTTTTCTCGTTAAGACTCTATTGCGATGGTTTCTTTTTTTGTTTATGATATTTTTAATAGTTCAATCTGCCCCAACACGTGGGCATTCTTGTGTCCTCTCGAACCTCTCGAAATCCTAAAATACTTTCTATCACTAAGCTTCAAACCCAGCCCTTTTGACCGTGGTATAAATAAAAATAACCACAGTGGTAGCCCAGTATATTATATTGCTTCAGAATTTGTGATATTTAGCAATAAAACATAATGTGTAAGTTCGTTGTTTTAAATAAAGTGACAATGTTTCTACTTTAACACTGAGTTTTAGTATCCCATCTATGATTATTTTATTTTTGGTATAGGTACTGTGTTTTTCTATAATCCGGATAAGTTGATAATTCGGACTGGGTTGATCGGCCAATTAGTTCGAATTATCTACGATCTACTGTATATTAACAATACATATAAAATAACAATAATATAGTAAATTGGTTTGTATTTTTTTAAAAAGGTGATTAAAATGTCCATTTGTAAGAAAATCGAGTCAAAGATAGAATTAGTAATTTTTCTCGTGGTACAAACTCCACAAATTAAAATGAATTTGTTTAGCTCGAATATGCGACCCAAGAGCGCGGGTATATAAGAGCGCAAGCGAAAAGTGGATACAAAAGAGCGCAAATGATTGAAGTACAAAATAACGCAGTACATAAGAGCGCAATTGCCATGGCTCCAGGGGGAAAACCACAGTAATTTCAGCCATTTATATTGTTACTGCTCAAATTTTAGTCTAAATTATATACAAAGATCAAATATTTATAGTTCAGGGAGTATATTTTTAAGTTTTTTTAATTTATTTTATTTGACAAATTTTTACTTTGTAAATTATTGTGTTTTTTGTTGTTTTATTTAATTTTTGCTAAATTATATACAATTATTATTTACAGTTAATAAATAGTATTTGTTTCATTTGAAACCGTCAATCAGTGTCGGGTTGAATAGTTTTACTGCGAGTTCTTGTCCTTTTATTGTTCTTCTTTTTGAATGTAGGCCAGGTTTCTTAGGCATGCTTTAAGGTCGCCCTTTTCTTCAAAGCTTCTTAATTGTACTCTTCTTTATTCTTATTTCCTTCTAGACTAAGTTTCAGTGTGTCGAAGGTATGACCGTGGTATTCAGCATCTTGCTTCAGAATCTTGACTAAGGAATATATGTTGGGGTGAGCCTCACCTAGTGGAAGGCTTAGTCTGTTGTTCCAAATCTCTGCTACGTTATTCGTTCGATGTTTTTCTCCATACGTGCTCCACATCGTTCTTGAAATTGTTAGGTTTTCAAACCACTGCCTAACGAAGTAGTCGTTCCACATCTGTAGTCTGTCGTCTACTGGCGAGTCCTCCTGGATCGCCAACCATCCATCGTCAACTACTTCAGGAGGCAAATGTGCTAACGCTGCACACATTCGCATGTGTAGTCTGACACTCTCGTTTTCTTTATCCAAGTAGTCTCGAACTAGGACCACCTCCTGGACTTTCCTCCGAAGGCTTTGGGTGAAGTGATAATGGCAGCCGACTATTTTCACTGTAGGAAACACGATCTTCCAAGATTGAATAGCTGCTTGTTCGAAGTCCACCATGATCGACTCAGGGTTCCATCCGGGTACGCAATCCTAAATTGCCGTAAAAAGTTGAGTGTATGTTTCCTTTCTTTTGTTTGGCAGAATGCGTAGGCTACTGGAATGACGTTGGTCTCCTCTAGAGAACTTCCGAGATCAGCGAGAATAACATAAATCTGGCAGTACAGCTTACTACAGCTCTTGAATATACCATCCGTGAAAAGTGCTGAGGCTGTGGATAGTGCTTTTTCCTTTTTCACTGGCGAATACTAGAATTCTATCGCCAGGACCTCAAACATCGTCATACAGTAGAAAGTCAGACCCATCATTCATCTTAAATTCATCTGGTGGTTTGTAGATGTCTTGAGAAGTCGTGCCTTGATTTTTTCTACGAACACTCTGAAGATTCTTTTTACTTTCTCTCTCTTACAGGTAGAGAAAGTATGGTGATCGTCAAAAAAATCGAACTCGAGATTTTGATGAATCTTGACGTTTCATGACTCCCTGAATCCGAAAAAGTGGTTTTTGAATTTCCGTCTGTCTGTCTGTCTGTACCTCCAACTAGAGCCTAAACTATTTTACCGATTGAGCTGAAACTTGATATCTAGGGTTTTCATAGGGTTGCCCCGAGGGGTTTTTGGAATTGGATATCTACCCCTAAAATTAAGGGTAGTTTACTGAAGGGAAAAAAGAGAAAAAGTCGATTTTCTCAAAATCGGCTCTAACGATTTTGATTAAATTTCATTTATAAACATTAATAAATATTACCAAAAAAATGGCTACTCTCAATATTTCGGCAAAATCGATTTAAGGGTTCCGGTCTGATGCGTAAATTAACATTTTTTATAATAGCTCCGAAACTATTTGAGATATGAAATTACTTAGCATTACAAATATGTATATATATTTATAATACAGATATTTTATCCGAAACATATTTTTATAAAATCAACAACTTTCAATCTATACGCAATTATATGAATTTTTTTAACTTTTTGGACATTAAAGCTTAAGTATTGCGATCGTAAAAAAAACTAACCTGAAATGTTGATGGATGTCAACGTCTCTTGACCCCCACTCCCCTAAATAATAGTCTTTGCAATGCCGTCTGTCTGTGTGTCTATAAAAACTTAAAATTAAGGGTAGTTTACTGAAGGGTGAAAAGAGAAAAATTTGATTTTATCAAAATCTGCTCAAACGATTTTGATTAAAATTTGTATCTAGGCGTTGATTAAGATTATAAATAGACTGGCTATTTTCATTTTCCTATGAAAATTATTTTTAGGGTACTTTACAGAAGCGTTAATTTCCGTATCTCCACAACTATTTGAGAAACTAAACAACCTATCATTGCAAAATTGTAGGACTATTAGAAATAAAAAACTTTTATTTGACATAAATTTTTATAAAAGCAACATTTTCTGAGATATTTGCAAATATATTAATACAATTTTGTGAGCTTTAGTTGTAAACATATACTACTTAAGTCTTAACGCAATAATTCTCCAATGCCATAGAGTAATTAAATATAAGTATCTAAAAAAGTATGTTATTTTTCCTTAAAGCTCTTTGGAGAAATGTTTGCACAGCAATGATCTATCTTCATTTTAGACTCAATAGTCAATATTTACATTTTTTATTGGTCAAAATGTATAAATGAATAATTAAATATCAATGCGATGACTTGAAGATCTGCAACACCTTATAAAATGTTAAAATTTTAACCAGAAATCGAAATTTTAATACGAAGTGTTGACCCTTGTGGAAGACATTAAACTGTTTGAAATGCTCTTAGATGGACAAAGATGCGCCTCTTTTCTCATTGATTCTATATAATTGTATATTATTTTATGCGTGTTCTTATGTGGAGTTGTGATGATATAATGTACATTATTCCATTCAGAAATCTTACGAGTTTTTAGAAACAGAGAGAAAGTCTGTGCGGTGCGCCGTACCATTTATTTTATGTTGAATTGAGTAGCCATTTCAGTGACAAATTCGTATCCTCGATTGAACAGCTGTCCAACTTCGTCCTTGAAAATATTTTAAATCTGACTCCCCTCTTCCCTCACCCGCTTATTTGCGTTTGACAAACACTTCTTCACTTCGTTCGATGCAACATCTGGAATGCATTCGTGGGACAATTCACTCAACACCTCGCTGTTGTTGTTGTTGTTGTTGTTGTTGCGACTAGAAATTCGTCCTGGTGCACTTGTTCACACACCTCCAGTGAGTTATGTTTTCCTTACTGATACGGTTGATTCTGTAGCGATGGCCATTGTAGACAGTAGAAGGCTTCCCCTGATTAGTTTCTAAAAACTCCATGACAGTAACTTGAAAGCCACTTTAAGGCCGCTTGCGCGATCTGTACAGTTGTTACCCAGTTAAACACAGCGGTCACGGACACTTGTGCTGTTCTGAGAGGTCGCTACAAGGTCACGAAACACTTGTGAGATCCGTACAACTGTACACTTGCGCTGTTATGTACCAGCTCTATTTTGGGACAACGAGGTTGCGCTGTTATGTACCAGCTCTATTTTGGGACAACGAGGTTGCGCTGTTATGTACCAGCTTTATTTTGGGACAACGAGGTTGCGCTGTTTTGTACCCGTGCTCTTCGGGGCCGCAACCGTCTAGCTCCACCCACACATATTTAATTATTAAGTTAACTGTTTGTGAGAGATTTAATTTAAATAGGCGTTTCATCATCTTTTAGCGTAGAATATCATTTTATTTTTGAAATATTTCATTTTAAAATCATGTCACTAAAGATGAATTTATTTTGGCTTCCATCCAACAGCAGATTGAACATTATTTTCTTACGGTCTGCATTGTTCTGTGAAATAATATCCTTCAGCTATCTTTCTTTGACGCCTCGCTGATCGGGGTTGGGATTCGCTTTGCCTGGTGACTCCGTGGGATGTGCTTTTGTTGTAGAAAGTTTTGATTTTAATATTGGTTTACCAATTGAATAAAGTGCTTCTACGGCTGAAATTTACGCCATTTTTAAACTGTTGTGCATTGTCTATCGTAATTGCAACTATTCCGCTCTCATGTCCACGGGTTCCATGAGTGCTTTGTTGGAACTGTCCATTTTGTACGCTTGGAATCCTCTCACGCAGATGAACAGGAACACATTTTTAATATTGATTGTTTAAGCATCCAATTCACTTTCTTCTTGATTCTTGGTCATGATGGACTTTCAGGAAATGAACTGGTGGATCAGGCAGTCCATTTGCCTCCTGAGGCGAGTTTGGTTGTCATGTTTTAAGATCTAGAAGGCTATGTTCGGCGTGGGGTCTTACGCACCTGGCAAGAGCAGTAGTTTTCGACTCCTGCTCAGAACAAGCTGAGGTCCATAAGGGACGGTGTGTCGCGATGGCCCTCTTCTATACGAAAGTCTAGAAGAGAGGAGGTCATCGTGACAAGGCTCCGCGTCGGACACACATCGTTGACCCATGGTTTTTTATTAAGAGGGGATCCACCTCCAGTGTGTGAGTTTTGCGATGCTCCCCTTAGTGTGTACCACATTTTGGTGGAGTGTCGTAAATATGCCCCTATCCGCCTGGCTCTTGATTTTAAAGGTGACCTACGTTTTTTACTACGCGACAGTGCGGATGGAGTCATAATATGACATATATATTATATAACATATTATATTTCTTCCATTTTCTACGCCAGGTGAATCTTTTCGATTCCATTTGCATTTCACTCTTATATAGTGACTCATTTTGTAAAATGAATCATATTTAGATTTTTTTTAAAGATGTTATCTCTTTTTTAAACATTTAGTGTTTACTCATACTAATTTTAACGGGTGTTTTATTTATTTTTATTTTTTTGTTACCCTACAGTTAGAGAAAGTATTGTCATTGTCAAAAAAATCTAATTCGAGATTTTGATGAATTTCGACGTTTCATTACCTCCCTAACCTGAAAAGGTGTTGTTTGCATTCATTTCCGTCGGTCTGTCTGTACCTTGGAGTAAAGCCCAAGCAAGCTATTTTATCAATCGGGCTAAAACTTGTTATCAAGGGTAGCTTCCTTAAGGGGCAAAAGAGAAAAATACGATTTTATCAAAATTGGCGCTAACAATTTTGATTAAATTTAATTTATAAGCAATGATTAATATTACAAACAAAATGGCTAGTCTATATTTTTCATCAAAATGACTCTAAGGGTTTCGGTCTGATGCGTAAATTATAATTTTTTTTAGCATATCTCCGTAACTCTTCTAAGATATGCAATTACTTACCATTGTAATTATGTAGGTCTATTTATAATAAAAATCCTTTATTTGAAACATATTTTTATAAACCCAATAATTTTGAAGCTATACGCAAATATAGATATTTTTTAACTTTTCGAACACTAAATGTCAAGTATTGCAACCGTAAAAAAAATCTAACCCGAGATGTTGATGGAAGTCAGCGTTTAATGACCTCATAGCCCTAAAAAAGTGTTTGTGCAATGCCGTCTATCTATGTGTCTGTTTAACCCTAAAATAAGATAAGTTCAATAAAGGATGAAAAGAGAAAAAATCTATTTTTTCAAAATCAGCTCTGACGATTTTGATTAAAATTTGTATATAGGCGTTGATTAGGACTATAAATAAAATGGCTACTTTCATTTTCCCATGAAATGACTTTTAGGCTATTTTACAAAAGCGTAAATGTTCGTATCTCCGCAACTATTTGAGATACTAAATAGCTTATCATTGCAAAATGGTAGTACTATTAAAAATAAAAATAAACTTTTATTTGAAATATATCTTTATAAAACCAATAGTTTCTGAGATTTTGGCAAAAATACAAATGCAATTCTGTGGTCTTTAATTATACAGAAATACTACTTAAGTTTTAACGTAATAATTCTCTAAAGCTATAAAGTGCGTAAATAATTAATTCTCTCAAAAAGTTGGTGTTATTTATTTTTTCCCTTGACCTCTTAGGGGAAATGTTTGTACAGCAATGAACTATCTCTATCATTTTAGACTCAATAGTCAATATTTACCTTTTTTATTGGTCTAAATTTATAAATGAGGAATTTAATAGCAATGCGATGAACTGAAAATGTGCAACCCCTGATAAAATTTCGAGAATTTTAACCGGAATTAGAGATATTAATAAGAAGTGTTGACCCATTTAGACCCAATATCGATTTTTTTTACTGGTCTAAATATACTAATGAAGACTAATTCTTTAAAAATAAAATTATAAAATTTAAGAGCGGGAGTCAAAAAATGTTTTACGTAAGTATGACGCAATTTTTGCTCGGGTTTGCGAGTGTATATTATTTCTTTTCAAATATATTATAAGGGGATATTACTATGTTATTTTGAAAAAAGGCGTTAACGACAGTTTTTTTTGATCCACAGCAAAACGCCCATACTAATAATGGTAGTAATTATAATTCTACGAATTTCTAAGACTTTTTATTGCTATAAATCCTTTCACAAATTATTTCAAACACGTTTTTTGGAGTAGATAATTCTTTATTCTATTATTATGAAAATTATACTCATGAGTAAATTTTATGTAAAATTAATTATAGGGTTCTATAATATAATATATTCTATCTTTAGAAAATTTGTGATTGGGCCTTAGGCTTTACAAATATAAATAAATAGTGAATTAAAAACATTACAGTTAAATAAAAGAATATAAAATTAATGGATCATTTTAATTTGTAAATATTAAGTGTTTAATAACGGTTTGAATAATGTTCAAGGTTTGATGAAGAATTGATTCACACAATATGTGGGCTCTTCGAGGTGAACGCCTTCGAGATCAGGACCACACACGGCTCGAACCTGCGAGGGCTATATCCCCAGACTGCCATCATGTCTCACAACTGTGTGGCCAACACAAGTCACACCATCTCACCAGGGGAACAGTTCAGGTATATTACTGTCCATCATGTCTCACAACTGTGTGGCCAACACTAGTCACACCATCTCACCAGGGGAACAGTTCAGGTATATTATTGTCCATCATGTCTCACAGCTGTGTGGCCAACACGAGTCACACCATCTCACCAGGGGAACAGTTCAGGTATATTATATTGTCCATCATGTCTCACAACTGTGTGGCCAACACTAGTCACACCATCTCACCAGGGGAACAGTTCAGGTATATTACTGTCCATCATGTCTCACAACTGTGTGGCCAACACAAGTCACACCATCTCACCAGGGGAACAGTTCAAGTATATTACTGTCCATCATGTCTCACAACTGTGTGGCCAACACAAGTCACACCATCTCACCAGGGGAACAGTTCAGGTATATTACTGTCCATCATGTCTCACAACTGTGTGGCCAACACTAGTCACACCATCTCACCAGGGGAACAGTTCAGGTATATTATTGTCCATCATGTCTCACAACTGTGTGGCCAACACTAGTCACACCATCTCACCAGGGAACAGTTCAGCTGGTCTTACTACCCGTCCGGGCTATACACTTATTTACTAAGTACGCTAATAGTTTTAGGGATGTGGAAGGTTATATTTATAAGAAGTGTACCCACATTTGACTGGAGGAATAGTGAAAATCCTTTTAGAAAAACCGCCTTCAGTACATCCAACCAAGATCCGAGCCTCAATCTCCCTGGTATCGGCAGTCTAGTCTACTGCGAGCGTAGCGCCTGAGACCATGTGGTCACCGAAGTGGGCATTTATGTTTGTTGAGCTTAATATATATATATGAGTCTAGCTATTTTTTAATTTGTATATTTTACATATGATTTCTTTTTAAGAACAAGCCAAAAACCAACAACTATATCCAGCGGTTCTTCATAAAGGGTTTCCCTCTTTTCATATTTGCAAATTCATGTACATTTCCTCGAAAACGTGACCTTCCTCATCCCCATTCTATTAGCAAAATTAATAAATGCGTACTCAACACGGTGAGCTGCAATAGACAGTACCAGACAGTACCAGACAGTACCAGACAGTACATTGGTTTGTGTTCAAAGTCGAGGTTACGCACCACGATGAGCTCCAATAGACAGTACCAGACAGTACCAGAAAGTACATTGGTTTGTGTTCAAAGTTGAGGTTACGCACCACGATGAGCTCCAATAGACAGTACCAGACAGTACCAGACAGTACATTGGTTTGTGTTCAAGGTTGACGCTACGCACCACGCTGAGCTCCAATAGACAGTACCAGACAGTACCAGACAGTACATTGGTTTGTGTTCAAGGTTGACGCTACGCACCACAGTGAGCTCCAATAGACAGTACATTGGTTTGTGTTCAAGGTTGACGCTACGCACCACGCTGAGCTCCAATAGACAGTACCAGACAGTACCAGACAGTACATTGGTTTGTGTTCAAGGTTGACGCTACGCACCACGCTGAGCTCCAATAGACAGTACCAGACAGTACCAGACAGTACATTGGTTTGTGTTCATGGTTGACGCTACGCACCACAGTGAGCTCCAATAGACAGTACATTGGTTTGTGTTCAAGGTTGACGCTACGCACCACGCTGAGCTCCAATAGACAGTACCAGACAGTACCAGACAGTACATTGGTTTGTGTTCAAGGTTGACGCTACGCACCACAGTGAGCTCCAATAGACAGTACATTGGTTTGTGTTCAAGGTTGACGCTACGCACCACGCTGAGCTCCAATAGACAGTACCAGACAGTACATTGGTTTGTGTTCAAGGTTGACGCTACGCACCACAGTGAGCTCCAATAGACAGTACATTGGTTTGTGTTCAAGGTTGACGCTACGCACCACGCTGAGCTCCAATAGACAGTACCAGACAGTACATTGGTTTGTGTTCAAGGTTGACGCTACGCACCACAGTGAGCTCCAATAGACAGTACATTGGTTTGTGTTCAAGGTTGACGCTACGCACCACGATGAGCTCCAATAGACAGTACATTGGTTTGTGTTCAAGGTTGACGCTGCGCACCACGATGAGCTCCAATAGACAGTACCAGACAGTACCAGACAGTACATTGGTTTGTGTTCAAGGTTGACGCTACGCACCACGATGAGCTCCAATATACAGTACCAGACAGTACCAGACAGTACATTGGTTTGTGTTCAAGGTTGACGCTACGCACCACAGTGCCGGTGCAGACCGGTCAGGAGTTGTACACCAGCTACACGCACTCACTGGAGCCCACTCTCGTCAGGAGGGAGAACCTTGCCAGAGGGAAGTACTTCGACTGCAGCTGTGACAGGTGCAAGGACCCCACGGAATTGGGAACCCACTTGGGTACCCTCAAGTGCAACAAGTGCGACCCAGGGCTGATATTGTCCACAAACCCTCTTGGTAACATACCCTTTACAAATAGTTTTCAATAACATTTAGTTTAATTTCAAATATAATATGTTTGATCCCTCATAATAATAAATACCAGATGATACTTTAAATTTAAATAACTATAAATTGATCAAAAACTCATTCCTCAGTAGTACAAGATAAAAAATATTTATTCTACTGGCAACCATTTTACATAATATTAAAGCACACATACATTATACTTAGCGTAAATACTAAAAATTCTGGCCACCATTTTCTTAGCACTAATTAGCTTTCTGGCTTTAAGAAGCTTAACCCACCTCAATGGCGTAGTTAGCTAACGCGCTAGTTTCGTGTTGAGATAGACTACCGAAGATGGGGAGATCGAGGTTCGAATATAGGTCAGGTGAACTGACGGGTGGTTTTCCCTAGATGGTTTTACAATCTCCCTTCACACAAATGTGGGTTCACTTCCTCTAAATTCAACCTTCCCAATTACTAGCTCATTAGCGTAATAATTAGTACATAAGCGTATAGCCCGAACGGGTAGTAAGATGCGGTGCTATAATTTAATTTAACTTAAATTTTAAGGAGCTCTAAAGTTCATGGTTGACATAACGTAAGCTCGCCATTAAACCCTATCCTGAGAGGAACCTTCATCCGTTGCTCGTATTAGGCTGGAGCGCACTTTCGGTTGATACTAAAAGCTATTACGAGCGTTCCGGTTGATATAATTAACACAAGTTTAAAACGTTCCGCCTGCATACTAGAACGCTACTTCTTCGTTCTTCCTATCGTTTTCCAAAAGAATCTTTATTCTAGTCTGAATGAACCCAGATCCTACTACGCCTCTGTAAAGTGTATTGTATTTTGTATAACACTGGATTTTCCAAGAATTTGCTTCACAACAGAGACGACGATTCCTATAACAAGACAATGACTTCAACACAAATATTTTAGAGGCACTCGTGGCACGCGTGAAGAGCTCGTAACAAAACACATCAAACTGTGAAATGTATTGGTGTTAAGGAATGAGTCTTATATCATATTAAAATTCAGTTCATGATGATCATTTCGTACACTTATACAACCCATCTCTCTCAATTAGTAAAAAACTTTTACACGGAGTGAAAATATGTCTGCACTAAAAGCCTCATTATAGTTATTTCCCTAGAAAACAATTTTTTTCAAAGCAAACCAATTGGAATATGGGAATTTTAATAATATACTCATATCTTATAAGGTTTTTATAACAAATTCTGAAAGAAAAAGAACTACTGTGATTGATCAAGTAGTTTACGAGAAACAGCGAGTTATGTTTTAGGATTTTTCTAGTATTTGATCACGGTAAGCGTGATGCCGCTTAGATTTTCCCTGCAGGGACTTACCAAGTCGTCACGAGTCGCGCCACCAGTACTGGTGCATATAGCCTATAGCCAAGGTGTACGATTGAGGTTTGTTTCCTTGTTGAATGTTAGACCCAGAGGCCCAATGGAAGTGCACTCACTGCGAGTTCAGCACCGGTGGCGGGCAGTGCGCCGCGTCCTGTCTGTCATACAAGCAGAGATGGACGCCATCGAGTGGATGCCGCTGGACGAGCAGTCTGTGGAAGCCAGAGAGCGTCTATGGCGGAAGTACCGCAGCGTTCTTCACCCACGCATGCTTTCATTACTTGCATCAGACTTAGCTATTGTCCAGTTGTAACCCGACGGAGTAACCGGGTTATTTACTAGATTAGATTAACGGAATCTAGCACGAGTGAAAGATAAGATCTTGCAAAGTATCTGAATGATGGTTGCTGACGTATTGGTGAGCCGGGACTCACAAGGCTAAGAGCAAGTACTGATCTGATGATAATAACATTAACGTCGTGACATGACTAAACTGTGTTGTGCTTTCAATATCTTTAATAAAAACATCTAAATTATTTAATTTTACTTCCAAATTTCCAAATAGAAGACACCATTCTTTTAAAAAAATGCCTTTAACCATCCTAGAAATGCCGCAGGTTGAAATATGTAATTTGGTGATAAGGAAACTTAAAATTAAAACTTACCCACGCCAAGACCTCATCCATTATCCGATTGACGGATCCCGATCTACTTAATGTAAACTTTTATGTACGTAAAATAAGTTATAAATTATGATAGGATTCACTCAATGTTGAGCAGCTTAGGATTAACCTCTAACAAAACCAGTGATTAATTAGAATGGTTGAAACCAAATTGTCACAAAAAAATAGTACTAGAGTTTATGAGGATGATTTGGTTTAAAGTACAAAATAAAATGTAAGAAGATGCCGCGTTTTCTTTGGTGTTTGCAAAGTACGTACATCCGTACCACGTCAAGTGAATGAACGTGATTTGATTCCTGTGTCGATGAAAAGAGGAAGGAGTGTGGATAGTTGGGGCAGTGGAGGGGAAATTGAAGGGAGATTGGTTGAATCGAGTGATGATTTTAATATTTACAGTAAGGTTTGAGGGTAAAGCGCAGGTTTCCACCATGCATCATTATTGCGCAGATTATGCCAGTTTAATGGCGCCAATTGTGTTTCCAAGATTATCAATACATATTCTACTGGCGCGGTATCAAATGGCGTCAACTGCCGTAGTTAATGCAAGTATAGTCGTACATGCAAATTGTGTCTTTAAACTCCAAAAACATTAAAAAGAAAGAACGAAAGAATAGATTTATGGTTTCGTAAAATGAGTTTCGAATATTACTATTTGGCCTTTGCAGCGCTTAGACTAAATTCTGTGACTCCATCGGCATAACCTCAACTTTATTCTCATTGCCATCGTCTCTTTAATGTTCTTCTTTATAAATAAAAATTTTGTGGTTACACAAGCTTGGAACTGTGCATTAAGCCTCGAGGGGCATAAAAAGTTTTACATTATTTTACTGTGTTGCCATCGTTCGTAAAAAAACAATATTAGCAATTTAAACACTGTTACAAACAAAACAAGATATGGCCCCAAAAAGTTCAAGTGCTCTCCTTACCTTACTGGCGCTATGATTCGTGCGCCAGTCAAGTGCGCAATAATCATTTGATGTGCAAACCGCATTATAACAAATAGCACTCAAGTATATTTTAAGAAATAGCCAGATTTTAATTATTCTAGATTTAGTTTTAATATAATAGGAAATCATTAATGATTTTTTTTAAATTTTGAAAGTATGACTACGTTTATTAGGCTAATACCTAGAAGTAAATATCACAACATTTGACTACAATTATTTCATTTTTATTTTAAAAGATTCGACTTTGTTTGGAATAGTCTCTGCATCAAATTAGTTTAAAAATAAACAATTTTATATGAGTGAAATTAAATTTGGTTTCCTAGAGTTTTCCATAAAGTTGCACTATATTTTAAGGGTAGGTATTAAATTTTTAAACTTTTGTAGTTCTAAAATACCCTTTATCTATACACTATTATTTGTTTATAATTATAATTGGTAATATTCGATTTTAATTCAATAAAGATTTAAACTAAAGTGATGCATTATTTATGTTATTGTGTTTTTGTTGTTCCTTGAAATGACAGCCACTTTAAACTAAAATCTCTTTAATGTTCTAACACCCTGATATTACTTGTGCTACTAAAACATAATTTTTTTGTGATTTTTTTAAAATATCAACTAAACTAAGCACAGTCATTCTTATATGTACAAACGTTACTATAACTCTCTTCTTGCCCTCTGTTAATACAAATAAAAACTTTTAAATAATCTGTCTTTATTTAATATAATTTCGTTTAACGTTTGACTTATTTAAAAGTGTACATTCTTGACTTATATAAATAGATATATATATATATATATATATATATATATATATATATATATATATATATATACTGAGCTATTTAACAAACTTAGGCCTATTTTCTTAAAAATAGTTATATTAGTATTAGTAAAAAATTTCCGTTTATTTTTTGTACAATGTCAATTTTCAAAACGCTAACGTTTTAATTATATTAAAGTTTGAAAACTGTTTAGTGGTTGTTAATAATGTTTGATATTATTGTGACTTCAGGTATGACCTTGTATGAGCTACACGCTCCAATCATGATCTACGCCGAACACAGGCATGACTATGGTGAGATCGACGAACAAGCGTTGAAGAACAAACTAGAGGAAGCTGCGCAGATCTTAGAGGAAGCCGTCAGCATCCTGAAATTAGAAGATCCCGACACTCCTGAGGGAACCATTGGCCGGATTGCGGAACAAAGCTTCGATCAGCTTAAGGCGTCCATTCGGAAAGAAAAGGAGAAAGATCCAACTACGATCGATGTTTAATGAAAGACCAAATTTCCTGACCTTATTTAAGTGAAGACACAGAATATGTAGCTAAACTAAGTTTACAAGTGTAAAACAGGAAAAAAACTATCCTAAAATGTTAGATAACATACACAATTTTAAAATCACTAAAATGTTTTGTCTCAGTGTAAATATGCGTTGTAATAAACTAGTATATATATATATATATATATATATATATATATATATATATATATAAGAGACAGGGACTAATATAATACACTTCGTTTATCCTAAAAGGTGGTAATCTTACCTTACTAGATTACACTGTGGTACTAACTAATATTATTATATGTTATCTTATTATATGTATGTATTACTAATTTTAAAATAAACGTTGCACAGAAATAAACATTAATATTAACAAATATAAATTTATATTTTTTTGTTTTACTTGTTTTAAGCCTGTCTATGACACTCTAACAAAACAAAACCTTAAGTTTGTAGATGCATTAAAAGTTAGGTTTTATTAGGTTGGGCTGGAGTAGTAATAGGTTTTTGTGAATACATATTTAGGCTATTTAAAAGTAAATTAAAATTAAATAAATATGTTTAATGTTACCTCTAAATTTTTCATCGATCAAAGAAATACTTTTTTCTAATTAATATAAATACAAATCAACCAAACCATAAACACAGGTCACTTGTATTATAATTTGCAATTTATCTTTGGATTTGAATTCATATTATAAGTTCTCCTTCCTTTTTAAATGCAAATAACATGTCGAAGAATTAAAATGATTAAATAAATCAAGCTTTTATTTTTCATAATTTTTTATTTTTTATCAGTTTTCATGTTTGAAAAATGTGCGCATCCTCTTGATTGGTTCCTCTACAATTTCACCATATTTCAGCTTTCTATCTCACTAAACAGTACTAAAAACTCTCTGGACATATATACATATAAGTATACAGACACATTAGACTTTTATTAATATATAGTAGATATTATTTCCTGAAATTGAAGTAGGTACCTGAAAGTTAAGAAGCTCACCTTGATTGTTTCTACTATGGTGGAACTGACGTGATAGAGGCTATAGTTAGTGGAGGTAGGTTAGGGGAAGATTGTAAGCTTTTAACGTAAACCTGTGTTTTTAATATTTCGAAGTCAATCTTGAGCAAACTTTATCTATGTTATGGAAGACCTGATATTACCATATGTGTAATTTTGAATAAAATATTGCCTTAAAGTAGTATTTAATTAGTTTTGTACCAGTAACTACTTCTCATTTTTAATAGAAGACTTTAATCCTTACATAATTTCTAATATGTCTACCATAATGTTTCCATATGTTATCATGACACCCAAGAAATTACATGTTTTTAAAGCCAAGTGTATAGAAAATAACAGAGACACCATTTTTTTAAAACTGGTTTTGGGCGAGAGGGCACTAGAATCCCCCTAAACCTCACGGGGTCTCTTAGTATAACATTCCCTAACTCCCCTTATTATTATTCATTAACCTCGGTTAGTTCTAACGCTTGATTTATTTTGAATAAACCCGCCTCGGTGGCGTAGTTGGCTAACGCACCAGTCGTGTTGAGCTCGACCGCCGAGGACGGGGAGATCGAGGTTCCAATCTCGGTCGGGTGAACTGGGGATGGCTTTTTCTAAATGGTTTTCCACTCTCCCTCCACGCAAGTGCGGGTTCACTTCCTCTAAATTCAACCTTCCCAATTCCTAACCCATTAGTGTAATTAGTTCTTAAGAGTATAACCCGAACGGGTAGTAAGACGCGGTGCTAAATAATAATAAGTAATAAAATATTTTGAATGAGTCGAGTGTGTTCTAGAACGCCTTTGTTTTTGTTTATTTATGTTTTGGAATTACGTAAAACATTTTTACCATTCAAATCGAATCAGTGGTTAGCGTTAATCCAAGTCGATGAATAGCGGCCATAGCGACCAGGTTTTAAGAATACTAAGACTGGAAGCGAAGTTTTAAAATAGATATTGATTTAATAATAAAAATGTGTGTATATTATTTTAACACTTTGGTAAATGTGAAGGTACGTAGTCAATAAACTCTAGCTCAGATCTTAACAGTGAAGGTCGACTTACGAACCTCTACCCTAGATATGAATTAATTAGCTATAGCGTTCATGTTTAAGGAATTAGTTATATTAGATGAACCAAGTAAATGGAGTTAAGTGGTTATCCCCCTCCCCCTTAACCCAACCCGGAGCGTGACAATAGATCACGTGCCTTAGCAGACTAACGGATTTGTAAAGAGACAGGGACGAGCGTCGGGACATTTGTATGAGGTTTACTCTAGGACGGCCATGTTGAGTTCAACTTATTACGAGTGTCAAGGTAAGTATTTAGTGTTTTACCAGTGGAGAAAGTCGTCGGTCTAATAGCAAATATTCAAGGTCAGTGTACTAAAAGAGTGATCCGAAGACAGCCTAATAACGACAGGAGACGAAAGCAGTTAACAGTTGTCCGTCAACGTTAGTCGAAGTATGTCTCCCGACGGTGGGGATCAAAGTATTTCCTTCATTAGTGTGAGTCATGGTCAAACGAACCATATTGACGTGAATACGTCTTTAAATTTGCTACCATACGGGGGCAATCCAAAAAACCTAATGATAACAAAATCGGGGGATACAGTTTGGTGTTGTAGTTTCAAATCTTTCCTCTACATACAAAATTAAATTATACCACTGGATAGCTAAAGGATCAAAGAATTCATTACGATAAGCGAGAACAGTGACGCATCGCGCGCGGTGGAGGGGGAAGCGCCGCCATTTTGAGGTTATTTTGCTGCGTATCGAGATTTGCAATTAGTATAACTTTTGACTCGGAGAAGCTATGATGTTCGTTTAAGTTTAAACGTATTCAGGTACAACACACGGCCGTGTCCATGACACAGCCACACCCCATTTTTATCTTTTCAAGGGATTCAAACTTATAATTAGAGTTCAAATAGAGTGAGTCGAACTCGACCATCGGTAGGTTCCAGCCGAACACATTATTTGGTTTAATAAATGTAACTAAACTAGTATATTTGTATAATCACGGATACAATGTTCGGTGAAACAAATAGACTCGGGATCCAAGCCATATAGCCAACTCGTCAAGTGTTCCTTACGGAGAAATATATTCATGTGTTTTAATGTGCATCGTCTATAACAGGGGTGACCAACTACATGGCCGTTGGGAGCCACATTAGCTTAGGTATGATTATGAAGAGCCACACCACTATTCAAGGTCGTACCTGCCCAACTACATTTACACGCAGGATCTGTTCGTTGTTCTTCCTCATATTTAAGTACCTAGTCCACTTTCAGCCAGTCAACCTGTTGCTACGTAATGTTTTTTAACTTTTTTTTCAAAGTTAAGTGATATAATCTAAAAAAATGTATATATGAAAACGAGAATAGAGGTCTTTAAAGAAAAGTGGGAAGGGCAGTTGGTTTTAGTAGAAAGACATGGTAAGACAATGTGTGCCTTATGTAAAATAACACTGGCGCAGTTCAAGGTCAATATTCTTAAGCACCATTATGACAAACATAACAGTCTTTCTGCAAAGAATTTACTGTTGGTTTCGTACTAAGGCACACTAAAACCTTATCTTTAAAAGATAAACTTCATAGTCAGAGTAAATTTATGTCCATGTTCTTTAAGGAGGCAGAAGTTACAACCGAGGGTGTGTTTATTTTAGTATTTAATATTTTACGCGTAAAGCTTCCATACACTTAAGGGGAATTTGTCAAGAAAAGTATCGCCCAAATAGTTTGTTTCAAATCTGGATGATAAAAAAACTGCACAAAAATGATTCAAAAAATGCCTTTTCCCAAGCATACAATTGTAAAGAGAATTTCTGATATCAATGTTGATATTTTAAACATATTTACAAGGTAATTTTGAACCATCCTAGCAAACTTAAACCACAATAGGAGTCCAAATGAATAGCAACAAGAGGCAATAGAAGTGAGCGGCTGGAGTTCATGTTTTGAATGCCTGAGAATCAACATACGAAACCCAGAACACGCAACTCACACCGGTTGCAGGAATAATATATTGAAGGTCGTCCTCAAAGAAAATTAAATATATGTACCCACAAAGAAAGAGATAAGGAAAACCCACATATGACCTAAGGGTATTATTTCTATTCCAAACATTAAAGAAAACATGGAGTCGCTTTGTTGATATTTATTGATAAATAGTATAAGTAAATATATTTGTATAGATATATAGATATTTTGAATAATACATACCAATATATAGGGATATTAAACATTTACAATGATAGGAGAGTTGGCAAACGAATAGAGCTCTATAAGATTTAGGATACTTAATGCTAAACAAATATCAAGACTGAATGCATAAATAAACTCAAAATAATCACATTAGAAAAGAACAGTAATAATTAAATCTTTCCTTTCCGTACGGGACCAACTAGTAAGGTTACATGACCCTCGTAAGCCCATTATAAATTCTATCTTGACAATTCACAAAGCTGATTTCTTAAATTATTCTCAACTTTTCTAATCTTCTATACATATTCGCAATATACACTAAATCCTAACCAAATTGCACAATCATAAGGTCAACAGACATTATCAAGAATAAATATTTAACTATATGTGAAATCTGTTTTGTTATATTTATAAATGACAAAACCAAAATTCGTTAAAGAGAACTTAGACAGAAAAATACCAATACTAGCGCTCATAATATATATTCATCCGTCTCATAATCAGAACAAAAGTTATCTCCTCACAACTAATCGATACCCATAAAAATAAATCAAGTATCGATATTCATATATTAATCGACTCAAAGTTCAATATCGATCTAAGATCTTTATCTCCTCAACACTAATCGATACCCATAAAAATAAACAAAGTATCGACGTACATATGTTAATCGACCCAAAGTTCAATATCGATCTAAGATCTACATGCATCATAAATTTCCCATTGCTGAATTAATAATATATTGTCAAACAGAATTTTGAAAAGTCAAAGTATAAACAAATGTTTAGTAATTATTTAGTCGAAAAAGAATTTTGCTCTTACATTTTAACAATCTGAAGCCTTAGCTCCTTATTCCTCCATTCAAGCTAAGTCCAAGAGTGCCGACAATCAGCCCCACAGGCACTATATATACAAAACCCAGAGAACATTGGAGAACAGAATACATGGTGGGGGAAAACATATGGATCACAAAGGGGAGGGTAGTGCGCGTGGCAACAGTAACTTCTACAATACACTCCAAACAACTGGAACCTTCTAGATTATAGTAGAACAACCTCTCTTCACAGTTTAAGCTCTTTGGATCGTCTTTGGTTATGTGGCGCACTCTAGTAGGGCACGGTTAGAACCTTGAAGGCAGCGGCTAGTCTATCTCGCGGCTGCGATTAAGCTCGGTTGTGTTTGTTCTTCTCTCCGACTCGTAGTCAAAGACGCAGGGACGGTGAAACGGGGTAAGTTGTATATTTTCCTGACTCGACTCTCCTATTCTTGTAGCAAAATGCTACAATTTGATTAACTGCTCTGCACTGAGTTAGGCTTTGGATAATCTACAAAAATTCAGAACAAACCACAAATATATATTTGTTCACTTTGTATCACACAACTTGGACGGGAAAGAAGCGTTATTAGACTTGATAGCATTAAAGAATACAGCTTGTGGCTCTGACATGAAAGAAGATCTCAATGGTGCACTTAAAAAATTCTATCTTTAGAGGAAAGATTGGTCAGTATTGCAACTTATGGTGTTGTAGCTATGAGAAGCAAAATAAAATAGCTCATGGGAGTTTTATAGACTGATGGTTTTAACCTGATTTCCTACCTGTACATTGCTTTATTCACGGGGACCATCTAGCAGCCAAGTATCTTACATTTGAGCACGTGAGGAAGTTGTCCTAAAAATTGTCAAATATATTCGTTTAAGTGAAAGACACCAGGCAATTCAAAGCCTTTGTAGATGAACTCAACAGTGACGAAATTCCTAATGATGTATCGTGGCTTTGCTTAGTAAGGTGGCTCTCAGTAGCCAATGCACTAAACTAGTTTTTTGTTGTTGTTGGATTGGATCCAATTAAACAATTTCTTCAAGAGAAAGAGAAATACTTCTCTCAACTTGAGTACACTCAGTGGTTGTTAGACATAGTATTTTTACAGATGTTATTCAGGATTTACAGGCATTTAATATATCACTGCAAGGCAAAGGAAAACTTATAACAGATCTAGCACAAACGGTGTTCAGCTTCCACAACAAATTGACACGTTTTCAGAGAAACTTGGAATCTAAAATTTAAAATCATTTCCCTTGTCTGAAAAAATGTTTACAACTTTTACTTATGTATAACTGGTAACGGAAGCTTATATTTGCAAAGTAATGGTTTTTACAAGAACTCGATGATAGATTCAGCGATATTCACGCACTTGAAGACATAATTTTGCCTTCTTGTAAAATTCTTTTCTTGTTGACGTAATGGAGAGGGGTTGTCCTTTTAATGAAATATAATTTCATTTGGTAATCATTCTAATAAAAAATGTCCCTCCTTCATATATTTTTAAATTAATGAATACTTTTTAAAAAAACTCAAAGCATCCATATGTGTAAGGAAATCCTATCACATTTGGATGACTAAAGATATTTATTTTTGTATTGTTGACAACTAAATTTCATCGTTCGCAGTTACTCCACCCCTATTGCAAACACTTGTGAAACATGGCTGAAAGACACGTTTTGTCTCTTTTTTTTTTCGCTCCATCTCATTCTTTCGCTTTTTCGAAGGATAGACCATGGTGTAACCTAGAAAAACTATGGATGATTCAATTAACAGTCGTTCCACGGCATTACATAGGAACGGTCTATACGGTCTATTTTCAAAAATAAAACGGTTTGAGTATAAAGAAACAGTCATTGAGCTACCGTACCGGGCTAAGTTTATAAATACAATAAATACATAATTTAAATTGATAAAAAAGCAAGTTCTTTCATATAGAGAGTAAGAACCCAGCTCTTACTAACATTAATAAGCCGGAGCACAACAAGACTTCAACATCCGAGTCACCTACCTTCACCACCTTCACAAAAACAACATTATAATGTGCAATCCAACAAGCCAAGGATTCATCATCATCATTATCATTTCACCTCATAAAATACACTGCAAGTGGCTCTAACAACGAGCAACACCCCCAGAGAAGCCAAACATTTCTTCCTATTTCAAAGTAAATTGTGGTGGACTCAGGAACTGTAGAATCATGATTTGGAACTGCTGGAACTTCAAGAGGATGAAGGACATAAACAAGTAAAATAAAGTGGTTATTCGAGTTTTTGACTCATGTGTCGAAACAAAAGTATCCCTAAGTAAAGGAATGTACTAAGAGATTGATCTCTATTTTTGGTACAACCTATTATTGTGAAGGATTATATTCTACACTTATATTTATTAACTCCAAATGTATATCTGTTTTGACAGACAAACATTTAAACAAACTCGTGCGAACTACTTTAACAGATCTACCTTCTTTTAAGCAGCTTACTGCTAAGGTGGACGATAGAAAGGCCTCGACGAGTAAATTAAATGAGAGAAGTATTATTTGTGATAACTTGGATTCTAATTTGAAAACAAGGCCTAACCTTCATATTATTTTAATTTTGCAAAATAAAATGTGTTTATTTAGTTTATAATCGAGTGTGTGTCAAATAAAAATGGTTCTACTAAAGTTATTAATCTTATTTGTCCTGTTTTTATTTTGTAAAGCAGCAAAATATGAAAAATGATTAGAAAATACATTCAAACGATTAATAAGGTATATTTTGGGTGTTTTTTTTACTAAATTTGTTGAAAAATATGTTTTGTATTATTTGTATTGTTTAAGAAATGTTTTCAATGTTTGTATTACCTATTTTGCAATGTGAAAAGAGCCGCATAACGGGTGGTCACGAGCTGCACGTGGCTCGCGAGCTACGTTGTGGTCACCCCTGGTCTATATTGAGGTCTCCGTAATTTTAGTCAAATAAATTATCCAATATAGTGAGAATTGAACTATCTAATTACACAGGTCAACAAATATTTCGTCCCAAGGCAACCCAAGGGTGATCTATACGTTTTTTTTTTTGCTGATTTAAAAACTGGTCTCAGAATTGTTCTATCACCCATAATTTTAAAGTTACGTCCTATTTAAGCTTATACAGTGTGTAAGTAAACTCTCTCTAGTGAAGTGGGCGAAGTGGCTAGCAATCGCAGTAAAGTTGGCATAACAGACTCCCTGCTTTGTGAAAAAACCTTCAAACCTCTCTTCTTTTCAATCTTATGCTGTTCAAGGCCGTGCTAATGAGTAATGTGACATATGACATACCTTGGACATGATGAATCAGATGTTTGCTTTCTTACTGTCTCAGTCAGCACTCCTGGCCAGTTGGAGGTCAGATTTCGTTGTGTGAACATCTAATGCTGTGTGTTTCTCTGTCATAAGTTGCTATTAATGCAATTCAGTGTATATATTTTTATAGTGTTTATGTAGCCTAGTATATATTTTAAAGTGTTTAGAACACCAAGTGGTACAATGCCTAGAAATTGTGTTAACCATCCGGACTCTTTTTGCTACATTTGTAGTGAGGTAACATTCAAAAATAGCAAACGTAGTGTAATGAGACTGCTTAGCTATCATTGATTCAGCGTTATTTTATTTATTGTGTTTCATTTGTTTATTAATTTACAGACTATTACCTTGACGACGGAATTTTGTTGTGTTTTTTTTTTATCTGGATATGGAATTCTGTGAATGTTTATTTTGTGTGGTATTTATTAAATAATTAAACCCTTGGGTGATCTGTGAGTATTTTAGTATTTATCCAGCAACATATCCCAATATCCTTAAAAAGAGCTCGTGGTTCGCACGACGACGAGCCCTATATTACAGTAGTTTTACTCCGCTCATTAAGAAGTGCTATAAGCTTTATTTTGGTTGCAATATTGGTGACCAAGATAAAAATTGGGCCCCTCATTTTTGTTGTGTCACTTGTGTCAGACTACTCACGAGTTGGTCAAGGGGTTATCGGCACATGAATTTTGTTGTTCCAATGATTTGGCGGGAACCAAAAGATCACTTTACAGATTGATACTTTTTCCTCATAAACATTTCAGGCATCAATTCTAAATCAAAACACACTGTGACATACCCTGATTTACCATCTGCCATGAGGCCTGTGGCTCATAGTGAAGAATTGCCGGTGCCAAAGCCTCCAGAAACTGTCATACTTAATGATGATGGAC
This sequence comes from Timema podura, assembly GCA_033556935.1. NCBI lineage: Eukaryota > Metazoa > Arthropoda > Insecta > Phasmatodea > Timematidae > Timema > Timema podura. The sequence continues at coordinate 56,374,946 of JAVRXN010000013.1, read as the reverse complement.
AAGAAAAAGGAGAAGAGGTGAGTGTAGAGCATTGTAATGATGATGATGATGATTATGTAAGGTTTGATCCCACATTTGAAGCTTCCTGTTCATATTCTGAACCACATTTACTTACTAAAGGAAATCTCAATAAACTTGTACGAGATTTGAATCTATCTAAAAGGCAAGCAGAACTCTTAGGATCCAGATTGAAAGGAACAAAAGTATGTGTTTTTAGAGATAGGCATAGTGACTTTAAAGATTTATTTTCCCTTGAAGATCAGCTTGTTTTTTGTAATGGTGTTTATTCTGTTATGGAAGCACTTGATCACGAGTACAAAACAGAGGAATGGAGTTTATTTATTGATTCTTCTAAAGCTAGTTTGAAAGCTGTGCTTCTCCACAATGGAAATAAGTGTCCATCAGTGCCACTAGCTCATGCTGCCAGTATGAAAGAAACGGATGTGAACATGAAACTCCTGGAAAAATCAAGTATGATGAGTACAAATGGAATCTCTGTGGTGACTTGAAAGTCATTGCTCTTTTGCTTGGACTACAACTTGGTTTCACGCGAAGTACTCATGCTTTCTTTGGGAGTGGGAAAGCAGAGACAGGCAAAATCACTACACCCAAAAACAGTGGCCAAAGCGTACATCACTAACACCAGCAAATTAGAATGTTGTCAATACACCACTTGTCGATCCATATAAAGCTTGGTCTTATGAAAAACTTTGTAAAAGCAATGGATCGAAGTGGGCTTGGATTTACATACTTAAGAAAAAAATTCTTAGGGATCATTGATGCAAAGGTCAAAGAGGGAATCTTTGTAGGACCTCAAATAAGAGAATTGATTAAATATGAGAAATTCGATGGTCAGTTTAACCAGGTTGAAAAGTCTGCGTGGGATTCTTTCAAGAGTATTTGCCGGAACCTTTTAGAGAAACATAAGGCAGACAACTACAAAGAAATAGTGAATGATTTGTTAAACTCTTACAAGATCATGGAATGTAACATCTCTTTGAAAATACATTTCTTAGATTTGCACCTGGATTTCTTCCCAGAAAATTTTGGAGCAGTCAGTGACGACCATGGTGAACGGTTTCATCAAGACATTTCCGGAATGTAAAAACGTTACCGGGGCAAGTGGAGTCCAAATATGCTTGCTGACTATCGTTGGACCCGTAAGAGGGATGTTCCAGAGGCAAAATACAGCAGAAAATACTACACTTCTACCTTTTAGGTGATATAAGCCCTGTACTATGTATGTATTTTGATAAACGTAACACTGTAAAATTTAAATGGGTTTTACTCAAAATTCTTACGTGATAGAAACATTCTAAGAATATATTCGAATTCAGCACAAAAAATACTATTTGATCCACTTATTTTCGCTTTTGGGACAAATTTTTTTTTCCTGTTACCCAGTGTTATTATAGAAAAGTTTTTTCCATTAGACTATAGTGTAGTTGAAAGGGGGAAGAAGCTATGGGGTGAATAATACACTCATCCATCAGCCTCCCCATTTTAATATACTCTGTCGAAGTAGAATTTGGCGGTACGATAACAGGATTCACATCTCGTTCTATGATAGATTCAGGAATTAAATACGGACCAGGCAGTCCAGCCCAATTAAAAACATGAAACTGCATTAGAATAAACAGGTAGGGAATGCATCGCCAGTAAAAAAAAACCTGTTATAAGCAAGGTTAAGGGGAATACGAATGAAAGACCCTGGTTAATGGCTCAAATAGTCCATCAGCACCACCAAGTGACAACACCATCATCATTGCCCCACCAAGATCATGCCAATCCAGTCGTTACCCAACAATACCAAGCTCCCCCCCTTCTTTCCCCGGCACACGGTGAATATTAAGAATAGCAAGATGGTTCAGGCGTTTCTGGACCATTGCTGAACTAATGTAGACTTTCAGTCTTCTCAGGCTTGAAAATGGTCTCTATGCTGTGGAACTTGGCACAAGGATCGTCAGGATGAGTCGGATGAACTTCATCAGCTCTAGAAGTATGTCCTTCATTTGCATATTTTTATGAAGAAAGTCAACAATAGATGCCACGTTGCTTATCCTTCTAGTTTTCAGGATATCGATAAACATATCTGTGTAAAACGACTCTTTCACCGTCAATGCCATCTTTAAAATGTGCGTTGAATTCCTGAAACTAATTTCTCATGCCGGTGAGAAAGTGTTCGAAGTTTACCATGACGTCAATAATCTTGGACTTGAATCTGTACCGACGAAATTTACGATCGTATCAACACCTTAATTGAAAGCCTGATGTAGAATTCCTTTTGTGTGGGAAATAGAATAACGTTTCTATTGTTTGCATTATCTAATTATTGAGGAATCCACCTTCTTCTTAGTAACCTAGGCTGTGCTAAACTTAGGTTTTCTTATTTTGACTTAAAAAAATATATAAATTTTTTGTAACCGCAAGGCCTAATTTGGAAGGCGTGTTTGTATAATATTGTATGTTGTGGATTGCGAATGACAAAACGAGTGTTGCAGGTTGTTGTGATTAGCCTGTAAACAAATAGAATAGAGGAGATGACCACATAAACATTGTCAGCATTCCTTAGTCAGAAACAAGGCCAGAGGCAGGATAAAATGTAGGGGATCCAGCCATCGTGGCTGACTAAACAATATCGCAGTCTAGGGGTCACTCTGCTCATTCAGGACTACGCAGGCTAGGACGATGGTTCATCAGTATTCGTAGAAGGATACCGCTCGAGCCCAGGGTACCGGGGTTCGGAGACCGTGTAGAGACCACCTAGGAGTCAGACAGACCATTGGGTTTTCTTAGTGTCACCTCGTTTTGTCACAAGTTTCCGAATATTCTCCAAGTTCTTTAATTCTTAAATCACTATCGACACTGCAATTATAGTATACATAGTACTTAGTAGTACTAATAAACCTCTTTAAAAACTACGTTGAACGTCAATCACGAACCCACACAAGTATACCCAATCACATCCCCTTTAACCTCGGCCATAGCACATCCTGACAGATTCTAGGCCCACGTGTTAGTTACCAGACCGGGGGTGGTGACATTTAAATACATTTTCATTTTTTATATTTAATAGTATTACAACTTTACAATGGTATGTTATTTTATATCTCAAATAGTTGTAGAGATATGATCAAAATTGGAAATTTACGCTTATGTAAAGTATTATCAGTCATTTTCATGGGGAAATGAGGGTCGCCATCTTGTTTGTGATGTTAAACAATTCCCAAACACGAAAATTAATCAAAATCGCTAAGGCAATATTTAGGAGAGTCGATTTGATTTATTTTTGCTCCTCAGTAAACTACCCTTAGATTTAGGGTTAGTTATCTAATTCCAAAAAGTCTCTAGGGGAACCCTATAAAAACCCTATATACCAAGTTTTAGTCCAATCGGTAAAATGGTTTCAGCTCTAGGTCGTGATACAGACGTACAAAGGACAGGCAGACAGAAAAAATAAATTGAAAATCTGGCTCAGGAAGGTTCTGTCTCGTGGTCTATACTATAAGTGCGCAAAGTCTCAATTTTGATCTAGGCCTAAGGCCCCTGGAAGTGCGGAAAGACAGACACTAGGAAACTATATAAATGTAGATGTTTTTCTCTGCTAGCTTGTTGTTCCTAGAGTTATTTTTAGGTTGAGAGCAGGGTATTGCCCTCCATTTGTTCTGAAAGGTAGCAAGTTTTTCTTGCTAATTTCAACTATGGTGTAACAGGTAGCCATAGTGTGGCCAGTAAAAGTGAGACTAGTGTATTTCAGTGTAAACAGAGAGTATAATCAATAACTTCTGGGTTTGATTAGCTTTTGTGTGTGGTCGGAGAATAGACATCTGTTCACAATCAAACTAAACATCAGTTTTATTTCGTTCCTTCACAAATATTCTATGCAAGTGAAACATTATAAATGCAGGAAGAGCAACTTTTGTTGAAACAATCACCGCATTGATGTCACGGATTATACCTACTTGGACACTAGTAACTATGAAACAATCACCGCATTGATGTCACGGATTATACCTACTTGGACACTAGTAACTATGAAACAATCACCGCATGATGTCACGGATTAACTACTTGACACTAGTAACTATGAAACATCAGCGCATTGATGTCACGGATTATACCTACTTGGACACTAGTAACTATGAAACAATCACCGCATTGATGTTACGGATTATACCTACTTGGACACTAGTAACTATCGGCACTCCATGTACAAAACTTGTATTTTTTAATTAAATATTCAATGCTCAAACCCCAAAACAATAATTCTTGGTAGTAAAATATGTATGTGTCCAGAAATGTATAAGGTCAATACAAATTATTTTATAAATTATACAATTGTTTAATTTATTTACTGTTAAATATTCTATTTTATTAATCATACAAGTTTATAAATAACAAATTTTCAAATTAATTATATTTTGAAATCATTCAAGTTTTAATATTGTTGCTACACCAAATAAAATGGCCTATAGTTTTAGTTTTTACAAATGATATGTGTCAATAATAAGGACCGTACAATTTCTATTTCTTGCAACTCATTTTCTTGCCACGAGGTTTGTGTTTTCTGTTCGTATTGTTGTCCTCCTGTAGCAATAAGAGGTTCTGAATTCTCATTCGGAGAGATCGCAAGTCTTGCAAAGCCATTTTGGCCAGCTGGCCCTCATGAGTATCCTGTGGTTCATATATCAAGTGTGCCACGGCTTCCCGTAAGTAGCCTTCTGATTCTTGCAGCATTCGTAGTAGTTCCGGTTCTTTTGTCTTGCCATTTTTGAACTGTTTGTTGGCCAGCATGCTAGTGGCGGTGTGAAGCTCATACAGGGAAATACCTGTAACATGATCACGTTTAATGCATACAAAAAGCTTATTTATAATATGTTTGGTTAAAGTCTTATGATTAAAATGGATAGTGTTTCATTTGATTAAATAAAACTACCGGTACCACCTTTGTATCCATCTAAAACGAGCTTTAGCTTAAAATTGATTGGAGGGGGAGTGGAGGCAATTAGGAAATACAGGTGAAATAAATCTTTGACAATTCTGAAAGAAAAAAAATTACTTTTAAATTTTGGGTTTTAGGAATTGATGATTAATAAAAATAAACTCTTTTGATTTTAAGTGAAATAAAGTTACAAGGGGCTTTGTTGATTTTTTGTGTTTAAAGATAAACTTATCATTATTTTGTTAAGTTGTGGCTATTTAATAAGCATCCACATTTTACATTCTGCTTAGTCTGAAATAATTTTTTTTTCTACCCGCTTCGGTTCCCACGTAGTCTAACGCGCCACTCTCGCAGTAGACTAGACCACCGATTGACGAGGTGATTGAGGTTCAAATCTCGGTCGGGTCTACTGAGAGTGGATTCCAAAATGGTTTTCCACTCTCCCTCCACGCAAATGTGGGTACACTTCCTCTAAATATAACCCCCCCAATCCCCTAAAACTACTAGCGTAATTAGTAAACAAATGTATAACCCGAACATTTAGTAAGAGGGGGGGGGGGGGCTAGAAAAGAAAAACAATTTTTCTCCTAAGGTCGTTCAAAAATGTAAAATTCAGCACTAGCATTTAATTATTCAAAACTAAACTAAATTCCAAAAATCATCTGAATTGCTGCAAGTCCAGCCACAACTTAGATTAGTGACTAAAAACTTACTGAAAACAAGTGGCCTGAGTAGTTAATCGATTGGGAACAACTCTCCCTTGACCGTATTCTAAATGTTGGTTTATTTTTAATATCGTATTTGTAATTTATTGTTCATTAATTCATTTTACTTGAGCGATGTATTTTGTACAATAATGTAAATTAACAAATTATCATCATCAATTATCTACTATCTCCAGGCCATGGCTGTGTCGGTTCAGTATTTCTCTGTACTGACACCATTCTTCTCCTCTCACTCGCACAGGTATTGCTACCTTATCCTCCTGCATCTCTTTTTTGGGGTAGTTTTCTACATACTTACTCTCTATAACTATCCTTGGGCTCTTTTCTTTTCCATTATCCTTACATGACCATACCATCTCAGTATTGCCTCTTCTACCGTCTCATGTACACTCCATTATTACCTTGACGGATTACACTATGACCCTAGCTTATAGGTTATATCATAGTGGAACCATATCAGTGAGATTGGTACCTTACAGGTGAACGGTACCCCAGCTCTTGCCCGGACAACTTCATTACTAATCCTGTTTCTCACTGTAACATCTAACATGTACTTCAAAAACTTAATTCTTATAGAATCCTCCTTTCTGATCTGTTACATCCAATGTCTATGTTTATGTTCATACGTAACTGTGGTTACAAAGTATGCCCTATATAACACTTCTTTACACTTCAAGAGCACTTCTATCGTCCATAGCAGGTCTCTTACATACCTTTAGAATACCTCCACCTGCTACCCTTTTATTATTACATTTTCTCCACTCCCATCATTCACAACATTCTCAAGATTTGACACTTTTTGATTCCCTCAGATCTACTATATCCAGCTACCTAATGTCTAACATTTCAATTACCTTGGTCATACAATTCTATATACCTTTATGTTAGTGTTCGGAATTGCTCCAGTCTAACTTTCTAATTTTTTAGCATCTTAAATTTTGAACCCAACATAAAATAAAATTCTAGCAACATACATTTTTAAAGGTTTTAAATACATATATTTTCACTTTAAATTTGAGAGAATCAGTCAATTTTATTGTAAAAAAATATGCTGTTTCCATAAAACGAATTCACGGTACATTGTCTAAAAGAATATAACAAAATAGTAGTAGTTCAACCATAGTTTCAAAAAAAATAGCTCTCTTTTACTAGTATTTAAAAAAACTAAACATCAACTAATATAATATTACAACAAGTATTAGTCCTAGTAGTACTTTATGAGGAAAAAAATCAATTATAGTTCTTTAAACAACAAAAGAGTTGATTATAATGTTACTTTTATTATGTCTTGATATATATTTTGCTTTAGGGGATTTCCACTCACATCTTAACATTATAAATTTTTCAATTTACCGCACGCATAGGATTGAAATTTTAAAATCAGTAGCCCTCAAGTGCAAGTATATGTACCCCGAAGCTGGAATTTTAAATTTTTTATTATATTTTTTTTAAATTCATTAACCAAAATATGCCTGAATTAATAATTTTTTAATTTTTTCGAAACTTTTTGTTTTTAACAGTCTGTAATGGTTCTCTGGACTTTATAAAGGTGTTAAAATACTTTATATGCAAATAATTGGGCGTCCTATATAAAGGAACAGGAAAATATACCATACATAAAAGTTAATAACTGAGACTCTATATTCTACTATTATTGTATTCACTTCAAAGCCAAAATAATCTAAATTCTTACAAACTTTAAATGAAATACAGTGGGTTACCCATTATTATTGTGAGAATAAAAGTATTAGGCATACAAACACTTATAGATACAGGAGCATTATTCCGGATAAAAATGTATTATGTAAATTTCTAGCCCAGATATGAAATCACATGTTTTCACTATAAGAAATTTCTTATGGTTTTGTGTGATAGGTAATGAAACACTTTGTGTGAAGTCCATCATCACATTTAGTGCATCTTGTTGTACATTTTGCATGACATAGTCGACATCTGGTTTGCTTTACTTGGGGATCGACAAAATGATCTAAACGATCAAATTGTGAACCAACTTTTGCACTTTGAGATGGGCGTCCTGCTCGTGAACTGCATCTTTTACCGTAAGTCTTGAGCAAGTTACAAGTGAGTCTTCTTCTGAATGCTAAGTTATTTAGTTTCCCACCATACATACGATGTAACTGCCAAGCATTTTGTTCTGCACTATCAATACAGTCACTTATTAGTGGAATGTACCATTTATTCCCTCTTATAGTAATATGGTACAAGCCCATATTTTGGTCACTCCCATCAACCCCACCCATATATTTATTGTACTCGTGAATAAGGTAGGGTTGATAAACTTTTACACGTTTCTTTTCCTTCCAAGAAAAAGGAGTAACTTGATGAAGTGGTTGAATACCAGTCACATTGGATGCCACTGTAACAGTATTGTTGTTGTTCCACTTAGCAACAATCAAGTTCTTCTTTGAGTCACTTCTGAAATCAAACGTACCTCTATCGGTTCTTTTTGGAGTGCAATTGTCTTTCAAGGGGCATTTTGCTGTGCGATTTTCATGAATTGTACATGTTGCCCATGTATTTCTGTTTCTGAGTTCTTCCAGTAAAGGGAGCCCTCCAAAAAAGTTGTCAAAATATATATGATAAGGAAATGGTCCAACTGATTTCAATATATCACAATACTGTAAAACAATAGATGCCCTTAGACCAAAATCTTTGAAAGCAGGGTTCATAGTGGTAGAAGCACCTTGATACGGATCTTTCTAAATAACATAGCAAAAATATATCATTCAATGCATCATACAAAGGTTGGACCTTAGCAAACTTGTCATCTTTGTTCAAATTGTCATTATCGCAAACATGAATATTAGTCAGAATAAATTCAAAATGGTCCCGAGAAATTGATGATGAGACAAGCTCATTATGAGTATCAACTGCGGTTTCCTAAAACATTCTTCTGGGTGGTAATGGAGCACTCAGTAATATCACACCAGTAAAACAATATAATTCACTGGTCGTAATATCATCTAATCTATTATGCATGGCAGCATAACAATTTGTTTTGGTCAACATCAACAATATTATGTCCTCATCAAAGAATAAGAAAAACATTTCCATTGGAGTCAGTTCATTATACGTGTCCTGCTTTTTCGGCCAAACTGTCCTATCGGCATTTAGGTCCCGGCTACACCAGCCATATGTCTTCTTATCTGTTTTCCTATTCATTTTCTTGAACGCTGGTTCAAGAGGTTCGCCAACAATGTTATTTTCTTCTTTGTCGTCATCCTGGATCAATTGTGACAACTCAGCAGAGTCTAAGAGTTGTGTTCCTGGGAGATTATTGGTAGTGACAACATCTTCATCACTGGAATCCTCATCTGTTACATCATCATTAGCATTGTTTGGAATTTGGATGTATAATTGTATCTCTTCATCTGTTACATCATCATTAGCATTGTTTGGAGGTTGGATGTATAATTGTATCTCTTCATCTGTTACATCATCATTAGCATTGTTTGGAGGTTGGATGTATAATTGTATCTCTTCATCTGTTACATCATCATTAGCATTGTTTGGAGGTTGGATGTATAATTGTATCTTCATCTGTTACATCATCATGCATTGTTGGAGTGAGTATAATGTACCTTCATGTAATCATCATTAGCATTGTTTGGAGGTTGGATGTATAATTGTATCTCTTCATCTGTTACATCATCATTAGCATTGTTTGGAGGTTGGATGTATAATTGTATCTCTTCATCTGTTACATCATCATTAGCATTGTTTGGAGGTTGGATGTATAATTGTATCTCTTCATCTGTTACATCATCATTAGCATTGTTTGGAGGTTGGATGTATAATTGTATCTCTTCATCTGTTACATCATCATTAGATTGTTTGGAGGTTGGATGTATAATTGTATCTCTTCATCTGTTACATCATCATTAGCATTGTTTGGAGGTTGGATGTATAATTGTATCTCTTCATCTGTTACATCATCATTAGCATTGTTTGGAGGTTGGATGTATAATTGTATCTCTTCATCTGTTACATCATCATTAGCATTGTTTGGAGGTTGGATGTATAATTGTATCTCTTCATCTGTTACATCATCATTAGCATTGTTTGGAGTTGGATGTATAATTGTATCTCTTCATCTGTTACATCATCATTAGCATTGTTTGGAGGTTGGATGTATAATTGTATCTCTTAATCTGTTACATCATCATTAGCATTGTTTGGAGGTTGGATGTATAATTGTATCTCTTCATCTGTTACATCATCATTAGTATTGTTTGGAATTTGGATGTATAATTGTATCTCTTCATCTGTTACATCATCATTAGCATTGTTTGGAGGTTGGATGTATAATTGTATCTCTTCATCTGTTACATCATCAATAGCATTGTTTGGAGGTTGGATGTATAATTGTATCTCTTCATCTGTTACATCATCATTAGTATTGTTTGGAATTTGGATGTATAATTGTATCTCTTCATCTGTTACATCATCATTAGCATTGTTTGGAGGTTGGATGTATAATTGTATCTCTTCATCTGTTACATCATCATTAGCATTGTTTGGAGGTTGGATGTATAATTGTATCTCTTCATCTGTTACATCATCATTAGCATTGTTTGGAGGTTGGATGTATAATTGTATCTCTTCATCTGTTACATCATCATTAGCATTGTTTGGAGGTTGGATGTATAATTGTATCTCTTCATCTGTTACATCATCATTAGCATTGTTTGGAGATTGGATGTATAATTGTATCTCTTCATCTGTTACATCATCATTAGCATTGTTTGGAGGTTGGATGTATAATTGTATCTCTTCATCTGTTACATCATCATTAGTATTGTTTGGAGGTTGGATGTATAATTGTATCTCTTCATCTGTTACATCATCATTAGCATTGTTTGGAGGTTGGATGTATAATTGTATCTCTTCATCTGTTACATCATCATTAGTAATGTTTGGAGGTTGGATGTATAATTGTATCTCTTCATCTGTTACATCATCATTAGCATTGTTTGGAGGTTGGATGTATAATTGTATCTCTTCATCTGTTACATCATCATTAGCATTGTTTGGAGGTTGGATGTATAATTGTATCTCTTCATCTGTTACATCATTATTAGTATTGTTTGGAATTTGGATGTATAATTGTATCTCTTCATCTGTTACATCATCATTAGCATTGTTTGGAGGTTGGATGTATAATTGTATCTCTTCATCTGTTACATCATCATTAGCATTGTTTGGAGGTTGGATGTATAATTGTATCTCTTCATCTGTTACATCATCATTAGCATTGTTTGGAGGTTGGATGTATAATTGTATCTCTTCATCTGTTACATCATCATTAGCATTGTTTGGAGGTTGGATGTATAATTGTATCTCTTCATCTGTTACATCATTATTAGCATTGTTTGGATGTTAGATGTATAATTGTATCTCTTCATCTGGATGTACAGGGACCCCTGAATCTTCTAACAGGGTCAACATGTCAACATGTCAACATTTCATCAAGTTTGTACTCGCTGAAATAAAAAATATTAATTTTTTAAACTTTATAGTAATATTATATCAACAAGCCCATCGATATCATCTAAAACCAAAAACAAAACCAAACAACAGCAAATGTTTTTAAATTTCATAGTCTTATTTCCAAATGTATTACATTTGCCTAGTGACCTACAGGTAGGACAGAATGTTTCAGATAATAGTCTAAAGCTTGAAAAGAAAAAACATTCTCTTATTTATTATATAAATTATTATTGTTGTGTTATGTAAATCGTACAAACAATGCATTACTAAAAACAATCTCCCATAGATATGAATTACTCACTTTTCATTCCTGGACGTGATGTTGAAGCTATTTTTCATTTTGTAGTTATGTAAAGTCTTCAAACAAGTAGACTGCTAGACAAATTGATATATCTGTTGTTCCTGACACAAGCTTTTCTTGTTCTAAGACAGTGAATGCAGCTATCATCTCTTGACAACAGTGAGAACTACCTCCAGAGACATTTATCTAGGAGTACAGGTGCCTTACATATAGGACGCAGCAGGGCTATTATGACCACAACGCAAAACAAATTTGCGACCGATAGCAGAGAGACGCAAAACTTTGCGTCAAAAGTTATTATGGTCGACCACTTTGCGAAAGCAAAGTCCTTGCGAGCACAAATATTTTCCTAGTAGAGTGACGCTAAGTTGTGCAGACATTTTACTTGTCCTTTGGTTTGCGTTACGAGGTTATGTTTGCTAGTTTTGGTAAATTATTAAGTGTTTTGTGTTACCTGATTTAAACGTGCCATCTCATTGGCCCAATACAATAAACTCAAAACGTTATTATGTGTGTTTCACATGTACTAACATTAAATAGGCCTATATCATAGTGTAGGACAAGAGTGGGGATAGAACGCTTACACTGAATGTTAAAAGAATATCTTCTTTGAAATATAACACTATCAAAATGCATTATTACTGACCATCAACACAGTGATAATTGGGTCATTCCAATATTAAGATTAAATTGTTTGTAAGTCTTATAGTAGGTGGAAGTTATACCCTGATTTTGGCTGGAAGAACAGTAAAGAGAATTCAAACATATTTCTTTACAACCAATAATGATTGCATTTTAATATTTTATCTGTGTTATTTTAGAGTTATTGATAATATCTATTAAAGGTGACAGCTGAAGATAATATGACTTGATATATAAATATACTAAATTGTTTAAGTAACTTTAGTAACAAGCTTCTACTGTTCTTCCTACGATAATCATACTATAGTTAGGCTTCAACATATTTGGGGTGTTAGTAGTCTGTTTTGACCCACCTCATGGGGCAACGTTGACCAAGACGTTAGTCTCTTTGGTATAATTTTCCAGTGGTGGGGAGGTTGGGATTCAATTCTAGCTGGGTATGGTGAGTGGTTTTATTTTTCTAAAGGTTTTCCCACACTCCCTCTACACAAATACGAATAATTTTATATATACCCTATTAGGGCAAAACATGTGGACAGACCAGATGCCAAGACAATAAAAAGGTAGGCCTAATCTGTTTAAAGATGCCAAACTAAAATAGGGCCTAGCTTAATGTTTATATGTGGTTTGGTTTAGGTTTTTTAATCATAAAAGGTTTACTAAAGATATCTGAAACCGATAATTAGTAGTTAGACCTAGTTATTCTGAAGTGAATTAATTGCAAACAACTCATTCTAAAGAAAAATAATATCCTTATATTCTTAGTCACATAACTAAAGTCTCAAGAATTCCCTTTAAATATAAGTTGCATTTTATTATTTTTAAACATCCAAACTACCCTCTCATTCACTTTATTGTTAATTTGTTTTGACATTAAGTTGTTGAAAATATTCAGTGTAAACACTATTTTGGGGGAGTTTGAATGCTTTCATCAACTTTAAATAACTAGTTTTATTTTCTAAGATCTTCACACAACATATTACACTTGTTCCAGTATCAACACAAATATATGAAGAATAAAGCATTGGGTCGTAAAGCTTACATATTAAAAAAAAATTGTTTCTTTATTGGCCAACTTCTCATACTAATTCATTTCCACGTATGACATTACTATCTGAATGCATATTTCACATTATGATTTTGACTAAAATATATTGTGTGTATTGAATAATGTAGGCTTAGTATTTTTACTTTCTCTCTATCTTACAGGTAGAGAAAGTATGGTGATCGTCAAAAAAATCGAACTCGAGATTTTGATGAATTTTGACGTTTCATGACTCCCTGAATCCGAAAAAGTGGTTTTTGAATTTCCGTCTGTCTGTCTGTCTGTCTGTACCTCCAACTAGAGCCTAAACTATTTTACCGATTGAGCTGAAACTTGATATCTAGGGTTTTCATAGGGTTGCCCCGAGGGGTTTTTGGAATTGGATATCTACCCCTAAAATTAAGGGTAGTTTACTGAAGGGAAAAAAGAGAAAAAGTTGATTTTCTCAAAATCGGCTCTAACGATTTTGATTAAATTTCATTTATAAACATTAATAAATATTACAAACAAAATGGCTACCCTCAATATTTCGGCAAAATGGCTTTAAGGGCTCCGGTCTGATGCGTCAATTAACATTTTTTTAAATAGCTCCGAAACTATTTGAGATATGAAATTACTTAGCATTACAAATATGTATATATATTTATAATACAGATATTTTATCCGAAACATATTTTTATAAAATCAACAACTTTCAATCTATACGCAATTATATGAATTTTTTTAACTTTTTGGACATTAAAGTTTAAGTATTGCGACCGTAAAAAAAAACTAACCTGAAATGTTGATGGATGTTGACGTCTCATGACCCCCCCAACCCTAAAAAATAGTCTTTGCCATGCCGTCTGTCTGTGTGTCTATAAAAACTTAAAATTAAGGGTAGTTTATTGAAGGGCGAAAAGAGAAAAATTTGGTTTTCTCAAAATCTGCTCAAACGATTTTGATTAAAATTCGTATCTAGGCGTTGATTAAGATTATAAATAGACTGGCTATTTTCATTTTCCTATGAAAATGATTTTTAGGGTACATTACAGAAGCGTTAATTTCCGTATCTCCACAACTATTGGAGAAACTAAATAACTTATCATCGCAAAATTGTAGGACTATTAGAAATCAAAAAACTTTTATTTGACATATATTTTAATAAAAGCAACAGTTTCTGAGATATTTGCAAATATATTAATACAATTTTGTGAGCTTTAGTTGTAAACATATACTACTTAAGTCTTAACGCAATAATTCTCCAATGCCATAGAGTAATTAAATATAAGTATCTAAAAAAGTATGTTATTTTTCCTTAAATCTCTTAGGAGAAATGTTTGCATAGCAATGATCTATCTCCATTTTAGACTCAATAGTCAATATTTACATTTTTTATTGGTCAAAATGTATAAATGAATAATTAAATATCAATGCGATGACTTGAAGATCTGCAACACCTTATAAAATGTTAAAATTTTAACCAGAAATCGAAATTTTAATACGAAGTGTTGACCCTTATGGAAGACATTAAACTGTTTGAAATGTTCTTAGGTGGACAAAGATGCGCCTCTTTTCTCATTGATTCTATATCATTGTATATTATTTTATGCGTGTTCTTATGTGGAGTGGTGATGATACAATGTACATTATTCCGTTCAGAAATCTTACGAGTTTATAGAAAAAGAGAGAAAGTCTGTGCGGTGCGCCGTACCATTTATTTCATTTCAAACCGTAGGCAAACAAAATGATACAAGAGATTTATTAAATTAAGCAAAGTTAAAAGTTTTTTAGGCTAAGTTTATATTCATGCATAACTCATAAGTAATAGTGAATAGCGCATAGTGTATAGCGCACAATTCATAAGAAAATTACTAAGGTTTACAATGCAACGTAGTGAATAAGATTATAAGACATTCATAACGATTATCATTTGTCTGAGAGGTAATCTCCTTGCGCGCGTGGTATTTTAAGAATACTACCTCTATGGATATGTCAATCATTGGTCTTCAAAATAATTTACATTCTTACAAATTATAATATCCTTGTTCCCTTTAACACGCCAATTTTACTAGCTGTATTATAATCTGAGAGATAAATATTGGTACTGTATACTAAATAGTATTAATCTGAATTTATATATTTAGTATTTAATGGCAGATCATCTAGAATTGCATTTATGGTATTTTATCATCACGGGTAAATGAATTTTATAGAACCCTTCCTTCTATATTTAATAGTATGTTTGAATTATTTATCTTCATTTGAGGACAATCTGGTTTAGTGGTTGAATGAAATGAGGCTAGAGTACAAGGGCGTTGCATGAAATGTATTTTTTGGAGGGGGTTGTGTGGGTTTAGACAATGAATTTTCCAACTCCTGCTGTTTTAAACCATAAAAATTCCCAAGTGACCAAGGCAAGTACAAAAACTACATTAATAGGAGGTGCGGGGTTCCTCCCCCAAGCAACAGACACAAAACCATCTTCTGTAAATTCAACCGTATATTCATTGTCACTTTCATTTTCACTCATTTTCATGTTAAAATCACAATATAAAAACTATTTAACGATAATTAAAACCCAATATGGCGACCAACTTCTAACTTATAAAATAATATTTGAAAAATATCGAATTATGTTTTCCATAAATCCTATTGGCTAGATTTTTCTCGCGAGAATATTGTTTCACAACTCGTGCATAACGTATAAGAAAAGTTAAAGTTAAATCAACTTTATGCACTGTCAACTATTTCACTATTCACTATAAATCGATTATAGACGCCATCATTTAAAATAATGTATTTCAACTTCTTACGCACTATACACTATACACTATTCGCTATTAGTTATGAATTATACATGAATATAAACCAAGCCTTACAAAATAATGTGACTTTCGATCAGCTGTTGGGCTATCTTTTCCTCGAAAGTGAAGCTAACTAGCGGCAGCAGCTAACTTGGTGTCAAATGGTCATAACAATGCAGGCATATCTGGGTTTCAAAAACTGGGTCGGAAGAAATAAAATTAAGAGATTTTTTTCAGCAGTTACCCTGGGCAACGTCGGCTAATTCTGATAGTAGTTTATGATAATATATTTACCTAATAACCTGGAAATCCCTGGTTCCAGTCTCCTGAGAATAGGAATAATATCAAGGCAAAGGTTTATTTTCTTGACCAATATTTTGTTGTTTGGTTGGTTGGTATTCCTGTAGACTGCGATAAGGTTTTGTTTCAACTCTAAGAGGAGACTATGATGAGGCGCAAAGGAACGTTGCAGACGAAACAACAGATCTTCCATATCTTTGGAGTTGCCTGCGAACATCAGTAAACAATACAAACCAAAGGGCATTTTATTGCAAAGCAAGAGTAAAATCCTGAGTCTTTTGTAAAGCAACATCGCATATAATGACAGAATATATCATTAAAATGCATAAACGTGTCATTGAAAGATTATATATTAGTTAAGAAGTTAGTTAAAATTATAACCATCAATACGACCACAGTTCAACCAGAAAAGAATATTTAATGAATATGAAATTACTATTGAAGTGCCGGGTGGCTTAAGGACTTTCCCTAGCTAGAAAATATTTCGATTTTATTTTAAACCACGTGCTTTTCGACTTTGTAGGGCGTGGCAAGGGCGGTTGGCATCGCACGGACACAACATTCTAATTTATCTGACATCTAAAGATTTTGTTTTGGGACCATAACATTTTAAAACGTAGTTTTATTCAGGCAGCGCATGGCTATGTGACCACATTTTAATTTTTTTAAAGTCATTTTTAAAACGCTTAGATAATATATTTAATTAGTGATATTTTTTTAATTAGCGATTTTTTTCTCGGTTTTAAAGGAGGAAAAAACAAAAACAAAGATGTAGTGACATTAAATTCCTGAACAAGGGAAACACATACATTAGATGGAGTTTCCTGACAGAAAAGAGAAAGAGGTAAATAACGAATGTTGATGGTAAATCCATGTTTGTGACGTTGTAAAGTGTCATTATGGACATTTTTTCATGGTTGTCATGACTTACTTCATAAACAATATTATACATATCAAAAGTGGAAATATATTTTTCCATATTGAAATATTTTATATTCACCTACTTTCCATTTCGATGGATGCATTTGTCCCATGTATGGATCTTTGTTATTTCATTCGTCTTTATTTAGTTTCGTACAGCTATTTACTATTTTTCTAGAAAATATATCCTCTTTAAGGGCATTGAATTACTTGTTTTATAATATATTCTGAAGAGTTCCGCTATAGATAAACCTAGGTAGGACTATAATCTGAAATAACAGATTAATTTTTAAATTATTATTTTAATTTCTACTTATTTGTTCAGTGGCACAATAATGTAAGTGTAATCTTGACACGACATACACGAATTTCTCACTACCCAGATCGTCAATTAATGGCGTATCTTTATTTTTAAAATCAAGAAATGTTTGATAGAGACGGCTGTAAGAAAGGAAGGTTATATATGTCTATTGATAGACGCGGTTAGGAGGATGGAACCCGTGAGTCTATTGCTAAACGCTGCAGGGAGGAAGGAGCCTTTGATTAAATCACTAGATGTTGCAAGAAAAAAAGGAACCCTAGAGTCTATCGCTAGACGCTGCAAGAAGGAAGGAACCCACGAGTCTATCGCTTGACGCTGCAAGAAGGAAGGAACCCACGAGTCTATCGCTTGACGCTGCAAGAAGGAAGGAACCCACGAGTCTATCGCTTGACGCTGCAAGAAGGAAGGAACCCTCGAGTATATAGCTTGACGCTGCAAGAAGGAAGGAACCCACGAGTCTATCGCTTGACGCTGCAAGAAGGAAGGAACCCACGAGTCTTAATCGCTTTGATGGCTGCAAGAAGGAAGGAACACGAGTCTATAGCATGACGCGCAAGAAGGAAGGAACCACGAGTCTATCGCTTGACGCTGCAAGAAGGAAGGAACCTCTATCTATCGCTGACGTTGCAAGAAGGAAGGAACCCTCGAGTCTATCGCTTGACGCTGCAAGAAGGAAGGAACCCACGAGTCTATCGCTTGACGCTGCAAGAAGGAAGGAACCCACGAGTCTATCGCTTGACGCTGCAAGAAGGAAGGAACCCTCGAGTCTATCGCTTGACGCTGCAAGAAGGAAGGAACCCACGAGTCTATCGCTAGACGCTGCAAGAAGGAAGGAACCCACGAGTCTATCGCTGACGCTGTAAGAAGGAAGGAACCCGAGTCTATCGCTTGACGCTGCAAGAAGGAAGGAACCCACGAGTCTATCGCTAGACGCTGCAAGAAGGAAGGAACCCACGATGGTTGGTGGTTTATAATTTTTTAGAGAAATGAAGGGAAGGATTGGTGAAGTTAAAATTTCCAAAACTAATAGGTGAAACTACTTCTATGTTTGGTATTAAACCGGAATTTTCAAGCAAATATAGGGACAATTCAAAATAACTATAAACATTTGAACATTTTTAATTCCCAGGAATGTAGAAGCATCAATTAAAATAATCCATACATTTGTAATATTAGTTACTTCTAAGGAGGCTGTCAAATGGAAAATCTCAAATTTCAAAAATTAAAAGAATAAACTACTTTTAGTGTTAGACGACTAACATGGCTCCCCTCAAAATTGCCAAAGTTATTATAAAAAACACCTTTTGGGGAGGTAGAATTGAAATTTGGCATGCAAGTTAACAGACCTTCCCGGATAGCTGAATGGTGTTTGAACATATGGAATTTAAAAATTGAAGCCCGAGAAATGGAAGTGTTTAAAACTTATACAATTAATTACAAACACTATTTTCGATGTGGTTAAGTTGAAATTTTTTAGGCACGTAAGAAAACAATTCAAGAAAATAAAATGTTCTTTAAATTTCAAACTAGGATGTGTGTGGAAACTGAAGAGGGTGTGGTGGGGGGGGGGGAATAAATAGGGGGAGTAAATAGACATCTGTCCAAAAGGATTAGAAAATCTATTTTTTGTCATGGAAGAAAATTTAAATTCGCCAAGTTGCTAAAAGGACCATCCCACATAACCATAAAATTGGTAAAGTTTGGAAATTAAAAATCAGGTGCTGGAAAGTTAAGGTCGGAGGTTCTAATAATTGTCCACACTGATAAAAAAAACTTCTCGATTAAGATGGAAAAATATAACTTTGTAAAGGTAGATTAAAAATGTCTCAAAATAAACGAATACAAAAGCTATTATCTTAAAGTGATGCATAGTTTAACATCGAAGCTTAATTGAGTGCCTATCTATGGATGAGATAACAGTTTAAATAAACAAACTAGGGTGACATAGCTTGGGGACCCTGATTCTTTTGTAAAATCATGATGCTCAATATTTATTGTTCTTTTAACAGAGTCTATTATTTCATTTATGCTCTTTGTTGAAATAGGATTTTTTTACCAACATGTTTCTGTAACAATGTATTTCCTTCATCTCAATTATCTATGATCCTGTTTAGGTAAATATTGCTTTGTCAATGGATTGCGTTTGTTGGTGCACTCAGTTTGTATGTGTAAGTTTGTTGTCCCTATATTTATTAATATCCATGGTTGGTTTGTTATTGACATTGTTAGCTCAGGATTTTACATGGAGGAACTATCAAAATGATGGCTGCCGGATGTTCAACGTCCTAATTTAATATATATTTTGATACTACTTATCCGTGCGAAGAACGGCTCAAACTTCTAGTATATTATATACTTAATGATGTATTGTTTTTGTAAATAAAAGTTTCAGGACTAGAATTCGAAATATTTTACTAATTAAATTTTATTAGTGAATGGTAGAGATGGGAATTTGTTCTTAGTTAATTTAACTGGTTCCATTTTGACAGAGAATTAACACACATGTTAGTTTTGTGATACATCTATCTATTTGATGGTTAATAGTGTTGTACGTACATTTCTATAAGACGTGTATGACGTACTTTTATCGATATCCTCCAGCAAGTCCTTGCCTCTTGCAGTAGCGGAATGAACCACTAGAGCGCTGTAGTAGTGCCCGCATTGGTTACACTCCCACGGGCTATTCTCCCTAAGAGCTTCCACAGGACTCACCAGTCCCTTGCCTCTGCACTTGACACACTTGAGAGAACTCATATAAGTGCCAAGTTCTGTCGGGTCACGGCAACGAGAACACGTACAGTCGAAATACTTGCCTTCGTGAAGATGTTCTCTTCGTTCAGATGTTCCCTGGGAGGGAAAACGAGCCTTATTCAAACTGTCATGTCATGCTCTACGATAAACATTAGCTATAAGCAGATGTACAAATATAAAATTAGAGAACTTGAATGATAATGTAATTTGCTTATAAATACAAAAAATTAATGTAATTTAATAATTTCATTATCATCATTATTTTAAATCCTCAATGAAAATATTAATAACTATTATTAAATTCAATTAATGTTTTAATCAAGATTAAAATTAACTATTATTGAATTCAATTAATTGTTTTACTTAGTATATTAAATCAAACTACATAATTTACGTAATCTGTAATTCGTAGAGAGAACTATATAGAAATTAAAATAATAAATATATCGCAAGAATTAATTTATTATTGTATTGATACATTTTACGCATAGCAACGGTGAATATTTTAATCAACAACATAGAATAAAATAATGATGACAGGATCTAGGAACTCCTTAAACTGAGCTGGATACAGGATCTAGGATTAACATATCAGAATGAGGTTCACACAAGTCTTTGGCGAGTGATTAATTGTTCATTGAACTGTCTTATTTCAACAAACTAAAATCAAACAATTCCTCTCTGGAGCAAAATTAAAAATGTCCATCAACTAACGCCCGCAAATAAAACACAACGACCAACGTCCCAAAAATAACACAAACATCCTCTCCAGTGAGTCGAACCAAATGATTATACGCCAATTAAATATTAAAAATATTCAAATGAGGTAAATTATCAAATGGGGAAAAATGGGCAGGATTGCAACACGGGTCAATGACACAGAATGAGCAAGATTGAACAGGCAAAATGACCTCAACATGGTTGCACTTGAGTTGGGAGTTAAGGTCTTAACATTTTTATCATACATTTTGTTCATATGTTGTTGAAACATTTCTTGAAGCCTTCAGTTTCAGTTCTTGTTCACCATAATGGTTTGAATATTTGCCGATTGTGTGGAGATGAAAAAGGGATCTATAGGGTTTATTTTGTTCCAGATACGACTGGTACCATTTAAACATATCAACTCACGAATTATAGAACGAGGTGACATGGAGTGTGTGTGTGTGTGTGTACTGTACCTGTAAAGGATTAGTGTAGTTGAAGAAAATGGGCTGCCCCTGACTTATAGGCACACTCGCATGGACGGTGATGAGAAAGTTGTCGTCCACTGCAAGGTGAGTGTTTGCGACGCAGTGATGAGCCATGAGCGCCGCCTGCAGGTATACTGCCCGCAATCTCAGGTGTTCTGCGTGTGAAGGAAGGCCTGGGGCACGCACCTCGAAACTGTTTACATCCAGTACCCCACACACCCTCTGGACGATCTCCGGGTCATCCTCGGGAAGTACCGCGCCAATGTTCCTCAAAGGCTGGTGAAACACAACATAAGATTCAATGTTAACTTTAGCATGATTTATTAGTTTTAGTAAAGGAAGGACTGAAGCGTAATTTGGTCCCACTTTATAAAATAAGGTTACAGTACATATTGTGTTGTTTTTTAGTATTCACACCCTTAAAAACTAACAGTAAAGAACAGGACAAATTGTAAAAGATCTCCCCAAACCGACTAGCCAATTTTTAAAGTTGCAGTGAACGCGACCTTGGCCAGTTTCTTTTTAAGAAGTGAAATAGTCCAAGGGGACAGGATGAGGTTTGAAAGAAACCCTCGCGGCAGACATTGTAAAAACACTCGCGATAACACCAGCAAACAGAGTGGGTATGTGTTATACACTCACGCAGACAAAGCGTTGGGATGAACTAGTCATTTAAACTCACCCCCATTATTTATATTTATTATTTCATAGATAGCCAAATTGTGCAATAAGTCAATCGTAAAAATAAGTGTGCCATATTTAATGCACGTTAACTTCCATTTAAATCAAAACCAGTCTAATCGTTGGTGGGGAACGTGAAAATACCTGGCGTCCGAACACAGTATGTTTAAATATTTAAATATAGCGCTCAGATATAAACTTAGGTACAATCAGGCTGTATACTAACCCGGTCAAGATCCTAACCAAGGGCGCCAGTATGGATACGATCGCGTTCCGTTAGACTGGGTCGCGAGAAGGAGTGCGAAACTCGTTAAACTCGAGAGGAGCAACAAGGCCCTTCCTCAAGGCGGGAGCTAAGGGAACGCGAAGTTGAGGACAGTGTGTTTGAAATTCTGATAGCAAACAATTTTTGAAGCAAAATAAATAAAATATGTCTCGACTGGTAACATATAGTTTAATTTTCCACACATGGTAGGTAATCACAAGAACTGGATGAAGTAGATTTGAAAGAAGTAAAGCGCGTGAAGTATTTGTGTAGTGTGATTGAGGGAAAAGGGGGGCAGCAAATAAGATATAGTGAGACGAGGGCAGCAGGGAGAGGTTTACTACAGAAGTGTAAGAGACCTACTGTGGAAAGAGAAGTGTCTCTAAAGTGTAAGGAAGTGGTATATAGAGCATACTTCACACCCATAGTTACATATGCAGCGGAAACTTGAATTTTGGATAAACGAGATACAAGGAAGGTGAAGGTCATGGGAATGAAGTTTCTGAGGAGCAAGCTAGCTGTCACCAGAAGTGATAGGATTAGGAATGAAGATGTAAGGACAAGTGTTGGTGCACATGAGATAGTTGAGGAAGCGAGGATGAGATGTTGTGGACACGTAATTAGGATGGAAGGGTAGAGAATTCCAAGAATATTAATGGATATGAAGTAAGATATGGGAGAGACACATAGTAGAAAGTGTGCGAGGGAGAGGAGGAGAGTGGAAGAGAGTGCAGGAGGAAGAATGGTGGAAGGACAGAAGAAGATGGAGGTATTTTACTAAACGGGCTCAGCCACAGGCTGGAAACAGTTCACGATGATGGTAGGTAATTACAACAGTTCTTGAACATGTCATGAGTATATTAGCACTTGATGATAAACATTTTAGATGAAGAGGAAAAGTTATTATAAAATAAAATATTCTAGGACACCCTTGACAGATATTCAACAAATGTTGATATCACAATGTGAATAAAACTAAACTCTAACATATGTTTCTACTGATGAACAATATTTGATTTATTTCGTCTAAACTTTTTTTTGGTAAGAACTACAAAAATATTATCTGTACCATTTTATCTGTGTATTGTACCATCCCACCTCAAGAAAGGGTGACAATGGCTGATGCCGCAGAGCTTTCACAAACCTATTTATAAATAAAATAGAAAATATTTTTATTTTCAAAGTTTTTACAGTTATTTACAGTCCTTATCAATATCATCTAGTAGCAAACGAAATATATAATACATTTTTTGTTTTAAACAAATCTAATTTATAGTGATGACAATATTTCCTTATTTAAATAATATCTTTAACATTGATATTTTAACAACCAATTTCGTAAAGGAAAAATTATATAGTTGAAACGTCAAGAAGAAAAATGTTTGTTTAACTTTGGCGCTTCCAAATTTGTACAGCACGCCCCTGAACACACACGCAATTATCATGATCATGTTTGGTTCTTATTAATAGCTAGTGAAGGAGATCCCTCCACGTTGTGGTTTTATATTATCTCTTTAGGAAAGTTCACCAAAAATACCATACACATCTACTTATTTGGAGAGTAGACTTAATGAGTAGCAGAAAAAACATGCACATGCCATCCCTGATGTATCCCTGTCTCCCAGTGGTCCAGTCCATCCCTGATGTATCCCTCGCCTTGAAACGGGATATTTCAGCCCGATAATGATCCCAAACATGCGTCAAAATTGGTAAATGGTTATTTAACTCTAAACAAAGCCTCTTCCAGTATGTCCAGCACTATCTGCGGACCTAAGCCCAATCGAGTATTTGTGAGATGATCCAGGACACTGCATGTGAAAAAATAAACACTCCAACAAGGCAGAAATTGGGTAATTTTCTAGTGAAAGAAAGGACCAAAATCCTGAAACCTGCATTAATCGTTAAATCGATTATACTCCTCGTCGTGCCACAGTAATTTCCGCCAATGGTAGAGCTATAAAGTTACAAAATATCACAATTTATCTACCAATATATTTAAATAAATCTTGTTCGATTACTTCAGTTAAAGTTTATGGTCCGTTACTTCAGCACATGGTCCTGTAGAATATTACTGAGCAAACATATAAACATTTAAAAACTGTACAAACCTATATAAATATACACTCTCTATATTTTTTGTATAAACAAGTTTTTTGTATAAACCTTCGTTAAAAAAATATCGTACAAAAACCACTGGCCCACCAGTGTATTCCAAGAAAATATTTGAACGAGTATTTTAAAATCACTATGTTTTTAGATATAAGGAACAGATCGAGGCAAGATGCACTAATGTAAAGACAAAAGTGGAACAGGCGTATTTAAGAGTGGAGCTACCGTACACACAATATACGTAACACGCATTTTGCTGCTTGACAGCCAAACTAATGATTAGATTAAAATGTTTACGTGAGCTAATATGAAGATGTCTAATAGGCCTAACGCTAAAATTCTGAATCTCTACATATTGTACCGTGGAGAGACTAGCCGTGCTCCGTCTACAAATATTACTCACCCCAGCCAACGGACGTGCTGCAATTTCGTATTAGAACAATGAACGCGGCTCTAACGACCAGAATCAACAAACGAACTCGGTGTGGGAAGTCGGCATCTAATTCAAGTTTTGGACTGAAATGCGCAAGAGTGGACCTGTGGACACCGGTGGTTCGAAGTGACTCCCACCCCCCCTTCTTTTGGAGGCGTGTCTGTCTCAACATCGCTGTGCGCAGGCGCCAGACACATGAAATGATAAACCATTATGATGTCAATTTCTCCTCCCCTTGATTCCTCCACTGAACAAGATCGGATATAAGCGTGTGTGTTTCTATGGAGGCCACTCTTTGATGCCTGATAGATGTTAGGCATACTTGGGCGATATGTAGGCCCCTAGGACTAATTTAACGTAAGTTTGTCTACAAATGTAGGAATTTATTCTTCAGACCATATTGTTGTATTTTTCAGGTTAGGGTTCTAATATTGGTGCAGATCTGCTGTATCCATGTAATTCTTGCCTTCAGGCCATATTTTTGTAATATTCAGGTTAGGGTTCTAATCTTGGTGCAGATCTGCTGTATTCATGTAATTCTTGCCTTCAGGCCATATTTTTGTAATATTCAGGTTAGGGTTCTAATCTTGGTGCAGATCTGCTGTATTCATGTAATTCTTGCCTTCAGGCCATATTTTTGTAATATTCAGGTTAGGGTTCTAATCTTGGTGCAGGCCTGCTTTATGCTTGTAATATTCATGATAGGGTAGTAATCTTGGTAAAATGTTTAGGGATTTATTTGTTACGAGTTTGTTTATTAATAGGAGAGTCGGAGCTAGAGGAAAGTTAGATGGCTGTGATTCTTGGTTTTTATAGTAACTATTTTGCGGGACTTATTAAATATCTTTTGGGTTGTTTGATGACTCTCAGGTAAAGATAAACTGGTATTTATGCTAGCAATTTCGTGAGACATTTGTAAATTAGGATAATTAGTTAACCGTTATAAGCTCATATTTTTGACCTTGTTTTATTAGTGATAGCAAATATGAGGTTAAGTTTAGTCATTGTTGACACGTTGATATTTTTATAGTCAGGGATGCAAAGCTTTTGCCACGCCAGTTGTGTGGGGGAATTGACCATCCTTCCGGATGTTGTAAATTATGGGCAATATATTATTTTATATAAATTTTCTCTTTAACTTGCTGTAAATAACCACATCAATAAATTAGCCGTTGGGCCATGATTGTTAACTATTCTTCGTTCTTGTTTATATTTAATTGTATGTATGAAATCTTCCCTTAGGCATAGTTGTTTATATTCAGGTGAGACTAGGGAGATACTGGGCTTGCAGGGAATAATCATTAAAGATACCTAGTGACTACTCTTCTATTTGTACTATTAGCGACTGGCTGCCTGTGATGGATGATTAGGGGCTTAGATTGTACTAGTAAGGGACAAAGCCCGCAGCCGGTATGCTTGAATATTATAAAACAAAGTGTCGGTCAGTATGTTTGCCTGTTACCTTAGACTCTGGAATCACTTGATCGATTGCGATGCATAAGTGCACGCCTGGCCAATTTTCTTTATAATGTTTCTAATCCCAGAGCTATTAATTCCCTTCACAGAGAAAAAAAATCACACAATCTTTCAGGTAGAGATTATCATGATGAAAACTTTGGAGAATATAAAAGAAAGAGAAACCGTTAAAAGCCTGTGATAGTTGAAAAGTGATCAAGCACATGTTATCCGACCCGTTAGCTCAGTTGGAAGCGTGTTTGTCTGGTGGGCTAAGGGTCACGGGTTTGATTCCCGGCATGGCCGAGAAATTTATTATTGGTGAAATGTGTGTTTACCCTTTCACAGTGATGAATTAATGGCCGGGGACTGGATGTTGTGCCTGTCCTAGTCTTAAGTTAGATTATAAAGCATATGAAGCTACGACTGGTCTAGCAAGCCACAGGCTGGAAACAGTAAGGGATTTAAAAAAATCAAGCGAATGCTACCCTCATTGCAAAATAATAAACATCTTTAAATAAAATTTATCGTTGGTAGTGTTCAAATAATGATTACGTAAACACACAAAATCAGTAGAGAGAAGTAAAGTAGAAGTTAGAGGAAATCTACCCAAATTGGTAGGAGTTGAGAGTGGAGAGCTATTTAGTAAAAGCATCCCCAAAACACCTATCCAGGATTCGAACACCAACGTCCGCTTGACATTGGTCTTGCGTTCATCATTGTAGGTCAATGTTAGTTGTTTATTGTTTATTTTCACTGATGTGATCAATAGGTGTGTTATTTATTCTAAATAATTGTTTGACAGTAATTTTGTTTATAAATTATACTTTTATTTACAAAACAATCTATAAAAGTTATGTTATGTCTCAGAATTTGAGTGACCTTTTCTACGTGCGCCTGATGACTCCACCACACCGCCGTGTGTCTCCTGGTCTCCAAATGAGTCTCTAGACTCAGCAAGTGCTGCCATCTGGTACGGTGCTCAGGGTCTGCAGACCTCCTCAGCAACAAACACCGCAAGGGTAACAACACCTGACTGTCGTCCAGCAGACGGGACGAGGTCTTCAGAGTCTGCAGTGCGTCGCACTCGGCAGCCGTGTGGCCCCCTCCCCTGTGGCAAGCAATACCTTCATTAGAACATGTCTACCTGGACACGGGAATCGAACCCGGGCACCTTTTCTTAGTATGCCAATGCTCTACCACTCAGACCCTGGATCAGGGTCAGTCTTCGTTCATAATTTAAGGAAAAGTCTATTATGACCAACCCACAACATTGACTAACATTTGGCTTACTAGGAATGTCTTATTTGGTTTATTAATTAGGCCTTTCGTCCACGGAGCTACTCAACTGTGTTTGGACCGGGTGGTTAGTGATTGAAGTCACAAACTGGGCAGTAACTGGTTGTTAGCTATGTTTCGCACACGGTGATACGTGAAAGTGTCGGGATTTCAATCAGTTTCTTACTATCTATGTCTAAGCACCTTCTTCAGGCTTCTAGAATATTTAATATCTATTAATATAATGTCTAGTGACTCGAGTGTCAGGAATATTTGGTTCTCTATTATTATTACAGATACAAGAGACATGTCCAAAAAAGATTTTGGATTCATCCATACTACAAAAATAATATAAACTGCAGACTAATAATAATAATAATAATAATAATAATAATAATAATAATAATAATAATAATAATAATAATAATAATAATAATAATAATAATAATAATAATAATAATAATAATAATAATAATAATAATAATAATAATAGGCTATTTTTCGCGGTAAAAAACTGCAACAAACTTATGAAAAATATATATCGTTGTACAGAATGTCCAAAGAAAGCTACCTTGAATGGTACATTAAATGTTCAATAATTCATGGTGAGTGAGTTTGTAACCGAGGTAGCCTGGTGACTAGAATGTTGAGTTTACAACGATGGACGCGTCGTAAACTGGTTAGCTAACAGTAGCACCGTGAGCGGAGCGCTTTTGAAATATACCTACATTAGCGGTGACGCTCAAGCTACTCTTTGGTAATTTAGGTTTTACTCTCGTCACTTTTGAGTCTTGTTTGAGTAGCTTTGTGGGCGAATGGTCCTAAAGAATTATCTTAAAGAGTTATCAAATGTTTCCAATAGTACTTTCTAATAGAATAATGTATTATTTCTCTTTACGTCATCAATTAAAGGGACTAAGACTGTAAATACAATTGTAATATTTTTATTTCCACTATTATAGCAACAAGAGTTTCCAGTTTACAAATAACGGGCTTCTCATGAAAATAAGGGTGCTATAGTTTGTACCACAACCACTGGTGACTCTGTAGTCGGCTTTATTTCGCTTTTTGTGCAAGATTTAATTGTTCAGAATTAGCGAAGTGGAGAATCAGCCTGAGCACGGGACGAATCCTGATAGCTCAGCGGTAGAACATTCGCGCCCTAAGCCAAAGGTCTAGGATTTAATTCTAAGACCAATTGAAATATAATGTAAGTGACGGCTGTAGCCTATCCGTAACCTATATATTAACTTCAACTTTACCAGCATCAAGAGAGTTCAATTAAAATAAATAGTACGGTGCACCGCTTTCTCCCACTTTTATCTTAAATTAGACATTTACTAAAAAACTCCCAATATTTATGAAACGAAATAATAGGTTTATACATTGTTGTAGAAACACTAAACCAAAGATCATGAATGCAATAACATAAACTGTTAGTAGTGCGGTCGGTATATGGGAACAGCGCTGTGATTGGCTGGCTAGATCACGTGATATCCTCCCCCTTCCCCCATCTATGTGGTAATGGGTTTTCCAGGTGGCATCATCGCAACCCTGGTGCCAGTATATTTCCATCTAGGTTACTGACCTGAATTTCCCCTTTATTTCCCCTCTGATTATTTCCATGACGACATGGGGCTAATGTCGCAAAGGTTTATTTCTGGAGTTTTTTCCGTTGGTCTTCTATGTGGCAGTGGATTTTCCCTGATGCCTCATATAGTCGCCAGTTTGGCGGCTTGACAAGACAGGAATAGATAGTGACCTTTAAACCGTGAGCTAGTCCATGAGGTGATTGAACCTGGTAGCCTCCCCTTTCCCCTTCTATCTGGCAATGGGTTATCCCGATGACTCATACATGGTGACAGTTTTGCGGCTCGATAAGACAAGTCGAGACTGGAATAGATCGTGACCTTAAAACCGTGAGATAGTACATGTGGTCATTAACCCTGGCAACCCTCCCCTTCCTCCTTCTATGTGGCAATGGGTTTTCCTGATGACGTCATCGATCATTCGCAACCTTGATGACTCATACCTAGCGCCAGTTTGGCGGCTCAATAAGACAAGTTGAGACAGGAATAGATCCCGACTTTAAATGATGTCGCAACCCTCCCCTTCTATGTGGCAATGGGTTTTCCCTGATGACGTCATAGCTCTGTCACAACTTTAGATGGTAACAGCTATAAATATCAGTACCTGTTTTGAAATCCTTTCATTGTATAACTTGTCTTCGAGTGTTAAACACGCAGCCCATGATGAGTGATTACGCTTCGCTGACGGATCTGGGTGAGTAAATGTAATTTTCTAACAGGCACACTCATTATTTGTTTGTTGTTAAATCAAAGTGTATATTTAATTTATTTCAAAAAATTATAATAATTCATAGCAGAGTTGTTTAAGTTTATTAATTTATAATAGGTATATGAGAATTAAAACTATAGATAATTTGAAAGTGTCTAAGCATCCACTTTTTGAATGACATTTGGATAAAGTTATGCCGGAACAACGTTTTATTATAATCAAAGGTAGTTTATTGAAAATACTTGATTCCTAGCTATAGTTAAATGGTAATTAATTTTGTTGGTAGTATACTAATGGCTGAATATTATTTTAAAATCGTATAGACAAGAGTGGTTATAGTAATTAAATAATGTATTTTTTATATAAAAGTAGTTTATTGAATACATTTATTGCAAACTATAAAATTATTTGAGGGTAATTTACTAAAAAGTAAATATTATGTAAAAGATGTTTTGAACAAGTGTTTATTATAATTAACATAATAATGTGTTTATTGAGGGTAGTGTTTTAAAATACCACAATGCCATCAGTTTCTATAACCCTGCATTTATGAAATACATTGCATAGTCCAGCCTAAATGCACAAGAAAACAAACAATTTAAAAATATTTTTGGGCTTAAAAAGCACTCTTGTACTGTTCGAAATAACTAAATACCCATTCTCACCACTAAAAAAATGCTGCCTATTTTTAAACAAAGCAAATAGATCTGCAACAGTCACAACCTGTACAGGGGGAATATATGTAAAGCTCGGCCGTTGGTCGAGGACGCCCATTACTGTCGAGCTTTTTAATACAGACACCAAGAACAGGCTAACGCTTCAAAGTGAGGCGTGTGTTATCATAAAGTACATATGTATAAATCATTGCCCTGGATGATCTAACGCTGCTAACTCTCTCAGGTTCCCTTGACACTCTGGAGATTATTTTATCTTATTATTATATCACGTAGATAATCTGTTTATTATTTTTAAATTCAGGCTATACTGAATATGAACGCAGCTGTTGCGTTGTATTTTTTAGAGAATGAGCTGTGGGGAGATTTGTTAGAAAGAATAGTTAGCTTTTAAAAGCCAATTAAAAAATAAAATAGCACCATGCAAAATTGTATCGGAATATGAATAATGTGCTAAATTGGTGATTTTTATCATGAACAAAATTTGGGGTTATTATTTTTTTATAAATGCTAGATGGTAAATATTATATTGATTTAAGGTTATTTCCTTGTTGCATTGTTATTGTATGACACCATGGCTCAGTTAGTAGAATGCCTACCTTCTGATATAGGTGCCCTGGTTCGTGTCCCGGCAGGCTCATAGCTATTTTTTTGAAAATGGCTATGCAGATTAATAGGTAGTTTCTGCATGATTATTCATGGCCATCACTTACGTTAAAATATTCTAATACAAAGTTATGTTTGTTTCTGATGCATGTGACCACTGTATGATGTCTCCTGCACATAAAGTGTCTGCGGGGGTCCCAGTAATATCACCTACACCACCACTCTTAGTACCACATTCGCCTTTAAAGGACTTTTTTTGGCTATGAATGCGATTGATGCAACCATAGGCGAGATTATTATTTTACGTTAAAATAATAAAAAATACTGATGTATAAAATATTATTAATATTATAAGTTGAAAGAGCATATAATTAGTAGATTGCTTAGTAAACCTCTATAATAGTATACTAATGGGTGAAAACACTCTTCATTGTGTGAAATAAACAAGTTTCTTTTAAATTGAGTATTTAGAGCAACTGAGGGATCCGATTTAAAATTGAAAAATTGATATTCATACTGTACACTAAGAGAACAAAATATAAATAAAATGGTGATTTTGATTCCAGGAATTATTTTGCTAACTTATATGATGATTTTATTAAAATTGACTTTGGTTGGAAGTATATAGTTTCAGTGCTTACTTTGTAGTTAGTTTGACTTGTGTTTGAATTCAAACTCTTGTGTTTTAGTTAGAATGGATGCTGGAGATGCCGGGATAAGCCGCTGGGAAGACTCGGTCCCGACAACAACATACACGGCACCCATTCAGCCGGTGGGAGCTTTGCCATCTCCAAGCAGTGGAGGCATCATCCTACAAACCGGTTATGTCAAAGACGCCCTCCAACCACTTCCAAGCCGAGTGACAGACTCGGTCCCAACCCCAACATCCACAGGCCCCATTCATCTGGCGGGAGCTTTGCCACCTCCAGGTAGCGGAGGTGTCTTCCCACAAGCCAACGGTGTAGGGGTGAGGCAGGTGGGAATCACCTCATGTTGTCATGGAAATAACCAGAGGGGAAATGGAAGGGAAATTCAGGTCAGTAACCCCGATGGAAATATACTGGCACCAGGGTTGCGATGATGCCACCTGGAAAAACCCATTACCACATTGATGGGGAAGGGGGAAGGATATCACGTGATCTAACCAACCAATCACAGCGCTGTTTCCATACGCCAACCACACTACTACTCATACTTACTTTATGCAATTAGTAACTAGGAATACTATTACAGAAAAATTGAGAAAATAGAAACATCTCTGTCCACCAAAAAGCATAAGAATCAAATTCATATTCAAAGACCTAAATTAAAAATTATATATATATTTGCTTATAGCTCATACATAATTTTTTTATAAAATATATATTTCAAATAAAAGATCTTTATCTTTAATAGTACTACAACTTTACAATGATAAGTTATTTTGTATCTCAAATAGTTGTGGAAAGCTTATTAAAATTGGAAAATTTCAGCAGGGAAAGTACGCTTAAAGTAATTTTCATGAGAAAATAAAAATTTCCATCCTGTTGATAGTGATAAAAAATGTCTAGATAAAAAATATAATCAAAATTATTTGAGCAAATCTTGGGAAAATAATTTTTTTTTTTGCCCTTCAATAAACTACCCTTAATTTTGTGGTTATATATCTAATTCCAAAAACCCCTCGGGGATTTTTATGAAAACCCCAGATACTAAGTTTTAGTCCAAGCGGTAATACCATTTAATCTCTAGCCTGAGGTACAGACAGGCGGTATTGCGAAAACAACTCTTTTGGTTTTAGGGGGTCATGAAACATTGACATTTATCAAAAAATCAAGTTAAATTATTTTGATGATCACAATACGTTCTCTCTGAGGTGTCGAGAGAAAGTAAAAATTGAAATCACTTGACAAATATAGAGGGGGAAAGGTATTATAAAAACTAAACAAGCAAATGTAAATGTGTGTACGCCCTTAGTAAAATTTTCTCAATTTAGAATTGAAAAATCAGACTATTTTCTCCTACACGATAGTGTGGCTCAAACACATAAATAAATCATTGGCATCCTGAATGTCTAGCAAAAATCTAATTTATGTTAAATTGAAAGAAACATATGCTCTACCGCAATTAGCTTATCCACTTAAATTCCGTGCCATACCAAGGTTGTGTAGAGTCTTTTTGGGGCTTAGACCCCTTCCAACTGTGTTATTAATAATGCATTTTCTATTTTTACTCATTGTCTAGGGTAATAGCTTATTGGATTACTATAAAATTCAGAAGACCCAAAAAAACCTTCGTTTTAATTAAAACTTTAGTAATCGGGAAGAATATATTGCTAAAACATTCCCTGACATTTCTTGTATGATATGGTTCAATATCAATATATGATGAGTAAAAGAATTTAACCAACAGGTCTAGAGCAGGTCCGTAGCCAGGGGGGTGTCCATGGGGTCCGGAAACCTCCTAAATTTAACGTAAGATAAAAATATATATATAGTATGATCTCTTGGTGTCAGAAGCGGAAAGGCAAGAAACATTCTAACATATCAAATGGGATGATGTCTACTACGGATGTATGCAATAAGCACTTCTATCCGACTATCCGACATCTGCTGTGTGTCCTAGCTACATTACCTGTGTCAATGGCTGAAGTCGAAAGATCATTTTCCTCATTGAAAAGAATTAAGACCTATTTGAGAAATTCTATGTGCAGTGAACGATTGACTGGCCTGGCAGCCTTTCACACCTGTGGAAGTTTTGGATATCATGGAAAAGAGAGCTAACAGAAGACTACTATTGTAATAGTGATAGATAGTGACATGAACACTTTTCCATACACATAGTCATTTCATTATTTGTACTTGGTTATTGACCTTTAAGTATGTTAATTTAATATAGTAAATTCATTTAGCAAATTTGTTGCTTTCTGCTTTTTCAACAGACCCAAAAACAATATGAATTTATTGACACCACAAAAACGTTTAATTTAAAATTTCTAAAAACTTTAACGAAAGTTAGAAATAATGGGGTTTACAAAAAGTCAAGTTGGGGGTAGCATAGCATTGGATAACACCCCCTCCCCAAAATGAAATCCTGGCTAAGTGCCTGTCTAGAGGATCACTTGTTCAATTCCAGTATATATTGAGAAGAAGAGTTCAACCAACAGGTCTAGAGGACCACTTGTTCAATCCCAGATGATATTTATAAGAATAGTATTGATGAAGACTTACGTATTTTATTATTATGGTTTCTTATTTTGCTTCCTCCTCCCCCCCAGGGAAATGACAGATAAGAGATAACAAGAGAGTTAAATGTTTTATTAGCAAAATAACAGATTATAAGTACAACAATTGAGCAGGATGCGAAGGAAGTCTTATAGTGCAAGGGGGATGATATAACAACAACAGCCATTCTCCGTTAAAGTCAAAAAATAGCCATTGTTCCCAAAAAGTTTACAAATAATGTACTGCATTAAAGTTAAAGGCTAATCAATATCATGTTAAAGACGACATATGGCAATAGATTAGAGCCTCCTAACAATAAGACTAGCTGCATGATTCCAATTATATTTTCAATTGATTAAGTGAATTGACCAAACATATAACAGCAATACAGTCAAATTCTCATACATATATGCAAAGATAGGAGTTAACACCAACTCGTAATAGAGTTTGAACCAAAATAAAATCTGTCAATTAACATATTTTCATTAAATGGATAATCCAACAAACTAATTCTTTCAAACAAGACACATATAAAATATGTGCCAGTAGGGGTGATCTAACAGTTTATCGGCCTCCTCATGAGTCAGGCAAGAACAACAATGAAACACATGGTAGAAGTAATATTTAAAGCTATCAAATAAATCCTGCCATCGAGTGGAGGTAGGAACATTTAAACCTGATATTAACATTCGCGTAGCAAACGTTGCCATATAGTGGCCATGACATAAACTAAACCCAAAAAGACTTCAAAGTTAAACAATTTAAAAAGGGGTGAACATTGCCACCTAGTGGTGACCGATAAACGTAATTGATAAATTGAGTGATCAGTTGTATATGTCATCGATAGGCAGCTTAGAGCTCATGTCGACCAGACAGTAATAAATATACATATTCAAAATATGGCTACTTCATGCAACACAAATGGTTCCGCCATCCAACGGCCATTTCTAAAATATACGACTAGAAATGTAACTTCGCAGTAAGGGAAGATAACAAGTCAAGCAGTCAAGCAAATCAACATAAATAATATATGTATAAACTTTGACGATATCATTTGATAGCAAATAATTTCCTCAAAATGGAGGATTAGATCAACGCATCTGCCGTCAAGCGGTTGCTAATATATTTATAGTACAAATATATAGTAAATCGTAAACGACGACGCCCTTTTGTTAACAACAGAGTCTGTTATATTAAACTAAATAAAAAATAAATGTTGTGTGAAATGGGAAAGCAGATAATGTAACATTAACTTACAGTTAGTTACAATTGGATCCACCCATTATAATGTTGATACGTAACTATCAATTCTTACCACCCACTCTATTGTTCCGACACAAATAGAATCCCTACAATAGTACTTTTCTCTGTTGTAGTCCCTGTAGGCTAATACGGCAAGATAATACGGCACAGTATATTTCATACAGTACAATCCTCTGTAATATTACACTTAGAATTGTTCATGAACTTACCTATGAAATCTTCTATCACTAGCCGCCACCAAAGCTGACCTGCACCATGCAGCCAATGTGGAGAATGGGCCGAGCTAACGAAAGTCTACTGTCAACACGTGATCACTCTCCGTCTGGTCAGATAAATACTGAGGCGTGATGACATGGAGTAAGTTTGAAGACAATTATCCGACTGCCCTCTGATGGCTGTCAGAAGAACTTCCCCAAACAAAACAAACATCGAATGATCGCCGACTTGTTCTAATTTTCTGATGGAACAACCCTACAAAGTGCCTACGTGACCGAAGACAGCTAGCAACTACGTGCTAGAATTACCTCCCTTTTTCCGTGCGACGAAACTCACTATATAACAGGCTGTATTTGTCTACCAAAAATGACTATCTAAAATCTACGAACGAGGAAGGATCGTTGTCATGGACCTAGACAATGATCGGATAAGCATTTATATATTAATTGGAACGTAACTATGTCGTCCACTTATCATAGACTCTACTCGTATTCGACTTGTAAATATTTTTGTGTTAGAATCTTTATTTTGTTTTTGGCTTAATATGTAACTTCTCTCTTTATCATCTCAGTCGCTTAAATGTAACTTATGTGTGGCCACTTGGGCGCGGTAACCAGTTGGTTATTTTGTTTTGAAATCCACCATTGGTAATTTTGATTTGAGGAAATTAAATGTAATATGTTGAAATGTGTGGATTAGTGTGTCGTACTATTTCTCGCGACTGTAGAGGTAAAATCGTGCTTGTTATTTTTTTATACTTTAAATTTATTCTAAATTTCATTCTTTAGCTTTGTCTAAGAGTTAGATAGTCCCGGGAGATTTTGACTTGTGTCTGGTAGTCAAACTCTCGCGTTATGTTTTGTAATTCTCGTCTTGTAAACTTGTAACTGTTTGAGGAGCCCATCAGGCGCTAATATTTAATGTTTATTTCATTTTTAGTTAAACGTATTTAACTTCACTGTTGATGTTAAAAATCAACATATTTTTTGTGTCTCTTAAAGACTCCCTTTAATAAATGTAAACATGGGAGGTTTATATGCTGCACTTCACGTTATTATTTTCAGCATTATTCAGAATGATATAATGAGACCACTGTACTTTGCTTTATCTATGTTTATAATGAATAAACCGTCTTATTGTGATATTTTAATACTGCATATATTTTCCCTTATGTTAGATTCACCTTCTCCCTTTTATTTAATTTGGTCGTTAAGTAGAAGGACACGGAGACGGTGTAACAATAACTACTATAAACTCGGGGAAAGGCATTTGCAAAAACCTGCAAAAAATAAAGGTTTTACACAAAACGTACAAGAACTAGAAAAAGGTGACATAATTTGTCACAACAAAGCTAAATATTACGAATTTGTCAAAAGTGATAATTTTAAAAAGATTGAGAAGTATTAAATCAAAATGGAACTTAGGATACAGAAATAAGTAGTCTCTAATGGCACCGCTTACCTATCCGAATCCAGTAGTGTTATGAGTGGAATCCCTAGAAAATCCTAACTTTATATACCCTACAGCACGACCACATTCTTTCAGAGAGTCGATCACACTAGGAGGAGAAGAGGGGGGATAAGAGTCTGACTGGAACGCACTTGAACCATCGAGCCTTATCTGGCAAGTACCAGAACTCTCACGGAGGTACGGGAAGATTGCGGGGGGGAGCGCGTAGAACAGCCGCTTCTTCTATCCACCATTTTGGAGGGTGTGACCTTCCTACTCTTGTCTTGGGTCAATTAGGTTTTGGTGTGCGAGTGGTGAAGTAAGATGATGATCGTGTCCACAGCGAGGCGAGTCAACTGGACTGGAGGGTAATTGATGTAATACATACCATTCTGTTATAATTCCGTTACAATTTGAACACATTATTTTGATTGAACTAACCGGTGGCATGGTTTATATGTTTATAAGCTGTCGCTACCGTAGAGTGCTAAATTTTAAAGTCATTGGACAATAAATCTCAATGTTCGTACATGGACGACCTAATTAAACACACCAATAAGTTGCGACCTTGTCCCAACAAATATTATCGTTGGTTCTTAATATATTTGATGTATTTTTTTCAGAGGACTATTTTGAATTTAGCCGTACAATTAAAAAAACTAGCAGAATATTGTAGAAACATTAATAGCAAAATTTTTTTTATCATCTTTCTAGTCAACTACCAAAAAGAACGGTCGGTATCACCACTAACACCACCCAGTGGTAGAGCAATTAACGAGAATCCACCTCTCAAGGTATTCGCTTTGTATGTTTAGGGAAAATATGTTCGTTTTTTTAGTGTATTCAGAACCAATTATTACAGACAACACCATGAGATCTCACCTAATATAGTAATTACTATGATCTGGAAAAACACTTACCGTGAAGAACTATCTTAAAAATGCTAGAATTAATGTAGTAGGGAGGACGCCAGTAAGTCTGAACCCACTTATAGGGGAAAATATTTATGGTGGCCTTGGAAGAAACACACTAAAAAAATTACTTGTATTCACAGTAATAAATGTAACCCCGTAAATTAAAAAAATATAAAATAAAACATTTTGTATGTTTTTAGGAATAATGTAACTTAATAGGGGTGTGTAGAGTGAATAATAAAATAGAGTAACTACTATTAAGGTTATTTACTAAGATAAAAATGATGCTCTCCTGCCTGTTGGACGTCCAAATAAATTACAGTTCTACAATGAGGCATAAGAGCCTGAAGGATATATATATATATATATACACATAAGTGAGATATTCATATCTGAACTTAGTCACTGATGGTTCTTACAAGATTCTGAGTTTAATTTGATAGCTAAAACAAATAACACAATTTAATTTTAAAATTGACCCAAAATAGATTAATATAATAAGTTTTAAAATTAGTCAGTCTGAATATTTTCCCAATATATATTCCAACTTGGAAAATAACTGTCCAACTATTGGGAATATATAAACTGGCTTTGAAGGTCCTCTGGAGAAAATATAGAAAGTTATTACTACGATGTATCATGCCCGTTTTCTTGAGAATCCTGGTTTACCAGTATATAGTGAAGTTTAGTGATGATCTCCAACACTAAGCCATTAAGGTTCAGGCAAAATTGGCCTTAAAAGCTTAAAATTTTTCCAGACGCACGAGTTTTTGCAACCATGAAAAGGCGTTTTTTTTAGAAAGTCCTCGAGAGGTCAAAGTATTATAGTCACTAAAATAAAGAAAAAAATTCAGAAATACGAGCATAGTTTACAGAGAAAGGTATTAACAAAATGAGAACTCCTTGGAGCATTAAAAGAGCAAGTGTTTCAGTTAGGTGCAGAAAAGGAACACTTCAAGTGCAAGAAGCATAAAGAAAATGACCAAAGAAAATTCATAGTAGACGGCGGAGTAGAAGACCGTGTTAGAAATCCATATAAAATCAAAAGTTCATTCAAAACAGGCGCTGTTTGATACACGGTCAAGAATCGTCACTCGTGTCTTCATTAGATTGGTTCAAAGTCATGCCACTAGGTGGTATTGTAGGTTCATCATCTGCTAGGAGAACTTGTTGTTTCATACGTGAACCAAATCAAGTCGACATTGAGACAGAGTATCAGAGTGCGAGTGCAGGCAGGTACAGACGTATACTTAGAACAAACGTCGAGCATTAATATTGGTATCGCAACTTTAATGACGTTGACATAGAGAAAATACAGTGCTGGAGTAACACAGTAGCAAAAGTAGCACATGCTACGGGCACCGCGTTTTCGAGATACCCCGATAGAAAATAAAAAACTAAATATGTAAATTGAAAATTTGTCTGGTGAAAATTGTAAATGCTTTTTCCCTACTTTATTCACGACACGCAAGTATTTATTATTTCTGTCAAAATTACGCCAGGCTAGAACCACCTCTGAATAATGTACTGTACTGACGTTTTACTGGCTGAATAGCAAGAAAGTATTGAATCACTTTACTTTTAATGTAAATTACGTATTTTTAATATGTATATGCATTTTTATAAATTTGGGGCCCCTTTATAATATTATTCTCTAGCTTAATCCAGCACTGAGAAAAGTAAAATTTGTATTCCAATACCAAAGTGATTGGTTCCAGAATCCGCCAGCAGGCCATCCAACATTGATAAATTAAATAAAACAATTAATATAGAATAGATTTAAATATTGTGTTACATTATTTATCTAAGTGGTGGCGATAAATTAATCCAAAGACAATGACGTTTCCTAACAACATGGCTTTCTTCTAACTTTGAATAGTGGGAGTAGGTTGGTGTTGGGAGGCAAGGAGGGGGAGTTTGGAGGGGGTTAAAATAGTTATCTTGGCCTGGTCGGTCAAAAGTTGTGATGTAGAGGGCTCCACATACTCTGTGAAAAATATTCTTACACTGCGGTATTTGCTAAGGGAATAACAATTCTAAGGCTTCTAAACAATCCCCAATTATCTTAACTTCATAATCTCTTTCGTCCGTTTAATTCAAAAGATTATTTCGCGTCTCAAATAGTTGAGGATATATGATCAAAATTGGAAATTTGAGCTTCTCTAACGTACCCTTAATTAATTTTCATGAAAAAAGGGAGAGTTGCCATTTTGTTTGTAATGCTTAACAATGCATAGCTACAAAATTTGATACAAATCGTTAGAACGGATTTTAAGAAAATTTATTTTATCTATTTTCGGCCTTCAGTAAACTACCCTTAATTTTAGGGCTAGATGATTAATACCTAAAACCCCTCGGAGGAACCGTATGAAAACCCTATATACAAAGTTTCAGCTCGATTGGTGAAATGGTTTCAGCTCTAGTCAGATACAAACAGAAGGCATGTCGCAAAAACTACCAGGGTTATGAAACGTTGACATTCATCAAAATCTCGTATTAGTTTTTTGTTAACGATCACAATACTTCTCACTCATAGTTCCGAGAGAGAGTACAAAACAAAAAAGCAACTTTGTGTTGTGATGTGTGTTTGGGGGTAAATTGTCTGTGATAAAGACACTCCAAAAACACACACAAATAAACAAGTATTGGTTTTAATGTATTGATGCTTTTATGAGATCGTTGAAAAGATGAACATATGACTTTATTCCTCTTGAAGGTTAATAACCGCTGGGACAATACTTACATTGGCATTATTAGCCATGCAAACTATTCCTTTGTCCGACACCTTAGTTCAGTCGGTAGCGTGTCTGTCTACTGAGCTAAGAGTCCCGGGTTTGATTCTTGGCATGACCGAGAAATTTATCATTCGTGAAATGTGGGTTTTCCCTTTGGTATATAAGTCGTGTGCTGATATAATCAGTCGGTTTAGAAAGTGGACGTTAAATATCTCAAATAAATAACTACTTCTCTATCCGCTGCATGGTATAAAGTGCCAATCCCTCGGACTAACGATGACGGGGATATCGGGGCTTGAATCCTAGTCAGGTGTACTGAGAGGGATTTTTATAAATTGTTTTCCACCCTCCCTCCAGGTAAATGTGGTTACACTTAATCTAAATTCAACTTTCCCAATCCCTAATACATAGGCGTATATCCCGAACGGGTAGTAAGACACAATGCTAGCAAAATATAATATTTTGTTTAATTTGTTTGATGTGAGTAGGTTTTGTTTCGAATATTGATGGGCTGAATGTCGCTTTATACTAGACTTTCAGTAAGACTTACGTTTCGCACTGAGTGCTGCACAAGGGGACAATGCGGCATTTGGAGCAACGCTGCCTGGACCCTTGGAGGGGTAGAGTTCTGTAGCAGGCCAGGCACATGGGGAGAGAGTCCCCGCGGGGGCCCACAACTAGAGGTGTCTCTCGGATCACAACCTCACCTGCCTTGATGTCTCGAGCAGCGACCAGATACCTAGGCACAAACACATTCGTATTCGTAATATACACCTAGCTGCAAACACAATCACACTAATCCTTACCAGAACAGGTATATAGATACATAGCTGCAAAAACAATCACACTAGTCCTTACCAGAACAGGTATATAGATACATAGCTTCAAGCACAATCACACTAATCCTTACCAGAACAGGTATATAGATACATAGCTGCAAAAACAATCACACTAGTCCTTACCAGAACAGGTATATAGATACATAGCTGCAAACACAATCACACTAGTCCTTACCAGAACAGGTATATAGATACATAGCTGCAAGCACAATCACACTAGTCCTTACCAGAACAGGTATATAGATACATAGCTGCAAACACAATCACACTAGTCCTTACCAGAACAGGTATATATATACATAGCTGCAAACACAATCACACTAGTCCTTACAAGAACAGGTATATAGATGCATAGCTGCAAACACAATCACACTAGTCCTTACAAGAACAGGTATATAGATACATAGCTGCAAACACAATCACACTAATCCTTACCAGAACAGGTATATAGATACATAGCTGCAAACACAATCACACTAGTCCTTACAAGAACAGGTATATATATACATAGCTGCAAACACAATCACACTAATCCTTAC
This sequence comes from Timema podura, assembly GCA_033556935.1. Taxonomy (NCBI): domain Eukaryota; kingdom Metazoa; phylum Arthropoda; class Insecta; order Phasmatodea; family Timematidae; genus Timema; species Timema podura. The sequence continues at coordinate 56,332,553 of JAVRXN010000013.1, read as the reverse complement.
CAGAACAGGTATATAGATACATAGCTGCAAAAACAATCACACTAGTCCTTACCAGAACAGGTATATAGATACATAGCTGCAAACACAATCACACTAATCCTTACCAGAACAGGTATATAGATACATAGCTGCAAAACACAATCACACTAATCCTTACCAGAACAGGTATATAGATACATAGCTGCAAACACAATCACACTAGTCCTTACAAGAACAGATATATAGATACATAGCTGCAAACACAATCACACTAATCCTTACCAGAACAGGTATATAGATACATAGCTGCAAACACAATCACACTAGTCCTTACAAGAACAGGTATATAGATACATAGCTGCAAACACAATCACACTAATCCTTACCAGAACAGGTATATAGATACATAGCTGCAAACACAATCACACTAGTCCTTACAAGAACAGGTATATATATATATATACATAGCTGCAAACACAATCACACTAATCCTTACCAGAACAGGTATATAGATACATAGCTGCAAACACAATCACACTAGTCTTTACCAGAACAGGTATATAGATACATAGCTGCAAACACAATCACACTAGTCCCTACCAGAACAGGTATATAGATACATAGCTGCAAACACAATCACACTAGTCCTTACAAGAACAGGTATATAGATACATAGCTGCAAGCACAATCACACTACTTGCACTGCATTAGGTAGTCAAGTCGCTTTTATACTTTTAAAGTGGGACATTATGTAAGCTGATCTATTAAATTGAACACAATACAGTGACAAATAATTAAATAACCAATATATGGATAAAAATTTATGAGTTGAGAATTGAAAACAACGTGTGTTGATTTATAATAACCCTTCTTACTATTTTTTTTTTGTTCCAGTGTTTTCGAAAATGGCTCTAAAGATTTTGTTTGAAATTTATATCTAGGGAGGGTTTGCCCTCCTGAATAACAATGCATTTTTTAAATTTGAATATTTAAAAGAATGGCTCAAAATGGGAATAGTTATCCATGATAAATATGAATACATTTTTATTTTTGCAAATAAAAATAATTTTAGGTTGGTTTACATCTGACTCATTTTGACAAATTTGAAATTTGTTGAAAATATTTGAAAAAGTTGGTTTAAAATGTATATATAAAAGAGTTTTCATTATGATTAACAATCTAATATGTTTCTTTTTATGAGGAAAACTTACTTAAGAGTAGTTTACTGAATACTTAGTTTTGAAAATTTTCTTCCGCGCTATAAAACCAAATATGAAAAAGTTGGTCCGATTGTGTCGTACCTTTTATTTACTCTTACCCGCCTCGGTGGCGTAGTTGGCTAACGCGCCAGTCGTGTTGAGCCAGACCACCAAGGACGGGGAGATCGAGGTTCGAATCTCGGTCGGGTGAACTGGGGGTGGTTTTTCCTGAATGGTTTTCCACTCTCCCTCCACGCAAATGAGGGTTCACTTCCTCTATATTCAACCTTCCCCATTCCTAATCCATTAGCGTAATTAGTACTTAAGCGTATAACCCGAACGGTTAGTAAGACGTGGTGCTAAATAATAAAATAAATAATTATTTACTCTTGGATGATGTCTGTCGCGCGGGATATTGCGACCAAACAGTGCACTGCATCGCGAACCACAACCCTACTGGGCCACAGGGACAGATAGTTCTGGCCAGTCCACCTCATTACATCCTATCTATCTTGAGCTAGTTCTATCCATTCTAACTCATTACACTATATCTACTTCTGCCAGTCAATACCTTAGACGCGGTTCTAGTTTCTTCCACCGTCATCTGCGAAATTTGAGTAGACTAACCAAGTTTGGTGATGAGTACAGGGTATGTAACTTATCGCTACGTAACCTCTACTCTCCAATATCTTCATCTCATTTTGGACCAAATAATTTCCTAAGCACTTTATTTTCGTCATGTAAGATGAGAGATCATGTTTCACCATTGTAAAAGCTACTATAACAAAGACTAAAATCTATTATAATCAAAATGAATCCAAATATAACATTTCAAATGATCTGTGGAAAGCACTGGTCTAAAAACCCAAAGACAAAACATGATGATGGTATTTACTATAATCTTTCCACGGAAAATTTGGCCTTTTCTGATGGTTTAAAAGTGAGTAAAAATAATTCCGTACTAACCCGCTTTACACATAACTTCGGTGACTTTGACTAACTTAGTCAAATTTAATAGCCTGTCAATCTCCCAAAACATAATTTGCTCAACGGATGAACGCGGAACAGTTTTTCTACTAGCTTTTAAACTGTCAATAAATTATATAATTACAATTAATAGACCTATACCTACCTTCCTAAAACTTCAGACCTCTCCACCTTGCAGGCCGAGTTGTCTGAATTATCTTCCTTTTTCCTAGTTATATCCATGGTCTTCGTGTTTTCAGGGTGCTCGCAACAGATCTGGCAGAATTGAGGCAAAGTAGGTATTCCTTTCTTCTTATACACCTACAGGATGTTTTCACTTATATGACTTGCACGCATTTAATTTAAAATAATTTACTTAATAGTTCAGGAAACATTTACGACCATCAAATAAAATCAAAAAATTCAAACATAAATGTGATTTAATTTTTGTTTCACAGCTTTAAATATTTGGAATAGTAATAAAGTAGGTTAAAGCTTTGAATTAGTATCAATAAATACAAAATAGGTGCATATTTAATTTACTAAGTTAATTTAAATTACTCCTAAAATGTTGTTCATCAAGCAACGTATCATCGAACTTGACTTTAGCATTCATCAATACACAGCGATCTGTGTTGAGCTGTAAGCGAGCTGCAGCTCAACTCAGACTGGTATCAAAGTTGGACTGACAGTATTACTGCACCAGGTTGATAGCAACAATGAGCGCCCTTTAGAAAGTACCCAGTCCTTCAGTGAGACCAGTGGTTGTTATAAATATAGCGAGGGACACAATCTAGGCCTACTGGCAACCTATCAACAGTTAAGTGCCAGATCTCTCTTCTATTGCGGACAAAGCGTCGTTTATTCAACAAAGGGAAAAATAATAATGCAGTGTATAATTTTCGAGGCATCATTCACTTAAAAATATCGTGGGAAGCCAGAACTATCGAGAAGTAATTAACCCTTATTGACCAACACTTTATTGGTATGTCGAATAACTTAATTACCATTATATACATATTAATATTGGATCGTTGTAGTGATGGCTGCATATTATTACATTCAGTGGCGCAGGAACGTTTTTATTTGAGAGGGGTGAAAATACTCGTGTGCTTTTTTAGGGGATAACATTTTTGAGATTAAAAAAACAAGAGAAAATGTAATACAACTGTCCCTCACACTACGTGGAATGATTGGTTCTGATAAATAATCGCATAGCACGAAAACACGTAAAGGGAATATTTGATTTTAACATAAGTGAGATAGGGAAAAAGTAAATAAAAACCTAAAACTTGTAAATGAATGCATTTTTTTATTAATTTATCTAACTAGTACAATACTATAAGTAGCCTACACCTTTTGCCAATCTTCAATCCCCTGAAATTTGTAAGCAAATAGAATTTTTAATTAATTTATCTAATTAATACAATGCTTCAGGTACACTTACTGTTAATCTTCAATCGCATGATAAATTAACTGGATTTGGGAAATTTGGATTATCACTCTCCTCCTTTCTTGAAGTCTCTGGGATGGTAAACTCTTGCTCTCTTGAAGGCTCCTGGATGGTAGGCTCTTGCTATCTTGAAGGCTCCTGGATGGTAGGCTCTTGCTATCTTGAAGGCTCCTGGATGGTAGGCTCTTGCTATCTTGAAGGCTCCTGGATGGTAGGCTCTTGCTATCTTGAATGCTCCTGGATGGTAGGCTCTTGGTCTCTTGAAGGCCCTGGGACGGTAAGCTCTTGTTCTCTTGAAGGCCCTTGGATGGTAGGCTCTTGTTCTCTTGACGTCCCTTGGACGGTAGGCTCTTACTCTCTTGAAGGCCCTTGGTTTGTAGGCTCTTGCTCTCTTGAATGCTCCTGGATGGTAGGCTCTTGCTCTCTTGAAGGCCCTTGGATGGTAGGCTCTTGCTCTCTTAAAGGCTCCTGGATGGTAGGCTCTTGCTCTTTTGAATTCTCCTGCATGGTAGGCTCTTGATCTCTTGAATGCTCCTGGATGGTAAGCTATTGCTCCTTTGAATGCTCCTGGACTCTTGATCTTTTAAAGACTCCTGGATGGTAGGTCCTTGCTCTCTTGAATGCTCCTGGATGGTAGGCTCTTGCTCTTTTGAATGCTCCTGGATGGTAGGCCCTTGCTCTCTTGAAGGTCCTGGGTCGTTAGACTGACGATTTTCAACTTTATTGATAAAATGGTCAGGACTCAGCTGACAAGCAGCATTCTTCCTCTCTCTATAGAGTTCTTTGTAGCAAGCCAAAGAACTCTGGATCTGGCAACTTTGGTGCTTCTATCCATGTTAGGGTCATTCTCTTCATTAATTCTAGTTGAACTGTCAATGTGATTAAAAAATCAGCAAATTGTTTTTGGAAAGTTGTTTGATAGGCTCAACAACTTAAGGCTCTTCCTCTTCATCCTTTATGCCATTCTCCATTTCTATAAAATCTTCATTGGTGAGTTCTGTTGAGTGGGATTGGAGCAATTCATCCACATTTGCCTGGTCTATAAACTCAAATCCAACATCTTGCTATGTCAACGATGTCATGTCTTGAATTGGAAAGCTCGTGTTCAGGGTCAAAATCATGCGAATCAGAAACTTCAGGTCAAATATTTTTTCCAAACTCCCTTCATACAGGATCGTTTCTAAATTCTGCCCCTGCATCTCCACTGTTATCAATACGACTCCCCTAACACCAAACTATACAATAAAGATTATTGTCATCACTGGAATGTGCGTGCACAAGGTCACGCCACCACCGCACAGGGTGACTGCGAGATTACAGTCCGACCAAGCATTATTTTTTTATTTTGTTTGAATCGCGTTATAGCGAAAACGCGTAAAGTGATATCGCGTATAACAAGGGATACCTGTATTTAACGGTCCCATTGTGCATTTTTTAATTTATTTTAGTCATGCCAAACATTAGAATTAATACACACAAAACAAATTAAGAAAAATTATATCTGAAGCGGCTCAGCTAAAAATTACGAAACAATGAAAATTAAAGTAGGTTTCCATACACCTTTGCCTATATTTGCTACTAGCTAAAAACCAGAACATTTGATTAATTTGTTAACCCTCAGTGTGCATTAAGCAGACACAGGTGATTATCTACTGCCTCATTGTGAGCAAAGATAGATTTTATTTATAAGCAGAAAAACTATTTATCAGACTGGTGTAGCTCTATGCATCAGATTTAACTTTCAGTGTGTGCTCAGCACATTTTATTTCTATGTTAACTAGTGGAACTTGTATCTGCTCAACAAATATTCACATTATCAATGTTTATATATATTTTTGGGAGGCAAGGGTAAAAGTACTTTTTACCCTTCTATTTGGGGTAAAAGTTCCTACCCCCGTTCCTGCCCACTGATTCACAAAATGTATTCAAACTTTAATGAAATTATATAATAATCCTCATGATTTTTTCATACAGTTTACTCGTACAAAGTCATCTCGAACTTTAAATAGATATATGCTTTCAGGGTTAATTGAATCAGACACGTATAGTCTACGTTCCTCATTGGGCAAAGAGAATTTTTAATAAGCAGAAACCCTCTCGCCAACTTTTATCTATTCGTTAAAACCACTCAGCATTTAGAATGTGACTAGTTAATGTATCTGCTTAAAGAATTTCCATAAAAGTTTACTATATTATTTTTGGACGCAGAAGTAATAAAACTTTTTACCCCCTTCCCAATTTTTGGATAAAAGTTACCCCGAAACCACCAGTTCCTGCGCACTGATTGACTAAAATTGATTCAAACTTATTTTATGGAAAACATTCTAAAAATCCCTCCTCGAACTTATCTATGTCGTTTACTCTCAAAGCTATCCAACTATATGGATATTTAACTGTTCTTAAATTTGAATCAAAACGTATATTTTCCCTCTCGAAGAGAACTTTAAAACGACGCCTCTCCCCAACTCTATCTATTCGTTACACCAAACCACTCAGGTTAGAATTGAGCTGTTATTATCTTTGAACAAAGAGAAATATTTTATTTACCGATATACAACTATACACAAATATGGTTTCCATGGTGATGTAAACAAAGAATGATTGTACTAGTTGAGTCACTGCTCACACAAAGGAAAGAATGGAAAATTCGCTAGGAAAATGGTGTTTTAGTTTTAGGCTATCTGGACCCGTATCTTTAAAATGAGTGATCGTTTGCCAAAATTGATTAAACCGTTTTCCAGTAATCTCAATTACCTGAATTGTCCTTATAAAATTATATATGAGAATATATAGAGAGAAAGAGAGTGAGAGATTGAGAAAATGTGAGAGTGAGTGGTGGATTGTGACGAGCATGTTTTTTTGTCTAATTGTGTGTGTGTGAAATTGAAATAATTGTTAGTGTTAGAGTGTGAGAATGTGAGTGTGAAGATGTGAAAAAGATTGTGAGATAGAGAAAATGTAGAAGAATGAGTAGGCCCTATGATTGAGAGAGCTAGAGCCGTTAGAGAGTTTATTAGTGTTGTGTGTGTGTGTGTGTGAGATAGAGGATAAATGGGGTATACAAAACTTTTTTACACTGCGTCTTACTACCCGTTTGGGCTATACGCATTTGTACTAAATATACTAATGGTTTTAGAGATGAGAAGAGGTTATATTTATAGGAAGTGTACCCGCATTCACATGTAGGCAGACTCAACCATTTTGGAAAAATTACACCCAGAACATCCAGAGTAACGCCTTAGACCATGTGGCCACCGAAGCGGGTTACAAAACATTAATTTGGAATACTATCTACTAAAAATCAAGTGGTAACATGGAGACATAATTGAACTTATTTATATTGCAATATTATTTGAACAAATAAACACCAAAACCTATACTTAAATCATGAAAATATATGGAAACATACAATATTATTTATTATTATTAATTCAGTGATCATAGACCCTGAAGATGAAGCGCAGCCTTGACAAGTTGCCGCCATCTCGATTGGTCTAGTGCCTCCAATCTCTGGCTACCCCCAGCTGGGTCTTCAAGGGGGCGCTTTTATCTCGGTATTCCTTCCATACCTGCTCTGGGCAATGCATCTTCAGGCATCCTCGCCTCATGACCAGCCCACTGGCTTATCAAAATGTTCGTGATTTTGCACCCACCTACCGCACTGTAGATTTCTCCGTTTGTCCTCTGTCTCCACTCTCCACCATCTTCTACGGGTCCGAGTATCCACTGCATCACCCTCCTCTCGAAGATGTCAAGCTTGTCTCTATCGGTCTTAATTGCTGTCCAGGTTTCAGAGCCGTAGAGTACAGTAGGACAAATGATGGTGTTGTAAACATTTACCTTTGTTCGTCTCGACAGGGCTTTGGTTTTCATCGTAGACTGAAGAGACACTCATTGTTTCGTGTTTGGATCCTCCCCCTTACGTCGAGGCCCACTTCATTACGTCTGGTGAACCACGCTATTTGAACTTTTCCACTGATTTGAAGCTCATCCCACCTGAGGATAGTGGGTCCGATCTTGCTCCACCCTCGGCATCACCATATACTCTTGTTTTACCCTCATTGAGATGCAGTCCCACTTTTGCGGCCTGTTGTTTGGCGACTTTTGTAGTCTGCTTCAACTCTTCCTTGTCTTGGCTCATCAACGCGATGTAATCTCCGTAAGGTCGGCATTTGTGTCAGCCGTTCAGCTATACACCCTTCCACTGTGGGCTATCTGCGTGCCTAATGACCCATTCCAGTGCTAGGTTGAGAAGTAGAGGGGAGAGAGTATCACCCTGTATCAGTATGGTTCTCACTTCAAACCTCCCAGACATTTCTCCACCACACTGAACTGCACATAAAATGTTACTTTGAAATATTATCAACATAACACTCAAATTTGAGTGAAGTTAGGAAACATTGATGAACTTATTGGTATTGTGATAGCCAAGGCAGTAGTCAGGGGTAGGGGTTTTGGGGGTTCAACCCCCCTCCCCGAAATTTAATGAACAAAACATATATGACTTTGTTTATGGTTCAAACAATATCAAAATTAAGGCACAAGTACAATTAGGAGCTGTGTTACCATAAAAAGCACTTCAGAGAGCTTCTATAGGTGTTTAATCTTTGGAATTTTTTCTAGTCTTCGGCAGTGATGGTGTTATATTGCCATAAAAACACATCAGATAGCGTCCATAGGTGTTTACTATTTATAATTTGTCCTAGCCTCCGGCAGTTAGGGGGCTATATGTCCATAAAAACACTTAAGAGAGCTTCTATAGTTGTTTAATTTTTTTTCTAGCCTTCGGCAATTGGGAGATTTTCCCACCAAAACCCCCCCTGAAATTATTGGTTGGCTACGGCCTTGGTGATACCAATACTTAAATTTAATTCGCTCCAACATAAATTATAGTCAGAATTTGTGGTAAGAGCACACATGGATTTTGACTTTAATTGGTCTTTCTCTTTCACCCATATAAGTGTGCATATTGTTTGACAACAGTAAATTCGAGGTATCAGGCCTTAAACCCGGGTGTGTAATGGTCTCCTTTTCAAATATGCTAAAATAGCGTTGGTTTAAGGTGCTCGAATTTCTAGTGCAGAATTTGCAACAAGATCACACATGGTGATTTTTAGAGAGAAAATGTTTTTATTTTACCTACGATAGCTGTGCATAGGCTTTTACCCTTTCAGTTTCGCGATATAAGACCCTAAACTTAAAGTTGAACGATTTAAATCTCTAAAACTGCTTTAAATTTAATGTTTTTCAGCATCTAGTTCAGAATTTGTGGAAAGAGCAAATATAGTGGCGTTTATAGAAATTCTTTCTCTCTTTCACTCATTATTAATGAGTCATTATATGTTTCCATAGGTTTCAGCCACTTCAATTTCACGATAAAAGCCTGGGGGTGTAACACTATCCTTTACAGATATGCTAAGTTATAGTCTGGTCGCCAACCCATTATACTTGGAAATGTCGGGGAACAAAGATTTTTTTTAACTGATTCTGACTCAGTTTTTTTCAGCTGATTATGAATCTGCCGGGTGCACAGACAAATTTATACACTCAGATACTCAACCTACAGGTTAAAATGGTTGCACTTTTTTGGCAGCTTGAGTCCTTCACCACTAGGATCGCCACGGTTAGTCCAATCATCACAATCACCCAGCAATGACACTAGCTAATCCCAGTGTTGAAGGACTCAAGCTGGCAAAAGGAGCACAGCGAAACCCCCGTAAGGTTGAGAGTGTGTTTCTAACTTGTCTGTGGCCGGGTGCCACTCTATCACTCTTGGGTAAACTCAAGCCGTGGGGTGGAAAGCCTCCTGGTGAAACTCTCCTTCCATCCCTCCTTCACAATTCATTCTCCCACACTCTTGTCGTGGTGGAGCGGGAAGGTGGGGAAAGCCCCAGTGATATGGACATGTCTGGGAAATCAAAGGGAAGAAAGGGCTCTCAATGTCGGGGAAAGAAGCCCCGAGACTAAAACCTAGGTTAGGGGCAGGGGTTTGAAACCGGTTTGGTCAATGGGAAGCAAGCGTAAACCGGGTTGGGATGCGGCATCATTTAATCATTGCTGCTCGTAGCAGTACAAACGTTCCATGGAAACCACTAGCGTGACAACCGTTTCCTGGGTAACAGTTTTCATGGCAACCGCTACCATGACAACCATCACCAGAGCAACCGTTACCAGGGAAACAGTTGCCATGAAAACCGTAACTATGGTAACGGTGGCAGGTATGGTGCTGGTCCCGGCAACCGAGTCGCGGTGGGAGGTAAAGGAGCGAGAGAATATCATACAATATTGCTTGTTTTGATTTTTGACAATTTAATAGCTCTTTAAAACAGGTGGCGCCCCTGGGTTGGGTAGCCACTTTCCGACTGACTTCTGACTTCTGGCGCAGACGCATAATAGCATGCTCTAATGCACCCTGAAAGGGAGCACGAGAGGAAATTCCAACACGTACCGTCCAATTGGTCAAAACGTGTGGTTTTCAGATACTAAGACTGACGGGTTGTCGCATTTCGCGAAGTAAATGAAACAAATAAAAGCATATTATTAATATTATTGGGGAAAACAAAGTATATTGGGAAACCGAATAAGGGTTTTTAGAGTAACGTGCTGAGACACTACTCTATGGGGGGCTGGGTGAGAGCCTCCCAAACCACTGTTGACACATCTCGCTTATCCGAGCGGGGCTTTCGGGGCATCAATGGCACCCTCCAGGGTCGATGACGTTATTCCCAAGCCCCTGGATAAGAGGATTGGTGGCACCAGGAAGTCTTTCGTAGAAGGACTGCACCAGTTTCCGGAAATGGTCCTTGATGGTAGGCATATCCAGGTCACGGTGCAGAGTCACATTCCGAACATACCAAGGTGCGCTAACAATGATCCTCAGACATACGCTCTGGAACGCCTGCATCCTCCTCATATACGTGACCACCAATTGGCACCAAGCGGGACACGCATAGTCGAGGATCGGCCTGAGCAGCTGCTTGTACAGTGTCAGACCGTTCCTAGTAGACAGGGCGCTATGCCTGTTAAGCAGTGGGCCTAGGATTCCCAGCCTTTTCCTCGCCTTGTTCAGTCTCTCAGTGCAGTGCAGTCGCCAGGTCAGTTTGGTGCCAAGCGTAAGTCCCAGGTACTTAGCACTGTTCACCCATCTGATTTGCTCTCCGAACAGCCGGAGTGGAGCCGGTCTGTAGAACTTTCTTTTCCATGTGAAGAGCATTGCCGTGCTCTTCTCCACGTTAATACTTGTTCTCCAGGTGGTCAGCCACCCCTCCAACTGTGTCAGGTGCGTCTGAAGTCGCCTCTCCACTAGCTGCCCTCGCCACGACTCCGCTACTAGAGCCGTGTCATCCGCATACAGTGCCAACTTGGTGTCTGGGGATTTAGGAATGTCGTTCACATACAGACTGAAGAGCACCGGGCCCACGAGAGAACCCTGCGGCACTCCATCCCGGATGCTTCTGACTTGGGAAGTGGCGTTCCCAAAGGTAGTGGAGAAGGTGCGGTGAGATAGATAAGATTGAACAATCTTAACTAGGTAGAAGGAAGGTTCAGGGAGAGGAGTTTGAAAAGGAGACTTCATGCCAAACACGGTCGAAGCCCTTTGCCACGTCAAGAAAGACAGCACCAGTCAGCCTGTTGATGTTAAAGTTCCTCGTGACCTGCTCCACGAGCCGGATAAGTTGATGAGACGTAGCCTGTCCCACCCGAAAACTGAACTGTTTGTCCACCAAGATGCCCGCCTCGCGAACATGTTGGGTCCGTCTCATCAGTAGAAGTCTCTGGAATAACTTGCCCAAACAGTCGAGCGTTATTGATACCGTCGCGTCCGGGGGCCTTGTTTAGTCTTAAAGCGGCTAACGCCCGCGATATTTCTGTCGCCTCCGTGGGCTCAGGTTAAGGTTCATCCAAGGGTCTGTACGAGACCGCATCGATGACCTGAGCCACGTGCGTAAAGTGCACCCGGTCTGACGGGTTGTCAGTCGGTACAAATTGTGCCTCTAAGTGCTCAGCAAGAGCATTGGCCTTCTCCTGGTCGGAGTTAGCCACCCCGTTACGACCCACACTAGGCGGCCTTAGTGCGGGGACCCGCATCAAGTTCTTCGTCTTGCACCACAGGGACCTATCCTGTACGCACAGTCTCTCAATCTTGTCCTCCCAGATACTGTTCCAGGATTCTTGGACCATCTCGCGAACCGCATGGACTTTGCGGCTCCAGTTGGCCTTGTCTACCGGGTCCCTCGAGTTTGCCAAGCCTTCCTCAGCCGATTCTTCTCCCGGATGTGCCTGAGGATAGAATCGGGCAAGGAAGCCTGTGGCGCCCTCTTAGGACGGTGCCTCGGCGTCGAAGCTTCGAGCGACCCTTTAATGGCGGAAGTTATGAACTCTATACCGCGATCGATTTCTGCCACTGTTCGAAATTTAGGAGTGGGTCCCAACCTCTCTCTCAACATATTCCTGAACCTGTCCCAGTTAGTGCGCTTAAGGTCAGATTTTTCGGGGTCTATGAAGGACACTGCGCGTCCCAGGTTCACAAGAACGGGATTGTGATCCGAGTCTAACTCAGCTAGAAACTTCGTCACCAATCGCCTTCTGATCCCTCTGGAGACAACGAAGTCTAGGACGTCCGAGAAAACCAAGGGGATTGTGAGGGAAGTGGGTGGGGGTGGGGGCTTGAAGCTACCAAGCTGTGCAGGTCTATGACGTCGCGGAGCAATCCGCCGCGAGCGCACATAATCCTAGAGCCCCATGAAGGATGCTTAACGTTGAAGTCGCCACCGATTAAAACAGGCGTGGTACCTCGAAGGAGCACCTTCATGTCGGCCCTCGTAGCCCGGTCGAACCGGTGGTAGGGAGGGAAGTAGATTGAAATAAGTCGCTCTGGGCCGGTAGAGGTCACCAGTTGGATAGCCGTTGCTTCCATGTGTTGGAGGGGAGGAAGAGAGATGACGTGATGGTCAAGGCCCCTTCGGACCAGGACCGCCGTCCCACCCCTTTCCACGTCCCCTGTTCGGTCGCTCCGATGGCAGATGAACTCTGCTAACGAGAACCTCATTGCGGAGCGTAAGTGGGTTTCTCCCAACAGCCTTACATCGACACGATGCTTTGCCAGGAAACATTCAAACTCAGCCTTCTTCCCCGCGACTCCGTTGGCGTTCCAGAGTGCGACCGTGGGCTCCTTCAGCACTGGAGGTCCTCTATTCGGGTGTACCGCTATGAGAGACCAGGTAAAGGATGATGTGCTATATGACCAGGTGGCCACGGTTACTCCTCAGAGATTCCTGGACCTTCCTCAAGAGACTCGATAAAAAGTTCCATGAATCCAGTCCCGGAATGCCCTTGAACAGCTCAATGAAAATTTTGAGCTTTTCAGCATCATTCTCTGAGGTAGGGTTGGGGAGCGGGTTGGGTGTGGGGATGGCAGGGTCGACAGGGATAGGAGTGGGGAGTGGTAGAAAAGGGTTAGTAGGGTGCGAAAGGGTGGGGAAAGAGGTACAGGGAGCGGGGAAGGGGGAAGTGAGTGTTGGATTGGGAGAGGAGCGGTCTTGGACGGGTCCTCGACCGAACGGGCTGAACTGGATGCCACCGGTTCTGGTAGGGTATTTTTGGCAGGTGGAGGGGCTGGTCTCCCTGACAGCGTACTAGCGAAAGATTGCACCAGCGGCTTTGGTTCTGGAGCTGGAGTCACGGACACCTTCCGTACCGTGACGTGCCCCGAGGGCTTCTGACCTTCGCTAAGGCCATCCATTGTACTGTCTCCCTTCAAGGTTTCCAAAAATATCAAACCACCCTTGAGACATGTGACATAATACAATAATAAGATAGTTAAGTTTGCTTAAGAATACAAACGTACAAGTTGGTTATTTATTATTCATGCGAATCAATTCGCAGTCTCCAAGATGGATCCCAAAGTGACGCTTATAAGATTCAACATGGATTTTCCTTTGTTCATCTTCAGAAAGTTTATCAATCATAGGATGATTAACCCTTTAGTTTTAAGCTTCTTCCAATAATATATAAACGTCCACCGAGATTAGTTCTTTGGTTATACATGCACTCCACAAGAGTTGATAACCTAAAATAATCTTCATATAGGTTCTACCGTAGTGGTTGAAACTTAGCAAACAAAGTTGCTTACCAGATCTGTTGATTATGTGGTTGATATCTTGGCAGGTTCACTTAAGGCCTTCCGAAAGCACGTCCTTCCTCGATGTAGATGTTTCTATTCCTGAACTCAAGAATATATCGGGTTCCACATGACTTTTCATTTCCCGAGTTATCTAATGCACCAATTTTAAACAGATTTTGAGTAGAGAGTTCTAGAGTTACATTCTGGTATTGTCTTGTTCTATCCAAACAGTCATTGACGCAATGTTCGTTAATCAACTTATTAATTGATGTTTATAAACGTCAACATGTTCTTTAAAAAATCTCAAACATAATAAATAATTTTACAATAAAACACACTAATCTACCCACAAACTTGCATTTATAATAGTCAATAAACAAAATTGAATATCAACAGAACTGACTAAACTCAATGCTGTTAGATCGTCTTTTTTCGTGTCGCGTTTCACTCAAAAAAAAGTCCCATGCGCTGTATCCAACCGCCAAAGGGTGTAAAAGTTAATGTTCGTAAACTAGTTCTAAACACAAAGAGAAATAATTACCACTAAACATATAAAAACCAAAGAGAAATTAATTTAGATAACTAATAATGTTTTTCCCTTTTCTTTTCTTTTTTTTTAAATAAATAAAGTTAAAGAAAATAGTTCTGATAACACGTCAGTGTCACCATCTGTCGATCTCGCAGCACACTCAAACCAGACACCTCCCCCACTCTCCTCTTCTTAAGGGTGCACAGCACAGACTCCCCCCCAAAAGAAACCTTTATCCCTCCAAAATTAGGGTTGAGATCATTCAGGATACCACAGTACTGTCCAAAGCTCGGACGGCAGTGGAGTTAGCACACGCAGTTAAGTATGCATCCATGGCGCTATTGTCCTTGAAAAAGGTCACTTTCGTCACACAAATATGTCCAAGTGACACAACCAGGATGTTCGTAGGTCACCTCACGAAAGATACAGAGTGAATGGATTCAAACACACTTAGTCCACCTCAAGGACGAGTAGTCCAGGAAGTCAGGCATATGTCAATTCCAGCAGCAATTCATTTTTCATCGTAGTACCTCGTATACAGCGCCACACGACAAGCCGGGGGGGGGGGGGGGGGGGGTGCGGTGCGTGCAATCATACAGATGGGACACGTTTGGAGTCTCTTCTTACTTCAGGTAGTATCATATCCTGTGACATACACCAAAAAGGGCAGACACCAGTCGACAAAATCAAGTAATTGAACGAGTAAGGGTAAAAGAATATCTTTGAAGGACACTTTAAAAATTGTGCCGATCCTTCGACTTGCGTGAATGACACTTCCTAACAACTAACAAACAGAATATGTACATGTATATATTATTATGACCTAACACACTAGAAAGGGTGCGATTTCTACCCCAATTCTAAATTATCTTTCCCTCCACCAGAGATTTCTTCTCCATGGAAAGGTCGAAGTTGGGAGACGTGGGCTACCCTCACAAAGTCCTTGGTATACGGATCCACTAAAGATACAGAAACAGGAGTCAAAAATTTTTCAATCAGAACAGGTTTCGAAAACATAAGGGATAATTTAGCCGAGATACCATCAATTTTAGAGCTCTTGTTATGTAATCTAAAGAGCACCATGTCTCCCACCTTAAACTTTACGTCAGACCTACCGTGGTTGTAGCGTCTGGCCAGGGAGAAATGCGCCTTCTGAAGAGATTCAAGAGCTTCAGCACATTTAACATTGGAAAGGGGGCCGGGCGGGCTCTCTAGGAGATCATCCTAAATCGACCATTGTAACATGAGAGGGTGTTGCAACTCTCTGCCCAGAAACAAACTAGCCGGAGTACAATTAATGCTCTCATGAAAGGCGGAATTGAAGGCCAAGACGAGGGAGGGAAGACACACATCCCAGAGGTTATGTTGGTGACCAGCAAAAATGGCAAGGGCGGCTCTCAAGTTGCGGTTGAACCTTTCCACTTGCGACGCTTGAGGATGGTACGGAGCGTGAAAAATGTGTTTGACTTCAGCCTCAAAACACATATGGTGAAAAGCGGCGGAACTAAATTGTGAACCATTGTCGGAGACAATTTCACAAGGATAACCTGAACGAGAGAGGACAGAATTTTTTAGAGTTTCGACCGTTTTCAAAGAAGAAGTTTGTATCATGGGGAATATTTCTACCCACTTGGAGAATCCATCCACCACCACTAGCAGAACAGTGTTTCCTCGCTTGGACCGGGTCAAAGGTCCCACGTAGTCGATGAAGATCCTCTCCCATGGCCTGGTTGGGGTACGAGAAGATAAAGGACCGGTTTTGCAGGGATACGGTTTGGCTCTCTGACATAATTCACAAGATCGTACATACTTCCTAATA
This sequence comes from Timema podura, assembly GCA_033556935.1. NCBI lineage: Eukaryota > Metazoa > Arthropoda > Insecta > Phasmatodea > Timematidae > Timema > Timema podura. Next base: position 56,316,485 of record JAVRXN010000013.1, on the reverse strand, counting down.
TCTCCGGGAAGGCCCTCCCAAAAAAAATCCCTCTTGACCCGAGACATGGTTTTTTGAATTCCAAGATGGCCACTGATGGGTAAAGCATGGAAATACTTGATGATCATGGGGACAATAACTTGTGGGACCACTACCTTGAATTTATTGCAACCAATGGGCTTGAAAAGGAGCAAGTTGTCGTTGATTTTATAACCAGAAACCTTCTCACCACCTTTCACACGATCGTAAAGAAGGTTGAGAGAAGGATCAGATTTCTGATGCTCAATAATGGAGGTAAATGACTGAGGAACAGCTTCCAGCACCCTCACTGAAGCAGATTCCTCAACATCCTCTTCTTGGAACATGCGTGACAAACAGTCAGCAACCGCATTTTCTTCACTCCTCACATGAGTGACGTCGAAAGAAAATGATGAGATCCTTAAAACCCAACGACCAATTCGACCCAACTGTTTGGAGTGTTTCAAGAGCCATGACAACGCCTGGTTATCTGTAATCAATTCAAAACGACGATGTTCCAAGTAGGATCTGAATCTCTCCATTCCATATACAACCGCCAAAGCCTCCTTCTCATAGGTAGAGAATTTCCTCTCTTGAAAAGCGAGGGTTTTTCCGGCAAAGGCAACAGGACACAACTCACCCTCCCTTCTTTGCTGCAAAACAGCACCAACTGCCACATTACTACTATCGGTGGCCAACACAAAAGGAAGCTCAAAATCAGGCATGTGCAGCACGGGAGGAGTCGAAAAGGCATTCTTAAGAGCCTGAAATGCCTTTTCCTGAGGTTCCCCCAGGTAAAAACAGCATTTTTCTTCTTGAGAGCATTTAGAGGGGCTGAAATGTGAGAGTAGTTGGAGATGAATTTAGAGTAGAAACCAACCATCCCTTGGAAACGAGAAAGCTGCTTAACATTCTTGGGTTGAGGAAAATCACAGATCACTCGCGTTCTCTCCGGAGCGATCGAAATCGTACCATTTGAGATAACATGACCCAGAAAATTAATGGAGGTTTGACCTAGAATGACCTTCTCAGGATTGACCTTAAGATTAGCGGACTTCAAACGTTTGAAAACTTCCCTCAAATGTACCTGATGTTCTTCCCAATTCTTGGAATAGACGAGAAGGTCATCTAAGTAACAGAAGACATAACGAAACTTGATATCTCCAAAAATTATGTCCATGAGCCTCGAAAGGCACTGGCTTCCTATGCTGACTCCAAAAGGAACACGCTTGAAGCAGTAGGTAGCCCACGGGGTGGCGGCAAAAGCAGTATATTTAATGGAGTCTTCAGAGAGAGGACACTGATAATAGGCTGAATTGAGATCAATAACTGACAAGAATTTAGAACCCGAGAGATGTTGAAAAACATTGTCGATGGTAGGCAGAGGGTAAGAGTCGAATACCACATGCTGGTTCAATTTTCGATAGTCTACTACTAACCGAAAACTATTATCCTTCTTGGGAACCAAGAAACAGGGTGATGCATATCCAGATGGCATGCTGCAAATCACGTCATCCCTCAACAATGTGTCCGTAATTTCTCTCATGGCTTTCAGCTTGATCGGGTTGCATTGGTAAGGAGGACTACGGACGGGTTTTTCACAAAATTGACCTTCAGTTCATAATGAACCAAATTAGTGGCCCCCAATTTGTCCGTGAGCACAGTTGGGAATTCTTTCTTTAAACCAGAGAGTAAAGAATCATGCTGAATGTTAGATTCCACGAGCCCTATAAACATTCTGTTGGACAGAGAAACAAATTGATGGGAAGCATCATTGAATTTAAAACTGTACGAGCTGTCACACAAAGAAAAGGACATTTTGGCATACTGGATAAAATCCGCGGCAAGCAACAAAGCATACTTAGCGAGTGGTGCCACTAAGAAATTAAATTTCCAAGCCAAACCATTGATATTTATCAGAAGAGAGACCGACTCCCTAACCTCAATCAGTGTGCTCGACAAATTAAACAGAGGAATAAAACAACGCCTTCTATCTATAGCCCAACCTTTCTGGGCAAAATCACCCATGCAATAACTGGACACCAATGAACAAGTGGCGCCAGTGTCTAAAAGCGCAGGCAATAATAATCCCCCAGCCGCACAGGAACTACAGGAACCACCGCAGGTTTGTCGAGCCAACGAAAATTTGCATACCTGGGTTTGTGAATCGATTCTGAAGGATCCGGAGGTAGAAGAAAGGCACGATTCAGGACTTTCTTTTTTATAAGTTTTTTGGACAGTTCCGATGCACATGTCCCTTTTCTCCACACTTCCAACACACCACCGACCCTTCGGACCTATCTGTGGAAGAAACCGGAAGGTTACTAGGTCTTGACCTGTATTTGGAAGGACAGACTTTACTTAAGTGACCCCTGCCAAAACACTTGAAACATTCGACCTAAGGAGAATCTGCTCCCAAGCGGTTCTCCCGAAATTTTCCCATCATCCCCGGATTTTCCGATAAATTTCTGATCCCCCCACGCGCAGCTGATACCGGATTAGCAGTTAAATCCAAACAAGGAAACGGAAGAGGCGAAACGACATTTTGACCTTCCTTTCCAACCACAACAGGCGATGGGTAACCACTAGTCGAAAAGGACAACTGAGGTTGTGGAGGGTCAGTGAGAGCACCAGCCTCAAAACGTTGATTGAACCGAAGGTCCGCCAACAGATCCTCCTCCACGGAGTGTACCACGCTTTCAAGTTGCAAGAAAGATCTGGGCCTCACCCCACTCATTCGCATCCTGACCTGAGGAGCACAGTTGGCCACAATAGTATGAACAATCCGGTCCTCCCCCAAAGAAAGCTGAAGAGTATCTGCGGCATCCATGCAAGCAACCACAAATTCCCTGAAAGACTCATAAGGAGTCTGAAGACGATCGAAATACTTCAAAGACAGAACAGACGCATCATGAGGAGTAAGACATCTCACAACAATGGTTTTCCTAAATGCGTTCCAGGACATGCGGTTTTGCATGGCGTGCCCCCATAATTGCATCAACATACCGGTAGTTAGAGGAAAGGCCGCATAGATAATGTCAATCTCAGGGAAAGCCCCCAATTTCACTAATTTAGAGATCTTCAAAACAAATGTGAAAACAGAATCCGCCTCATAAGGCACCGGTGGACTGATATTTTCAAAAAGTTTCAAAAGAGCATTTTTCTGAAAAAAATTGACATGGGATTTGGAAAGGTACTGAGGTCGGACCCCCTCCTCACCTGAGCAAACTCCCCTGGAGCCAAACAATGGTGAAATACCACACTCCGGACTAGCGTGGCAGATTCCATCAACCGGAGTGGCTGAGAAATCGATCAATGGTCGATTTCCGTGATCAACCTTTTCCCCATTGAAAGGTGATTCTACAGGTGAAGTTAAGGCACTAGCTAAAGAAAAGGAGTGAAGTTGTCTTACTCGGAGATCATCCATCCGTTGCAAAGTGTTGTTGACAAAGTCAGGATTACCAGTCTCACTAAGGGTGATCATGTTCGCCACCTCCTCCCTGTGCCGAGCCGCCCCCACGGGCAGATCCCCCAAATAATCTTGACCCCTTTCCATGGCGTTAGTGTGTAACAAAACCAACACCACTCAGTGGTGACAATACAATATACATATACGATAATAATAAGAATAATAATAAGAGTAAAATGACCACAATACATACAAATGTCTCCCCACAATTAAAGAGAGCGGGAGAAACCAACTCAATTTACAGAAACTTAAAGACTCCCGGGTTTCGGCACCATTTTGTACTGTCTCCCTTCAAGGTTTCCAAAAATATCAAACCACCCTTGAGACATGTGACATAATACAATAATAAGATAGTTAAGTTTGCTTAAGAATACAAACGTACAAGTTGGTTATTTATTATTCATGCGAATCAATTCGCAGTCTCCAAGATGGATCCCAAAGTGACGCTTATAAGATTCAACATGGATTTTCCTTTGTTCATCTTCAGAAAGTTTATCAATCATAGGATGATTAACCCTTTAGTTTTAAGCTTCTTCCAATAATATATAAACGTCCACCGAGATTAGTTCTTTGGTTATACATGCACTCCACAAGAGTTGATAACCTAAAATAATCTTCATATAGGTTCTACCGTAGTGGTTGAAACTTAGCAAACAAAGTTGCTTACCAGATCTGTTGATTATGTGGTTGATATCTTGGCAGGTTCACTTAAGGCCTTCCGAAAGCACGTCCTTCCTCGATGTAGATGTTTCTATTCCTGAACTCAAGAATATATCGGGTTCCACATGACTTTTCATTTCCCGAGTTATCTAATGCACCAATTTTAAACAGATTTTGAGTAGAGAGTTCTAGAGTTACATTCTGGTATTGTCTTGTTCTATCCAAACAGTCATTGACGCAATGTTCGTTAATCAACTTATTAATTGATGTTTATAAACGTCAACATGTTCTTTAAAAAATCTCAAACATAATAAATAATTTTACAATAAAACACACTAATCTACCCACAAACTTGCATTTATAATAGTCAATAAACAAAATTGAATATCAACAGAACTGACTAAACTCAATGCTGTTAGATCGTCTTTTTTCGTGTCGCGTTTCACTCAAAAAAAAGTCCCATGCGCTGTATCCAACCGCCAAAGGGTGTAAAAGTTAATGTTCGTAAACTAGTTCTAAACACAAAGAGAAATAATTACCACTAAACATATAAAAACCAAAGAGAAATTAATTTAGATAACTAATAATGTTTTTCCCTTTTTTTTTAAAAAATAAATGAAGTTAAAGAAAATAGTTCTGATAACACGTCAGTGTCACCATCTGTCGATCTCGCAGCACACTCAAACCAGACACCTCCCCCCCTCTCCTCTTCTTAAGGGTGCACAGCACACCGTCCTCCCTTCTTGAACCTTGGAGGCCCACACAGTCCCCGCCACCCGCAAAGACTTGTACGTGGGACAGCCCCACCACGCCGAGGAGTGGGCTCCTGAACAGTGCAGGCACTTTGGGGAGAGCACCCGCCCCTCTCGTGGTCACCACCACAGAACCCACACGTAGGGTTAGCGTGGCAATCCCTACACACATACCCAAACCGGAAGCAGTTCTTGCACTGAACCGGGCCTCCGGGAGACTTGTATTTCTCCACCCTGACTTAGAGCCCGCACAGGACTGATATGGAGTACAGTCTTGCGGTGTGCTCCCCGGGAGTCAGAGAGACAACGAAGTTCGGCTACCGCTGCCTTTCTCCGGTCCTCTGGTCCCGTTTCCACTGGGAGAGCACCTGGGAGACAGATTTCACAGGGAAACCCATCTCCATCAGCTCCTCCTGGATGTCGCCAGGGTTTGTCCGTGTCAGGAGTCCCTTCACCACGACCCTGACCAGTCGCTCCCGTCCCAGCTCGTAGGACCAATGCTGGATCCCCAAGCTCGGCAAGAACTTCTGGAGGGCGCGGTAATCTTCCTCCGACCCATACTGGAGGCACACTCGATCCCCCGGCTGCTTTATCACCTCCACAGGCTCTCGAACTTTGGTTCGGATGGCCCTCGTCACCTTGGAGTAGTCCTCCACACCACACAATATTATGGGAGGGATCTTCCCCTTGGATTTGTGAGCCGGCCAAGAACCACTAGTACCAGGCTGGGGTGAGGCACGACTTGCGTTGATATCCTTAGGTTTCGGCCGCTTCTCACCTTTACCCAACGCTGGCGCACCATGTCCCGGACCACCGTTATCTCCGCTCTCATCACCAGAGCTACCGGCTAAATGGTTAGGGTTGCCCCCCGGTAGCTTCCTGGTGATGCTAGCCTTACCCCTTCGGCGGAGTCTTACGGTCTGAAATCCCTCAGACTCATCATCGGACCCCTGGCTCGACTCATCACGCATCAACGGGAGGTCTGGTCCTGAAGACAGTCCCTCCACGTCCACGGAATTGCACGAGCTGTCGACACACGCGAAGCGTGTGACCCAGTCTTCCAAGTCTGAAGAAAATTCAGCTGGGCGTTTCTTACCTACCGACATCCCTTGGCGGGAGGTGTTGGAGTTGACGTGGGTTTTGAGGCCCTTGCGCTAAAGCATTTTTTACCGGTGAACGACGGCTAGGCTCCCCCTGGTCAGGGCTTCCGTTGGCACCGTTAGGTTTCCACCCATCGTGCTGGCGGGAGCTTTCGCGATCCTTCCCGGTTTGCGGGTTGTCGGCTCTAAAAAGGGCCTCCAGTTCTGTTTGGCCATCAGCGGCACACACACCTCCTGAAGTTGGAGGGCCCACGCTGGACTCGCCCACATCGGCATTGCTGCCGACGCTTTGCAGGGGGCTGGCACTGATCGACGAGCCAAGGCCCGAGAATGCATTACCGGATGCCCCAAAATGCCACACATTTGTAGTGCTATGATTGTGCAAGATATTTTTTTGCACTTTTACTACGTTCATCAATGCCTGAATTATTTTATATTTAAATTTTAATTTAATGTGAGATCTACGTACTTGACCAAGTGTTGAAGATATTTAAATTTAATTGAATACTGAAGCAAAATGCCACAAATTGTTAGTGCTGTGAAATGCAATCACACAACTGAAAATAGTATATTAAAAAGATTTCCAGCTGATCCTAAAAGGAGTATAATTTGGAAATCCAACATAAAGCGGGCGCATTGGCATAGGAAAGGACACTACAGGATTTGTGAGGCTAGCCTGATTTTTTTTTTACAATTTTCTTGCACAATTTTGAATAAGAAACATAACCAAGCTATCTTGACAGCTGTTATTAAGGTTGGATTTGCATGACTACATTAGGCCTATATGTGGTTAATTAATGTAAAGTATAAGTCATTAGGAAATGTACATGGCCTAGGCCTATTAAAACTAATCAGCATACACCACCGATAAGTCCTACTCTAATTTTGAAACCTATTAACTTAAACAACTTACAACATCTGTTGAATTTATATTTTTAATGGCATACACATCTCACAATGTGTTGACAATTTTTAACAAGCAAAACACACAAAAATAACGAGGTTAAAGAATTTTCAGGATAAAAAACGGCTATTTTATAATTATTTATTAACTAGCACCACGTCTTACTACCCGTACGGGTTGTACGCCAATGGATTTCTACGAGCGACAAAAAGCCTATTAATTTTCCCGGGAGAGATATTTTCACATACTTTCCAGGTTTTACATGTTACAATCGAGATGGGACCAACGGCTTTACTTCCCCTCTGAAGGAAGGTGTACTACGAATGTTTGTCGCTCAGTAAAAATCCGTTGACTTGGGCTGTGTTGAACCCATGAACATCGAATCCTGAGGCGAGCACTTTACCCCAAGACTACTGCCAAAATCATTGGGTGGGGCCAAGTTGACGTGATTTGGGCTTATAACTTCCACAAAAATCTAACACTAACGAAATTATTTTGTTTCCTGAACAGCACTAACGATTTCATTCGGTTCTGTCATTAGTGCTGCATCGTAATATGGTGGGTGGGGCCAGGTTGACATAAACTTGGCACCGCCCAATGGTTTTGGCTTTAACTTCCACAAAAATGTAGCACTTGCGATTTTTTGTTGTTTACTGAACAGCACTAACGTCGCACTAACGATTGCGTTAGTTCTGGTCATTAATGCTTTCATAGGTGGGGCCAAGTTTATGCACCTCAGTGGTAGAGCATTGGCACGCAAAGCCAAAGGTCCAGGGTTCAATTCACGTGTCCAGGTTGTCTTAGTTGAATAAAACTTGGTTTTTCAATAAAATAATCACTAATTAGTTGTTGGGCAAGCAGGAGCTGGTACTGATGAAAATAATCACACAGAGGCTGACCGTGTACGGTCTCGTTGTAAATACAGGTGCAGACTGTCAGACTGTCAGTCCTAAGACTGACATCCGTAAATTACCCTTAAATTAATTTATTTTAGGAAATGAAGCCCCATATACCAATTTTAAACTAAATCATAATTATCTTAAGAAATCACTCATTTGTAAAGTACCCTTTTATTATTCTTTCAAAAGAAAAATCACTAAATAAACATTTATATATTTTTTTATATTAACATAGTGATAGTGCTACTTTCTAGTAAAGATTTGGTGAGTTAAGTAGAGCCTCTGCTTCTACCATCTACCAGATATGTGGCACCGCAATTAAATGATACAAATCATAATGGATACAATTCAGGATTTTGTGGATATAATGCAAATAATTATAGTGGATACAAATCAGGATTTTTGTTAAAGTCGTTTATTTGAAAACTGCCTGAATGGAGACCATTCAGAATGGATACAATTAAGGATTTAGTGGCTATAATGAAAATGGATACAAATCAGACTTTCTATTTGTGGAGCATGTTTTAAAAAATGTCTGAATGGAAACCATTCAAAATGGAAACAATTCAGTCGTCTCGAAAAAATAAAGTCGTTACGTCTATACTCTCGCCTTCCCAAACATCCAGAGGGCCCCCCCCCCCCACCTCCGTACACAAATAAGATTTCCCGCCACAGCTTATAATATTTCACAAACTACATACAATCTATTTGATTGCTTGATTTTTAATTTAAAACCAAAACTAATAATACATTTTGGTACATGAAAGAGGTGATAATGTATCAATATTTACTATTATGCAGCTAAAAGTTCGTTTTAGCTAGGGAAGTATTTAGCTTAAAATGACAACTCATATTGCCTTAACATTATTTTGAAGGGACTCTTAGATTTTGAATTGCCGCCAAAACTTGCCATACTTAATTTGTAATTACTTAAAGTTGTGCAATTTTTATGGACTTTTATATTCGTACATTTTAAGCTCTTATGATTTCATAAACATTAGTTATATAATTTATTTATTTATAAATACATACGTAATTAACGTGTAAAATTCAGCTTTCTCCATAAGAAAAGTTTTGTAAGCTATTACGTCATACCCCCACAATGGCATACTGTGAGTACTCATCATATCTAGGTTATTCTACTAGCCCTTGCCCTTTCTCGCTCTTTATGATTTGTCTTGGTTTCTATTTCTTTTCTTAGGTTGTGGTCTTCTTTCTTTATCTTCTTCATCTATCATCTATCTTTATGCTTATCAATCTAACTGCACAGTCAAACACTTGTCACTGCTCTGAAATTGTTTGATAGTGTTTTTAATGTAAAAACCTCAATTTTAAAAGGAGGTATGACCTATTAATTTAAATTCTCTTTAAATTATTATATATTATCATTATAATCTTCATAATATTTAACTTCTTAAGTTTAAATATGTGAATAACAAAAATAATTAACCCAGCAGTAGTGTGCCCTAAAATTCTTGCGCCAGTGGTGTGTGGGGTGTTTGTATAATCTGTATGCGCAATAGTAAGAAATGTTGCATGCTTTCTCTCAGCCACTCAGCGTCATTCACTTGCATGTTTTCTCCATGTGCATATATAATTTATTTTCATAACAGATTTTGATTTTGTTTTGTTTTTAATGGAGCTGGTAGGTTAGAAAAGCCTATTTTTACACAAACAATCAAGGGAAATAAGATTTTGTTCCGTTTCCTTTTATTTCTTGATTTCTTTTATTCATTCTTTCTATTAAGATTTCATAAACATAACATCAGGTCATAACATTTCTTTAAGCCTTCCGTGGACCCCCTTTGAGGACATAGTGGCCCCGCTGGGTTAGAGTAAAATGTATTTAAGTTACACAATAAATACTTAAGCCTATTTTTTTGATATCAAAAGAATAGGGGGATCTGGAGAGCCTTGACCACATTTTCAAACAAATATTTTTGCATATTTTTTTCTTTTAAGTGCTGAAGTTTTTCCTTTTTTGCTATCTTACAGGTAGAGAAAGTATTTTGATCGTCAAAAAAGTCAAACTCGAGATTTTGATGAATCTCGACGTTTCATGATCCTCGAATTAAAAAAAGTGGTTTTTGAATTTCCGTCTGTCTGTACCTCGTACTAGGACCTAAACTATTTAATCGATTGGGCTAAAACTTGGTATCTAGGGTTTTCATAGGGTTGCACCGAGGGGTTTTTAGAATTGGATATCTAACCCTAAAATTAAGGGTAGTTTACTGAAGGGCAAAAAGAGAAAAAAATTGATGTTCTCAAAATTGGCTCAAACGATTTTGATTAAAACTCGTATCTAGGCGTTGATTAAAATTATAAATAAGCTGGCTATTTTCATTTTCCTATGAAAATGAATTTTAGGGAATTTTACAGAAGCGGAAATTTCCGTATCTCCGCAACTATTTGAGATACTAAATAACTTATCATTGTAAAATTTTAGTACTATTAAAAATAAAAAACCTATATTTGAAATATATTTTTATAAAACCAATAGTTTGAGATATTGACAAATATATTAATAGGCCTACAATTTTGTGAGCTTTAGTTGTGAAGAGATAATACTTTAGTTTAGACACAATAATAAGTCTCTAATGCCATAGAGTAATTAAATAAGTCTTTCACGAAGTTGCTGTTGTTTTTCCTTTAACCTCTTAGAGGAAATGCTTGTACAGCACAGGGGTGAATCTAGGTTTTTTGTGAGGGGGTAGGAACGTAGGTGCTCCCGTTGGGATCAGATTGTGGAGGGGGGGGCGCACCTCAAGAAATGTTAACATAAAAATACTTAAAATTTGAGAGTAAAACTTTAAGTAATTTTTCAGTGTGATGCTAAACTTGAAAATAACCCTATAGTAAAGGGTATAATCCTCTAATGAAGGGTATAACTTGAAATTTATGATTAGTATTGAAATTGATTAAAAGAAAATAATAAGAACATCAACAAATAGTGATTATTAAGAGGGAAATAAGTTTAAACATTATAACACTTATTATATAAGTAGTTTTTTTTAGCTATTCAACCAATTAGGCAAAAGAGATGGAATCGTCCAGATTTTGAACAATCAAACTTAAACTCCACTCTATAGTATAGCTAGTTATTTCTCATTCTAAATTGAAACTATACCACTAAGTCATTCTAACACGTTATGTCTTTGGTCTTATTTAAATATTTTATTTAAAGCACGTTATTTAAAAATACATTATTTTAAAGATCTTTATTTATTATTAATCATTGAAATAGTAATAATAAAAATGATAAAATAAATTTAAACCTAAATAATGTTTGTGCAACAAGGTAACTTAAATTTGGGTAGTTTCATTAATGCCTATTTTCCCCATTTTAATACTTAATGTGATTGTCTTAAGACAGGACTAACCTTTTATCAAATGTTAGAGCTGAGCAATACAATTCAATGTTTCATATACCTGGCAGTTAAGTCTATTTTGTCCCTGATCCCTCGCAAACTACCTGTCAGTTAGCAAGATGCTAAAATTATCAATGTGCAGACTTTTCAGGATATCTCATGTATTTGCTATCTACATCAGAGTATGGATGAAAGGGTTACTCCCTGTGAAGATTGAACCAGAGGACTTGGAATATCATCAAAGAATGGATGGAAGGGTAAAGATTGAAACAGAGGACCTGGAATATCATCACAGAATGGATGAAAGGCTATTCCCTGTGAAGATTGAACCAAAGGCAGATTCGGAATGTCGCCATCAAGAAATGAAGTTGGAAATGGAGGTAGGCAACTGCATCAGTTTTAATTTATATTTGTGTGATATTATTCACAAATATTAACATAATACATATACATAACATTTAACATAATACAAATACATAACCATTGCTAAAAGTTAGTCTTAGAGTATCTTTCAGGCTTAACTGAAACAAGCATTTATTCAAAGTGTCATTGACTTATTTTAATATATTTAAAGTACCCTGATTTACAAGAAATGAAAATGTAAGTTTTAAACCAATTATTATAAATATTGCCTTAACATTTGATCTGTAAATAAATATTATATTCAAATAATTTTTTATTCATTAGTTTGTCTCTATCTTTTATCAAAATTTGAAAATTGGTGAATTGACACACTAAAGATAGAGTTTTTCATAATAACACTATTTACACAAAATTAAAACAACAAAAATTCTTAGTAATTATTTATTGTAAAATAATGCCTTAACTTGAATAGTTTCTACATAATCATTACAAACCTAATATATATTATATTTAGCACCGTGTCTTACTACCCGTTCGGGTTATACGCTTAAGTAATAATTACGCTAATGGATTAGGAAATGGGAGTGTTGAAGTTAGAGGAAGTGAACCCGCATTTGCGTGGAGGGAGAGTGGAAAACCATTTAGGAAAAATCACCCCCAGTTCACCCGACCGAGATTCAAACCTCGATCTCCCCGTCCTCGGCGGTCGAGCTCAACACGACTAGCGCGTTAGCCAACTACGCCACCGAGGCGGGTCAAACCTAATATACTTTTCTTATAAATGATAAGGGTAAGAGATGTGTGATTAATTTTGTGCTTGAAATTTTTGCTAACTTTTATTATACATACTGGGTATTTATACATTTCTTCAAATAAGTAACATTATTGGCTCAACACAATCAACCATGACTAAAGAGTTTAGCTTTCAAATTGAAAATCAATATTAACTTTGAATCATATTCTGACCACATTCTGTTGATTCACTCCTAACTATGGATGTACCCAAAAGTTATTACTAAACACCTACTGGTTTTAGATTCCAATAATAGTAATCATTGTTGTAGTTAATAAATCATCAACAATTTTCAAACGTTGGCCGTGGTAGTTAAGTAAAATGCCAACATATTCCTAATTCTTTCCACCTTTCTTCTCTTTGCTTTCATTCTTCTCCTCTTACTAGCACACTTGTTATCTGCATTTCCCATATCTTGCCTAGTATACCTTGCGGTATTTTTTTCTACATACATCATTTGCATTATTTTCCTTGGGATTATTTTCCTTTTCCATCCTCATTACATGCCCATACCATCTCAGCCTTGCTTCCTCTACTATCTCATGTACTCCAACATCCTCATTACATGCCCATACCATCTCACTCTTGCTTCCTCTACTATCTCATGTACTCTCTGTACCCCAACTCTTGCATGAGCAACTTCATTCCTAGTCTCATTTCTCTTTGTCAGAACATTCTCCTCAAAAACTAAATTCCTATGGCCTCCACTTTCATGGTCTCTTTTACATCCATTGTCCATGTTTCTGCTAAATATGTACCTATGGGCACAAAGTATTTACTATGTAGCATTTCCTAGTAATAATTATAGTATCCATACATTCATACTTTACTAAAATAGAGATAGGGACAAGTTAATATATTTAATAGCTATAAATATTGTGAGGCCCAATTCACCTTATATTAGTACATCACTGCCATGCCTTCTCAAAATGAAAATCAATTTCACTGCTTAGTCGGCCAAGAATGGTTATATTTTAGATTATTTAAAAGCATTTAATGAGAGTGAGAATGGTTTTGTACACAAATATTTTTCTTTATTAATATCTAGAAGTTTTATTTTATTTTAGACTGACATTGACCTCAAAATAAAGGCAGAATTCAAAGAATGCTTACAGCAACAAAGAAGTCAACAACTACTATTGCTATTTCCTCCAATTAAAGAAGAGCTGCATGAGCTTGTAAGTAATTTTTGTTTCCTTGAATATTTACTTAAATATTTTAAAGCTCTTTCAAAAGATTAAACAAACGTATAAGGAACATTTAAAAACAAAAAGCACCTCTCCTTACTTTAGGAAATAACTTCTTTTAAGTTTCTAAACAAACATTGTTGTTACTTAATAGTGGTCAAGTTATTGGACATTTTTGAGCTTTCTCTTCCTTTTTTTTATATAACTTTGATAGTCTGTGAGAGAGGTAAATTCTGGACTTTTTTAATGATTTCAATTAAATCTGATAGGAATTTCATCTCTCTGAATTTAGCTATAATAATATTTTTTCCCTTTTATACACCAGAACCAGAGAAGGGAAGTTTTGGTTGAAAATACAGTTAGTTTCACCCTTTTTTCTCTTCAGGGCCACAAATCATAATGTTTGATCAGCTAGGATCTAATTAAGATGAACTGTGGTCTTGAGGTCACTTCAATTGCAGTTGACAGGAAGCCACTACTTCTTCAGGCAAGCTCTCATGGTTTATTTGAATGTAGTGCCACATAAATAGTAATAGCTATGCTCTCTTAAACACACTTTGAAACTTCAAAATACAGAGCTCTTAGTAAAACTAACACACATTTATGTGTTATGTTTAAAAGGTCGAATCTTGGTCAGTTGAAATTCATATAATCATCACTTATTATATTTTACTGTTATAGCCCCAACCAATAATTTGTTTTCCATGATAATAATATTATAATAATATTTAACACAGCGTCTTACTACCTGTTCGGGTTATACGCTTAAGTACTAATCACGCCAATGGATTAGGAATTGGGGTGGTTGAATTTAGAGGAAGTGAACCTGCATTTGCGTGGAGGGAGAGTGGAAAACCATTTAGGAAAAACCACCCCCAGTTCATCCGACCGAGATTCGAACCTCGATCTCCCCATCCTGGGTGGTCGAGCTCAATACGACTAGCGCGTTAGCCAACTACGCCACCGAGGTGGGTTTTTCCATGATAAGGCAATTAATAGTAACAATTGTATCTGCTAAAATTGTTATGAAATAAAAGAAAAAAAAATCTAATCACATTGTGGAGAGAAACATACAATTATTAATTTTAATATAAAATATTTTTCACTTTTACAAAAAAAAAAAACCCCTATAGGCCAATATATTTTGATAAAAATACAAGTGGTGACCATAAACAGTTTTTAAATAACATAAAATAGTGACAAGAGAAAGGATTTTAAGTGTTTGAAGGGTTTATAAGTGTCACATATAATTACTTAGAGGATATGAACATTTAAATGTTACATACATACCTAATCATGCCGTTCTTGTACGGGGTAGGCAAGAAACTGTGTATATATCTAAAAAAACTCTGTACTTAATAATCCGTCTTCACTAGGTTTCTCCACACTCTGCTATCCTTGCATACTCACTTCACTTAAACAACATCCATACACCGAGCTACGTGATCTTTTATTTGTAAAACTCTTAATATTTCTTTTTTTCACACATTCATCTACAACATTTATCCACATCTTACATGGCCTACCACTTCCTTTGAATCCACACTCTACCTTCATATATTTGCTTTGTCACTCGACCCATACTCATCCTCTCAACATGCCCAAACCAATGTAAGACACCTTTTGGATTCCCTTTCAACTCTCACTTCTCCAGAACCTGTCCATTACCGACTCTGTCCATATGAGTTTTTCCACATACATTTCTTAGATATCTCATTCCAACCACATTCACCTTGCTCTTGTGTTTCTCCTGACAAACCCATGCTTTATATCCATAAAACAATGTTGGTGTCAACACACTTCTACCTCCCTGCGGGACGGGGCTTAGAATAGTCCCGCAGTAACCCCTGATTGTTGTAAGAGGCAACTTAAAGGGGAGGCTTCTGTGAAGGACGTATCTCGTGCAGGACAAATCCTTCCTATATCTTTCCTTTCACCTCCTTTTCTTCTTCCTTCTCTTTTTTCCTTACTCTCTGTTCTTGTCAAAAGCCTCTCTTGAAGCGAGAGGTCCAGGAAAGACTTGGCAAGGCAAGAGGATCTAAAAAGGTCCTAAATCAATTTTTAGTTTTAAGAGATAGTGTAATGGATTGTGTGAATGAATAAATTTATATTTGTACTTAATGTCGCTACTACAATGGAATTGTAGGGGTTTTTATGCTCGTGTAGAGGAAATTAAACAACTAATTTCTACCCCGTATCCTCCCTTGACGTGTTTGAAGGAGACCCACTGACAACCCGATGCGTCGTGGGTACGATGTATATCGTACCGACAAGCCATACTTTGATCGGGCTAGTGGAGGTGTGGCTATACTTGCACGTAGCAATATCTATCATAAATCTATAAATATTGTATCTGATCTCCAAGTGATCGCTGTCATAGTATCCCTTGTTATGGAGGTGACAGTATGTAGCGCACCTCCTTAATTTACCCCAGAAACCAAGGTCGGTGTGCAACAATGTACAAGTAAAAAAAAAGGAACATAAATTTGTAGAGGAGCCGAAGGACTATACAAAACAAATGGGCCATAATGGTTCATTGTGTTCTGTTATCCCGAAGCCACTCAACAGAATTTCTCATGAAAATAAAGAGTTAGATGAAATTCCCAGAGGTCAACTATACGACACAAAAAAAGGCTTCAATATCTTTGATTATTTTATTTATATATGAATAAGATATTAGGATATGGTCCCAAAAGGGAAAATAAATATACATGAAAAATTATTAGAATTAGTTAACAATCCAAAAAAATTTGCTATCCATTATAACGCCGATGCCTCAAATTTGATAACAATAGGTAAAGCCTGCAAAAGTCATTAAAAATTTGATATCACAATGTGTTGCCAAAGGTGAATAAAAATATATATTGTAAACATTCAACAATGATTTAAGTTTTCAAAAATATAAATTAGGCTTCTCAACTTGTATAGCCACAAAGATATAATATTAGAAAGTTAAAGTTTGGTAATTACATAAATTACCCAAAAGGGGATAAATATACATTAGACTCCTCAACTTGTATAGCCACAAAGATACAATATTAAAAAGGTCAAGGTTTGATAATTTCATAAATTATCCAAAAGGGGATAAATATATTTTAAACTTCTCAACTTGTATAGTAACAAAGATTTAATATTAGAAAGTTAAAGTTTGATAATTACATAAATTATCCAAAAGGGGATAAATATATATTAGACTTCTCAACTAGTATAGTAACAAAGATATAATATTTAGAAAGTTAAAGTTTGGTAATTACATAAATTATCCAAAAGGGGATAAATATATTTGAAACTTTTGATAATCCTTTAAGTTTTCAATCTGTCTCAAAAGAATAGACGTCTCGTACAACAACAAAGAAAAGATTTTAAAGTATTAGTGTTTGGCAATAAATGTTCTCAAGTCTAAGTTTTCTATCTATCTCAACAACAAAGAAAAACTTTAAAGTATTAGAGTTTGACAATAAATGTTCTCAAGTCGAACAGACCACAAATTTTGCATTTAAAAAAGGTTATCATTTCGTTCCATTTCATAACAACAATTTACTGAACGCGACCCAAAGACGGTCTTTACGCTTGCCAAACAACCATAAAAATTCTAAGTTCCATTTTAACTGTTTTGTATATTTTAAAAATAAAGTTTAGGCCGAAATAGAATTTTGATATACATAGTCCAAAAGGGAATTTTTACCTTTTCTAATACTGAACACCTAGATGTGTTCTCGGAGTAAATCAAGACAAGAGTGACGTTCTTGAGCTCTCACGTCAATATATACGCTCGTTTACTCGCTCAGAGAGGGGATGAAAGGGGAAGCAAAAACAAAGGAAAAGACATCACATGACAGAGAGAGAGAACGACTCGAAGGCAAGGGAATGATGGAGAAGCACCTCGACCAAAAACTTTCCACAGAACATGAGTTTCTTTCTAGCACATACGTCACACATTTTCCCGGCATTCCCAGCGACGCCTGGTGCCACAAGCTCGACTCAGCTAGTCTTAGAACACAGTTTATTATGCGCGGAGGTGTGATTGGAGACGTGATGCCACAACACAGTATAATCGGGCGGTGGTAAGCCTACACTTGTTTTGTTTCGTTCTTGTTTAGTTGTGGACTTAGTTTCTTCTTGTAGCTTAATAGCATTAAACGCTACAAATATGCTGCATTTACCTCCCACCAGGTTAACGTATTTCAAAGAGGAGTCTATTAAAGGCCCTCTTTATACAAATTCCCTCCCCCTATATCATCTTGGGGGACTTTAACGCTCATAACCTGGAATGGGGGTCTAATTTTACAGACGCCCGTGGGAGGATGGTAGAGGATATTCTTGTCCTGGGAAGCCTGGTGTTAATGAACACCGGGACCCAGACACACTTCTCCACCTTTAATGGTGTATCCTCTGCCATCGACCTAACTTTATGTAGCCCCGGGATCGCTGCTCACTTCCTTTGGGAGGTTCACTCGGACCTATGTGGCAGCGATCATTTTCCAATTCTGGTTTCACCACTTCAAGATCCTCCCAGTACAGCACGGCTACCCCAGTGGGTTATCAAACGTGCTGACTGGGATAAATTCCGCGAGCTCGCCATATTTGATGAACCCCATTCTCATGACGTCGATTTTAAGGCTGGGCATTTTACTTAGACGGTCATTGTGGCGGCGAGAGAATCTATCCTTAAATCCTCGCTAAATCCGCGCCACCGTCCTGTTCCTTGGTGGAACGAGGAGTGTTGGTTGGCTATTTCTGACCGTTGAAGAGCATTACGTCACTTTCATTTACGTCCTACTTTGAATAATCTGAAGTCATTCCGGATTCTACGTGCTCGAGCTCGCTGTGTTATTCGAGAAAGCAGTTTATTTCTACCATTACAATTTCCACTCTCACAGCTAAGTCTTGGGATAATATTCGTAAATTACGTAGTAGCCAAAATACCATTAATAATATCCCTGCCCTCATGTCAAACGGTTCGCTTGTCTCCTCCCCTGTGGAGGTCGTCAATGTATTGGGCTCGATATTATTCACATTTTCTATCATTGTGAGTTACTCTAATAAGTTTGCAGTGCATAAGCGGAACATCGAGCGCCATACTATTTATTTTGGTCAAAGTCGGGGGGAGGCTTATAACTCCCACTTCACTATGGATCAACACACCTGTGCCCTGCCCAGGCGGGCAGCACAGCTTCCGGTCCTGACGACATTAACTATGAGAAGTTGCGCCAGCTGCCCCCTGCCGGAAAGGCATTTCTTTTGGACCTATACAATAGTGTTTGGGAATCTCATCAGTACCCCTCTTTATGGAGGCAAGCAACCGCTATACCAATTCATAAAAGTGGCAAGGATAAATTAGAGCTAACTAGTTATAGATTGTTAGCCTTAATTAATTGTGTATGCAAAATTTTGGAAAAAATTATCAATAAATAATTTATATGGTATTTAGAATCCCGCAATCTGCTATCTAATATTCAATGTGGTTTTCGCCATAATCGATTCACCTTGTCTTTCTCGAGACGGCTGATCGTGACGCATTTCTCCATAAGCAGCATCTTCTGGCTGTTTTCTTTGCTCTGGAAAAAGCGAACCACACCACCTGGCGATACAGCATTTTGAAAACACTTTTTAATTGGGGGTTCAAAGGGAACTTCCCTGTTTTTATATTTAATTTTATGTCGGTTAGACACATCCAGGTAAGGTTGAATGATACCTTATCCAATGATTTTATTCAAGAAAATGGGCTGCAATAGTGCAGTATTCTAAGCTGTATCTTGTTCTCCATCACAATAAATGGCATTGTGGACAACGTGCGGCTACCTGTCCGTTCATACCTTTTTGTGGATGACTGCGCAATTTATTGAAGTTCAGTGAGCCTCCATGTTATATATGAGAGGACCTTTAACGAGCTTCCTTCCCCACTCACTTTCAGGGCTTTAAGCACATCTACACAGATGGTTCAACATGTGGGGCATCTGTGGGATGCGCCTTTATTGTGGAGGGAAACAATTTCAAATCTGGTTTAGGGGAGGTTGGCTCACCATGAGACAAAATAAGCATTTTTATTTTTGTAATTTTGTAAATTTATTTAATCTGACAAAGAGAAATATTTTCAAAAACTTAAGACTTTCTTATACATATTTCACTGGTTTGATCCAAGATAAAAATATTTTTAGCTATAATAATAATAAAATAAAAAAATCCTTACATGTGTCTCATTGTGGCCCAATGATGGGCCATGATGAGACACCACTTGGGTCACAATGAGACAAATATACAATTTACTTTTAGTGAGAAAAAACCTTTAAGCTAATGATAATTTTTAATTCAGATATTGTTTATCAATTATTCATCAAGTTTCTTTTTTAAACAAACACATTAAAGAATAAAAAATAAAAACATATGTGGACTTAGAGTTACTACTGTCCTTCAATATTCTTTATGTTATTAACGAATGTTCAGTAACCTAAAACCAATTTCAAACTTGTAGAATGATTAGAGCCTTTTTGTTTTGCCAGAAAATGATGGTTTTGGCAATATCATTTTTATGTCCTCAAGAGGAACTGAAGCCAAATCAGGAACAGGAGGAAATACAAATTTTCCTTCATTTTTAACACACTTTCTCAAGAAACTAATCTCTATAACACTCCCTGATATACTAGGGGCTACAACAGTACCAATATTAAAAATATCTCTTTTGCACTGAACTGCACTAAAACAAAATCATCACACTCTGGCTCACAATCAAGCTCCTCAAAACCACTTGGGTCGATTTCTGGTGACCACTTTGTCTCATCATCGGAACTATCACATGGTAGGTATGGGCCATAATCATCTTCATCTTCTGATGATAATGGCTCACTATTTATTATTTTCTTTTTCTTATTGAAGAGTTTTTTCTTACCATTGACAATTTACATTTTCCATAGAACTTTTCCTTTGTTTTATTTTCAATTCTGTTTTTCTCCGGAGTGTCAGTTGGTATGCAGCTGCTTACTTTGTGTTGCTTATTTCTTTGCTTCTTTCTTGCTCCTGCTTTCGGAAACCATTTGAAACTGTCAGGGCCGATGAATGGTTTCTTCTGTGATGAATCTAAGTTTAATCTTGAAGAATCTGAACTAGGTGAACTTTGATGGATTTTTTCTGAAGAATCATTAACTGAAAATAATTTAGAGGATGTTGATAGGACTCTGTGGGGGTAATCGTAAGTCCGTAGGTTGAATTTCATCGGAAACAATATTCACAGGCCCATTTGAAGTACCTAGTAAATCACGGTCTGTTACAGAACTAGTCATAAAATCATCATCTGTAAATATATTTCTATCAAATGGGTAGATTCCTGTTTTCTTGAACCCTGACCTGATGTTAGAAGGGTTCATTGCTCGTTCATGTGCTATTCCTACACAACTGGCAACTTGATATATTGTCAATGGAACCCCAGGATTGTGAAGCAGCCAAGAATCTACAGCAGAATTGTAGTGGGCCTTAAATGAGTAGAATACAGATACATCAAGTGGCTGCAACTTGTTACTGCAATGAGGTGGCAGAGTAACTATAGTAACTCCATTTTCTTTTGCAAGGTTAAGAGTTTCTATTGTAAGATGGCTTTCATGATTATCATAAATAAGCAGAGATGGATTTTCTTTAGTGGAGCTAGTGTGTGCTATAAAGTGTCTCATAACAGAAGGAAATATTTCCCCTGTCATCCAACCAGAACTACTCACAAGTCCCAAAGTTCCAGGTGGGGCACCATTCACCATATGTGTTTTGAAATTCTTATGAGGAAATACCATTATTGGTGGTAAGGAGTTCCCGGTTGCACTTACTATACAACAAGTTGTTACCAAAGTTCCCCGTTCCCCACTTGTGCACTGGCTTACTTGCTTAGTGCCTTTTGCAGCTATTACCTTCTTTGGTTTTTGCACTGTAGTGGTTCCAGTCTCATCCAAATTATATACACGACTTCCATCTGAAAATTTCTGAGAGCGACTGTATGCATTCTTAATATTGTTAAAAAATTGTTTGACATTATGTTTGTTGAAGGAAGTTGCCCGGGAGATACTACAACCTTCTGGTTGTCGGATACTCAGCTCTGGATGTCTCTTTAAGAAACCCTAGAGCCAATCAATCCCCCTTTCTGTTTTATTTCCCACGAAGGAAGCATAGTTTTTGAATTAATCTTTGCCATCTCATATGCTAACTCATAAAAATCTTTAGTTGACTTTCCATAGCACTTTTAGAACACTGAACCACGTAGTTTGCTAAAGATTTTTCCTCTTCCGAATTGAAAACTAAACGATGTTTGTAGTTAGCGACCATTCTAACTTTGACTTTAGGGTTAGGATTATTCACTTGTTTCTTAACATATCTTTGCAATGTTTGAAATGATACCCCATTCAAAGACGCAGCTTCCCGAAGAAATAGTTTTCTACCTTCTTCCCCCAACAAAACTTGCCGTAAAGCATTTTGCATATTTTCTTCAGAGAAAGTTCCCTTTTGGCTTTTTCTTTTCCTCCCTCTAGACATGATAATTGATGGTAGGCCTAGTAAGAAAGAACACAAACTACAATATGATGTTTATTCAAGACTATACTTATATTTTATTGGGAAATAATAATTAAATTTAGTATATAGGAATCTT
Source organism: Timema podura (assembly GCA_033556935.1). Taxonomy (NCBI): domain Eukaryota; kingdom Metazoa; phylum Arthropoda; class Insecta; order Phasmatodea; family Timematidae; genus Timema; species Timema podura. The sequence continues at coordinate 56,294,370 of JAVRXN010000013.1, read as the reverse complement.
ATAATCAAAGTATGTGCATGGGCCACGATGAGACATGTCTCATTGTGGACCAAATATTTTGTCTCATTGAGGCCCAGAAAGGCTGAAATAAAACAATTATGGCTAACCTAAGTGAATATAAAAATAATGTTTTAATACTTTCAGGAAGCCTAACTGAAAGATTTGGGGTGTATCTTCATTTTAAATACTTACCCTTTTGATTTGTTTTCGAATGCAAATCAAACTGTAAAATTACTCCAAAAAATAACTTTTCAACACAAAATATAGACTGAAAACAATAATTTGGAACCAACAGCATGCAGCCATTTGCAAAAAGAACTATGGCTGGGCAGTTAGTTCTTGAGTCTACCACTAGATTTTGTTCTAGCTAATATTTGAATTAAGGGGGAAATTTGAATTGTCTCGTGGTGGACCATGTCTTATGGTGGCCCACCCTCCCCTACATGGTGAATCCAATGTTTTTACTGCAGAACTATAGAATATGCCATTTTTAAATAATTGTGTTTTGTATATTGAAATGGTCACCATTCTGTTCTCATCTGCACGGATTCCATGAATGTTCTGTTGGCATTGACCACTCTCTACTCCAGGAATCCACTCGTGCAGATGATACATGAGCAAATTTTAAAAATTGATTTATTAAATACCCAGCTTGCCTTCTGCTGGATTCCTGGTCATGCTGGTATTTCAGGAAATGAACACTCGGACCAGACAGCCAAGGAGGAACTCCATCTCCCTCCTGAGACGAGTTTGGGTGTCATGTTTTTAGATCTAAAGGGTTATGTTCGGCGTGGGGTCTTACGCACCTGGCACGAGCAGTGGGTTTCGACCCCTGCTCAGAACAAGCTGCGGTCCATCAGGGACGGTGTGTTGCGATGGCCCTCTTCTATACGAAAGTCTAGAAGAGAGGAGGTCATCGTGACAAGACTTCGCGTCGGACATACATTTCTGACCCATGGGTTTTTATTAAGAGGGGATCCACCTCCAGTGTGTGAGTTTTGCGATGCTCCCCTTAGTGTGTACCACATTCTGCCAGATTGTCGCAAGTATGCCCCTATTCGCCTGGCTCTTAATTTTAATGGTGACCTTTGTTTTTTATTGCATGACAGTGCAGATGGAGTTATATGTTTACTCCGTTTAATACGCCAGGCGAATCTTTTAAATACCATTTGTGTCACTTTTATAAAGTGGCTCATTTGGATTTTATCTCATAATGAGATTATTTCTAACATTCTTAGTATATTTTAATATGTTTTTTTTGTTTCTTTAACATATTATATTTTAATATGTTTTTTTTTGTCTTTTTAATACACATCAGCGTAAATGCATATAACCCAAACGGGTAATAAGACGTGCTAATAGCAATAATGATGATAATGATAATGATTATGATTATGATGATTATTAATGAATGAATGAATGAATGAATGAATTAATTATTGAATTAATAATAATAATCCTTTCTGCCTGTCATCACATTCAAATGTGATGTGCATTCTGCAAATCACTTTCATCCTCAGCCTTTAATATGACATCATCTGCATATAACAGCACTCTTCCATAACACAGACAACGTTGATTACTCCCTGATATATAACCACATTTGTCCTTACAGTTGCCTTATCAGAGGTTTCATTTAAGTTATTTGTAACATTCCCTAATCTTAACATCTGTTTTGATATATTTACTATTGCTGAGTAATTAGTCAAGAAGTCAAGACCAATTATGCCATCGTAACTTGAGTTGGTCCGACATTCTATAACTTGAAATGTCACCCAATAGGCTCTTCCTCCTATTGCTAACTCCATTTTTACTCTCCCAAGTTTTACATTTTGGCATTTTGTGACCTGATAAACCCGAAATCTCAAAATCTTTGTTTGGAAATCTTCATAAACTCCACACTCTTCTGCCAAATAACTGAAATTTGTGCCCCACTGTCCACTAAAAAAAAATCTTCATAAAAAGTACCTGCTAGTACTAACTCCCTGGTAGCTTCATCCTTCTCTATTGACACTATGGGGATAATTATCGCTGAGGACTGTAGTTTGCGGCTCCAACAATCCTGTTCTCGTTTGGGTGTTGGTTATCCTGTCCTGAACATTGGTTTGCTAACTACCCAATTTTACCACACCTATAACACGTCTTTCCTGTCATTGTAGGCGACTACTGTCTCTCCTTATTAGATCTGCAATACCTCATCACATGACCTTGTTTTTTGCTCTTAAAACAATGTTTACCATAATATATCGTAACTATCTTCCTGCGCGTATTCTCGTCTCTCTCTTGAGGTCAATGGTCTGCTTCAATTACATCTATCGCTACTTCTACCACTTAAGAGTTTTAGGTTTTGCTAACCTAGTAAATCTTTCTACTTCACTGAAAAGACCATTTAGAAAAGAGTCTTTGTCTCTCTGATTCATCTTAAATTTAATCCTTTCATTCCGGACCGCATTATCTCCTAATTCATAAGTGTTGATGTTCATTTTCTGATCCTTTTCGTGAAACTGTCTACACTTTCTTCTCTCAATTGTTTAATTTTGGTTTGCTTCTCTCAATTGTTTAATTTTGGTTTGCTTCTCTCAATTATTTAATTTTGGTTAGCTTCTCTCTAAAAAAAATGGCTCACCTGCTTCTTCCTGAACCTATCTACTAAGGCTTGCTTCAATTCGTCAAAACTGTTAGTTTCCATGCAACTTGGATTCAAAATTACAAATTCTAATGCCTCTCCACCTAAACGTAATTTAGGCCCTTAGTTCTAAATCTTTCCAATTTGATATTACAGAGGCTTGACTTATCTTCTCAAAAAACACCAAATTATTATCTTCTGGTCTACCATGGAATAATGGGATAGTCGCCATAAGTGAAAAATTCCTAACAGGTGGTATAGGTTCACTATCAATCCTATTCTTCTGAACAGCTTTCAAATTATTATTTCCTGTCTAGACCTTCTCTAGCTTTGTTGCTAATTGATCAATAGCAGTTTTCAGGTTTACCTTTACCCTCATAACTTCAACTAAAGCCATGATAATTGTGTCCAAGAATTCTTACCTTGTAGGTCTCATCTGCAACTGTTGGTGCACTTCTGCTGGTTTGGACCTCCTTCTCCTCTGGATCCTGGATGTTGCGTCTACGTCTCACCAAGCACGTACAGATTGTTGTGGAACCCGCCGCTATAGGCCGTTGAAGTCATCTCTTTATTTCCATGTTAAACTCCAAAATGTCATGTCGCCTCTGTCACTAATTTTTGGAACCATCAAAATTCTGCTTCTTTGTTTTGTAGCAGAAGCTTTACAAGCCTAATACCCGCTTTCAAGTAGTAACCAGATCATATTCTTATTTGAGAAGAAACTCAAAAGTCTCTGAAGAGTCAAGGACATTAAAAAATTCACTAGAGAATTAATATATTTTTCTAATAATTTTCATAATACATAATATAAGTGTCACACATTGTAAATGATTAGTGTCAGTTTTCAATATGGAGGATATGATATCTAGAAGTAGCTATAACCATAAACTAACAAATAAAATAGCTTTGATATTATTCCATCATTATATATGAACCCATACAACTATACAGTGGGCATCATAAAGCCAACTACTGAGTCAATTGTGGTTGGTTATTTGATAGCTCATGATCTTAATTGATGGCACGGCTATCACAGACTTTGCCTTAAAATATGAGTGAATGAAGAATGACCCTAGATAGCTCAGTGGTTAGATCATTGGCGCGTTAAGACAAAGGTCCTGGGCTCAATTCTTGTGACCAGGTGTCATTTTTAAATGTACACTAAATAAATTCTAAAGAAACTCCACTAACAATAAAAATAGAATACAAATTTCCTTCTCGAAGTTTCCAATATCCATGGGCTAACTATTGCGCCATTAATGAAGAGATTTGGATACAAAATAAGTTATATTTACCGTCAAATAAAGTTATACTTTTTTTTTGTATCACTAGTCAAATGTAATATGGATTTGTTTAATGTTCGAAACAATAAGAACTATTATATTCTTACATATGGAAAAACGCTTTTAAAAGTTGGCCTTAAATTAAAATATCTAATGTGTTCAAACTTGGTATAAAAATGGTACATTCAAATAATTTAAATATTTATCTAAACTAAGCGCTTTACTTTGCTGGAATACTAATGGGTCAAAAATTTGGAAATGATTTTGTATGATACTTAAAATGTAACAAATAATCTAACTATACTTATATTGATTATATATTTTATCAAAATTAATGCAAATAAACGTATTTAAACTTTACCAATCCAAGCCATGTATACAGTAGCTTTGTTTGAAATGATTTAACCTAAACCAATTTTATATTTGAACCTAACTGCCATACTTTAATAAAAGAAATATTGTGGTTTAACATAATTTTTATAAAATGTAACCTACATCTTATTTAATGTATTTATTTTGTTACAGGTAGATTCAGACAATTCAAGACATACAATTATTGTTAAGAGTAAATGTGTTATTTTGCATGAAAAGGACAGGAATATCAAAATAGAAGGATTTTCATATAATAAAAACTTTGATGAAAGCAAAGCGGGAAGTTTTACCAAACAATCTCAAGGCGTAGTGCACTGTGAGAAGCATGGAGGAAACAGAGATAAATGCAAAGAAGAATGCTGTGCAACACAAGCTAGACGGGGAGGGATTTGTATGAAGAATGGAGGAACAAGGGCTAGATGTAAAGAAGAAGGTTGTACTAAACAAGCTAGAGGGGGAGGGTTTTGTATTAAGCATGGAGGAGATAGGGTTAGATGTAAAGGCGAAGCTTGTACTAAACAAGCTAGATGGGGAGGTTTTTGTACGGAGCACGGAGGAACCAGGCCTAGATGTAAAGAAGAAGGTTGTACTAAACCAGCTAGAAGGGGAGGTTGCTGTGCAGAGCATGGAGGAACCGGGGCTGGACGTAAAGAAGAATGTTATACTAAACCAGCTAGAAGGGGAGGCTTCTGTACAGAGAATGGAGGAGGACCATAAAGAAGAAGGTTGTTATCAAATTAGCTTAAGTGAGAGGGACTCTGTAGGAAATACATAGGAACCCTGGCGAAGAAAACCAAACAAGCTTAAAGAATAGGAAACTGTATGAAGCTAAGAGGAACTGTGGTATAAAATAAGGTTGTACCAAATTAGCCCAAAGAAGAGGAAACTCTATTAGCCATCTCTCCATAATGCACAAAGGAACCAGGATAAATATCAATAAAAGGTTTCTAATAAATTAGCACAAAGGGGAGGGTTTTGTACAAAGTCTCTTAAACCAAAGCTATAGTTGATCCAACAGTTCTTTGGTGGTGCCTGACAGCTATCAGAAGCTAGAAGTAATGCTAACAATGTCTGAAAGTCACTGTTGTAAATGTATATGGAAATAATTATTATTTGCCAAGTATTATTATTATGATTACCACCACTAAAAAAATATTATCAAACACTTTTAACAATACTTCCCTAAGTATTGCTGTAGAATTGTAATTTTCATAATTAAATTAAAGAAAAAATAGTTTAATAAATCTATTATGGTTTGTGTATTATATTCAGTTATTTATATTTCTATAAATATCTTTAACATAAATAAATGGTTTGTGATAATAAAGAAAAAAAGATATTCAAAATGTTTGTATAATAATATAAAGTTTAAATTTTGTAAACACAATTATTAATACCGGTCGCCAACAGGGTCGCCTCTGTCATCAACCTTCAGTACGGTATCGTTTAAGTTAAGTGCGCCATATTTGTTTTTGTAAGTAAGTCCACTTTTAACAAGCTTTTGATTTTGATAATTAATTTTTAACAAACAGCAAACTCTACTCTCAAAAGACAAAAACCCGCCAAATGATTCTTATAAGCAAAATCTAACAATTTTAAATATACATTAAAACCGTGGATTAACATATAAAACACAATTAATAAAACCACCTGTGTGTGTCTACTAGTTCAAGACAATAGTTTATTGTTTGTGTATTTAGGCCAATCTAAGTTACTGTTTATTATTTGCGACTTTTCGCTTGAAACCATTCAGTTCTGATTTCTTGACATCGTTGGTTAGGGTATTCCATGAAAGAGAAGCTGAAACAGTGAAAAAATTTGAGTAATGATTGGAATTATGGAGAAGAATTAATAAAGTTGAGCTTTGTTGTGATGGAGTGTTGAAATTATTATTAGAGTTTAGTGAGCGTATACATGAAGAAAGTATTGTGTGGAGTTGGAAGTCAATAGTGTCTCTATGATGGTCATCGAGTGTAGGGTTAGTCTTTCTTTAAGTCGTAGCCAAGTTAGTCTCTTATAGTATGGGGAAATATCACGTGACTGGAGGTTGAATATAAATCTAACACTTGTGTTTTGGAGTCTTTGTAGTCTCCGCAAGGTCAGCTGTCAGGTCATTATATACTACATCAAAATAGTAAAAAAGCTGGAGGATAAGGGATTGGATAAGAGGGGATTTAATATTCATTAGTATAAATTTTTTCAGAAAGAACACTTTTTTTTTACATATTTGTTTCAAATGATTATTCCACGTTAGGTTTTCATTTATATTTAAACTAAGGTTATTAACAACCGGCATAAATGGAATAGGGCTGTTATTTAAATTTATTTGTTGTACAGATGTAAAACTCAATGTGGACAGTAATTGGTTTGACCCTGTAACAATAGATTGAGATTTTTTAGTATTGACATTGAGACTATTTTGTAGTGACCAATTATGTGTTGCACTTAAGTCAGCATTCATATTATCCACGGCACTATCAATATGAGAAAGAGAGGATGATAAATAAAGTTGGAAATCATCGGCATATAGATGATGTTGAGAATGTTGCAAGCATCTTGGGAGATCATTTATAAACATCGAGAAAAGGAGAGGGCCAAGGACCGAACCTTGTGGCACTCCAGATGTCACTGAACGCCATGTTGACCGAGTGTCACCTATCATGACACATTGTTGGCGGTCAGTTAGGTATGACTGCATCCATTGGGTTGAACTTTCTGAAAAATGAAAGTTTGTTTGTAATTTAGCAAGAAGAATATCGTGGTTAATGGTGTCAAAGCTTTACTAAAGTCTAACAGTGCCAACAGCGTCAACTGTCTTCTATCCATGGCTAATCTTATATCATCAATTACACTTACGAGTGCTGTAAGTAGTTCTGTGATGGGTTGAAACCCAGATTGGTAATTGTCTAGCAGCTTGTGATGATTTATGAAGCTATAGATTTGTCTGTTTACGTTATATTCAAAGGCTTATGATAACGCTGGAAGTATACTTATAGGTCTATAATCTTACTGAAGGGGATTTTAGGTATAGGCCTCACTAGTGCAGATTTTCCACAAAGATGGAAAAATTCCTACCTGTAGAGAATGATTAAAAATATCTCTTATAGTGGTTAAAACATAAAAAAGTATTTTTTTTATAAATGTAATTGGAATTTGGTTATTTCCTTGTATTTGCTTTGATTCGCTTAAGGTCATTCGACCATCAAAATTTTATTGTATTATTTTAATAAGTGTATAAATATAAGCTATAAATATTGATTCAATGATTTCAAATCATTACAGTTCTCGAGTTATAAGTAGTCAAACTTACTATTTTATCCATTTTGCGTACTAATTTTAAGGTAAAGTAGTTAATGTATGGGGATTAAATTTATTCTAGCTAGACATGCACATGAAGTGTATGCAATGAAGTACTTACAATATTTTAAATAAAATCAGTTTTTAATTTATAAGCTATTAAATAGTTGTAAAATTACATAATTTTTGATCTTATATAAGTACTTTTCGTTTTATACCCGATACTTTGATTTTATATCATTTTGTAGTACATAGTGTAGTTATTTCAAATTTGTTTGGTTTATTAGTCCAACTCTACTCTTTTTTTTATTAATTGTGCGGCGTTGATCAATGCAAACGTAAATTGGCTATGTCCATTTCCTGAAACTTCTTGCTTTGGCTGTACATACCAATAACACAGACTAGCCGACCAAGGAAGGGTCGGGCTACCCCGGTCTCCGACTAATGACTCACCCCACGTCTTACTACCTGAGTGACGAGTTATGACATTTATTTTGTATCTTTTTCCTTCCTCTAGTAATTTGGTACTTGGATAGTATTTTTACTGTGTTAGTTTTATTCTTCAACTCAAAATGTCAAAGGAACTCATCTCTTGATACATCAAAGCGCGTAATGATTTTAAACCTATTGTTTATCTGAATATTATAATTAACTTCATGAATAAATACAAATATGAGTTTCACTTTTATTACTGGTTGTAAATTGAACATTAAAAAGTATATAAAATCTTAAAAGTTTTGAAAATATATCTAATGTCACATGAATACTGCATTCCTTTAGGCATTTACTAAAAAAAATCATAATTTTACCTGCTTATTGAACATGGCTAAGTTCAACCCTAAAAAGCAACGTGCATCAAGCCCAAGAAAATGAAACAAAAAGGTGAAATCGAATAAGAATCGATATAAACTTAAAACAATGAAAGGTTTTATCTATGATGTTTTCAGGTAATTACAAGGCCCGGGGGAGGGGGGTTGTTTTGGGGTTCAAACCCTTCCCAAAATTTTATGAACAAAAAAATAATATATATATATATGCTTTATTTATGGTTCAAACAATATCAAAATTAGTATACAAGTACAAATTAGGGAGCTGTGCTGTGTAACCATAAAAAAAACTTCAGAAAGCTTTTCTCTGGCAGTTAGGGGGTTATGTTGCCCAAAAAAACTTCAGATAGCTTCTAGAGGTGTTTAATATATATAATTTTTCATTGCCTTCTGCAGCTATGGTGCTGTGTCACAAAAAAAACTTCAGATGGCTTCTAGAGGTGTTTAATATTTAGAATTTTTCCTAGCCTCAGCAGCTATGATGTTATGTTCCCAAAAAAAAATTCAGATAGCTTCTAGAGTTGTTTAATATTTAGAATTTGTCCTAGCCTCTGGCAGTTAGGGGGTTATGTTGCAAAAAAATCACTCCAGATAGCTTCTAGAGGTGTTTAATATTTAGAATTTGTCCTAGCCTCTGGCAGTTAGGAGGTTATGTTGCAAAAAAAAAGTCCACTTCAGATAGATTCTAGAACTGTTTATAATTTTTTTTAAATTCTAGCTTCCGGTAATTGGGGGATGTGTTCATAAAACACCCCCCACCCTTGAAATTATTGCTGGCTATGGTCTTAGGTACGTAATAAACTCATAGCAAAGGTACTATATATATATGGCGTATATATCATTTTCTAAAGACATTGTAGCTCCCTACTTGTTGGAGTTGGTATGGAACTATATCATATGTTTAAATTCACCACAAAGAGTTTTGGTTTGAGTTACGGGTTCCTTAAATAATTACTAATGAATATCAACACACAAGCTGCAAAATCATTTTAACTACGGGAATGTCCGTATGGAGGAGAATACAATTTAATTAATTTAAATTTGTTTAAAAATGACGCCTTGACATTAGAATAAACTTGAGCCCGGGATCTTAGCGCGTCAATATTCTAGCACTGAGCTATCCAAGATTCGTCCCACGCTCATGATATTATATCCACGCGCACTGACGATATAAAAGTGTAGTCAGTTTAGTTAATTCAGACTATAACTTATGTAAATATTATAGTATAGGCCTTTATAAAAGGTACAGCTGTAGATCACATGATTTGACGTATGAATTAGTGAACCCATTTCTAATAAATTTTATAGATGTCAAATAATGATCTTCCTATTAACATCAGTCTAAATCAGACATTCAACTTCTCCACTAAGAATCTTAGTTTGTATTAAAGCTTCAACTCGGAACCCACTGTTGTTTGTTGTTCCGGGGCCTAGTTACCAGTGGTTGATAATACTCCATTATTTGATGTCCCTGGGCCTTGTTACCAGTGGTTCATAATATTCTATTGCTTTATGTCCCGAGGCCTAGTTACCAGTGGTTGATAATACTCCATTATTTGATGTCCCTGGGCCTTGTTACCAGTGGTTCATAATATTCTATTGCTTTATGTCCCAGGGCCTAGTTACCAGGGGTTGAAAATATTCCATTATTAGATATCCCGATACCTGGCTACCAGTGTTTCATAATATTTTATTTTTTTATGTCCCGGGTCCTTGTTACTAGTGGTTCATAATATTCCATTATTTGATGTCCCGGCGCCTTGTTACCACTGGTTCATAATCTACTATTGTTTGATGTCCCGGGGCCTGGTTACACGAGTAGGACATGACTTGTACCAACTGGTTTAACTCATGCATATGCGGACAAAATGATCAACAGCCATTTGGTTAACCCAAAAAGACCAACTTAGAAAATAAATGCCTTACTAATGATGATTTTAATCCACAAAATTAGAGTATAACTTAACGGATAGTATGACGCGGTGATTAAAAAATCCACTAAATTGTTTTTTTTCCCTTAGCTCTCACTCCCCGTTTGAGCTACACGCAGAATAAGGAATGCGAATAACGTATTAGACCATGTGACCACAAATGTGGGTATTTATTAAAGTTATAAATTTGATTAAAAATAGTATTTCATAGACTCTACTTGTTATTTTCCGTTTAATATTTTGTTGTCGAACACGTTGTTTGTAATGTATTAACTTGTCGGTCAATTGGTCAATCCATCTCGATTTTTGTATACCAATAGGTCCTCTCAAGTCAAACAGTTGTGTATCTTATCACATGGTCCTAAACGTGTCGATCACTTGACACGAGATATTTTTATTTATTTGTTCAACCAGTTGGCTGTCGATCACTTTGCCTTCTTATGCATAAGCTTGTCGACCAGTTGGTCCTAGTCTTGTAGGCCACTTGACCTACGTGGCATTCAAACATTTTTACAGATTTTTGGCCGGTTTGTAAGATGCCAATCATGAGCTCTGTTTAATATTATAATAATAACAACGAAAAGTAATACTTTTTGTTACTACAAATAAAGAACTCTAAAACCTGCTCCAGTTCATCATGAACTCTAAGGCATCACTCTCGTAGACTAGATCGTTAAAGACAGGGAGATCAGGGTTCGATCTCGGTCAGGTGTACAGAGGGTAGTTTTATTATAAATTGTTTCCCACTTTCTCTACGCAAATGCGAGTGCACTTCCTTTAAATTCAGCTTTCCTAATTCCTAACTAATTAGCGTAATTAGTACATGTGAGTATACCGCGAACGGATAGTAAGAACTCGGTGCTAAAAGAATAATAAAAGAACCCTTACACTTTCACCACTCAAATTATTTCACTATATTGCCTAGTAATACATTTTATTTTTTCTCTTAAGAACATATTTTGTAAATATAGGCCTAATAGTATTCGGTACAATAAATACTTTGCTATACGCGTAATAAGCTCATTATTTTAAGTTATTAATATTCATGTTCTATATTACTAAATAACAGTGAAGTTCCTTAGCGGAACAAAGAGCTGGCAATCCCAGCTTACTTTCCCACTCCACCTGCCCAACCCCCTTTACAACACAACACCCCCCTTTCAACCATGTTAAAAATTCCCTGTCAAAATGTTATAGCCTATTCATTCTAGGAGAAGCTTGCAGGACGAATCACCTTAATTGACTGTACAACATCTGCTAGCGATATTGCACGAAAATTGAATTTATTATGATTTGAGAACTGAGACACTAAGTTAGTCAGAGTCCTATTTTTTTGAACGGGATCAATTAAATTAGGAGTATTCACAAAATGAGAATTAAGATCATCAGACGATATGGTGATATCAGTGTTACCAATACGTTTGTATCCAACACCTAATTGTCTAAGGTCTTTCCATAAACCTTTAGGCGAAGAGCTATGTGATAATAAGTTATGTATATAAAAGTTTAGCTTTGCGCACGTCCTGTGTACATCTATTTCTAAGTAATCTATATTTCTCAAATAATTCAGATGTTATGTCAGGGTTGTTTTTACGTGATTGTTTAAACAGTCTAAAGGCAGCATCTCGGTGGAACATCAGTACTCGTATAGTCTGAGTCAACCAAGGGGCAGGTGGTCTAGTAACCCGTTTTGTTTTAATAAGAGCCTGTCTGTCAAACAGTTCGAGTATCATTTCATTCAAACAATTCACTTTTTCATCAACATTATTTAGAGCTAGTACATTTTGCCAAGAAATGGATGAGGCATCTTAAATTAGAGAATCCTCGTCCAAATTTTTGAGGTTTCTAGCTTTAATTATTTAAGGTTGAAATTTAGGAATGTTGAGAGAATAAGATATAAATATTAAATCATGATGTGAGAGGCCAGGTGCAGCTATCTGTCCATGATTCAGTACTTTGTCTGGATTAGAGGTCGCAATAATGTCGAGACAAGTATGTGAGCTAGATGTATGATGTGTTGCGTCAAGTGTACATATAGTTAAATTACATGAAGTCAACATGTCAATAAGTTTACATTTATCAGGTGATTGTGAGAATATTATTATTATTATTATTATTGGTTTGAGGACCGTCGACACAGTGAGGTCATTAGGGCATTTAATAATAAGAGAAACACGGTAAAATCCCCATAGGGGAGAGACACATCACATAGTCCACCTGTTAGAATAAACAGGTGGAAACATAAAATATAAAATTATATACAATATTAAAATTTGTATATCATTTAAAAACAGTAATTCTAAATATGAAAGTGTGCCCATTTGAGACACTCCATAGGAGCGCTCAAATGGGCTATTAGTATAAAAAAAAGTGATACACCTAAAATAAAACCACAGGTGTATACACTACGTTAAAATTACAAAGCAAACATATTAAAATATAACACATTAAAATTATAAAACATGTTAAAATAGTACGTTGAAAAGACAAAACAAACTTCAAACAACAAAACAAACATATTAAAATATATTAAAATGTTAAAAAGTTCTCAATATGAGATAAAATCCAGATTAGTCACTATATAAATGTAACTCAAATGGCATTAAATAGACCCGCATGGCGTATAAAACGGAGTAAACAAATAACTCCATCCGCGCTATTGCGTAGTAAAAAACGTAGGTCACCTTTAAAATCAAGAGTCAGGCGGATAGGGGCATATTTACGACACTCCACCAAAATGTGGTACACACTAAGGGGAGCATCGCAAAACTCACACACTGGAGGGGGATCCCCTCTCAATTAAAAATCCATGGGTCAACGATGTGTGTCCGACGCGGAGTCTCGTCACGATGACCTCCTCTCTTCTAGACTTTCGTATAGAAGAGGGCCACCGCGACACACCGTCCCTGATGGAGCTCAGCTTGTTCTGAACAGGGGCCGAAACCCACTGCTTGTGCCAGGTGCGTAAGACCCCACGCCGAACATAACCTTTCAGGTCTAAAAACATGACACCCAAACCTGCCTCAGGGGGCAGATGGACCGCCTCCTTGGCTGCCTGGTCCGAGTGTTCATTTCCTGAAATACCAGCGTGACCAGAGATCCAGCAAAAGGCGAGCTGGGTGCTTAATGAATCAATTTTTAAAATTTGCTCATGTATCATCTGCACGACGGGATTCCAGGAGTAGAGAGTGGACAATGCCAACAGAGCACTCATGGAATCCGTGCAGATGAGAACAGAACAGTGACACTTACGATAAACAAAACATAATGATTTAAAAATGGCGTATAATTCCGCCGTAAAAACACTGGATTCACCAGGTAAACTAAATTTAAAATTGTATCCTTCCACAACAAAGGCGGATCCCATGGAAGCCCCGCATTTCGAGCCATCCGTGTAGTTGCGTTTAAAACTCTGAAAGCGGGTTGCGAGGAGATCATTAAAGGTTCTCTCATATACAATGTGTGGAGTTGTCACTTTAAGGTACTTGGCAAGATCAAAGTGGCATTGAGGTAGGCGTATCTTCCAGGGAGAAACTCGACCTGGGGATGTGGGGATAGCCTTTGGCAGGACTATCCCACACGTGTCGAAAACCGATAGCATCCTGATCCCAACCGGCCTTGTACTACGCCATTTGGTTTCATACAAGACACGGTTTGGGGGATGAAACACAGGGCGGTAGGCAACATGCTCTGGCATGCAATGTAGTTTAGACATGTAAGATGCCAGAAGATAGGACCGCCGGTAATAAAGAGGGGGCTCACCGGCCTCGGCACATGCTGACGACTGGACTGGTACGAGCTCAAGCGTTCACACTTGCTTCGAACTTCTCAAATCTTTCGAGTACACTTTTCATAGTTGGCGACATTTGAGCGTGGAATAGAGCTTATACACGAACAATAAAACAAAGTCGTTAGCACTTTACTAAAGCTGTGATTAAATGAAATAAACAACACTTGGCAGACGTAATTACTTAAGGTGGTATGAAATGTTACTAAGATGGGTAATTATTAATAATAATGACTGCAGTTGTGATATTTTTGCCGGAGCCGCTACAGACACGTTCTACTCACTTTCCGCCATCTTGGTACACAGTGAGACAGATTTAAAAAAAACATTAATCGACTTAAGAGATTTTAGCCATTGCATGTATAAATATGTTTATTAGGAGCATCTTGAATACCAAATTTACTAATACACATGAATAGAAACGGGTAAAAATTAACTTAAAAATAATATTAGCATTCGTCTCACTGTGTACCACACCTAGTACACAGTGGTACACTACTGATTTATTTATTAAAAAATATTATTACCACAATACTGAACACAAACAATGCTTCATGACACACAAGTTTTCATGAAGCAATCGATTGTCAACCTTAGAAAGGTCACCGCACATTTATAAGGTAAATCCGCACTTCAAAATGGACATATCCTGACAGCCTTTTTTGTTTTCGTGGGCATTGGGTAAGGTAGGACCATGGCAATATCCAATTTATTTACCGAGGCCACGTCTGGAATCTTTGGCATACCAAAGGCATTACATTTCTCACTTTTGCATAGATAAGTGACTTCAAAATCACTATCCTTGTCCATCTGCGACAAAATTTTCCCAATTTAGAACACATCATTTGGGAAAAGCACAATAACATAATCATCAATATTAGGATCAAGCACTACTTCAGGAAACTGAAAAACTTCTTCATCCTCTTCATTATCTGAAGAGTAGTCCAACACCATTTCAATTTCTTCATCAGAAGGGCTATCAACATCTTTAATGCTACAGCGTGCTGGGTTTCTTTTCGAAACAAGTTCTTGTAAAACTTATTTTTCCTCTTCATCTGGAGATGTCTCCTCTTTTCAGCTTTCTCAACTAACAGAGCTTTTTCAGGTGTACTAGTAGGATTCTGCTTCTACCCGGTTTGCGATTCTTTTTATTCTTCATAGGTGCAGCTTTTGGAAAACCACGGAATTGTTTAGGTAAAATGAAGACAGACTGAGCTTCATCTGTCGCCATACCTAAAGATTGTGTGTTAGAGTAAACACCAGTTGCAGAAGCATTAGGTTCTGTAGTGCTGCAAGTAGCCATCGGGGTCTCGGGTTGATATGTCACTTCTGACATGAGGTAGTCACAATCTTGAACTGCGTCTCTATTGAGAAGATATATGCCACTTTTAGTGAAGCCTGCCATGATGTTGCTGGCCGTCATTACCTTTTTATTTGCTTCACCGACACATTCAGCACTCTGGTTGTGCCTGGATTTCTAAGCATACATTAATCAACGGCCACATTGTAGAACGCTTTAAAGATTCCAAAAACTGTTAAATCGAAGGGCTGGAGTTTGTGACTGCTATGTGGTGGTAAAGTGAGAACAGTAACACCTGCCTCTTTTGCCATATCAATGACTTCGATGGACATGTGACTCTAATGATTATCACAATTAAGTGAGGATGTCTAATTTGTGCTGTGTGAATGCTTTATAAAATGTTCCACAACTTGTGGGCACAGCTCAGATGTCATATATTCAGTACAGTTCGTAAGACCTAAAGATCCTGGGTGCGCTACATTTAATATGTGGGCTTTGAAGTTTTTTCTGGGAAAGACAAAAGCAGGAGGTAGAAATGTTCCTCCAGCACACACGATGGCTGCAACTGTCACTAGTTCACTTCTCTCACAACTCGTAAATTGGTTTAACTGCTCAACACCTTTCTTTGCTATTATCTTCTGGGGTTTCTGCACAGAAGTCACACCGGTTTCATCAGGGTTGAATAGACGAGATGCATCAGCCAATTTAGGGTTTTCGCTGAAAATTTTGAAAATATGATTGAAAAATATTTTTACATGATGTGCATTGAACGACGTCAGTCTTGATAAACTGCACACCTCTGGTTTTCTTATGCTGAGACTGTTGCTTCGATGTAGAAAACCACTCAACCATTCAACACCTGCAGGCTTTAAAGCTTCCCAGGACTCTGAACATTTTATGTTATTCTTCTGTACCATTTCTTAGGCTATTTTTCGAACACATACTACTGCATGTTTCAATGTATTCTGCAAAATTATGTTCTTGTTCCTCAGTAAATATCTGACGGACATTGTAATGTGGCCGCATTCGTATATCATCATTTGGATCTTCTTTCTTTTTCTTGACATATCTATACAACGTTTGAAAGTGAACATTCTCTTTTAAACTGCTTGTCGATTGGAATACTTTTCCTGAAGGACTAATTGCAACCATTTGTTCCTATCCAGTTTTTTCAATTATCCTCAGCACATTTCTAGTCCTTACCATAATTATGCTGCAAAAAATTAAATACCAGAAAATATATAAATTACATTAATATGTAAATTTAATGTATTTTTAAAGCACGGGCACCCCCATAACATTTTCCAGCAGGGGGGCGGGGAAAAAAACATATATAATCAAATTCTGCTCCAAGAACCTTGAACGGACAGAATTTTCTTTTAGCTAAATCCGGGCATCACTATATCCGATTAAAATTATATGTACAGGAAAGTGGACGATACCTCTATTTTCCTTCGTTATATTCGGGGTTAGTTAAAATCCGGATTCATTCTAGAGGGGTTTGACTGCGTATTAAGATATGAAAACAATAGTTTCGGTTCTTTACCTATACAGCAATGTTTTAAGATGTACATTTCATAATATTTTATAACTGTAAATGGAAAAACCTAATTGATACCGTTGATTAAAACACACCTAATGATCAAAATTAAGAAAACTCGTAGTACTAAATAACTTTTTAAAAAACTTTCCAAATTCATTGGGAGGGGGCAAGTGCCCCCTATCTATGGGTGCCCATGTCTCAAAAACATAAAAGTATACTAAAGTGGCATTGAATGCATATTATTCATTATGAAATGCATATAGTAATAATAGTACACAGTGAGACTGTTTCACTGTGTAGCTGCGTTCCATGTCTCACGATGTACCACGTCGATTTGTTGGAAATAATATTGTTACATACCTCTTCCTTCGGCTTTTTTCGAGTTAAATCCATGGTATTAAATGGATAAATAGTGCAGCATATGTATGATTAGCAAGTGTATCAGTTCTTCGCAAGAGGAATGTATAAATTAATTTGGTTATTTTTTTATAATATAAAATTAACGAAAAGTAGTAACGAATCATAAATTCTTTTTTAAAGTCAATTATTTATTAGTGTAAATTGTGTGACAAAACTTGAAAAGTAGGTTGAATTAAAATAAAGATATAATACAGACATGTGTTAAAAGGTTTTGAAGGTTAAGATATATTTTCTTTATACACAATATTTGAAGTCTTTCCTGTTGGTGCTAGTAAAAAAAGATTATTTGGTGAACTAACCCTAGAACCAGAGGCGGATTTAAAAATGTTGCACCCCTAGGCACAATTATAATATGCGCCCCTCCTCCACCAAAAAAATAAAATAAATTGTTTTAAAATAACTTTGGATATGCTATATAAGTTATTAATATAGTTTATAAAAAAAGAGCGTATCCTAACCCGAAAACTTCAAAATAAAGACGAAGAAAAAACTCACCACTCATCGAAGTTTGCGTCTCACTTTAATGGTTGCAAACTCGTTGATCAAATCTTAATAGTTGAGACGGTCATCAGTCAAGAGATCGGTTTCGATGTGAATAATGGACAAGGCGTTCAATCTCTTCTCTGATACAGTAAAACGAAGGTAAGGTTTTAGCCTTTTAATAGCTGAAAACGAGCGTTCTGTTGAACAGTTTGTAAGTGCGGTACACAGAAATATTCTAACTGCCATGTCAACATTTGGAAACATAGACTGTGACCGCTCTTTTTGTAGAAATTTACTCATTTCGATTGGTACATCTCTAATCCCATAAGCCTTTAAAATGCCTGCAAAATGTACACATTCACTTGGGAAGGATGGTTCTAAATCAGTATCATATAACTCCTGGAGTTTCGTTGCACGTTCGGAAATAACATCTTTACTGAAATTTGCTGAACCTTATGAAGATGTCTGATATTAATTTATAACATTTATAACAACTCCCCCTGCGGGACGGGGTTTAGAATAGTCCCGCAGTAACCCCTGCTTGTCGTAAGAGGCGACTAAAAGGGGAGGCTTTTGTGCAGGACGTACCTCGTGCAGGAAAAACCTATCCTAAATCTTTCCTTTCACCTCCTTTTTATTCCTTCCCTTTCACCCCTTTTTTTCATTCTTCACCCTTCGCTTTCTCTCTCCTTACCTCTTTCTTCCCTTCCCCTGCCGTTCAGTCCTGCACAGAGACTTTTGGCCCTCCCGTTGACGACCCTGGCATCTAACACGGCTTTCCTTGGACGATTATTGAATACCACTGCCTTGAGCTCCTGAGTGAAAGTGCGCCGGTTGTAATACCATAGTAGAAGGGCCTAGGGATGACAATAACCGGGTACCCTACTTTGTGAAAAGACCGGTTGCGTTCACGAGGGCCCGGACGTAAAATTGGCACTTTCCTACACCCACTTGCTGCGATGACCTCTCTCTCGGCGATGCCCTATGCGAAGGTTGTCATGTCTAGCGTCGTATAGGGCCTCTCGTCGGGACAGTTAACAGGGCCACATGTGGTAGAACCAACATGGATCACCCTGGGTCTACGATCCGAGTACTGTGTAGGTTGTCCCCAAAAATGGCATGGCCACTTCTTTTGTCGCTGCTGACAACATACTGTCCGCTGGCACCGTACTGCCAAACCACGCTGGCAACTCACTGCCCGGCCCCTCACAGGGCCGTAATACTGAAAAGAGGCGGAAACGGGTAAGGCCGTCCAGCCCTTTAATAATAGAAAACCAGGATGTGGTGAGGCCCCAGCCCCGCTTCCTGGTAATGTCTAGAGTCGATGACGGTGAGACTCTGAAACGTGCCAGCCCATTTATCCTCGAAAGAGTGATAAATGGTGCTGCAAAGTCAGAGGTCTCTATAAGAAAACTGCGAGATGGCACTGTGATGATCCAGACCATAAATGACGTCCAGACGGTAAACGTAATGCGAATAACTGAGATACCGTTGAGCAATACAGCCCATTTAAAGGTAAAGGTGGAGCCACACAGGTTCCTCAATGTTTGCAAGGGAGTGGTCACTTGCTATGACCTCGACTGCGTGAGCATTGAGGATATCTGTGATGAGCTTGCACCTCAACATGTTACCGAAGTTTATAGAATAGTGACAAAAAAGAATGGCCAAGAAAAAAAGACGGATACCTATATCCTTACATTTGCGACTCCTACTCTTCCAAAGGAGGTTCGAGCAGGTTTCCACGTGCTTAGGGTCCGGCCGTATGTCCCCAATCCTCGGCGCTGTTTTCAGTGCCAGGAATTTGGGCATACGAAGCTGAGATGCCGTGGAAAGCCAACCTGTGCGGATTGCGGTAAAGAGGCTCACGATACACCGTGTGAGTCTCCTAAGCTCTGCGTGAACTGCAAGGGTCCGCATTCCGCCTGGTCTCGGGCCTGTCCTAAATGGAAGGTGGAGAAAAAAGTCCTGGAGATTCAAACTGAAAAGAAGATTTCATATGCCCAGGCCCGCAAAGAATACTTATCCAGTCAAGCTCCGGTATTTCAGACGTCATATAGTCAGATAGTCAGCCAAATATAAATTGTCCCAACTGCCACTGCGCAGTCAACGTTTCAAAGCCATCTTCCCGACCTGTGCCTCTAGTCACTACTCGAGAAACTCCAGGCCAACAAGTGCCAAGATTTTTGCAGGTGGTGACGCCTCCAATGAGATCGTCCCCACCACCTATACCCCCGAGGTCTCCTCCTCGGGGCACTCTACCTATCCCTCCTCGGGGATCACCTCCGATCCCTCCTCGGGGATCACACACGAGCCCTCCTCGGGGAACACCCCCGAGCCCTCCTCGGGGAACACCCCCGAGCCCTCCTCGGGGAACCCCCCCGAGCCCTCCTCGGGGAACCCCCCCGAGCCCACCTCGGGGCCCAAAATTAAGTGCGGCCGTTGTCGAGCCGCTCAATCTCGCCTCTGTAACTTCGGAGGTAAGGATGAGCGGTGGTACAGGCGAGGCCGCAAAGGCGAATCCCACTGGTACCTTAAGGAAGGACCAGCGAGGGATCGCCGAGAAAATTATTTTGAAGAAAGCGTCGAAGGCTTTAACAAAGCCTTCCCGCAAGGATTCACCAACCCTGTCTCTCCAAGACAAATCAAAACCTCTCCTGAAGCGGGAGGTCCAGGAGAGACTGGGAAAAGCAAGAGGGCCCAAAAAGGCCATCAATCAATTTTTATATTTAAAAGATAACGTTATGGATTGCGAGGATAATTAAACTTTATATTGATAAATAATGTCGCTACTACAATGGAATTGTAGGGGTTTCTTTGCTCGTGTAGAGGAAATTAAACAAATAATTTCTTCCCTGCATCCTTACATCTTGTGTTTGCAGGAGACCCACTTCCGCCCAACTGACAACCCGATGCTTCGTGGGTACGATGTATATCGTACCGACAAGCCCATTTTTGATCGGGCTAGCGGAGGTGTGGCTATATTTGCACGTAGCAATATATATCATAAATCTGTAAATATTATATCCGATCTCCAAGTGATTGCTGTCAGAGTCTCCCATCCTATTGAAGTAACCGTATGCTGCATCTACCTCCCACCAGGTGAGCGTGTTTCAAAGAGGAGCCTAGAGGCCCTCTTTATACAACTTCCCGCCCCCTATATCATCATGGGGGATTTTAACGCACACAACCTGGTGTGGGGTTCCAATTTTACAGACGCCCGTGGGAGGATGGTAGAGGATATTCTTGTCTCGGGAAGCCTGGTATTAATGAACACTGGGACCCAGACACACTTCTCCACCTTCAATGGTGTATCCTCTGCCATCGACCTAACTCTATGTAGCCCCGGGATCGCTGCTCACTTCCTTTGGGAGGTTCACTCGGATCTATGTGGCAGCGATCACTTTCCCATTCTGCTTTCGCCACTTCACGATCCTCCCGGTATAGCACGGGCACCACACTGGGTTCTTAAACGTGCTGACTGGGATAAATTTCGCGAGCTCGCCGTATTTGATCAACCCCTTTCTCTTGACGTCGATGTGAATATAGACCATTTTACTTCGACGGTCATCATGGCGGCGAGGGAATCCATCCCAAAATCCTCGCCACATCCGCGCCACCGACCTGTTCCCTGGTGGAACGAGGAGTGTCGGTTGGCTATTTATGACCGTCGAAGGGCCCTACGTCTCTTCCATCGACGTCCTACTTTAGAGAATCTGGAGTCTTTCCGGATTCTACGTGCTCGAGCTCGCCGTATCATTCGTGAAAGCAGAAGAGAGTCTTGGAGACAGTTTATTTCTACCCTTACAATTTCCACTCCCACAACTAAGGTTTGGGACAATATTCGTAAATTACGTAGTAGCAAAAATACCAGTAATAATATACCTGCCCTCATGTCAAACGGTACGCTTGTCTCCTCCCCTGTGGAGGTCGTCAATGTATTGGGCTCTATGTTCACCGCTATTTCTAGCACTGCAAGCTACTCTAATGAGTTTGCGGCGCATAAGCGGAACATAGAGCGCCATTCTATTGACTTTGGTCAGAGCCGGGGGGAGGATTACAACTCCCCCTTTACAATGGATGAATTGACCTATGCCCTGTCTCAGGCGGGCAACACAGCTTCCGGTCCCGACGACATCCACTACGATATGTTGCGCCAGCTTCCTCCTGCTGGACAGACATATCTCTTGGACCTTTATAATAGTGTTTGGGGATCTCATCAATTCCCATCACTATGGAGGCAAGCAACCGTTATACCAATATATAAAAGTGGCAAGGATAAATTAGAGCCAACTAGTTATAGACCGATAGCCTTAACTAGTTGTGTATGCAAAATATTGGAAAAAATGATAAATAAACGATTAATATGGTATTTAGAATCCCGCAATCTACTATCAAATATCCAATGTGGTTTTCGCCGTAATCGATCCACGGTGGATCATCTCGTCCGTCTCGAGACGGCGGTTCGTGACGCCTTTCTCCACAAACATCATCTTTTGGCAGTTTTCTTTGATTTGGAGAAGGCTTACGATACCACGTGGCGGTACGGCATTTTAAAAACCCTTTTTAATTGGGGGTTCCGAGGGAACCTCCCTGTTTTTATATCTAATTTTATGTCAGATAGACACTTCCGGGTAAGGTTAAACAACACCTTATCCGATGATTTTATTCAAGAAAATGGGGTTCCTCAGGGCAGTACTCTAAGCTGTACGTTGTTCGCCATTGCAATTAATGGCATTGTGGACAACGTGCGGCTACCTGTCCGTTCATGCCTTTTTGTGGATGACTACGCAATTTATTGCAGTTCGTCGAGTCTCCACAGGGCTGAACGGCAGATACAACTCTCTGTAAATAATCTGTGGTCGTGGGCATCGCGAAATGGCTTTCGCTTCTCTGCAGCCAAGACGACGGTCGTCCACTTCCACAGATTACGTGGAATACAACCTGTCCCCAGTATTTTAATGAACCACGTTGTTCTACCAGTCTCAGAGACCGTAAGGTTTCTGGGACTTTTATTTGATTTTAAATTAACTTGGATCCCTCACATCAAAGACCTGAAAGCGAGGTGTATAAAAGCACTCAACCTGCTCAAAGTGGTTAGCGGTCGGTTTTG
Organism: Timema podura; assembly: GCA_033556935.1. Classification (NCBI taxonomy): domain Eukaryota; kingdom Metazoa; phylum Arthropoda; class Insecta; order Phasmatodea; family Timematidae; genus Timema; species Timema podura. The sequence goes on along the minus strand of JAVRXN010000013.1, from coordinate 56,271,391 downwards.
GGGTGCTGATAGGGAAACCTTGATGCGCCTGTATAGGGCCTTGGTAAGATCAAAACTAGACTACGGCAGTTTCGTTTACGGATCGGCGAGACCCTCGGCGTTAAAGATGCTGGATAGTGTCCACCATGCTGGTATACGACTGGCTACTGGTGCTTTTCGTACCAGTCCAGTCGTCAGCATCTGTGCCGACGCCGGTGAGCCCCCTCTCTCTTACCGGCGGTCCTATCTTCTGGCATCTTACGTGTCGAAACTACACTGCATGCCGGAGCATGTTGCCTACCGTCCTGTGTTTCATCCCCCTAACCGTGTCTTGTATGAAACCAAATGGCGTAGTACAAGGCCGGTTGGGATCAGGATGCTATCGGTTTTCGACACGTGTGGGATAGTCCTACCAAAGGCTATCCCCACATCCCAGGTCGAGTTTCTCCCTGGAAGATACGCCTACCTCAATGCCATTTTGATCTTGCCAAGTTCCCTAAAGCGACCACCCCACCAATTATATATGAGAGGACCTTTTATGAGCTCCTCTCCACTCGCTTTCAGGGCTTTAAGCGCGTCTATACGGATGGCTCCAAGTGTGGGGCCTCCGTGGGATGCGCATTTGTTGTGGAGGGAAACCATTTTAAGTTTGGTTTACCTGGTGAATCCAGTGTTTTTACGGCTGAATTATACGCCATTTTTAAATCTCTGTGTTTTATTTATCGTAAGTGTCACCGTTCTGTGCTCATCTGCACGGATTCCATGAGTGCTCTGTTGGCATTGTCCACTCTCTACTCCTGGAATCCCCTCGTGCAGATGATACATGAGCAAATTTTAAAAATTGATTCATTAAACACTCGGCTCGCCTTTTGCTGGATTCCTGGTCACGCTGGTCTTTCAGGAAATGAACTTGCTGACCAGGCGGCCAAGGAGGCAGCACGCCTGCCTCCGGAGGCGAGTCTGGGTGTCATGTTTTTAGATCTAAAGGGTTATGTTCGGCGTGGGGTCTTACGCACCTGGCACGAGCAGTGGGTCTCGACCCCTGCTCAGAACAAGCTGCGGTCCATCAGGGACGGTGTGTCGCGATGGCCCTCTTCTATACGAAAGTCTAGAAGAGAGGAGGTCATCGTGACGAGACTCCGCGTCGGGCATACATTACTAACCCACGGATTTTTATTGAGAGGGGATCCACCTCCAGTGTGTGAATTTTGCGATGCTCCCCTTAGTGTGTACCACATTTTGGTGGAGTGTCGCAAATATGCCCCTATCCGCCTGGCTCTTGATTTTAAAGGCGACCTACGTTTTTTATTACGTGATAGCACGGAGGGAGTTATTTGTTTACTCCGTTTTATACGCCAGGCGGATCTTTTTAATGCCATTTGAGTCACTTTTATAAAGTGACTCATCTGGATTTATCTCATATTGAGAACTTTTTAACATTTTAGTACATTTTAATATGTTTGTTCTGTCTTTTTAACGTATTATTTTAACATGTTTTAAGATTTTAATGTGTTATATTTTAATATGTTTGTTTTGTAATTTTAACGTAGTGTATACACCTGTGGTTTTATTTTAGCAGGTGTATCACTTCTTTTAATCTAATTGCCCATTTGAGCGCTCCTATGGAGTGTCTCAAATGGGCTTTTTCTCATATTGAGAATATCTGTTTTTAATTGATATACAAATTTTAATATTGTATATTGTTTTATATTTTATGTTTCCACCTGTTTATTCTAACAGGTGGACTATGTGATGTCTCTCTCCCTAATGGAGATTTTACTGTGTGTGTAAATGTCAAGGCCCTAATGACCTCATTGTGTCGATGGGCCTCTAAACAATAATAATAATAATAATAATAATAATAATAATAATTTATAACATTCCTTCCTCCTCACTAATTAAGTATGTAATTTTATCAAGTATAGGGAAAAACACTTCAACTTTAAATTTCTTTCTACCAGTCAGAAGAACTTCAGTGTCCTCTTCTTCATCGGCATGAAGTTTGCGCTTCCTTGATCTTTTATAAGTGCATTCGTAATCCAAATCAGTGTTCTCCATGGATTTTTGATCATAATAGTCGAACATGCCACGAACAGAACTTATAAACTGCACAAGTGATTCAAATAATCCATGCATTATTTCAATGTCTAAGTTGACACTTTGCAATTTCACACTTACACTATTAAATCTCTGGAGTATGCCCTTCCAAACTGTAATAATGAATGCTGTCTCTAGTTTATTAAGTTGATTCATTAGACCCGAGGCCTCATTTCCCAACCAGTGGTTTCTCATGGGTATTATTGATTATACTCTCCCAATTTTCATATACACATATACATGCCTCCTCTCTTGCTGACCAACGTGTTTTTGATAAAGATTTTACTGTTTTGCTTCCTGGTTCCATGAAAGAAAAGAGTAGTTCCCTGAGTTGTGTAGAACTAGAGAAAAAGTTGTAAATGTTTTGCACTAGATTGAAAAATGAGCAAGCTTCCTGACAACAGCTTGCGGCACTAGTACCGACTAAATTCAATCAATGTGCTGCGCAGGGCACATAATGCACTTTCGGATTTTTTTTCTTAGATGTGGGCCTGTAAACTTGAGAATGCTCCCGATATATTGCTTGCATTGTCGTAAGATTGGCCTCTACAGTCATTAATGTCGATATAATTTACATCCAAAACTTTCATTACTGCTTCTGCTAGATTTTCAGACTTATGTCCTGGGTTTGGCAAAAACAAAACGAAATGTTCAACAGGCTCGCTATTTTCGTCCACATACCTTAAATATAAAATATATCGAGATGCGAAATATCCGCAGTAGAATAATTGACAATGATAGAGAAATATTTGGCCTGTTTGATATCACTGATTAAAAAATTTTTCACTCGCTTAGAAACCAATTTGATTATTTCATCACAGATTGTTGAAGACAGATAGCTTATATATGCCCCTGTCCCGGATTTTCATATCGTTCAATGTGTTCCACGAGAAAAGGATTGAATTCGGCTATAAGTTCAAGAGACATAATAAACTGACCGTTATGTAATGAATTACATTTTTCTTCGTGCCCCCGTAGAGGAAGTCTACGACCTGTTAGCTTTTCCACTACTGCAAATAATATTTTCAATACATTGCGCCAGTACATTTGTTCTGCCTGAACATAAGGCTCGAAATGATTTTCTACAATTTTAAGAGATTTTTTGCTTGTTAAAAGCGTTAACTCACAGTTTTTGTATTCCTGCGAATTTTCATTTTGAGATAAAATAGTATAAATATTTTCCAATCTGAATATTGTTTAAGGTCCTAAAGACCTCATTGTGGTGACGGGCCTATAAACCCTAATAATAACATTAATAATAATCAATTGCCGAAATAGGGAAAAGTTATCTTTCTACATGTCGATTTAATTTAGTCGGGTTAACACACAACCTTGGGTATCCATTGGCTTTTTGAACTATAACCATGGGAGCACACCAATCTGATGGCTCGTCGACTTCTTTTATGACTTTACCACGAACTATCCTATCCAATTATTTTTTAGGAACCTTCTTTAAAGTTAAAGGAACACGTTGGGGAAAACTAATAGCATGTGGTACAGTCCCCTTTCTAAGTTTTATGTAATATGGCTCTAGAGTTTTTCCTAGTCTTGTAAAAAGTTTGGCGAACCCAGTTTTTGGAGCAAAACTAGCTTTTCCTACCCCATAAATCCTCTTTATAAGGCCTACTTCTCACATTAGTATGATGGCTTAGAAGAATTCTATCTACTCCTTGAACTACATAGAATGTCTCAAAAATCTTTTTGTTTTTGTATTGGAGTTTCCCTTGGATCCTGCCAATAGTTTTGAGCCGAGTGCCCCCTGGACCGGATAGGATTTTATTTGATGGATAAAGCTCCATATATTTAAAAGACTCCTCGTATGTACGTTTTCCAATAATATTCACATCTGCGCCTGTATCAATTTTAGCAGAAAGGTCTTTCCCACAGAATTTAGTGTTTACCAACCATTTATCATGCAAATAATTAGTTTCTGTAGAGGCAAGCCCGACAAATTCCCCATCTTCATCTAACTCGTCCTCCGTGTCAACTGATCTAAATCTACAACATTTCGCATAATGCCCTTTATATCGACACTGATGACAGATGTCACTCCTAGCAGGACATTTGGTTCTAGGATGTTCAGTATTACTCCCACACCAAAAACATTATTTTCTAGTTTGACTTTAATCTTCGTTAGAAAAAGTGTTCCGACTGTAAAAAAAATCTCTCTCTCTTTTTTAGGTTTATTTGTAGCATTAACCTTGTCAGCTGCAACTTAACTAGTTACTGTTAAAATTTCCTGCGGTTTTTTCACTTGCTCGGATTGTATAGCAGAATTAACAGCTGTTTCCAGAGTTAATTTGGTATCTAATTGTAGTCTAAACGAGAGATTTTTTTTAATCTAAAATACTAACTACGACTCTATCTCTAATGGCTTCGTCATAAAAAAGTGACAGTAAAGTTGCAATCTTGAGCAACAGTATGAAGATATGTAACATAATCACTTACTGACTCGCCCTCAAGTTGGAATCTAGTATGGAACCGTGCTCGTTCAAAGATTATGTTTTTGGTGGGAATAAAATGGCTGTCAAACTTCTGCAGGGCTGTATCAAACTTCTTTTGATCGGCTGACGATAGCTTGAATGATAGAAAGGATTGTCGAAGGATTGTTAATGAAATCACTGGTATTGACACTTCTTCAAGGAGGAATATTGATTCTTTTCTTACATCCTCTTGTTTCGCTGGTCCCTGCGTTTGTGTCACCATATCTCTTTGCTCTCAAAAAGAGATAAGTCAAGCTATCTTGTAAATTCTCATTGGTTTCATTCTTTGGACAGTTTTAATTTTCTTGTGGTAAACTTTTCAGCACTCTCTTTGTTTAGAGGACATCTTCCAGCCTTGTTGAAACCAGCTATAGTGTTTTCCTCTTGGTTGGGTGACATTACATCCAAAGTTTGTTTTAAAAGCTTTGGAAAATATTTTTTCCCCAATCCACTGCTGTTTTTTCCAGTTCCTGTTTTCTATTGTTCCATTATCTTAGGCCAAGCAGTCTTCAGGGTTTTAAATACAGCAATATCTATCGGTTGAGTCAAATGGTTTGAGTTTTGAGAGAAAAATATGAACTCAATATTATGGCGTTCACAAAGTTGGATAACAGCCGGTGATTGGTGGGAAATCAAATTATCACCAATAACAATTTTCTTCCCTTCAACACAACGAAAATAGTAATGTTTACAAACAGTCATACAAACATTGTCCATCCATTCATCCAGATTTGATTCTACTATAACGAGCTCCTGGCGGACCACCTTCTCTCCAAAGGTCATATAGATGTACTGCATTGATCTCTATCATATAACTGGATGGACATATACATGCACATTCCAAGGATAAAGGCGTGACGCTCAAGTGTATCGTCTGCTACACTGAGGGGGGGGACAGATTTAACGGTTTCTTTAAATGTTCTTATGCGAAAACATGTCTCTGATGAATAAAAGTGTTATTATTTGAAAATAGTGAAGTATTATACCACACTTTCCTGAAGAAACATTTACATTAAAGGATATACAATCCAGTTTTACAGGTAATACTGTACAAATACGAATAAAACCTTAGATATTTCAGTTTTTATGTAGTTGTCATCAATGCTGTTTACAGTCTGCCACGACTACACTTATATTTAAAGTTGGTTATTAGCTTGTATATTGGTTTAAGAAACAATATTATATTGAAAATTCGATAAATATAATGAACAAGGTATCTTAAAACTTGATTACATTTGTTTGAATGACAAAGTTTGTATAGTTGCCATGTATTCAAACTATCACTTAGGTTATAGGCTTGTGGAAAGTATTATTATAATACCCGTTTTTTTTTTTAATTTGGCTCATATCTTTCAGAAACCATATTATGTTGAAATTTCGATAACTATAATGAAACAAGTTAGCTAAAACTGTATTACATTTGTTTGAATGACACACTTTGTGTAAAAGTCTTACGTTCAAATGATAATTTAGGTTATTGGCTTGTAGGAAGTACAGTATCTACTAAACCCTGATTTTAGTAATAATCCCAATCCGTAAGGCCTTATTTCGTACCAGAATACTATCATATATATAATATTTTGGTAGGATAAACGGCAATTAAAAACGGAAGTATAAATTTCCTTCTGTAAGGTCTTTTATGCTAACTAAACACAACTATAGGGTAGTATTCTTGTACGAGATAAAGCCTTACAAGCGAGCTTCCTTCAAAAATCATCGTATATATTAGGCTACATCAACTTATTTAAAGAAAAAACTAACCAGTTTTGAACTTTTATATGCTCTTCAAAGCTTTAACTAACATATTTATTTAATTTAACCATTCACACATTGATGTATCTCATGTATTCAATCAAATTAATGAACGATGTCAAAATGCCACATTTCCGTGTATGGGTGTGAGAGAGAAAGAGATACCCGAAAGTTTATTTCTCTCTTACACAATGGTATGCAGACGACAGCTCGAAAATTTCAGCCACATATGTCCATCCAGTTATATTATAGAGATCAATGATGTACTGACTTGTAAATTATGTAGGAGAGTAACATGTAACGTTTTGTTCATAGTCGAACTCCGAAAAAAGAAAAATAAACATGGTAATCAAAGCATTTTTATTAAATAATAATTTCCCCACAATTGTAATGTTTTGTTCATAGTAAAACTCCGAAAAGAGAAAAAAGAAACATAGCGACCGAATATCTCGCGAGACCAGACTGGATTGGCGTCAGGAACCCGTAAACAAAAAAAAAAAAAAAAAAAAACACGAACAAAGAATGCACATGCGCCACAGAGAAAACAATCTCCGCCACACATTCTAGCGGAAATTGAAGACCTCCCGCTCGATTCAAATTTACAACACAGTGAATTAAACATATCAAAGATAAACTAATACATATGTGAAGCATATTTATTAGTTGAGAGAGGGAGAATAACCATAATCTAAGGGTTTACAAAAGTATACATTACAAACATTACAGAAATATTGGACTTAGTTTGATTCAAAATTCGTTCTGGATACTTACATCCTCTTTTATAAATCATGTTTCGCCTACCCGGGTCATCTGACAAGTTGTTCTCATCATAATTTATAATATTTTATGGAATAACACCAGCCAGAGTTTTCTCCAATTCGTCAAAATATTGACTTAACATATATGGAGAAACTTTAGTCCTATTGCACTTGATGTTTTGGTTTACACCTTGGGCCAGTTGGTTTTTGTGTCGTTCCAGCCCAGTTAGGTTGTTTTGAAACGTGAATATAATTCTCCCTATCTGGATAAAACTTTACAAAACATCTTAAATCAAATATACAGAGTGGATATCCCTACTCTGAGCATTTAAGAAGACAGTGAACGAGCATTTTTTCAGTCAGCACTCAAACAGGTTTGCTCTGCAATTTTTAAACTTTTTTAACACTTGTATCTCTCATAATAAAATACCTATGTAATGCAGATTTAATATTTAAATTTACCTGAAGTCAATCGAAGTGACATACCTTTGTTTATTGCTTCCAAAGATTCATACAAGTCATTTTCTTTCAAAACTTGCAAAGTTTTACCGCTTGGATCAGGGACAAAGTCACGCACCATGATATCCCTATTCACCCCATTTTACTTCCTATGGTCAATTAATTAATATTAATTTAAAACACTAAGTACAATCAACTTTCATACAAAAATATAAGTATATATAATACTTCAAAGACAGCCAACCTAATGTTTGTGTATAATCTTAGTGACTCTTGTAAAACACCAACTCTCTCTTTAATGTAAGTTTTGCAGTTTATTAAAAATGTAGGGAAATTACCTAATCTTTAATAAATGAATACCAACAGTAAAAATTAAAATTACCACTTGAATTTTATATTATTTTAGCACAATATTTTATGCATGAAGAAGTGTAATCTTTCGCACTACGTCTATACAAACTTGAATTGTTTATCGTAACGGGGCTCGCGTACCGGCTGGAGGAGACCAAGCAGTACAGACTTCTGCCGCTTGAGGTCAGTAAAGACTAGGGAGCTATAGAATAACGCATCGAGGTTACTCTAGGGAGCTAGGTTGAGCGTTTCGTGAGATCCATGGGGTGGGCACTTTTATGGGAATAGCTGATCCCGTAAACTAGTTTAGGGCACTATCGCTAGGAGCGTCACAGATGAATGCACATGCATGGACGTGAAGTTCATAGAAAAGAAAGTGTGAAGTCCATGTAAAATTCGCAATTACTGTTTTGTTATCAATTTGTCGTTTATTTTAAAGAAGTTTAGCTAGATTTTACATTTTATAACGTTGCTTATTTATAAAATAATGGATTAAGTTACATTCGATTGAATTTGATATAATAATTGATTAATTAACACCAGTGACGCAGGAACGTTTTTATTTGGGGTGGTAAAAATAACCCTGTGCTCTTATAGGGGATAATATTTTTGAGATTAAAAAAAGAACAGGAAAATATAATACAGCTGTCCCTCACACTATGCGAGTGATTGGTTCTGATACATAATCGCGTAACACAAAAACGCAAGTGAAATGATTTTAACATGAGTGATACCTAGGGATTACTCCAAAGGAAATAAAAACCTAAAACTTGTAAATGAATGCCATTTTTTTAATTTATATAACTAGTACAATGCATTAGGTAGCCTACACCTACTGTCCCCTGAAATTTGTAACCAAACACAATTTTTAATCAATGTATCTAATTAATACAATGCTACAGGTACACTTACTGTTAACCTTCAATCGCATGATAAAATAACTGGATTTGGAAAATCTGGATTATCATTATCTTGCTCTTGACGGTAGGCTCTTGCTCTCTTGATGGCGCTTGGACGGTAAGCTCTTGTTCTCTTGACGGCCCATAAACGGTAAGCTCTTGCTCTCTTGATGGCGCTTGGACGGGAAGCTCTTGCTCTCTTGAAGGTCCTGGGATGGTAGACTCTTGATCTCTTGAAGGCCCTGGGACGGTAGACTCTTGCTCTCTTGACGGCCCTTGGACGGTAAGCTCTTGCTGGCATGAAGGCCCTAGGACGATAAGCTATTTCTGGCATGAAGGCCCTGGGATGGTAGGCTCTTGCTCTCGTGAAGACACTTGGACGATACGCTCCTGCTTTCTTGAAGGTCCTGGGACGGTAAGCTCTTGCTCTCTTGACAGCCCTGGGATGGTAGGATTTTGCTCTCTTGAAGGCCCTTGGATGGTAGGCTTTAGTTCTTCGAAAGACCCTTGGACGATACGCTTCTGCTTTCTTGAATATCCTGGGATGGTAAGCTCTTGCTCTTTTGAATGCCATGGGATGGTAGGCTCTTGCTTTCTTAAAGGCCCTGGGATGGTATACTCTTGCTCTCTTGAAGGCCCTGGGACGCTAAGCTCTTGCTGGCATGAAGGCTCTAGGACGGTAGGCTCTTGCTTTCTTGAAGGCCCTTGGATTGTAGGCTTTAGCTCTTCGGAAGACCCTTGGATGGTATGATCCTGCTTTCTTGAAGGCCCTGGAATGGTAAGCTTTTGCTGTTGCGAAGGCCCCGGGTGTTTAGACTGACGATTTTCAATTTCTTTGATGGAATGGTACGACTCAACTGACGGGCAGCATTTTCCCTCTCTCTATAGAGTTATTTGTAGCAAGCCAAAGAACTCTGGATCTTTCTGGAAACTTTGGTGCTTCTATCCATGTTAGGCTCATTCTCTTCAATGATTCTAATTGCACTGTCAATGGGCTTGACTAAATCAGCAAATTGTTTTATGGAAAGTTGTTTGATAGGCTCAACAACTTAAGGCTCTTCCTCTTCATCCTTTATGCCATTCTCCATTTCTAGAAGATCTTCATTGGTGAGCTCTGTTGAGTGGGATTGAAACAATTGATCCAAATTTGCCTTATCTATGTCCCCAAATTCAACATCTTGCTATGTCAACGATGTCATGTTTTAAATTGGAAAGCTCGTAGTCAGGATCAAAATCGTGAGAATCATAAACTTCAGGCCAAACATTTTTCCAAACTCCCTTCATAATGTTGTCAACACCCCCCCCCCCCGACACCAAACTGTGCAGTAAAGATCAACGCTTTCACTGGAATGTGTGTGCACAAGGTCACACCACCACTGCATAGGATGACTGCGAAATTCCAGCTCACCATGCAATATTTTTGTACTTCTTTGAATCGTGTTATAGCGAAAACGCGTAACGTGATATCACATATAACGAGGGATACCTTATTTAATGGTCCCACTGTGCATTTTTCTCATTTATTTTAGCTATTCCAAAAATTAGAATTAATAAATACAAAACATATTAAGAGAAGTGTTATATGATGCAGCTCAACTAAAAATTATGAAACACTGAAAATTAAAGTAGATTTCCATAGACCTTTACCCTATATTTGTTACTAGCTATAAAACCACTAACCAGTTTTGCAATTTCAATTTTGTTGAGCCTCTCAGGTGATTTAGTCTACATTGCCTCATCGTCGAGCGAAGATAGTTTTTAATGCATCCAAGCATTGAAAAACTTCTTTCTGCAGTAGCTGATGTAGCTGGTATCACTATCAGAGTTTTCAAAATCTCTTCAGTGTGTGCTCCAAGCACATTTTATTTTTATTATGTTAACATAGTGGGAACATTGTATCTTGCCTCAATAAGATGTTTACATTATCTAAAAGTTTTACTATATTATTTGGGGGGTAAAAATGATACTTTTTACCTCCCTAGATTTTTTGGGGGGTAAAATTTACCCCCGTACCCCCTAGTTCCTGCGCCACTGATTAACACTCCGCAATAGAAAATGCGTTGTGTTCCAAGTGCAAGGACCCGCTTCAAATATTTTAGTTCGGGGCACTAACGCCGCGAGCGATAGCGATGTGGTTCTACTCGCCAACATTAGAGTGGCGTTTCTATACTTAACCCTTTTCTCTGGTGAGATCAGCGACAGATGGTGGGACAGACGTTGGTATTTGTAACTATAGGAACAATTTATTTTAACTTCATTGTTTTCTGTGATAACTTACCACCTTTTGGCTGTGTGATAGCTTTTATGGGACTATTGCCATTTGCCGGACACAGACGCCTTAAATCTGCCCGATTAGGTGGTTTGTGTTTCACCCGATTGCTCGATTTAAAAAAAAAAGTATCATGTAGGATTCTACCTTAATGGGATTCTTTGGGTGGTGGTAACTAGTAGGCCCTAGGGGTTTTATTCTGTTAATATTATAATGTGAACTCGGTAAGCTTTATTTTTATTCTTCTCCTTCAGCTTGTATAGTGGGAATGATTTTGGGGGGGGGGGGGGGGGGGGTTCCTGCATGACGTGTTTTCTCTTGTTGTAACTATAATGGAGTGGAGGAGGGAGATATTTAATTGTGTTAGTTCATCATAATTCCTAGGGGTGGGGATCTTTTTTTAAAATTAATTACAAGGGTGGATAAGTTGTAATGAGATAGGATGGTAAATGGTTAATGTTTATGTACTTCCCCTTATTTAAAATAAGCCCTCTTAGAATGGATATCGCCCACTTTTATATATTACTCGGAATACAACCAGCCCTCAATATTTTAATGAACCACGTTTATTATCAGTCTCAGAGACCGTAAAGTTCCTGGGACTTGTATTTGATTTTAAACTATTTTGGATCCTCCACATTAAAGACCTTAAAGCGAGGTCTGTAAAAGTACTCAATCTGATTAAAGTAGTTAACGGTGCCTCTTGGGGTGCTGGTAGGGAAACATTAATGCGCCTCTATAGGGCCTTGGTAAGATCAAAACCTGATTACGGAAGTTTTGTTTATGGCTCAGCTATACTTTCGGTGTTAAAGATGCTAGATAGTGTCCACCACACTGGTATTCGACTGGCTACTGGTGCTTTTCGTACCAGTCCAGTCGTCAACATCTGTGCCAATGCCGGTGAGCCACCTCTTTCTTACAGTTGGTCCTATCTTATGGCATCTTACGTGTCAAAACTGAATTTCATGCCAAATTGTTGCCTACAGTTCTGTGTTCCTTCCCCCAACCGTGTCTTGAATGAAACCATATAGCGTAGTAAAAGGCTGGCGGAGATCCGAATGCTATTGGTTTCGACATGTGTGGGATAGTCCTGCCAAAGGCCATCTCCAGGTCGAGTTTCTCCCTGGAAGATACACCTGCCTCAATGCCATTTTGATCTTGCCAAGTTCACTAAAGCAACCACCCCGCATATTATATATGAGAGGACATTTAACGAGCTTCTCTCCACTTGATTTCAAGGTTTTAAACGCATCTACAGGGTTTGAAATCTGGGGTCTTTGTGGGATGCGCCTTTTTTTGTGGAGGGAAACAATTTTAAATTTGGTTTACTTGTTGAATCCAGTGTGTTTATGGTGGAATTATACGCCATTTTTAAGTCTTGGTGTTTTGTATACCATAGTTGTCACTGTTCTGTTCTCATCCACACAGATTCCATGAGTGCTCTGTTGGCATTGTCCACTTTGTACTCGTGGAAACCACTCGTGTAGATGATACAGGAGCAATTTTGACTTGTTAAACACCCAGCTTGCATTCTGCTGGATGCCTAGTCATGATGGACTTTCAGGAAATGAACTGGTGGCTAAGGAGGTGGTCCATTTGCCTCCTGAGGCGAGTCTGGGTGTCATGTTTTTAGATCTAAAGGGTTATGTTCGTCGTGGTGTCTTACGCACCTGGCACGAGCAGTGGGTTTTGACCCCTGCTCAGAACAAGCTGCGGTCCATCAAGGACGGTGTGTCGCGATGGCCCTCTTCTATACGAAAGTCTAGAAGAGAGGAGGTCATCATGACGAGACTCCGCATCGGCCATACATCGTTGACCCATGGATTTTTATCAAGATGGGATCCACCTCCAGTGTGTGATTTTTGCGATGCTCCCCTTAGTGTGTACTAGATTCTAGTGGAATGTCGCAAGTATGCCTCTATTCGCCTAGCTCTTAATTTTAATGGTGACTGACTTTTGTTCTTTTACTACGCATCAGTGCGGATGGAGTCATATGTTTACTTCGTTTTATACGCCAGGCAAATCTTTTAAACTCTATTTGAATCGCTTTTATAAAGCGACTCATTTGGTAATTATCTCATATTGAGATTATTTCTAACATTTTTAGTACACTTTAACATGTTTGTTTTGTCTTTTTAACATACTATATTTTAATATGTTTGTTTTGTCTTTTTAATGTATTATTATAACATGTTTGTTTTGACCTTTTAAAGTGTTAAATTTTAATATGTCTGTTTTGTAATTTTCATTTGGTGTAAACTCCTGTTTATTATTTTATTTTAGCAGGTGTATCACTAAATTTATACTGATATTATTTTCTCATATTGAAATATATTATTACTTTAACTTTTTGTATAAAAATGTTATTATTCGTAAAAGGTTTTTTATCTTGTGTTTTCACCTGGCTATCTCGACAGGTAAATTATTTACTAAGACTTTCCCCTATTGTGATTTTACTATGTTTTGGTAAAGTGTAAGCCCCTAATTACCTCACTGTGTCGACGGGCCTCTAAATTCCAATAGTAATAATAATATTAATAATTTATCAATGAGCCAAAGAGTAATGTCTAAATTTAGCACATTTGAAAGATGGGGTAGTGTTTTCTAAATCCCCTACACCAAAAAATGTGGTTTTTGGCTATGGCCTTAATTATATACCACCTCTATTGTTCAAACTAAATAAATATATATATACTAAATATATATGTAAATTATATTAAATAGGGATTATAATCAAAATAAATCATGATTTTTTTTATCACCGCGTCTTACTACCCGTTCGGGCTATACGCTTACTGTACATACTAATTACGCCAGTGGTTTTATGAAATAGGAAGGTTATATTAATATGAAGTGTACCCGCATTTGCGTAGAGGGGAGTGGAAAACCATTTTGGAAAAAAACAACCTCAGTGCACCCAACCGAGATTCGAACCTTGATTTCCCCGTCATCGGCAGACTTGCCAACTCCAAGAGTAGTGCCTTAGACTATGTGGCCACCGAAGTGGGTCACACATTATATTGAAAACCATACAAATAATAAACCCTAATTAGATGTAGAAAAATTAATCAAATAGGGTATCACTAATCAAATTAATAAAGAAAAAATAAATTAAAAACAAGAGAAAATATATAGAATGTGTATATAGGCCTATTATATTATTACAATTTATTATATAATTATATAACAAGTATTCCAATTCTTATAAAATCTATTCTAAGAACCAAATAATTTGAAATTATAAAATAATTTTTGTACATACCATAAAATATTCATACATTCATCATGCAATTATTTATATTTTTATGTGCATCCATTACAGACTGTGGTTCCCGAAGTGGCATACTCCTGAAACGACGCGGATGAATTATTTCTGGCAGAATTGCTTCCGTATATAAATATACACAACCTTGCATTCATTTTCTTTCTCCCAAAAATTATCGTTTCTAGAAATTCTTTCAATATGGTGTCCTCGTGGAGTTCTCATTCATTAATTCACAATATCTCCTTTGGGTTAAATGGAGTTGACCCTGAACTTGGTAGAAGTAGTAATGGGATCTTTTCACCTTTAAATCTAGCCACAGGCAAAAGTTTCTCAACGTTTTCGAAGCAATTTCAGGCATTATATTTTCCACTGTTTTGGGACATTTCACCTCTAAAATCCCATCTTCATCCAGAATACCATCAGATGTCACCAGATAGCTCTGATTTAAATTTACAAACAAGCCACATGGTTCTACCTTAACCCCTTTAATTATTTTATTTTCAGCCACAGCTATTGACTCATTGGCTTTGCCACACACTGTTGCCACTGTATGTGTTGATTCAAAATACAAAGGTTTTGTGACTATTTTTCCACAGGATGTTGTTGGTTTCATTCTGCACACCACCCCCAAATATTGTTGCTGTCAAACGGTTCTTTCTGTCCTCCCCCATAGTTCATTTTCTGAATGCCCAATTGTCAAATATGATAATATGATAAATTATTTTGAAGTTCTGGGGAGACTCTAAGATTATTGAGGAAAACAGATCTGTCCCTCTTCATTACAAGAACGTGTTGTTTGCGCCCGCCTAAAATAAACCGTAAGTGTAAATGAAGGAATGTTTGAGTTTGGGGAAGAAAAAGAGAAAACACCTGTTTTATGCTGTTTTATTGCATTTTTCAATGAACCCTCAATCAAATATAAAACACCTGATTTATTGCAGTTTTCAACAAACTGTCACTCAAATAGAAAACACCTGTGCACTATGAAACTCATTAATTTTAAGCACTTGTACGCGTCTTTGTGCTCTTGGGCTCTGTTCCAAATCTTTAAACTCGCTCATCCAGCTGCACATATTTCTTCTATGGCTTGAATCTCAGCTGAGATGTATTCTGCCTCTTTTTAGTTTGTTGATCAGGAAATAAACTTTGTGTTGACTTTTCCAACCATGAATTTAAATGTACTGTTCCAACCCTCTACCACATTATGTACTCTATACTTTTCCCCAAGGCGATTCGTAGCTGAAGGGACATAGCTTCGTTATCCAAACACTGCAAAACCACATAATCCAAAACTCATTAAGTTTGGCATTAGTTGGCACTATTCCATCATCTTCAACCAGCTTTCTTCTACAAAGGTTGCAGCCATCTTGCATATCAATCATATTTGTTAATCCTCCTTATATTAACTCACCAAACTTACACCTCGAATCTTACGCCACAAACATTGGGTGAAATTGAGGTAGCAGCAAGACAAGTCTACTTCAGGAAACACTTTTTTTGCAGCAGTAATGGCAGCAGTGGCGTATGGTTGATTCTGGACAAAGGGAAGCAATGAGGCTACAATAAAGGGGGTCTTAGAGATACTGATCCTCCTTTGGTTTTTTTTTGGTGGTATAGTTAAAAGTATTATGGGAAAGGAAGGAAGGAAGGGGGTGACACAAACTATGCATGTAATAAAACAAAATAATTGGTGATATTAGAAATATTACTCAATCATTAAATTTATATATATGTTTAAATAATAATAATTGTAGTGTAGTTCTAACTCAAATAAAAATAATGATAATAATAATGGCCAGTTTACGATTGCCGAAGTTTTCTCTTGGGTTGTGTCTTGCAAATGAGAATGACCTTTGGCCTGCATCATAATAGCTTTGAACACGGATTTATTCTACACGCCACTGTCGTTAGTAAATAGTAAGGTCAACTATATAATTTTCCGCCAACCCAACACACCAATAATTACTATACACGTTTATAAAATTGAGTATTGAAACGTCAAAGTTTTTTTTTATACAGGCTGCCTGAAGAGAGCGGTCTGCCTGTTTCAATTATTTTCTTTTTCTCGTCAAAGGCCCGGGACGAAAAACGATGCTACAAAATATTACTTATTAATTTTGACACAGCAGCTCTTCTCTTCCAGTGCTGCACTTGTTGATTCACTCTTCATTCTACTACTAGTTTATCCGCTAGACCCCAGTTTTCATGTAAAAAGTATAATTTCTTCAGTAAATATGTGTGGGGTGTTATTTTATTCATTTTTTGGTGTATATTAAGAATATAGTAACCCGGAAACAGATATTGGTAGCTTTCTTACCTTTTTGCACTTTATTTGTTTTTTTTTTTCCTTACCAAAAATAAATTAAAAAAAGTATTTGTACAAAATTTGTTTAGCTATAAATTATCTGCAAAAAAGTGTTCACTTTATTTTTAAGTTTAAACCAACGATAAAAGCCCTAACAAGTGTCAAACCTGTATGATATCCTGCTATTCCGGGTCTTAAATGCATCACGCAAAGTTCATATGCTTAGAATCCACAAAACTATATTTAATTTATGTATAGTACTCAACCCAAAGGTTTGTTAGATCCTCAACAGCTACACCCGTAAGCTGTTAAAGAAAGCCTAGGCAGCACTGAAGGGGCGAACTAGGCAAATGAGGTAAGTTGCTCCCCGTTGCATGCAACATTTAATCCTCAATTTGTAAAATAGTGTATTCATTGCCACTTCATCATGTATTGATTTTCTTTATAGTGTATGCTTTTAATTTTGTATGTCTAACATAGAGGTATGGACTTAAACTTAACAATATAGCTAACTTTGTACATTGTACGCATTTATATTCATTGAAAGCATTTTTATCCATTGTATATTACATTATAACAGATGTTTCAAATTCAATAAAATATGTTTTAAAAAAAATAAAAACCAGAAACTGCTTTGTTGAGGTTGTTTATTTGTTTAAATACCTTCCAATATCATATATTTAATATAATACTGAAATTATTTGAGAAGATACCTAGTGAGAAAATTTCTAAAACAAATCTAATATTTCAAGGAGGGGTTTATTTTAATATTCATTTTTTGTTAACTTTATTTATTTTTTTATAATGCACGCATCTAATAATAAGAATTACACTGTTTCTCTAGAAACGGGTAAAATCATCATCATTATTATCTTATCTTATTTGTTGGCGACGAGGCAGTGGTCCGAATTTCGTACAGGTATACTGAGATCGGACTTTATACTAAATAGTTTAAACTACCATCCACATAAATGCAGATACACTTCCTCCAACTTCTACCTTGCTGATATCGACCTTGACAGTGGGGCCTATAAATATATGAATACCCTGGTGAAAATCTCAAGAGGAAACCAGAGGAAAAAACCAGAGCAAACCAGAGCAAACCAAGCTCTGGGTTTTACTCTGGTTTTCTCTATGTTATGAAACAACCAGAGTTAGTCTGGTTCTTTCTGGGTCTCAGTTTACTCTGGATTTGTGTGGTAACTCTGGAATGCTATGGTTTTTTATTTCTTCATAATTCTCTTGTTTGCATTGGAAAACTCCAGTAGTGAACTCTCGAATGGTCTTGTTTGCAATGGAATACTATGGTATTTTACTCCGGCCTTTGCTGATTCTCTATGGGATGATATGGTATTTTACTCTGGTTGGTGTTGGTTATCTCTGGAATGCTATGGTATTTTACCCTGGTTTGTGTTTGTTCTCTCTGGGATGCTATGGTATTTTACTCTGGTTTATGCTGGTTATCTCTGGGATGCTATGGTATTTTACTCTGGTTGGTGTTGGTTATCTCTGGAATGCTATGGTATTTTACCCTGGTTTGTGTTTGTTCTCTCTGGGATGCTATGGTATTTTACTCTGGTTTATGTTGGTTCTCTCTGGGATGCTATGGTATTTTACTCTGGTTTATGCTGGTTCTCTCAGGGATGCTATGGTATTTTACTCTGGTTTATGTTGGTTCTCTCTGGGATGCTATGGTATTTTACTCTGGTTTATGCTGGTTCTCTCAGGGATGCTATGGTATTTTACTCTGGTCTATGATGGTTCTCTCAGGGATGCTATGGTATTTTACTCTGGTTTGTGTTTGTTCTCTCTGGGATGCTATGGTATTTTACTCTGGTTTATGTTGGTTCTCTCTGGGATGCTATGGTATTTTACTCTGGTTTGTGTTTGTTCTCTCTGGGATGCTATGGTATTTTACTCTGGTTTATGCTGGTTCTCTCAGGGATGCTATGGTATTTTACTCTGGTTTGTGTTGGTTCTCTCTGGGATGCTATGGTATTTTACTCTGGTTTATGCTGGTTATCTCTGGGATGCTATGGTATTTTACTCTGGTTGGTGTTGGTTATCTCTGGGATGCTATGGTATTTTACTCTGATTTATGTTGGTTCTCTCTGGGATGCTATGGTATTTTACTCTGGTTTATGTTGGTTCTCTCAGGGATGCTATGGTATTTTACTCTGGTTTATGCTGGTTATCTCTGGGATGCTATGGTATTTTACTCTGGTTGGTGTTGGTTATCTCTGGGATGCTATGGTATTTTACTCTGGTTTATGTTGGTTCTCTCTGGGATGCTATGGTATTTTACTCTGGTTTATGTTGGTTCTCTCTGGGATGCTATGGTATTTTACTCTGGTTGGTGTTGGTTATCTCTGGAATGCTATGGTATTTTACCCTGGTTTGTGTTTGTTCTCTCTGGGATACTATGGTATTTTACTCTGGTTTATGCTGGTTCTCTCAGGGATGCTATGGTATTTTACTCTGGTTTGTGTTGGTTCTCTATGGGATGATATGGTATTTTACTCTGGTTGGTGTTGGTTATCTCTGGAATGCTATGGTATTTTACCCTGGTTTGTGTTTGTTCTCTCTGGGATGCTATGGTATTTTACTCTGGTTTATGCTGGTTCTCTCAGGGATGCTATGGTATTTTACTCTGGTTTATGTTGGTTCTCTCTGGGATGCTATGGTATTTTACTCTGGTTTATGCTGGTTCTCTCAGGGATGCTATGGTATTTTACTCTGGTTTATGCTGGTTCTCTCAGGGATGCTATGGTATTTTACTCTGGTTTATGTTGGTTCTCTCTGGGATGCTATGGTATTTTACTCTGGTTTGTGTTGGTTCTCTATGGGATGATATGGTATTTTACTCTGGTTGGTGTTGGTTCTCTCAGGGATGCTATGGTATTTTACTCTGGTTTGTGTTGGTTCTCTATGGGATGCTATGGTATTTTACTCTGGTTTATGTTGGTTCTCTCTGGGATGCTATGGTATTTTACTCTGGTTTATGCTGGTTCTCTCAGGGATGCTATGGTATTTTACTCTGGTTTATGTTGGTTCTCTCTGGATGCTATGGTATTTTACTCTGGTTTATGCTGGTTCTCTCAGGGATGCTATGGTATTTTACTCTGGTTTATGTTGGTTCTCTCTGGGATGCTATGGTATTTTACTCTGGTTTATGCTGGTTCTCTCAGGGATGCTATGGTATTTTACTCTGGTTTATGTTGGTTCTCTCTGGGATGCTATGGTATTTTACTCTGGTTTATGCTGGTTCTCTCAGGGATGCTATGGTATTTTACTCTGGTTTATGCTGGTTATCTCTGGGATGCTATGGTATTTTACTCTGGTTTATGTTGGTTCTCTCTGGGATGCTATGGTATTTTACTCTGGTTTATGTTGGTTCTCTCTGGGATGCTATGGTATTTTACTCTGGTTTGTGTTGGTTCTCTCTGGGATGCTATGGTATTTTACTCTGGTTTATGTTGGTTCTCTCTGGGATGATATGGTATTTTACTCTGGTTTATGTTGGTTCTCTCTGGGATGCTATGGTATTTTACTCTGGTTTATGTTGGTTCTCTCTGGGATGCTATGGTATTTTACTCTGGTTTATGCTGGTTCTCTCAGGGATGCTATGGTATTTTACTCTGGTTTATGTTGGTTCTCTCTGGGATGCTATGGTATTTTACTCTGGTTTATGCTGGTTCTCTCAGGGATGCTATGGTATTTTACTCTGGTTTATGTAGGTTATCTCTGGGATGCTATGGTATTTTACTCTGGTTTGTGTTGGTTCTCTCTGGGATGCTATGGTATTTTACTCTGGTTTATGTTGGTTCTCTCTGGGATGCTATGGTATTTTACTCTGGTTTATGCTGGTTCTCTCAGGGATGCTATGGTATTTTACTCTGGTTTATGTTGGTTATCTGTGGGATGCTATGGTATTTTACTCTGGTTTATGTTGGTTCTCTCTGGGATGCTATGGTATTTTACTCTGGTTTATGCTGGTTCTCTCAGGGATGCTATGGTATTTTACTCTGGTTTGTGTTGGTTCTCTATGGATGATATGGTATTTTACTCTGGTTGGTGTTGGTTCTCTCAGGGATGCTATGGTATTTTACTCTGGTTTGTGTTGGTTCTCTATGGGATGCTATGGTATTTTACTCTGGTTTATGTTGGTTCTCTCTGGGATGCTATGGTATTTTACTCTGGTTTATGCTGGTTCTCTCAGGGATGCTATGGTATTTTACTCTGGTTTATGTTGGTTCTCTCTGGGATGCTATGGTATTTTACTCTGGTTTATGCTGGTTCTCTCAGGGATGCTATGGTATTTTACTCTGGTTTATGTTGGTTCTCTCTGGGATGCTATGGTATTTTACTCTGGTTTATGCTGGTTCTCTCAGGGATGCTATGGTATTTTACTCTGGTTTATGCTGGTTCTCTCAGGGATGCTATGGTATTTTACTCTGGTTTATGTTGGTTATCTCTGGGATGCTATGGTATTTTACTCTGGTTTGTGTTGGTTCTCTATGGGATGATATGGTATTTTACTCTGGTTGGTGTTGGTTCTCTCAGGGATGCTATGGTATTTTACTCTGGTTGGTGTTGGTTCTCTCTGGGATGCTATGGTATTTTACTCTGGTTTATGCTGGTTCTCTCAGGGATGCTATGGTATTTTACTCTGGTTTATGTTGGTTCTCTCTGGGATGCTATGGTATTTTACTCTGGTTTATGCTGGTTCTCTCAGGGATGCTATGGTATTTTACTCTGGTTTATGTTGGTTCTCTCTGGGATGCTATGGTATTTTACTCTGGTTTATGCTGGTTCTCTCAGGGATGCTATGGTATTTTACTCTGGTTTATGTTGGTTCTCTCTGGGATGCTATGGTATTTTACTCTGGTTTATGTTGGTTCTCTCAGGGATGCTATGGTATTTTACTCTGGTTGGTGTTGGTTCTCTCAGGGATGCTATGGTATTTTACTCTGGTTTATGCTGGTTCTCTCAGGGATGCTATGGTATTTTACTCTGGTTTATGTTGGTTCTCTCTGGGATGCTATGGTATTTTACTCTGGTTTATGCTGGTTCTCTCAGGGATGCTATGGTATTTTACTCTGGTTTATGCTGGTTATCTCTGGGATGCTATGGTATTTTACTCTGGTTGGTGTTGGTTATCTCTGGGATGCTATGGTATTTTACTCTGGTTTATGCTGGTTCTCTCAGGGATGCTATGGTATTTTACTCTGGTTTATGTTGGTTCTCTCTGGGATGCTATGGTATTTTACTCTGGTTTATGTTGGTTCTCTCTGGGATGCTATGGTATTTTACTCTGGTTTATGCTGGTTATCTCTGGGATGCTATGGTATTTTACTCTGGTTGGTGTTGGTTATCTCTGGGATGCTATGGTATTTTACTCTGGTTTATGTTGGTTCTCTCTGGGATGCTATGGTATTTTACTCTGGTTTATGTTGGTTCTCTCTGGGATGCTATGGTATTTTACTCTGGTTGGTGTTGGTTATCTCTGGAATGCTATGGTATTTTACCCTGGTTTGTGTTTGTTCTCTCTGAGATGCTATGGTATTTTACTCTGGTTTATGCTGGTTCTCTCAGGGATGCTATGGTATTTTACTCTGGTTTGTGTTGGTTCTCTATGGGATGCTATGGTATTTTACTCTGGTTTATGTTGGTTCTCTCTGGAATGCTATAGTATTTTACTCTGGTTCCTGATGGTTCTCTCTGGAATGCTATGGTATTTTACTCAGGTTCTTTCTGGGTTGCTATATTATATGTTGGTTCACAAGTTTAAATCATGGAATGGAGATCTAGTGATTGAAAAACACATTTACAAGAGAATTCAATAAAAAAATTTTTTAATAAGGATTAAGAATAAAAGGTGCATTATGGTTATATTTTGTAATTAAGATTAATAAAAGATACATTAAGTAACTATGATAAAGAATAAAAGGTTAATTGTGCATATAATTTAGTTTACATTTTTTAAAATTAGAAGTATATTCATCTCATTAGTCATCACTAAATAATTTATTGAAAAAATAAATTGATTTTTCTGTATTTTTTACCCTTTCTGTGTCATTTACGGAATATTCCGCCATTTACGATATATTCCACCTCAACTTAGTATGCTTTACGTGTCAAAAACAGAAAATTCCTCGATCACTCGTTTTTCTGTGTTACACAATATTTTGTAGATGGCAGCAGGCAACTAGAATGAAAATATGTGACTTGTCGTTTCCATAGTAAGTAAACAGCACGAATACCAATAAGCGATGGAAAGGGTGTGGGATATTTTGTCAAATATAAATGACAGTGGGCTTAGTGATCTTGCTTCTAATAAAAAATATATTTTTTGTTATAATTTTGATTGGAAAAAATTGAGCATGTAAGGATAAAGCTTATTATTTCCATCAACACTGGAAGGGTTAAAATTACAAATTATTTATGTGGGCAATGGTGGTGGGCAAAGAAAGGAGCCGTTCCTGAAACAAAACAATTTTTTTTGTTTATTACAAAACTAAACACTTTTTAAGTATTTTATACTAAGTAAAAATAGGTAATTTAAAATTAACCATAAAGAATTTTAATGTGTTATCATATACCTAATTAGTCATAACATTTTTGATCAGCAGGGAAGCCTCATATTTTAGACCAGTGGGGCTGAGGATCAGCTATCTTTCCGCCAACCAAACTGTTCATTCTCGATAAAAACGTGGATTTGTCTGCTCCATGATACCCTCGTTTATCGAGGTACTCTTCGTATCTAAAAAATAAAAAAATCCACATGAAAATTCTGTAACATCACAATTTACACACATACCTAGTCAAGATGCCCCCTCACGGGGTAGACAAGAAGTTAAAAACAACTTTGTACTTATTGATCTACTCTAACTTTCTCCATGATACTCCATCCTTTTATACTCCCCTCTCTTCGACAACATCCATATAGCCTAGTCATACATACCCCTTAATTCTTAAAAACTTTTAATTTTTCTCTTTTTCAATCATTCTTCAACATTTAACCACATACAATATGGCCCACCTCTTCCTTTTGACTATTGGATTCACTTTCAAACAGCAATCTTTCAGCATCCATTCATTATGGACAGTCCACACAAGTTTTTTCAAATATCTCATTCCAATTGCATTCACCTTTCTCTTGAGTTTCTCCTGATATTCACATGCTTCAAATCCATACAGCAAAGTTGGCATTAACACACTTTTCTTTTTATACACTGCTGTCTTAGTCTGTTTCTATACTACCTCATTCTTAGAAATAGTCCGCATACACTCAAATACTCTCCTAGATGCATTCACCTGTCTGAGGTGCTAAAAGCTTTGAAAGTATTGAAGAATGGCAAAGCTGTGGGTGAAGATGGGATTACAAATGAAATACCAAAGCGTGGAGGTTAGGTACTTTTTGCCAGATTATTTGAGCTTTTAAATGTATGTGCTGGAATTTCAAAAGTCCTAATGATCGGAAGAATGCTGTCAATGTTCCTTTGTACAAAGGTAAAGGCAGTAAGGGTGAATGTAAGAATTATAATGAGTGAAAAAAGTGAGAAGATTTGGGGTGCACAATGCGGTTTCATCCCAGGTAGAAGATACATAAAACAGATATTTGCGTTAACACAAGTGATTGAGAAATGTATGGCAGTAAAGAAGAAAGTGTACTGTGAATATGTCGATTTGGAGAAAGTGTACGATCGGGTGAATAGGAGTATGTTGTGGAATGTTGTGAGAGATTTTGGTGTGGATGCATGGTTAGTTAATGCAATTATGGCTGTGTATGTTGGAAGTGAAGCATGCGTTAGATGGGTTTGGGTGTCTCCATGGTTGTTTAATATACTTTAGATAAGTGTATGAGGAGTGTGTGTGTGAGGACGCAGTTGGTATGCAAATGGACAGTGCGAATGTGAGAGTGATGTTATAATTATGCAGATGATACCATATTAATGGCCCTTCATATAAATGTTTCCAAAATTAAAGTGATGGTTTTTAAGTCACTTTAACCCAAGGCTGACAACAATTTGCTGACTTATTTTAATTGTTATGTTATGGGGTCCACCCATTTATGCCCTTTAATTTTTAGCCCCTGTTTTTAATTTTAACTATTATTAGCTTTATATAATTTTTTTCCTCAATTTAAAGTTAATGAAGATATAAGCTATAGTTCCATGCAATCAAAAAAGAAAAAACTAATGAAGCACCAGCTCGAGAAGGAGTTATGAAGGATGCTTTAACTAAAGCAATTAACAATTTGGGGACTTTTCCCATAATGTAGCCAAAATTCTGAATATTTGTCATGTTACTCTATTCAGGTACCTGTGTAAAGAAGTAGACTACAAATTTTTCTCAAAGAACAAAAAACTAAATTATATTTTAAACCTAAATATGTCACAAGAGTTGGAAGTGAGGGTGAATGATTATAAGCATAGGTTAGCTAATGCAAAGATTGTACTTAGACCAAGAAACTCATTTCGGTTTATGGTAATTTAGTAAAGTCTTTGCTTTTTATGTTAGCTATTAAAGATCATCATATTTGTAATTAGATGTTTTCCTTATTTAAAATTTGAAATACAGTAAGAGCTCTCCTGCCAGCCACATTCTGTGAGGACTATTAACCCCCATCCTTCCTGTTTCTGTCATTTAATATTGACGAAATGGCAAAAAGGTGAAACTACACAAACCAACATTTTAAAGGTACAAATTATTAAATAAACCATAAGTTATTACTCTTTTATTTTTTCAAATCTCAAATTTGTTCAACTGGGTAGCCTCATCATTGTCATCATACTCATTACAATCTTCACCCCCTTCATAATTGTTTGTTTGTTTTGGTGACTCAAACTCTGATAAATCCAACCTAGGTATTTTGATAGTCTTTCCACAGCTCTCTTCTAAAATTTCTTGCTGGGAATCTTTAAACATATAAGAGACGAACTTATTGGCAATAATTTAAGACCATTATAACCAACTTAACACATTAGACTACTAACTAAAAGGGACAGTTTCTTTGTCCGACTTAACACACTTTACTATCAAATATTCAGTATCAATCTAAACCCCAGTTAAATATGTTCCAGTTCCAATGAGCCACTCCAAATTATGTGAAGAAAGTTTGGGCAAAAGTATGAGCAAGGACTGCATCAAACCATTTACAGTACTAGAAGTGATACTATTGTACTTTTAAAATGGCTTACGATAAGATTTTTGATTTGGTCGATGGGATAAGGTTATCACTTTTATTTAGATACTAGCAATCCCGCACTTTGCCGTGACCCACTGCAGTATAAGAATTATAAAAGCTCCCCCTCCCCCCATTAAACTAAATTCGTTACCAGATAAAAAAAAATTCTTCCAAAACTTGTTAAAAAATAACCTAGTTAAAAATTTAAAAATCCAGCTTCGAGGTGCATTCGGACATGCTTCCGTCCACCTATGTTAAGAATTTCAGATCCATGCGTGCCATAGATTTGGCTGGGCATCACACACAAACACACAAACACTTCCTTTTATTAGATATTATAGACTAAACCTAAAGTATTTTTGGTTGGATTAAGGTAGCCCTGTCCGATTACCTAAAATAAAAAAATAAATAGAAAAAATTAATTCATGAAACACTGAACTTGAGTATGGATTTGTTTAGCTTAGGCCCATTGAAAGTAGTGACTAACGAGCATACTGTGGTTTAAGGCGTGTACAGAAAGAAAGCAGGTTTCCTGTGTTAGCTCATTATGAGAGTGTTTACAAAAAGGACCGTTCATAGTGAAAGCAGGTCCGTGCTAGTACCCCACACCGACAAATTTACCGGAGTGAACATTTCATTCTTTTTTAGTTGGCGGCCCTGTGTGTGTGTGCACATTTAAAATTTGTGAAAATAAAATGTCTACCAGCCAACCTTGCGTACTCGGCCGCTTAGTCCGAATTTTCACTAATGAAATAAATGTTGTGAAAAATCTTTAATTCTTTAAGATAAATGGACTGGTCTTTCCATAGGTTGCCTTTGTTCCTCTGATTAGATTCAACAGACATTTCAGTTGGATGTTGCTCAAAACCTTCTCTATCTAAAATGTACAAGTGTATTGAAAATCTCTGTTTGTCTGGCTTTAGGTCATTAAATAAATGGTGATATTCAACATATTTCCCCACCATGAATTATTGGATGCATACAGATTTTTTTTTCCAATTTTGGAGTAACACCATCAAAAAGTAAAAACTTTTCAGCGCTGGTAACAGGTAAGCAGTCAGCCTGCTTTCTTTCTGTATGCGCACCTTAATTAGGATTGTGTGATTTATTAATTTTTATTTGAGCATTCATTTTGTAGTTTAGATGAGTCAAAGTCACAGACAGCCTTAACGACTGTCATATTTGTATTCCCGGGTTGCTTGCAGTGTGCCAGTCCATCCTTGTTTCTAAGCCATCAAGTTAGCCTGTTCGCACATTAACACTCCTTTTGGCACAAATCAAAGTTTATTCGGTTAAGTTTTAAGAATTTTACTGAATTTGGTCTTCAAAAGTAAATTTTTATTTTCCAACGCAAAGATTTTTAGCCATGGAGGTATTCAGCACAACATATTATTTTACAAATCATTATAATCACTACAGTCTGTAGAATATAATATAATATTAAATGTTTAATTTGGTTCAATATTTGAAGTTATACTATGAATCTAAAAAAAAATGGCCTACACTTGTACCAGAATGAAACCTACCTAATGTGTACCTAGGGCACAGACAAATAATATACACAGACACTCAGCCTCCAGGTTAAAATGTTTGCGCTCCTTTTGCCAGCTTGAGTCCTTCAACACTCAGGGTGGCTACAAAACATATTTTACAAAATTCCCTGACTTTTCCAGGTTTTCCAGGCAACTTTTTCAATTTTCCCCGACTACTTTTTCCACTTTTAATGGTGGATGATGACTTGTTTTATTTATTATTGATCACATATTAAAAAAAGTTTGTATCTACTAAACATAAACAGTTTTATCAGTTATTTTTAAAATTAAAATATTTTAGTTAGGTATTATTAACATTTATTTTAGTGTTTAGTTGCGAAATTAATGGGATATTTTAGACATATTATTTAATTCCCTGACTTTTCCTTATTTTTAGTTAAATTCCCTGACATTTCCCTGTTTTCCCTGTCATCCAAAAATTCCCTGACTTTTCCAGGTTTTCCCTGTTTTCCCTGTCTGTAGCCACCATGACACTAGAGGTTAAGGGGGCGAAGGACAGGTACCTTTGCAAGGTCAACTACAAAGTCGCTTACTTGCAAGCAGAGATCCAGCTGAACAACGAGGGGGAAGATAATTCATCTAACGATACAGGACTTAACATTACCTTAATGTATTTCAGTTAATACCTACTAATAGTATTACTCTAAAACTAATTTTGTCCGCTATTTTGATTCATTTAAACATCATACTAATTAGAAAAAGGTTTATCTATATTTCAAGTAAAAAAAAATATGACAAAACAACAGGACCTTGGGACTGTGAATAACGTTTGGCTAGTTTGTCTACTACATTGTGATCAGCATTATTAATATTAATACTCACAATCTATATTATTGAATTTTAACCAAGGTTTGTACAGAACCTATCTGCATTATGGTTTTATACTCTAAACTAAAATTCTTTTGACAAAAGTGACTAACTGGTCTGCCCTTTTGTTTCATATTAATGTTTTTTGTAAATTAAATCTTTTGCAGCTATTACCGTATTAGCGCAAGAAAGCAATATGATAAATTCTTAATTTGAAATTATTTCCAACGCCTCATTTTTATAATTTCCCTTTCCCAATATTTTGACTCATTTCCCCTCCCGTTTCGTCATGCAATAAAAATGTAATTCCTGTCCATACCTAGTATTTTTAATACACACTAGTTGACATTGTTTTATTATAAGCTATCTCAGCTTAATAGAATCTAGCCTTCATTGTTTCAACAAGTTTTCCCAGAAATGTCAAAACCCCAAAATATCTTACATTAAAATCCTGTACACAATATTTTTATCCATGGACAGATTAGATCTCTATTATATTATCTTGGTCCTATTCAAAATAAGTAGGCCTACTTAAAATTAGAGATGGATTGAATCCTGTAGTTCTCAAATCCATATTTTGATTTTAACTCTGAAACCTAGAAAACAAATAGTCACATTTGTATGGTTTTATTTCTTCAATTATTCTGATTCTGTTCACATAAAGTGGTTAAATAATGGCCTGGGTGTTAGAATTGAAATTAAAATTTTCTGTTGTGAGCCTATTGAAAAATCAATGTATTTAGTTAGAGGGATGCTAAATCTAGAAACCTTTTTTATCAAGCCTAGTCACAAAGCTCCATAAGTATGGTTAAAAAGCATTGAAAATGAGCTAATATCACATCACAAAATAAACAATAAAACTCAAAACATGGGGGTTTTAAGGACAAAGATCCTTGTAATCTTTACACTTCATTTTGGTGTAAACATATTTTGAAATAAAACAGGTAGCTGATTAAATAATAGATTATAGTGCTGAATGTCTGCAGAGTAATTTTCGGCTTACTGGGGTGGTTCCTTTAACATACATTCATAAATAACACTGAAGTTATGTTTTAGTGAAAGCTAAAGGAGTGAGGTAAAGTATTCATAGTTTTATTGTTAGTAAATTTAATGGAGTGAGGTAAAGTATTTATAGTTTTATTGTTAGTAAATTTAATGGAGTGAGGTAAAGTATTTATAGTTTTAATGTTAGTAAATTTAATGGAGTGAGGTAAAGTATTTATAGTTTTATTGTTAGTAAATTTAATGGAGTGAGGTAAAGTATTTATAGTTTTATTTTTAGTAAATTTAATGGAGTGAGGTAAAGTATTTATAGTTTTATTGTTAGTAAATTTAATACAGAGGCCATTTCAGGTACATTATTGATGATTTAAGTCTCTAATTAGTCCACTTTAAACATCAGTAAATATACTTAACAGACCCAGTCACAGGCTGGAAGCAGTACTTGATGTATTATACTCTATACCGACATACTCAAAAATGTTTCTAAATTGTTAGATATTTATGTTTATTAAGTAACGCGTCTTACTACCTGTTCGGGTTGTACGCGCAAGTATTAATTATGCTAATGGTTAGGAATTAGGAAGGTTGAATTTTAGGAAAAACCACCCCCAGTTCACCAGTCTATTTTTGAAATATTTACCGTAAGTTTGTAAATTGATCCTCCACCTGCTACTTATGTAGATTACAAAGCTACTAAGTCAGTAATGACTACACAAATGATTTTATGCTTGGCTTAAGAAATTGTTTTGGCCTACTAACAACATGAAAACACCCAAGGGAATTTTTGACCATCAAATATTTTTTCACCATTTTGAGTTCCATAAGTCATAAGTCTAATGGGAAGGTCTCAACAGTTAATTCCATCGTAAAGTATATCTTCACAAATGATGTATGTAGGGTACTTTCACACTTAATCACTGGAACATTTTATTAATTTATTTTTATTTAGCACCACGCCCTACCTGTTTGGGTTGTACGCATAAGTACTAATTACAGTAATGAGTTAGGAATTGGGATGGTTGAATGTAGATGAAGTGAGCCCACATTTGTGTGGAAGAGTGGAAAACCATCCCCGAGTTCACCTGAGCAAGATTCGAACCTCAATCTCCCCGTTCTTGGAAGTCTAACTCAACAAGCATTCTTTCAACAGAAATTTAATTCTGGCTACTACTCAATCCCCCCCTCCCCAAGGTAAATCTCTGGGTGTGCCACTGGGTGTTGGTATTCATATAATACAAGAAATATTACATTTGAACAATTTACACTTTTATTAGTTCACATTATGCAAAAATTAAAATTGATAGTAAGCTTATTAATATTATTATTATCAGTGTATCTTACTACCCGTTCGGGTTATACGCACTTACGCTAATGTGTAATGGTAGGGTGATTGTGAGATTAAATGGAGGACCTACAGTTTGACGTGGAATCCGAACCACGGTGGAGGCCTGGCATTCCACACATTCACAAGTTGTGATTAATACACGTCTTGTCAGAGGTGAAGGAAGGGTTTGGCAATCAGATAAATCTGTGCCGGGACCGAGGATTGAACCCCGGACCCCCAACACAAAAGTCTGACACCTTGATTATAATAATGATGAAGACGCCAACCCTAGTGCCGCCACTGCATCATCCTACAAATAATTC
Organism: Timema podura; assembly: GCA_033556935.1. NCBI lineage: Eukaryota > Metazoa > Arthropoda > Insecta > Phasmatodea > Timematidae > Timema > Timema podura. Next base: position 56,240,575 of record JAVRXN010000013.1, on the reverse strand, counting down.
TTTAGTTTTTTAGGCCAATAATTTAGATTTGTGTATATTAGGCCCCTACTGTATTTTTTCAGGCTAAGATTTTTTTTATAAAACACATATGATAGACAAGTGATTTGCCTACCCACGTTCAGTGTTGCGCTTAACAGACAAATACGTATTAAATAAATAGGCAATTTACTTAATTATATTCTACAAAATTTAAATATTTTACTAGTCGAATTATAAATTCCAAAACCTCAAGTCATTATTCAAGTACCAGTATATTAATCTAAATTCATATCAGTATTATCGGATCCACTTACCTCCTATACTACAAACAAAAATCCTTTTTCATAATATTCTCCATTTCGTAGTTCATGGCAAACTTGATTTTCTTTAATAGTTCCATCTTCGCCGTTTAGATCTTAGATATATTTTATTTCTACTATCTCAAAATGGAGATCATTTGCAAATCTAACATGGGCAAACATTTTACACAAACAGAAATAAACTTTTATATAGGTATAGCGTACTCGTTTGAATCGAAATTTCAAGACAAAAGATCGTTGATGGTGAGAAATTCATAACGGTTGAGGCGTCAACTTTTGAAGAAACAGTCATACCAACATAACTGCGAAAATGTCGTCCAAAACGATTTTGATTTTTTTTTCAACTCACATTTAATAATATATATTTAAATGGGTTTTTTTAATCGCACCTACATTAATGTAAAATTAAATATAATGTAATAACTAAATTACTCAATAATATTAATTTTGTTTTGTGTTCCCTCCTTTCATGGTTGTTCTTCATTATTATGTTTTTTTTAAGCTTTAATCATATTGACTGTGTACTTGGTATGATTATTTTCATTTTCTGCTTTCGCGTACTCTCTTAATCTTTTATAGGATATGCGCTAACCCTAAATTTGAATCATTGAAGCTTGGACACGTTTATTAATATTAATAGCTTTTCGTGAGTGATATTTATTCTGAATGTTGTAGTAGGTATCACGTTCATCCAATAACCGCGCGTCTAAATATTTACCTATTATTGAGATGTCTCTTAAAAGAAAGCAATATTTGGAACTAAATTATAGACCAGGCAAGGCTATTCCAAGGACCGCTAAATGGAGGTTAACATCTTGGGAAACATGTTCTGAAAATAAAGACAAACTAAGACGTATAATTAAGAATAAAAAAGTATTTTTTATTTTTGTTGTCACCTTTAGCATCAATATGACGTAATAAACGTGGTTGTCTAGTGTTAGACAAGCAACCCACACAACTATATGGGGTAGGCCTATGTAGGCAACAGTTCTCTGCTTAAGTCCCTGTGAAATTAATTTAAAAACAAACAAGCCTTCACACCTTTCAATATTAAAGGCACGCATATATTAGTTTGGTTCGTATTGGTTTGGCCCATCCCAAAGAAAACCAGAAAAAAATTACAGTTACAGAGGTTTCCAGACAAAGCCTGGTTCGTGTTGGTTTGGGCTGTCCCAGAGAGAACCAGAACGAACCATAGCCACATAGTATTCCGGACAAAGTCTCTTTCGTATTCGTTTAGATCGTTCCAGAGAGAATCAGACTAAACCGCAAACCCAGAGTGTTCCAGACAAAGTTTGATTCGGATTGGTTTGACCCGTCTCAGAGAAAACCTTAAAAAACTAAAATTCCAGAAAAATCATGGTCTGTATAAATTATCTCAGAGAAAACCAGAAAATACTACAGTTCTAGAGTTTACCAGATAAAGTCTGGCTCATATTGATTTGGCCTGTCGCAGAGAAAACCCGTAAAACTACAGTCCCAGAGTGTTGCAGACAAATTTTGGTTTCCATTGTTTATTTCAGTACATAAGAGAACCAGAATAAACCACAGACCCAGTGTTCCAGACAAAGTTCGGTCCGTATTAGTTTGTTCCATCCCAAAGATAACCAGACTAATCCACAGTACCAGAATGTTTCAGACAAAATCTGGTCTGCATTGGTTTGTTCGTCCCAAAGAGAACCAGACCAAATCATAGTCCCAGAATTTTCCAGAGCAAGTCTGGTTTGTATTGGTTTGGCCCGTCCCAGAGCAAACCAGAAAAAAACGTAATCCAGTGTGTTCCAAGCAAAGTAAGGTTTTCATTGGTTTGTTCCGTCCAAGTGATAACCAGAAAAACCACAGTCCCATAGTGTTCCAGACGAAGTCTGGTTTGCATTGGTTTGTTCAGTCCCAGAGCAAACCAGAAAAAACCCATAGTCTCAGAGTGTTCTAAGCAAAGTCAGGTCTGTAGTGGTTTGTTTCGTCTCAGTGATAACCAGAAAAAATCACAGTCCCAGGGTGTTCCAGACAAAGTCTGATTTACATTTGTTTGTTCCGTCCCAGAAAGAATCAGTAAAAACCACAGTCACAGAGTTTTCCAGACAACGTCTAGTTTGCATTGGCCTTTTCCATCCCAAAGAAAATCAGGCATAGACCCGGAGTTATCATATAGGTTTGGCCCATCCCCAAAAGAACCAGACCAAACCAAAGCCTCGGGGTGTGCCAGGCTAAGTCTGGTTTGCATTGGTTTGGCCCATATTCCAGAGAACCAGACTAAATCACATACCCTGACTGACCCAGACAAAGTCTTGTTTGCATTGGTTTGGCCCATCTTAAAGAGAACCATACCAGGCCCCATACCTGGAGTATTTCAAACAAATTTTTTTTTGTTCTGTCATAAAAAGAACCCGGAATAAACCACAGACCTGGAGTATTCCAGGGTAAGTCCGGTCCTCATTGGTTTGGCCCATTCCAAAGAGAACCATACAAAGCCACATACCTAGAGTGTTCAGGACAAAATCTGGTTTGAGTTAATTAGTCCACTCCCAAAGTAAAACAGACCAAACCACAGATCAAGAGTGTTCCAAATAAAGTCTGGTTTGCATTGGTTTGTTCTCTCCCAAAGAAACCCAGACCAAACCACAGATCAAGAGTGATCCAGACCAAGTCTGGTTTGCACTGGTTTGTTTTGTCCCAAAGAAAACCAGACCAAACCATAGATCAAGAGTGTTCCAAATAAAATCTGGTTTGCACTGGTTTGTTATGTCTCAAAAAAACCAGACCAAATCCCAGATCAAGAGTATTCCAGATAAAGTCTGGTTTGCACTGGTTTCTTCTGTCCCAAAAAAACCCAGACTAAACCCCAAATCAAGAGTGTTCCAGACAAAGTCTGGGTTGCACTGGTGTGTTCTGTCCCAACCAAACCAAGACCAAACCATAGATCAAGAGTGTTTTAGACAAAGTCTGGTTTGCATTGGTTTCTTCTGCCCCAAAGAAACCCAGACTAAGCCCCAGATAAAGAGTGTTCCAGACAAAGTTTGGTTTGCACTGGTTTGTGCTAACCCAAAGAGGCCCAGAACAAACCATAGATCAAGAGAGTTGCAGAAAAAGTCTGGTTTGCACTGGTTTGTTATGTCTCAAAGAAAACCAGACCAAACCACAGATCAAGAGTGTTCCAGATAAAGTCTGGTTTGGACTGGTGTGTTTTGTCCCAAAGAAACCCAGACCAATACACAGATCAAGAGTGTTTCAGATAAAGTCTGCTTTGCATTGGTTTCTTTTGTCCCAACGAAACCCAGACCAAACAACCAATCAAAAGTGTTCCCAATAAAGTTTGGTTTGCACTGGTTTGTTCTGTCACAAAGAAAACCAGACCAAAACACAGATAGAGAATGTTCCAGATAAAGTCTGGTTTGCATTGGTTTCTTTTGTCCCAACGAAATCCAGACCAAGCAATAAATCAAGAGTGTTCCCATTAAATTTTGGTTTGCACTGTTTTGTTTTTTTCCCAAAGAAACCCAGAATAAAACACAGATCTAGTATGTTCCAGAAAAAGAGTGGTTTGCATTGGTTTGTTCTGTCCCATAGAAAACCAGACCAAACCACAAATAAAGAATGTTCCAGACAAAGTCTGGTTTGTATTGGTTTGTTCTGTACCAAAGAAAACCAGACCAAACCACAAATAAAGAGTGTTCCTGACAAAGTCTCGATTGCTTTGGTTTGTCCTATCCCTCAGAAACCAGGTAATACCATAGACAAAGAGCGTTCTAGACAAAGTTTGTTTTCATTGGTTTGCTCTAAACCAAAGAAAACCAGACCAAACTTCAGATTGAAGGTGTTACAAACAAAGTTTGGTTTGCACTGGTTTGTTCTGTCACAAAGAAAACCAACCAAAACACAGATCAAGAATGTTCCAGATAAAGTCTGGTTTGCATTGGTTTCTTTTGTCCCAACAAAACCCAGACCAAACCACAGATCAAGTGTGTTCCCATTAAAGTTTGGTTTGCACTGTTTTGTTTTATCCCAAAGAAACCCAGATTAAACCACAGATCTAGTGTGTTTCAGACATAGAGTGGTTTGCACTGGTTTTTCTATCCCAAAGAGAACCAGACCAAACCATATAACCAGAGTGTTCCAGACAAGTCTGGTTTGTATTGGTTAGTTCCGTCCCAAAGAAAACCAGAAAAAACCTCAGATCTAGAGCGTTCCAAACAATGTCTGGTTTGCATTGGTTTGGCCCTTCCCAAAGAAAACCATTTTAAACCACAGACCCTGACTGTTCCAGACAATGTCTGTCTTGCATTGGTTGGGCCCTTCCCAAAGAAAACCATTTTAAACCACAGACCCTGAGTGTTCCAGACGATGTCTGGTTCTCATTGGTATACTCTGTCCCTGGGAGAACATGACAAATCCATAGGAGCCCACACATGAGTAATGGTCTGGATTTCCTTGGTTTTCCTTGGACCTTAAAGAACAATACGAAACCAACTACGGTTTTCCTTGGTTTACTATGGTATACTCCTGTGCTTTTCCACCAGGGCGTTGTGTCAGAGGTAAAGGAAAGGTCCGGCACAAATACAGAAAAATAGTGTTCCAAACAAAGTCTGGTTTGCACGGGTTTGTTCTGTCCCAAAGAAACCCAGACCAAACCACAGATCAAGAGTGTTCTAGACAAAGGGTGGTTTGCACTTGTTTGTTCTGTCCCAAAGAAGCCCAGACCAAACAACAGATCAAGAGTTATTCCAAACAAAGTCTGGTTTGCACGGTTTTCTTCTGTTCCAAAGAAACCAAGACTAAACCACAGATCAAGAGTGTTCTAGACAAAGGGTGGTTTGTACTGGTTGATCTGTTCCAAAGAAAACCAGACCAAACCACAAAACAAGAATGTTCTAGAAAAAGTCTGGTTTGCATTGGTTTGTTCTGTCCCAAAGAAACCAAGACTAAACCACAGATCAAGAGTGTTCCAGACAAAGTCTGGTTTGCACTGGTTTGTTCTGTCCCAAAGAAACCCAGACTAAACCAATGATCAAGAGTGTTCTAGACAACGTCTGGTTTGCATTGGTTTCTTCTGTCCCAAAAAAACCCAGACTAAAACAATGATCAAGAGTGTTCTAGACAACGTCTGGTTTGCATTGGTTTCTTCTGTCCCAAGGAAACCCAGACCAAACCACAGATCAAGAGTGTTCTAGACAAAGTCTGGTTTGCACTGGTTTGTTCTGTCCCAAAGAAACCAAGACTAAACCACAGATCAAGAGTGTTCTAGACAAAGGGTGGTTTGTACTGGTTGATCTGTTCCAAAGAAAACTAGACCAAACCACAAAACAAGAATGTTCTAGAAAAAGTCTGGTTTGTACTGGTTTGTTCTGTCCCAAAGAAACCAAGACTAAACCACATATCAAGAGTGTTTTAGACAAAGGGTGGTTTGTACTGGTTTGTTCTGTCCCAAAGAAACCCAGACCAAACCATAGATCAAGAGTGTTCCAAACAAAGTCTGGCGTGCACTGGTGTGTTCTTTCCCAAGGAAACCCAGACTAAACCCAAAATCAAGAGTGTTCTATACAAAAGGTGGTTTCACTGGTTGATCTGTTCCAAAGAAAACCAGACCAAACAACAGATCAAGAGTGATCCAAACAAAGTCTGGTTGCACTGGTTTCTTCTGTCCCAAATAAAACCATACCAAACCACATAACAAGAGTGTTCCAAACAAAGTCTGATTTGCACTGGTTTGTTCTGTCTCAAAAAAACCAGACCAAACCACAGATCAAGAGTATTCCAGATAAAGTCTGGTTTGCATTGGTTTTTTCTGTCCTAAAGAAACCAAGACTAAACCACGGATCAAGAGTGTTCTAGACAAAGTCTGGTTTGCACTGGTTGATCTGTTCCAAAGAAAACCAGACCAAACCACAGAACAAGAATGTTCTAGACAAAGTCTGGTTTGCACTGGTGTGTTCTGTCCCAAAGAAAACCAGACCAAACCACAGATCAAGAGTGTTCTAGACAAAGGGAGGTTTGTTTTGTCCCAAAGAAACCCAGAACAAACCACAGATCAAGAGTGTTTTAGACAAAGTCTGGTTTGTACTGGTTTGTTCTGTCCCAAAGAAACCAAGACTAAACCACAGAACAAGAGTGTTCTAGACAAAGTCTGGTTTGTTCTGTCCCAAAGAAACCCAGAACAAACCACAGATCAAGAGTGTTCTAGACAAAGTCTGTTTAGTTCTGTCCCAAAGAAAACCAGACCAAACCACAGATCAAGATTGTTCCAAACAAGGTCTGGTTTGCATTGGTTTGTTTTTCCCAAAGAAAACCAGACCAAACCATAGCTCAAGAGTGATCCAGACCAAGTCTGGTTTGCATTGGTTTCTTCTGTCCCAAAGAAAACCAGACCAAACCACAGAACAAGAGTGATCTAGACCAAGTCTGGTTTGCATTGGTTTCTTCTGTCCCAAAGAAACCCAGACTAAACCACAGACCAAGAGTGTTCTAGATAATGTCTGGTTTGCGTTGGTTTGTTCTGTCCCAAGGAAAACCAGATATAACCATAGACACGGAGCGTTCCAGACCAGGTCTGGATTGCAATGGTTTGGCACATACCATCAAGAAACAGGTCAAACCACAGACCCAAAGTGTTCCAGACAATGTCTGGTTTGCATTGGTTTGGCCCTTCCCAAAGAAAACCATTTTAAACCAGAGACCCTGAGTGTTCTAGACAATGTCTGGTTCTCATTGGTATACTCTGTCCCTGAGAGAACCTGACAAATCCATAGCAGCCCACACAAGATTAATGGTCTGGATTTCCTAGGTTTTCCTTGGACCTTAAAGAACCATACGAAACCAACATCGGTTTTCCTTGGTTTACTATGGTTTACTCCTGTGCTTTTCCACCAGGGTAGCTTGTAGGAGCAAAATATGTGTAGAAAGATTACTAAGTATAACAAATGTATATGATATACATATTAAAATATAACTCTTTTTTCAGTACGTTGGCTTCAACTCTAGTGTAAGAGATGCGTTTATCCGGAGGAGGGTAAAACTAATCGAAATAACTTTTAAAATAGTTTAATTTAACCCCCTAACGTACTTTGCCGAGCAGTACTCATCATAACATGATCTGCAACACCAATACAAAGACGGGCGAGGCTCTCACTTGGTGTTCTTGCTTATATCACACAGAGGGCAGGAGCAGTATGAATACAACTAGGCTCTTCTATGCAATATATTTCAAGTCAAGATTTTTTATATGATTATTAGGGGCTTACTTTAGCTGCAGTGAATATATAAAATTACTTTAATTTGTAGGTGATTTGTTTGTTAAGTTTCGCGGGCCTCAACGCAAATATGTTCAGGTTTACCAGTGTCCTAAGGTCAAACCTTATATTGAAGGTGTGTCCAACCATAAAAATTTTAGTGAATAAATTAAATTTTAAAAAAATGGTGAAAAGTAGTTGCCGGGAGATATAACCCCTCCACCCCCACAAGTTTAATTTTTCAATAAAACAACTATCTGTGGAAAGTGTGTTCATCCCTAACAATTTTAACGAAGAAATCCCATCTATATCCTTTTTAGATAAGTAGGTGTGCCTGGGGGGCATACAAAATTGAAAAATCTCTCTCACCAAAAACATTTCAGAATTACGGTTGACCCATTTAATGAATACCAGTGAAGAAATTACCTCTCTCCCCTCGATAGATTGTAAAATACAGAAATATCCTAATGGAGAGGGGGCAAGAGCCCCCTTCTAAAAATTACATCATGCGAGACTTTTAAGGGACTGTCTCACAATAATAATGGTGCAAACTGACCATTTATATGACCTTCCATTTGATCAGGTGAGAACAATCAATATCTCTTTTCCTTATTTTCCACCCCCCTCCCCCCAATTTTGGTCACAGAACTACAGCGCTCGGGGGTAAAACATCCCCCCACACAAATAAGGCTCCTCGCTGTTGCTTATAATATTTCACAAGTTACATACAATTCATTTGATTGTTGATTTTTAATTAAAAACAAAAACTACTAATACATTTTGGTACATGAAACATGTAGTAATGTACCAGTATTTATTTCTATGCAACTATTACATAGTAGGTCGTTTTAATTACAGAAGTATTTAGCTTAAATAACGACTAATATTGCCTTGACATTATTTTGGAAGGCCTCTTAGATTTTGAATTGCCGCCAAAACTTGCCATACCTAGTTGGTAATTACTTAAATTTGTGCAATTTTTATGGACTATCACTTTAATATTCATATATTTTAAGCTTTTATGATTACATAAACATTCGTTATATAATTAATTTAGTTCTAAATACATGCGTAATTAACGTCTAAAATTCAGTTTTCTCCATAAGAAAACATTGTAGGCTCTGACATCATACCCCACAATGGCATACTTCGAGTACTCATTATATCTAGGTTATTCTAATCGTTAAATGGATCAAGCGCTCCTAGCGGTAAGACTATGTATCATTCTGATGCTATCACAGCGATTTTGGACCCTTTATTATTGGAATCTGTGTGGCAACGCAAAGTGTTAAAGAAATGGAGTGGTGGGAAAGTTAAAATACGAGTTCAGAGTTTAAAACTTTATATGAAAAATGGGATGTCCGCTTGAAAACATTTTACTAAATTTAAGTAAATGCTCAGACGTTGAAGCAAGAAATGAAATATCTAACATAAAAAAATATTTCAGTGAAGAACTCAGTAAATCAGATTTAGGTAGGTTAAATCAAGAATTAATAGGCCCAAATAACCGACTGCATAGGGGAATATGACATTACTTTTGCATTATAATGGGAGGATGTTATATTTTATGACTAAAACAATTTACCGATTTTATAATTTTATCAACGTTAATCTTAAATTTCATTGTTTATGGGGGATAGTACACAATGGTTTGATTGTTTACACGTTTTCTTTGTTATATAACAGTAAAAATTAATTTTTATCATTTATACATACATTATTATGTTGCAATACTAACAAAATAATTGTAATTAAAAAGTTGTAAAATAATTTAAAAATAAACTCAAATCACATATGTCCGGCCACAGGTAGTTTGGCAGTTCAGTTCCCCTGATTACAACTGGGAAGCTCTCAACTTATATATTACAATAGCCTATGTTTCTGGAGGAGAGGTAAATATTATGGGAGGCCACTTTATAGTCAGTCTAAGAGAAAAGTTCATTTTGAACATATATTGTCCTATTTTGAACAGTTTCTGAGACAGAAGTATACCGGTATTTTATAAATTTTAGAAAATGTCACTTTCAACATCAATGTACTCTGCAACTCATCTGAGCACATCTTGACTTTCCTTCTTGCAGGCAGTAATATATATGTGATCGAGCAATTCTTCTTGTGTGTCCCATTTTATTCATACATGTCACTCTTTATCCAATCACATAAAGAAAAATCTAATGGGGCTAGGTCTGGAGCTCTTGGTGGCAGTTTAATGACCAGTGCTGCCATGATTGATCCAGTGGCTTATCCACCGATTAAGAAAAATGTATAATTAAGCTGTTGCATCACGAGTCGGATAGAGTGAGGAGAGGCTTCGTCATGCTGAAAGTAACCTCCCCGGCCGCACCACTGAACACCATACTTCCGAACCCGGCGAACTGGGTAGCTACAACCGAAAGATACAGGCGGTCTAGCAGACTTAGCAATCCGTGAAGGGTCATTTTGTGTCAAATCGACCCACTTTCAAACAAAATGAAACTTCACATTTTAATTTTTTTTTTCAAATTTGGCTATGTTATTGGTGCTATAAAGATATGAGAAAATATAGATTTTCAGCCCTCTAACTTTACCTGAACAGAAGTTTGATCAAAGTTTACAAAAATTGACAGAAATTTGTTGTTCCAAACATATTTGATTGGCTGTAAAATAAGTTATATGAGTCCTAGAGATCTCAAATTACTCTCATTTTAAAGCTCTTTAATTTGATATGCAACATGGAAATATTACTTAAAAATATTATTTCTGTGCTTTTGTAGGTAATATTTCAAATTCTACTTTTTCAAAAACGTTGTTTTTTAAGGTGTTAGTAAGATGTTGGCTGTTTTATTTTTGGGCCTCCATGGGATTATGAGTTACATATATAAACACACAATTATAGTCGCAGATTGGTTTTACTATAAATACGGCTTGCTTCACACACACACATGCGTGCGCGCGCGCGCACACACACACACACACACACACACACACACTTATAAATTCTCACCTGTATTAAAGGTCTCATCAATTATGAATATACATTGAACAAACACTATTGTGTGTAGTTATACAAACCGTAAAACCAAGAAATAATCTAAAATTCATCAGAATTTTAAAAGTTTATTAAGGTAGACGTACCAGACACTTTTAGAGGAAATTTACTTCTCATCCAGGATGATAAAGGAGTTAGATGAAGAAAATAATGAATTAATACATCATTAGATAGACAAAATTACTTTAAATGCAATTAGTTTATTAAAACTTTCAAATATGGATATTGACATTTTTTAAATGAAAAAATGTTACTATGATACTGTACCAGTAGCTGACAGTCACATTTTGCTCATGTACCAGTAGTTGACATGTAGTGGTCTAATAGCTGACACATTCATATTTATTTGCTTGTTTAGGATATAAGTTTATACATGATAATTTTATACATAGATGTAATGAATTGTTGTAGTTTGCTTTAAAGAATTAAGTAATTACATTCATTGATTATTTTTTATATCACTTAGTAATAAAATAGAGGTAGCTTAGGATACTGTTCGGCAATCAAAATATAGATATACATATAAAGACATGTTTGTGTGTATAATCTAAAGTAAGGCTACTAATTTTAAGAGCAAATGTTTTTCCATCAACTATTTGTTCAACTATACCTACCTAACCTAATGTATCCAATTTTAAATAAGTTAGGCCCTACTTTTCAAATACATCAGACACTGGGTGGTAAAAAACATATTTAACTGTGGTGTTTCCAAAATGCCTAAAATTTGAGATAATTTGACAAAAGAGATGTCACGATCATTAGAAACAAAAGATTGTTTGCACATAACAGTGCAATTCAAAGCCATCACAATTATCTCTTCGTGTTCTTCTTCAGGTGGTCTTTGTATAATGCAAACATATCTGTATTTTAACGAGTTACGTTTACCTCCAATGAACTCAATTAAAACAAACACACCTTGTTTCAATTTGTGAGGAACAACTTCTTGAAGTTTAATTGCACAATCTTCAGTCTCTTCTAAAGAAGAATCACTGGTTTCAACCAATTCTACCTCTTCATCAGGACTATCACTTTCAGATTAGGTATTATGGGTGGCCTTACATGTTTTCAGTTTCTTTTGTTTTGTTTTTCAACTTTTTGACTTTGTTTTTCTTCCCTTTTCTTTTTCCTGTTCTTTTTTTTTAGTTCTTTTTTGTTCTTTTCCTCTAACATTTTTGAGCTGTACTCTTGCCACTGTGAAGATGACACAACCGATAGAACCTTTTCTCTCTCCTTTTTTGAACTTGGTGTTTCTTTGTCTTCAGGACAAAACAGTACCCTTTTGACTGGGGATGGTATGGTAGGTAAAGGAGCCCTTGCGTGTACTCCTCCACTAGTTGAAGGTGTAGCCAAAGTAGAATTGTCATGGAATGCTGGTAATTTAGAGGTTGATGGAACAGTGGTTACATCAATATGATCATGTCTCAATGGGGATGGGGCAGAAGACAAGGTGTGTTCTCTTGGCATGTTTGATGATTTAGCTTGAGTGATGGTTGACAACTGTAGGGTTGTCATCAGGACTAAACTTATCAAGTTCAGAGTCTTGTATTGATATATGTATATCCTTCTATAAATTATACAAAGATGTTTCTTCTTGTTCACCGGGCCACACATCCCCTTCATTATTTTTGAATGTCCGTACTTTTATATCACCAATGAAATTTTCCAAAAACTGTACGTGTTCATTAAAATTATTTATATTAGCACGCACTGGCCTTGTATCATGTGTTTTGACAGGAAGGTTAGTATCTGTATTTATTTTGTCAAAGTCGAGTGCATTAGAGTCCCATGGAACAAGCCCACATTTTCTAAACCCATTACGAAGCACATCTGGTGTAATTCACTCCTTCATCGCTACATTCAAAAGTCAAATAGCCGAAGCTGTTATTAATTTTAGAGAGGAATTCACCATCTAGATATCATATTCTGAAAATTGAAAAATGACACCTGGACACGGGAATCGAACCCGGAACCATTAGGTTTGCCAGTCAATACCTTGAACACGTTTCTAGATTCTCCCATTTGTGTTGCATAACCTGTGAGATTTGATTGCATACTAAAAATCTCTGTCTATGAGTACCAAATGATATGTTGTTGCAGTAATTTATAAATTGTAGTCCTATTCTCTTTTATCTGTGTGATCATCTTGTTGTTACTATTCTCAGCTTTCACATCTAAACCTATTTCCCTGCTGGCATTTAATACAATTTCTGCATCTCTCGCAACAGCTTTTCTACTATTAACTAACAATTATAAATAATCTGCTAATTCTAATAGCTTTGATATCAAACCTTCCCCACGCTCTTGCACTTCCCTTATAGTATTACTCAATTGCTATTTTAAAAAGTAATGGGCAAGTGCATCTCCTTGTTTCAAGCCATTACTAATTTTGAAAGCATCTGATAACCGAACCCGCTTCGGTGGCGCATGTCTAAGGTGCTACTCTTGCAAGATACTAGACTGCTAATGATGTGGGATCGTCGTTCGATCCCGGTCGAGTGTACTAAGGGTGGTTTTCCTAAATGGTTTCCCAATCTCTCTTCATGCAAGTGCAGGTACACTTCCTCTAAATCCAACCTTCGTAATCACTAACCTATTAGTATAGTTAGTACGTAAGGGTAGTAAGATGTGCTAAAAAAATCTGATGTATTACATCCAACCTGGAACCTTACAATGCTTTCAGTCGAACATGCCTCAACTAGCTTGGCAAGGTTTTTTTAACCCCAAGCTTAACTAAAATATCATTTAGGCCTCGTTGGTTTCTTTTAACTGAATCATAGGTCTTTTTAAAACCCATAAATAATTGATGTATCATCCTATTCATCCAAATATAAATCTGATCTGTTGTCGGCCAATTTTTCAAAATCCACACTTATGATCCCTAATTATTTCCTCTGCGTATGGTGTCAATCTAATTAGAATTATATCAGGTAAAATTTGTAACACATTAATAGTGAACTAGGCTACTTCTTTAATAATCATTAAACTCTTTTTATCTACCCTTTTGAAAAGGGGTGTAATAAAAGTAATAACTATACATAGATCTGACTTACCCTTTTTGAAAAGATTGTACATAATAATATATATATATCACTTATGTGAATTATATATGAGAGTAATTCCAAAATCAACCTCCGATTGACTGGTAAAAAAAATAAAAAAAAATCATATTACATACAAAACATATACAAAGTTGCATATACTCCACTCACGGTAAGAATTACTCTTTGAAAGGTCTTTTTTCCTACCAAAATCCTACTATATAATAGATTTCTGGTAGGGAAAAAGGCCTTTCAGAAAACAATTCCTACGATGAACAGACTTTACATAGTCGCCACCCAAATTCAGGTACTTTTTGTACCGTAGCAACAGCTTTGCAACCCCTTATCAAGAGAAGGCGCTGCAAGGGTACCCAGCAGGCTGACTCCATCCACTGAGTAGCCAGCCAGACCTTCATATTTCTGAAGAGATGGTAATTGCTTGGTGGCAAGTTTGGGAGCTGAAAAGGTGGTAGGGGGGAGGTAGTGAAAATCTACATGTGAGTTGCTTGAGTAAAGACTTGTGTGAGCCGCAGTGTGGGGCCACACACATTCTGCAGAACAACGACCTTAGTGAGCATTCCACAACTTTTGTTTTGGATCTGACCTCCTAAACTTAGACTTCTTTAGTCTTACTGCCCCCTCCCCTCAACCGCCTCATGCAGACATGTGATATCTCGCCTGCTTATTGTTGTATATGAATGGTTTACAGGAATATAAATTAACTATTGTTTCAAATAGATCCACAACATTTAATAAACATTATTACCTACATGGCAACATAAAAATAACAAACAGTTTGTTGTGGTTACAAAACACTTCTGGTTTATACAACTGGCAACCAAAATACATTGAAAATTGTTCTATTGGATATGGACTTACATTTCAAATTTACTTCAGCACTTATGTCCTGATTCGAGAGCTCCTACTCTCTCTCTCCCCACTCCTGATCCAAGAATACTAACTCCTCTTTAATCTCGCCTCACTCCTGAAACATGAGATGCGCCAACAAGGAGCTTGGTTCTCTATCTCATGTTTCTAGCACCCACAGAAAGTTTTTGAGCACCTGGCCAGTTAATCAAAGATTACCTTGAAATCAAATCAACCTTCTTTCTGGCTATTTATAGCTTCTATTCACTGCTACACAAACTACATGACTACAGTAGTAAGACGTGGTGCTAATAATAATACATGTATACACATCAGACTTTGAGTTTCAGCCTTTAATGTTGAATTTGGAGCATTGCATTGTATGGAGCTGAGGACTTGGAGTCCTAGGAAGATGGAAAAGAAGTAACTGGAGCGCTTTGAAATGATGTGTTGGAAAAGGTTTGAGAAGATCAGGTGGACAGAACAGGAGGACAAATGAACAAGTCTAAGAAGAGTGGATGAGAAGAGATCCATTTGTGATGTGATTCTTCGTCATAAAGCCGACTGGATCGAACGCATCCTTAGGAGGAACTATCTTCTGCACGACATCATAGAAGGAAAGGTTGCGGGAAAGAGGAGCTTAGGAAGGAGGAGGATTCAAATACAAGATGACTTAAAGGAAAGAAGAAAATTCTGGGGTCTGAAGGAGGAGGCAGAGGACAGGGTGCATTGGATGTTTAAGTTTCACTGACAACAGGAATGTACCTGTCATAAGACAGAACATCTTATGATGATGATGATATGATGATGATAATAATGTTTAATGTCTAAATACCTATTCTTTTCTTATATTATTCTATCTACAATGGAAGTTAAGGTTAACGTTGATTGAATGAGCTTGCCAAAATGTAAATGGTGGAAGATGGTGCTCTAAGGATCATAGTTGCATGAGGAGCCCTTGGTCGGCGACGTCCCTGTAAGACACTAAGGACCTTCAAACATTTGAAGTGTTGCGTGAAGTCTAGGCAACATTTCGACATGCTAGAGGGGCTACAGCTAGATGGTTATATTGGCACTATCTAAATATTGTGCCCCATTCAACCAAAGGTCACATTATTACTGTGATCGCACCCCATTACACTCGTATCCAAGATGTATGTCAGCTAACTCCCTGAATGATCTTCCATCCCTTTTCCGCTCTTTTATGGCACAAACCTGTTGCCTGTGTGGTGGGGAGTGCTCGCAATAGTCATGTGGCCTTAGTTTGGATGAGGTAAGACGTTTAGGTAGTGCCAACACCACCATCTAGCAATAGCACTGCTGGCATGCTGGAAAATTTGCCTGAACTTCAGGCAACACTTCAAATGTTTACATTTCCATAGCACCTTACAGGGACTTAGTTGATATCCAATACAGTTGCTATAGCATCATCTTCCACCTGTTTCATTTTGGCGCTCATTCAAAATCAGCCTGTAGTTGAAAAATGACAACTAAATACGAGAATAAACCCCAGAAACTTTGGACCTACAGTGGCGTAGCCGGGGGAAGGTTTGTTTTTTTCAGTTGGGCCTGGACCTCCCCGCCCCCCTTTTCCCCCCGTTCACAGGTGCCTACTTAAACTTCAACAGTTACTTAAGCCTGTTCTTATTTAATTTTGAACTTGTACTTGTGTTTCTTGTATGTTGTAGTGTGAATAAATAATATTTCTTGCATATTCTATAATCTATGATACCATAATACCAAAGTATGCTGTGCTTATTTGAATAGTGAGCTGTGATCTAACACAATTTTAATGTGTACTTGGACTGGTAGTACAGGGAAGGGGTGTTGTTGTATTTGATAAGTAAAATAGGGGTGGGTTGTAAAAGATCAGGCCAATAGATGGGGAAAGGAGGAACTTTACTTTAAATCCACCACGATATGAAATCCTGACTATGTTGCAGCGACCTGGGTTTGAGGATTGTATCTAGATGTTATTTTTCAACTGTATTTGAATGAACAAGTGTCTAGTTGTCTGTGAACAATAACAGTCTAACCAAATTATAATTTCAATCTATTGTATTAACATTTATATGTACAATTTTGTTTAAATTTTCTTCCAGATTATGCATTTTCTAGATTATTTGCTGAGGATAATGGAATCATCACATTTTTATCAAAAAGCTTCGCTGTAAAGATTATGGAACGCATTAGTGGAACTTTTGAACTACTTGAATATATTGTTACAATTTCCATGAAAAAACAGACCACCATATTTTGGACATAAAGGTATAATTAGTTATCTTGATTTTAACTAAAAGAATAGATATATTTGAAGAAAATTTTTTATTGATAGTGTAGAGTTTTGTTTGCTCACTAGACAAGCACCCGCCTCGGTGGCGTAGTTAGCTAACACGCTGGTTCGTGTTGAGCCAGACTGCCGAGGACGGGAAGATCGAGTTTTGAATCTGGGTCGGGTGAAATTGGGGTGGTTTTTCCTGAAATGGTTTTCCACACTCCTCACTCACAAATGTGGGTTCACTTTCTCTAAACTCAACCTTCCCTATTTCTAACCCATTAGAGTAAATAGTACTTAAGTGTATAACCCAAACGTTTAGTAAGACCCAGTGCTAATATTATTTTACTATCAGCATTGTCAATTAAAAAAAAACATACATACTTGACATAACGTTTAGGATCATGTGGGTTAATTGTGGGACACAAATTAAACTCTATTAATTTAAGGTCCTAATATCTTAGGAAAAAACTAATATATTACTTAATGTAAATGTAATTTAGTGAAGAGAATTCATTTTCATAGCAAAAATTATCTAAATTTAATAATATCTTTTCTATAAAAAAAAAATTGTCCCACATTTTACCTCATGGATTGGGGTAGTAGTGGGACAGGACTGGGACAGTAGAGGGAACACTGATTACTCAATAACCATTGAGTTAGTAGAAGACTGAGGCAATAGTGAGGCAGAGCAGCGTCAACTTGTATGAGTGACTTTTTTTTTTACAATTTTTAATAAGACTATTTGCAATTTCTTACATTAAAAAAATAACTTTTTGAACAATTAAAAAACAACCATGTTTGGTGATAGAAAAAATAAATTTAGCTTGTTGAAATAAGTTTTATAGTAAAACAAATTATTTATAAATTCTTTCATCCGAATAATAATATTTAGCACTATAAAATGTTCTCCCAAGTTAACTTGTTACTAATGTTTGGCAAAATTATCTAGCTAAAGAAAGTTCTTAAATCTAAGAAAAATTGCCTATTTATTTTCTCTCACATCAATTGCATCTGAAAATTCGTAGCGGATGTGATTCCAATACATATTAATTTAGGTTGAGATAGTGTTTTTTTAATATCCTTATGATTTCATATATCGTCCTCATTTGCTCTGATGTTATCTATGTAGAATCAACACATTTTAAAATTCCAGTGCTTTCAAAATCTTTCTTCATGGTTTCTGGTGTTAGAGCACTGTTCCAAATTTCACACAAAAGATCTATGAATTCAGCCTTTTGCATTCTTTTTTGGTTTAATCTTTGCCATTCAGTAACCTTTCTGTCCCAACCCTGCTTTAGTGGCTGAAATCCATACTTATACAATGGTTTAAGAGGTCTGTTGTGTGAGAAGGTATTTTAATTATACATATGTTCTCTCTCATTGCATTTTCTATTGTTTTAGGATCTAAGTGGATTACATGTCCATCAAATATAAATAGAAGGGGCCTTTCTTTCACAGTTTTGCAAAACGAATGAAATAGTCTTGAAAAATTGGTGTTGTAGTACACAACACACCACTATATTGCCACTATTTTGCCACTATCTATTGTTCGGTATTAGTACACCCTTTGGCCTCGGAAAGTTCTTGCACATAATAGTGCAACACAGGCTAACTTTCACACACTTGCATTTCTTTCCTTAACTTTTATTGCATCCACAAGTAATTAAGACACTATTTTAGCTGGCACTGGTCCTTTAGTAGTGTATATGGACGTCCAACGATTTGTTCACTAACTTCCATCCCAGCCTGATGGGTTGCCATGTTTGTACATTGGTGGAATGTTCGACGGGAGTGTTGATGTGCAGCTTCTGTGGTTGGAGGTAGCTTGGAGAGGACAAAAGCAGCACTTGCTTGAACTACTAGTTTATTAAAACAGTCATATCTCATCTTATTCAAGGGGCTTTCTTCGGGTTGTTGTACAATGCGATAAAGAACCTCTCTCCTGCTCGTTCGATTTTCATCATAAGTAGAATTAGGGTTATTGAATATATCAGGGATATCTTGCAGGTATTTACTGCGGTTGAACAATTCTACTGCCTGTAGTTTTCGTTCCCATAGAACCCTGAGGTTGTGTCACAACCATTGATCGCATGAAGGAAGAGAATGGATTTTTTGCAATCGGTCACAAAATTAGAGTTCTGCAGATCTTAAGAGCTGTAGAAATTATCTTTGACGTTACCTTTA
Organism: Timema podura; assembly: GCA_033556935.1. Classification (NCBI taxonomy): domain Eukaryota; kingdom Metazoa; phylum Arthropoda; class Insecta; order Phasmatodea; family Timematidae; genus Timema; species Timema podura. The sequence goes on along the minus strand of JAVRXN010000013.1, from coordinate 56,221,658 downwards.
CCCTCTTTCAGCATGAGGACATCCTTTGCACTGGAGTAAGAGCAATAAGTAAAACAAGAATCAACATCTTGGCCAACTAAAACAACCTGCTTGTTATTCTTCTCATGTGTCTCTATTGCGGTACGCACAATATGTACATCAACATCATCTGTTGCTGTAAACATGCGCATGCCTATGTTCTCCAAGTGGCCAGCGAGTCGCAAAATGAAACGCTCCTTATTAGCAAGATTGCTTAGAAATTGTTTCTGGGAGTCAACGAGAACTGTGCTCTCATTAAAAATTATTTCTCTTGAAGTACGCTTCATTGAGGCCTTTGGCGTTCTACAACTTTGGTGCTGACATTACTTTCGGTGTATCCGTCAAAAACCACTCTTACTTGATCGCCATAATGCTTCTTGATGTAAGATATGTAGGTGGTGTGGACATCACCAAAAGTCCCTTGCTTTGTCCATACTACGCGATGAATAAGAAAGCCTCCATCAAGAACAAAGTACAGGCTGTCAGTGCTACCAACTTGTCGCTCTGGAACTGTATCAAAGACATTTTAAAACGCTGCTTTCTTTATCTTTCTCATAAGGCCGCTGCTATCAAATAAAGCCATGAGTACTGTTGCAAGCTCGAATGTGAAACAATCTTGTAAGTCGTCAGGTGAATGTACAGTGCACAGTATTCTCTGGAAAAGCTGCGTTGTATCAACTTCAATAACGTCTTTTCCGATTATTACTCTGCTGGTTGACAAAGACATTGTCTTAGCCACGCCAGCTCTTTTCAGCTTGAGAGAGCCAAATTTGTAATGTCATTCCAATTCTTTGCAGAGATTGTTCTCCTACAGATACAACTTTGTAGCAGCTGACATCATCCTGTGCAACTGAGCCAGATGACAGTGAGAACAGATCTTTCATATCTTTCTTTATAAGATGAGTGTTGTCACAACCATGCTTCGAATTTCTTGCAGTGTATTTCACTAGTTTGTATTCTTCCACTTCTCAATTCAACATGTTGATTGATGCTAATTGGGAGCATGTTGCAGAATTTTTCAATTGGCTCACAAACATGGTGGTCTAGGGGCAAGCCACAAATCCACCTATTAAAAACCCTACCAGAAAAACCTCTACTGTGTGAAACGCCTCCAACGCTTTTCAAGTTTTTCATTAGCGTTTGCTCTATCACATGTCTGACCAAACTCCCGACCAATCCGACAATTCTTATTAGAATGGCGAATAGTAAAGAAGCTGTCCTGGGTAGATTCACAGAATTCCTCAGTTGGCATGTTCTTCTCAAGTGCATTCATATCCTGGAGGTACAACTGACAAACCTTGGTGTAAGGGAAATGTCTTGCTGCATGAAACACTGGAAGCATTGCTTTAACGCAGTTCAAGTGAAGGTTCCAAGCCCCCGTGCGCTCTGCTTGAATAAAATGTAGTGCTAGGGTTTACAAGTTCAAAGTACTGCAGCCATAGTTGAGATGTTTTCCCTCATTGCTTGAGTCTTTTAATCTTGTCAAAAAACTGTTTTTTTCAGCTTTGTAACCACTTGATTTATTCCAGACAATCAATTGTTACTGAAAGAGCGCACAGAGTTGTACAATGTGCCTGGATAGCTCTTGCATACACGGGTCCTGAAAGCGTGTGCGGAATTGATGCTTCAGCATATACAGTTTCCCATAGCTCGGAAATTCCACTATTCTTCATTATAAAGCCGATTGATCCAAGGTAGCTCATCAGCAAGTGGAAGCCTCTCAATCGAATGATGATATTCGAAAACATTTCATTTTCACTGCTCTTTTGAAGGGCAATGATATCTCTTGCTTTTATGTAAAGGGGTTAATCAAAGGTCACAACAGTCATTTGATTGCTCCTATTGCTTTCCTGGATTTCATAACTAAAACAGTCATTATTGTGCCATAATCAGTTGGTGGGCTGTTAACGAATGGAAGAGCTAGTAACTGTGATGTTGAGTAAGGCATGTCATTAGTAACCTTTTCCATAAAACCTTGACAGGCAGGCATAGGAAATTGCTTCAAAAATTTCCCAAACAACCAAGACATGTCTTGATTGGAAAGTTTAGCTGTTTCTTTAAAAGTCCCATCTACGTAAACATTTTGTAATTTAACTTCTTCAATGCCAGCTCTGTTCTCTCGTCTAAATGTTTTTGTTTCGATTTTTTGGGCCACCTCGGTTTCCTTTGAAGCAGGGATACTAGATAATTTGATAACTTCTCTGTCTATTATAGCAGTATTTGTTGTGACACAACGTATCCCCCCCCCCATGGAATGGAATGTGTTCTTTCCGGTCATTGTGGCAATATTAACTTCTGGAGACCACGAATGTACAGCAGATGATTCAAGTAAAGCTACACTTTTGTCGCTGGAGCAGAAACCTGTAGTTGAAACAGCATCAACAATGTTTTTGGGACCTACTTTGCGAAACAATTATGTTGCAAGCGCTAGTTGCAGGAGAAATAAACGAGTGAGGCCTGGTTGCTGCTATTATTGAATGAGAAATAGCCGTACATTTTTTCTTGATAGCTTCCCTGTCTAAAATAACATTATTTACAAAAACTGCAACGTTTCAGGAAACATTGGTTCAAAGTTTTCATTGAAATTTCCTATATTTGGGTAGGCTGATGTGTTGTAAAAGGTCATGCGGATATCTTCTCTGACTATACTGGCTGCAGCTTCAACAAGTCTAAGACGCTCATCTTTTTCATTGTCAGCCCGTTCGTTGTACCACTGGTTAATTAGTTTTAAACCACTGCCACGAAAACAAACAACCGTGGGTTTTTTCCTCATTGTTGCGAATAGTACTCCATCTCAGTACCGTTCTACTAATTTGTTTTGAAGAGTTTTTACCATCATAGACTCACTGTGTGGTAGGTTTACTTCAATCTTATGCATTAAATCATTTAACATAAATTGACACTCCTCCGATGTTTCAATGAAAGTACAAAGTTCATGAAAAGCCGTATCAAATGTTGCATCTTGAGGGCGGCCCCTTTTTCGCCTACTTAATGGATCGGTAGCGAATTTAGCATAACAGTCCTTATGATAGCATGCATCTGCTGCTACTAAATCAATAACACTATTTATTCGAGCAGCAACCTGGCGACCCCAGTCATCATCTCGCAATTGGGCCTTTGTTAACAACGATTCTTTATGAAGTTCATTCCTTAACATTAAGACTTCTCTACGCTTTTTGATAGGTTTCTTTTTCTCAATTTGAGCATCACATGTTTCATTGCATATAAAACAGATTTTATTAAAATTAAATGCAAAAGACGACTGTAGAATCATACCGGGTTTTTCTGCAAAAGCCTCTTTACAATCACGCTCAATGTTCCATTCCTTGATGTATTCCCTTCGGCATATTTTGTGAACCTCAATTTCTTCAACTCTTTCTAGAAGTAAATGTGCTTCATCCTTTCTTTTCTTGATGACAGTAATTAAATTAGTTAGCCCTTTTACTAGACATTGGGGTAGCCAGTAACACATCCTTAATAGAAAGTTTTCTGAGCTTACCATTCAGTTGAATTTGTGCATATACATCACCTAAATCCTTTGCCTCTAGGAACACTTTTGATTTAGCAACTCCTATCACCATTGGTTTATCTAGCTTCCTCCGATTCACTTCAGGAGTATCCTTCATTGCAAGATGAGGAGTGGCTTCCGAGTCAAGAACCCACGTATCACTTTTACCTTGATCATATTGTGTCACACTAGACTCATTCACTGACACTAGAAAACTATATGCAGGCATTTTTTTCTTCTCAGCTTCATCTTGAGCAACGTGTGCGTTTCTTGATAGATTTGTACCTCCTATTGGTCCTCTTCTGTACACCCCTCCACCTGGCTTCCAGCGCTCATGTCTCTTGTACCCCTGAATTCCACAAATGTGACACTTGAAGGGGTACCTGCCCGTCTGACGTACATTCCCAGACCATCCTATGTTTCCTGGCTTAGTGCCAGTCATTACCTCTTGCCTGGTTCCCGAGAAGGCCATTGGTTGCCCCCTGGATGAGTTCTCCCTCCTTTCCTTTCATTCCGAGCCATCTCTTCTTCATAATTTTCTGTCTAACAAACTCCAAAGACATCTTATCAGCCCCAAGCGTTTTCAGACCTGATACTAGTCCTTCCAACTCGTCAGGCATGGTCAATACATCTCACCAGCAGTCTTCAATTCCCGGAACAGTTTATCAAACTTGAGCAGTATTCACTAAACATTTTAACAGAAGGAATATACCTCATAGTATGCAATTTCTTATTCAGTACCATCCTACTGGCTGTCTCTTTCTTTTTGAATATCTTTTGTAAACTAGTTCATACCTTGTAAACTGTAATTTTGCCCTTCACATGTTCCGGCTGGCTATCTTGAATTCACTGCACAATAAAACTTTTGCACTTTTTATCTGTTTGCTTGATCTCCAATAATGTCTTATCATTTGTTACTTTAACATCTTGGTTATCTTCTTCTGTGTGAGTAAATGGGAGCTGCCATTCCATCAGTGGCTTCCCTAAATGATCCAATACACCCATCTCGTCCACAAACACTTTCATTCTGAACTTCCAATCATCATAATTATTCCCATCACATATTGGTATTCTGTACTTATCTTCCTCCATTTAAATGCTTGTTATAGATTGGATAGCATGTGTTCCATGATTCTTTCCTCAAATTCACTATTCCATCAGCCATTTTTCACCACCCGTTATTTCTACTGGGCCCATAACCTGTTATTTGGCGTGATTAATATAACAGGATAGTAGTAAATTAAATAACAAGATGTAGATTTAATTTGATATAATTTCAATTTCAACAGTACAAAAAGAAACAATAGAAAAAAAAGATGGTGGTTATTTTATTTTAAAAAGCAAAATTGTTACCACACACAAACAATAACTTATACTTTAACATACGATCATTTTCTTTATGCCTACACTTCAGATATGGTAAATTGATTGTTTTTATTAATAATTCCAAACACATTGCATGATTTTCAGAACACTTAAGATGAGATAAAGCCTAGGCTTTTATTTGCAAAGCTTCCAAATTATAAAAAATAATATGTCTTTTAGGCTTTATTAACTATTCAGGGTGGCCACTGATTAAGAAAATTAGAAAAACTATGAATTATGCTTGAATTTTCAACTTCGAGAGAAAATTGAAGAAAAGTGCTTGCCTTCTGTTGGTAATTTAAAAATATTAAGTGCCTTTGTTTGAAGCTCAAGGTAACTTTGTATGCACATGTGACCAAACTTCATGTGTTTTCCTAATCAATATTTTGTAATAAATTTCCAGAAAAATCACTTTACTTGGCATTTTTAGTCCGTAAACCGTCTTGTTTACTTAGGCTGTCTATATTCATTTTTAACACATAACACATAGCCTACAGTACACAATTAATAGTAAAAATGAAGACATTCATAATGAAATATAATCTTTCTATCTCTAGAAGTTGGCCTAATATTCTTGTTGTAGTAGACAAGATTTAAAAATACTTTATCTAAGAGTTCACTCAAAAAACCACAACATTCATTGAATTAAACATTTTAGTTCTAATTTTACTACTGTCATAAATATAGGGGTGATCTATCACTAAGCTATCCAGGGATCATTCAGTGTTCATCATTCTTCACTCATAGTGTGTTGTAACCCATGATGTGTGTGTGAATTCATCGGCTCCTAGAGCTATCATTGAAGCACAGTCACAGGCGACTCAAGAGTATGAGCAACATCATAAATCCAAGCCTAAGCTGCGCTTGTCTGTACTTTGATAATAGTTCTTGGAGTTGATGAATTCACATGTTCATCACAGACCTGGCTTAAAATAACAGTGAAGAATGACCCTTAACATGAGACAATTCATGGAGAGCTCAGCTGGGTTCGATTCCCATGTCCATGTGTCATTTCTCAACCATATTCTATTTTAATTGAAGCTGTCTCCTTAATCAAATTTAATTCACATCTTCATAAATACTTTTCTATTTATTTTATTTGTGTGTTCCAGAATGTTTGCATGTCATGTATTGTATTGGACCAGACATCAGCTGATCAGAAGGAAAGATCTTTTGATGTCTTAAAAGCAATTTTTGAAAATGGTCCATGGGGTCATGATCTAGAGATACCCAGCATAATCACCAAGCTAATACAACAACTAATTAGAAAGAAACCTAAACCAAAAGGTAATATTATTTGCTTGTGTCTTTCATATTTTCAGAACTTGACCAAGCCATGTAAATGGTGACTGCAACAACAATCCACTATTTAGTACTTAACACCAGGGCCTGAATTCACTAACGGGAGCAAGTCTAGAAATGGCGCAACTTCGCACCCAAGATACTGCCAAAAATGCGCCTTATTATTTGCTCCATTTCCGTATTCACTAAACAAGGCGGGCAAGATTATGGTGACGTCACCATAAACGTCACCAATTGCGCCCTTTTCGACCAATCCTTGTGAAGAATTTACTTTCAAAGTCAAGGCTACTTTATTTTAAATCTCTAATGAAAATGACAGCAAATACAAAGATTTCTAAACATTTTGCTTATAAACTAGTAATAAAATTAGAAGAGGCCTCTTTCTTGCTGCTTTACAAAAACAATACTAGTACATTATTTAGTATTTGTTTATATTATTAGTTTAAAGCTAAGTTCCATTAATAAAACATTTATTGAAACTTTAAAAATTATTTTAAAGCTACACTAACCGCCATATTTAGTGACGAGATGTCTTTGGACTTGGAAGAATACAAACCTCTTTGGGTCTAGACAAAGTTTACATGGTTTGTGATTTTGTTTGACTTTTTTTTTTTCTAATAATGGAAGAAATGCCATTGCATTGTATGAAAGTCGAAATTCAACAATAAAAAGTGATTGCTTTATTACCACTATCTAAATTGAAACAAATATTATGCTTGACAGACGTATGTTATATTATTAATTGGAGTACAGTTAACTAATTGTATTTCCAGCCATTGCGATAATATGCCGCCATTTAAATTTATTGAAGTGAAATAGTTGCGCCTACTGTTGAGTGGTGGCAAATAAAAGGCGCAACTTTGCTCTCAAATTGTGCCTGCTTCTTTTAGTGAATAGAGATTTGGGCACAGCTTTCAAATTTGTAACGGTGCAACTATTTGCTCCTGTTAGTAAATCCAGGCCCAGGACTTTTGAGTCTCTACACCAAGACTTTGACTATTCTATTTTTCTACATTCCGACTCAACCTCCTTCAGAAATGGCTAATGTATATTAATTAGTAATACAAAATTTGTTGCATTAAAATCTACAATACAGATTACTTCATGGGAAGCTTCTTTGGAATTATGAATTTATATGATTTAATGTGTTGTTTTAATATGTTTGTTCTGTACTTTTAATGTAGTGTATACACCTGCGGTGTTTTTTTAGCAGGTGTATCACTCAATTTGTAGTAATAGTCCATTTGAAGACTCCTATGGAATGTCTCAAATGGGTATTTTATCACATTGATATTTAATCTTTTCATATTTGTAATACATATTCTTTTTTATATTGTTTATTCACCTGCATATTATGACAGTTGAATTATTAAGTCTCTCCCCTAAGGGGATTTTACTATATTTTTATATTGTTTAAGGTCCTAATGACCTCATTGTTTCGATGGGCCTATAAACCCTAATAATAAAGCACAGTCAAACGTTGAAGTTCTTGATACAAGGCTATGTTGCAATTGCTATTTAACTCAGTGTTGTTTACTTTAAAATACAAAAGCAATTATTATCTTGTCAATTTTTTTCGACCCTTTGCTTCAACACTAAAATAATGCTATGGTACATAAAATAATATGTAAAATATAAATATCTCAATTCTAGAGTGGTTGTATGTTTTTCTATCCTATAATGTTTTAGTTTTAAATAATATAAAAAGTTAAGACAATACATGATTAATTCTGGTAATAAATATTAATATTTCTGCATGAAATGTGCATCTATATTGCTGTATTTTATAGATAGAGAAGGAGATTATTGGATTCAATAAATAGTGCAGTAAGTTCACAAAGCAAGCTGCCTTCTTTCCAAGACCTTCTATACGTGTTTTGGCGGATACTTCTGTCAACTAGTGGAATATCTTCACTCACTATTTGCTATTATTTTAAGCTGTGAAAGGAAAGAAAGACTAGGGAGAGTTTTAGTGATGGGAGGAGGAGAGAAGTTAGTTTAGTTGAAAAAAAGACAAGATCGCAGCCAATATAAAAAAAAAACCTCAAAGTGCCACCAGTTTTGGATCAGAACACTGATACACGATTACAACACGAGAAGCCAAACAGATGGTGTTGCATATTAGATTCCGTATTAAGATTCACAATTCGAGTATCCCAAGGACCCCTGCTGCCTGTGATTCTAGTGGTATCCGAGTGACTGATGTAGCGTTGCTGGCTATTGCAACAATCACACGGAGGATACTGCTGGATCGCTAAGTTCATGAGCCGATTTTCATGCTCCTAATATTTACATCTTCTACGTAACATTATATTGTCAAAAATATGAAGGTCATTTAAAGAGACAGCAGAAATTCAACTGTAATAAAATAATGTATTAATATCACACAGATATTCTTCAAAGAGAAAACAAAAAGTTTCCATTTTTTTTTCATGAAAACTAATAATAGGATGAATCCATTTCCTTGGTTTCTTGCTTGCCTTTTTTTTGTGTGTACAGTATTCTGATTGCAGTTGTGTTGACATTGTCCATTTGAAAAAAGAAGAGAAAAGCTTCCAAAATAAGAGATCGGCGGAAAAGCGAGTGAACAATTGAAGTGAAAAACATGCCCATTATATTTGGCATATTGCTCGATAATGTATTGCCCATGCGATTACATATCTCGGTATGCTTGATTCACCACTAATAGTTGTGTGTGCTGACTCTTACATGTACTCCCTACACACTTGAGGGTTTGTTCTATATTTTCACGGTTCTTTATACATTAACAATCTGTTGGGCATGCCATATTTTTCTGCCATCAGTGTTTTTGACAGTTATGTCTTGTCGATGTCTTTCAACAGTTTTAATTTTTTGACATTACTCAATATCATAGTTAAAAAATACTTTTGAACACATACATGTAGAGGGTAAAAATTGACGACTGGGGTGTGAATAAGACAAGATCCACCCCAATCCCTCTTCGACACAGCTGATTGGCTAGAGAAGGAATTACTACACATAAGAACATGGAGTGGGGGTGGAAGAGTTTGGGGGAAAAGGGAGGGAAGCCACAATGTCATCGCATTCCCTGTTAGGTATGCCAGATCTTTTCTGTCAACACTGTTTACTAATATTGTATCATATATATTATATATTTTATAATATTCACACATAAATACCCCTTATTTTATACATTAAGTTAAATGTTATTTTGAATAACGATTTATTTTATTTTATCTCTAATCTACAAATTTCAGCTCATGGCCATTATTACAATTTCAAATAAACCAAATATTTCATCACTGATAACTGCATACATTTATCCCAAAGAAACATGCAGTTTTGGATTATATTGAATTTTTATCAGGAAGTTAACTTGGAAGGCAGTTCAATAATTTGCATGTCTAAGTGTAATTTTTCAGCTAAATTTAACTTAGATGTAACAGTCACTTAAACTCTTGATTGAATTATTATATTACTACTCATTATTAGAGTAGAATATTTGGCTTTTTGATATGAGTGTAATTGTTGCTGTTTCACAACAAACTGGTGTTTGTGTGTATATACATAATTCATTCTTTAAATATTATTACATGAATTATTTTTCTGAATCATTACATCTCTCATTATTAATTTAAAATGTTTTATAAAAATATTCTCCATGGTATAACTTTTAAATAAAAATAAAATATAAATATAATTTAAATTTTGGTTAAAGTAGATTTCTTTAGTTATTATTAGTATTTAAATGAAATATTTATTTTAACACATGTTGATTACCAATCCATGCTATTGATTTTTCTTCTATTTAAATAGCCATCCTAATTTACCATTATGTTTTTTTTGTCTCAGTCTTACAGAAGGAGTATCATGTGTTGGGTTTGATTGCTCGCAGACATCCAGAACATATGGCACATCACTCGGATACTCTTCTCAGACTTTTCTTGGATGACCTTGACTTCCAGGTGATTATCTCTTTTAACTGATGTAATGTAATTCACTTGTGGGCAGCTTGCAGGGTGTTTCCAGGTGTCTTGTCAAGACTGTTAGGCTCCTTCTTGCACACAGCTTGGGTTTTTCCCATGGCTGTACACAGCACGACACCGTGTAGGCTATGGCGTGTTGCTGTGGTACACACAGCATGTTTTTTCCCGTGGCTGTACACAGCACGACACTGAGTAGACTATGGCATGTTGCTGTGATACACACAGCATGGGTTTTTCCCGTGGCTGTACTCAGCACGACACCGTGTAGGCTATGGCATGTTGCTGTGGTACACACAGCATGGGTTTTTCCCGTGGCTGTACTCAGCACGACACCGTGTAGACTATGGCATGTTGCTGTGATACACACAGCATGGGTTTTTCCCGTGGCTGTACTCAGCACGACACCGTGTAGACTATGGCATGTTGCTGTGATACACACAGCATGGGTTTTTCCCGTGGCTGTACTCAGCACGACACCGTGTAGGCTATGGCATGTTGCTGTGGTACACACAGCATGGGTTTTTCCCGTGGCTGTACACAGCACGACACCGTGTAGGCTATGGCATGTTGCTGTGATACACACAGCATGGGTTTTTCCCGTGGCTGTACACAGCACGACACTGAGTAATAATAATAATAATAATAGCTTTTATTTATCTGGCGAAGTTAAGGCGTTAGCCTTCTCTTCCACTTAACCAGTGTTGAATATAACATACACTATTACATTTATTGAAATACAATTTAATAAAGGAATATTCAAATAAGAATAAAAACATTCACTCGCTCATTCATACACTCATTTAAAGCTCAAGTAGTTTCAAGAACTCAGTTTAGCTTATTAGACAAGATATATTGCGTGACCGCATGCTTAAAGGGAATTGTGGATGTTAGGTGACGAGTCGAGATATCTAGTTTGTTCCAAGCCTGTGATGCCAAGACAGTGAAAGAACGAGTATAAGTTTGAGATCTATGTATGGGAATAGACATCTGTAGAGTGGATTCTGATCTTGTAGCTCGGCTGTGTTTATCTTTAAGAAATAGGAACCGTTTGGACAGGTATTGAGGCTGAGATGTTGATAATATTTTATGAAGCAATACTAATAAATGTAGCCTTCACCTTTCATTTATTCTTAACCAACCCAGTTTTTTAAAATACTTAGAAATATGGTCATGCCGTTTTAAGTTAAATATGTATCGAACACATGTGCTTTGTAGTCGTTGTAGTCGTTCTGCTAGATCATCTCTTAAGTCATTGTATACTACGTCACAGTAGTCAAAGTGTGGCATTATTAAGCTCTGGACAAGGATAATTCGTAAAGTTTCTGGGATAAAATTCTTTAGTCTTCTCAGTGAATGTAAGCAGGCATACACTTTTTTGCAAATCGAAGTTACCTGATCTGTCCAATTAAGATTTTCATCAATAATCACACCAAGGTTTTTAGTCATTGTTGTCAGTTGTACCGTGGTTACTCCTAATCGTATGTCAGTCAGCAGAGATCGGTCCACATTCAGTAGTAGTCTGCTTGTTCCTATAAGAATGACTTGAGTTTTATCAGGGTTCAATTTGAGTCCATTTTTTTCAGACCAAGCATTTATTGCAGCTAGGTCAGTATTTATTCGTTGTATGGCTGTATTTATTGAAGAACGGTCAGTGGAAACATATATTTGAAGGTCATCTGCATACATGTGATATTTACAGTATGACATTGAAGAAGTGATATCGTTTACATATAGAGAAAAAAGCAATGGCCCTAGAACTGAGCCCTGTGGAACACCAGCTTCAACTGGGCGCCATGTTGAGAACGTGTTGCCTATCATAACACTTTGCTGGTGACCATTCAAATAAGATCTCATCCACTGTATACTGCCTGGAGAGAAATTAAATAATACATGCAATTTTGCTAGTAGAATATTAAAATCCACAGTATTAAAAGCTTTTGAAAAATCTAATAATATAAGAAGTGTTAGCTCACGCTTATCCATGGCTAGTCTGATGTCGTCTGTGACATTTATCAACGCGGTACATGTACTATGATGTGATCTGAATCCTGATTGATAGGCAGTTAACAAATTGTGTTTGTTAATGTGTTGGTAAATTTGTTGATGCACTAGGAATTCTAGTGCCTTAGAAAGGGACGGAAGTATACTTATAGGTCTAAAGTCATGTAACTCTTTTGCTAGTCCTTTTTTAGGTACTGGCGTAGTAAGTGCGAGTTTCCAAAGTGCGGGATACTGTCCGGTCATGAGTGAGAAGTTGAATAAGTCAGTTATTGTTGATATAACATTTCTCAAAATTGTTTGTATTAGCAATATTGAAATTTTGTCTATACCCTGTGCTTTCGATTTTATTCTCATTACTGATTTGTATACCTCACCTGAGTAGGCTAAGGCATGTTGCTGTGGTACACACAGCATGTTTTTTTCCCCGTGGCTGTACACAGCATGACACCGTGTAGGCTATGGCATGTTGCTGTGATACACACAGCATGGGTTTTTCCCGTGGCTGTACACAGCACGACACCGTGTAGACTATGGCATGTTGCTGTGATACACACAGCATGGGGTTTTCCTGTGGCTGTACACAGCATGACACCGTGTAGACTATAGCATGTTGCTGTGGTACACACAGCATAGTACGGCACAGCAAGATTTCATTTCACCAATTGACATCAGTTAACTCCAGACAGTCGGTATGATGGATTGCAAAAGGGAATTACTTTTTTTGTATTTATAATATTTACGAGAAAAAAAAAGACAACCGATTTAGAATGTGGAGTGTTCATTCTTTGAATGTAGGGCGGGACAGAGTGGGAGCATTTGTGACATTGTTCACAGATTTACAAGAGGATGATGCAAAATTCATCAATTATTTTTGAATGTCCAAATCGACAGTTGATATGTTATTACAATGTCCCTGTCATATTTTTCAACAAGGTATATTTCATTTAAATCATGAACGAGCAATGTTACACAGCAATAATATAAAAATACTATATATATATATATATATATAATTTTATTTGGCAAACAAAATTTTAATATCACTCTAGTTAGCGAGCTTGTACAATTTAAAAATAGGAATAATAGAAACATAGTTTTAGTCAAATATTTATACTACAGTAACTAGGCCTATAACAAATTGAACATATTTATTTACATTGTAACAGATAAAGTTTAAATAATCATAAATAGTACTAGACCTAACTGTGTTGTGTATAGAATATCTAAAATTAAGTTTTTCTTTTGTTTTAACATTTGTGATGTATGGGTATGAATGCATTATAATTCATACAAAATAATTTTGTCAAATGAGTACATGTTATATATTATCACTTTCCAAATACACTCACACGATATGTGTTAGCTTTGACAAACTCATCACACAACGCATCAATATCAAGATAGTTAAAAGTTTTTACCCACCTCGGTGGCGTAGTTAGCTAACGCGCTAGTCGTGTTGAGCTCGACTGCCGAGGACGGGGAGAGCGAGGTTCGAATTTTGGTTGGGTGAACTAGGAGTGGTTTTTCCTAAATGGTTTTCCACTCTCCCTCCACGCAAATGCGGGTTCACTTCCTCTATATACAACCTTCCCAATTCCTAACCCATTAGCGTAAATAGTACTTAAGCATATAACCCGAACGGGTAGTAAGACGCGGTGCTAAATTATTAAGATAGTCAACTCATTCGTTGTAGACATGCAAAATGGCCAAGTGATTTAACCGATCTTGATTCATGGTGCTACGTAGGTATGTCTTGAGTCGCTTTAAGGCCAAAAAGGTTCTTTCAGCGCTTTCTGTTGATGATGGGACGACTAAAACCAACTTCAAAAGCTCCCAAGTTACTGGAAATAAATGCCTTGTACTCTCAGGCATTGGAATATAAATGTCAACTAGATATTTCAAACACTTAAGCTGGGTGGGAGTAATTCGTGCCAACATATGTGCATCTAGTTCAACATCATCAATTTTTAAACCATAATCTCTAAGTGTGTGTCGTGTTTCTTCGTCACTAGCCCATTCATCAACTGCTCTTAAAAGAACCCTTTCGAGTATGCAAAGTTTCTTTGAATCAGTTTGAGTAAAGCACCTCTCGATTTGTACTGTGACTGTATCAAGTATCTCGTAGTACATTTTCCTCATTAATTCTTTTCTACTGAGAATCACTGTCGGTTCTATGGTTCCTTGTTTATGCTTTAGTTTCCTTGGAACTTGTTTGTTTCGTGATAGGCGGATAGGTATAAGATCACATTTTTGTTGGGCCTCTTCCATCTCACTTCACAATGAATCACAAATGTCTCTTCGGATCTGATACTCCTTAAATATTTTACATTAGAGACAGCTGCTTCCATTCCTCCATTAACTGTTTGCTTAGGGCTCTCTAAGATTAAGGTAAGCTTTTCTGTGCAGCCGAAAACTTTTTTTTTCCTATTATCATTCCCAAATAAACTTCACACTTTAAAAACTGATCGTAAAAACCTCGTGCAATGTTCGACACATCTTCACCTGATACACTGAGCTGTTCTAGCGCTCAAAGTTCGGCTGGATATGTTTTAATGACACTGAAAATAGATGAGTATCGAATGGTCCACCGCGTCCTGCAGAGTGATTTTAGAGTAGTGTTTGGAACATCTTCAAACTCACTTGTGATGCGTAGAAATTCCGGTTTTCTTTTACTTGTCCTCATAACAATGGCCACATCATGTACCCTTTGCAAACAGTTCTTCATAAGAGGGATCGCACGAGCAGTGTCTTGCAGCGATAAATTCAAACAATGATTAGTGCAATGCACATACATTGCTAGCGGCTGTTTTTCTTTGATTTTAGCTTGGACACCATTATAAACTCCTCGCATATTTGAAGCATCATCATAGGATTGACCACAAACATTCTCCAGGGAGAGGTGAAATAGCGTCAAGGTATCCATGATAAGACTTGTTAGGACAGAACTTGTGGTTGAACTTGTCTCGTTGTCATGTGTAGTGAAGTCCTTCGATCGAAAACTAAACAGTGTGATTTCAGGAATGTCACCAGAGCGCAGAGCAAGCAAAGCCTTATAGTTTCCATCACTGTTATTGTGACCTCGTACTGGAATGCCTTGTCTTCCAAGATATCTAAGAGATGTCCAATTGTGCATGCAATGCCTTTCAGGCTACAATTTGCTGCTTTTCTTTTTCTTTATAAATTTGTTTGGCCACTGAATCACGTTTTTATTTTGTACTTTTTTTTTCTACAGCCTCCTCGTGCATACTACTCTTTGCATGTATTTTAAATTTACTTTCAGCTTTTTTACAATTCTTGTAAACGTTACTAATGAACGTGGTTTCAAGTTTTGATCTGTAGCCAAAAATATTCTCATTCTTTGATTTCATACATTTGAAGCACATTATGCCAACTTCCTCACTTTGAAAGTGAAGCCAATGAAATTCAGAATACCAGCGTTGAAGAAATTTATTGTCACGACGTTTGATTTTCTTATCACCTTTTGCGTTTTCAGTGTAATTTGGCACAGGGAAAGGTTGGCGCTGGACGAGACCGCTAATATTATTACTTCCATCAAACTCCAAAGTTACATCCTCTCTTTTTGAGTGATTGGGACCAGCAACTGCGTTCTTATCTCCATCCTCATTTTCTAGATTAAAAAAAGGAAAAACCTTATTTATTAACAATATTTAATGATGGGAATATAAATTCATTTTTAATAAGAAATTTGCCATTTAATTTTTATTTATTATCTTTTTTGTAAAAATATATTACATATTAAATTACATAAAGGATCTAGATTTCCGGAGGGGGCGGGCCCCCCAGTCCCCAGGCGACGTCACTGAGGCCTAGTGTAATTTTATTAACGATCATTCATAGTGTCACAAAAGTTTGTTAAACTCACAAAATAATAATACCATACGCTTATATTTAACTTGATTTTATTAAAAATTCAAATCATATAGAACGTTTTTTAAATATCACATTGATTTCCCATTTTATATTGTGTCACTGTGACTCAAGTGTAATCCTTTTACTTTGTAATATATCGAATGACCTGCTTCGATGGCCGAATGATGCGCTAACCTTTTTTTCTGGCGTACCACTATCTAAGATAATCTTTAGTTTGCCACTCCACCCCAAAATCTCTAATCTAAACTTATCTTCGTACCACCACCATTTTTCGAAAAATTGGTAGGGTAATATATATTTTTAAATTCCTGATTGGTATAGGAGTTTTGGATTTTTTTTGTTTTTTCTTATTTATAATGAGAAACAAATATTTTAAGACTGAGTACGGCACAGTCCATAGGAGTCAGTATGCCACCGAATAGCAACTAAGGAATGTGTACAGGGTGGCACGTGGCAGTGTGAGGGGGTGTAGAGTATGTAGCGGAAGGGGGAGAAAGGCAGCTTGAGTGGTGGGAAACAATTCACACAGGCGGACAACTTAATAGCTAAAATTCTTGCAATTTATTAACTTAGATGATTTATTTATTTTATTTGACATTGTTATAATTTACTATATTTAAAAAAAATCTACAATGACTTAGGCGTGCAACGATTTGGTCACCTTTGATCTAAGAGATCACTCTCGCAATACACCGAACTGCCGAAGACGGGGAAATCTGGGTTCGAATCCCGGTCAGATGTACTGAGTGATGTTTTCCTTAAATGGTTTTCTAAGCTTCCTCCATGTAAATGCGGGTACACTTCCCCTTAAATTCAACCTAGCTCATCCATAGCCCATCATACTAATGAGTTCATACGCATATAACCCAGAAAGGCAGCAAAGCGTGGTGACAAAAAAAATTAAATGATAAAGTTCTGATTTTAAAATATAGTATACCTACCTGGTATTGTATTACATTCTTGAACGATGTTAGTCACCTTCATTACTGTTGGATAAGATTTATCACTTTGAAGATCATGATCGGGAAGGACACAAGACTCTTTCATTTTATCAAAATAATCAAACAAGGATTTCCTCTTAGCCATTTTGCAATAGTTCGCAATAGAAGTATACCGATGAAGAGCAATCGTCCAATTATTATTAGTCCATCAGCAATTTTTTTTAAAATTCAAACTTTGTAAGACAAGGTACAACAAATGTATTCGCTCAGGGAATGACAAAAACTACTTTACAACGACGAAATTATACCTCTATAAACACTCTATGAAAAACACTAGCACCACATGCACTTGCTTACACACTAAATTCAAAGGACACGAGAAGAGAGGGGTGAATGTTGCAATGGCCTTGGAAAAGAAAGGGGACAAGGGGTGACTTGTGATGTGACCTTGGACAGGAAGTTGGCTGTAGCATGGAATGTGGGTGGCTTTCACGACTCATTGCATCGTGCAGGCGGCTGGCACTCAATTCTATCAGCTGAAAAACAAATTGTAGACAGTCATAGATAAATTTAAGTATTTGGCAAAAGGGTCAAAGACTTAACGTTGTAATAAAACAATGTTTGAGGTTGAAGGGAGTGGCAAATATATTTCAGGGGTGGGCAAATTTCTTCCAGGGGGGCAATGCCCCTTCCTCCCCGGTTCCGCCACCACTGCATTCAATAACCTAATTTTTATCTGACCTTTACTAAAGGCATGAGCGAGTGCTCTAGACCCCCTTCTTTCCATCCCAAGCCAGGGCTTTGACTTCATTCTTCTCTAACACCACATCTCGAATGTTTGAATTCATTCTTTTCACTCAGCTATTCATATGGTCTACATTGATACATGTCATACAAATGCCTTTTGAAAACTTTTTCTGAATTATATTTGAATGTTCTTAATGGGAAAGCTTTCTTTCCTTGTGCCAACATACAGACTCCTCTTTTTTGCATTTTATATCCATTATTATTCTAATTCTGATATTTGCTCAGTATTCTTCCATCAAATCTAAAATTGTTTTGTAAATATTCCTTGCCTCTGTACAAATGGCTATGTAATCTGTGGATCAAAGTATGCTTATCATCTTTCTTCTAATTTTCACTACGTTCTAATTCGTTCTTTTATTTCATTGAATGCCAATTCTATTAAGCATTGAATAGTAATGTAAAAAGGTCGAATCCTTGCCTCACACTTTTTCATAATTGGGCTTGTTCTACACTTCCATTCGCCTAATTACAACAGTTTATATAAATCTTGTATTCAATTTTTGTTGTTATATTTAATTCCTTTAAATTTTGAACATCCTGTTTCAGTTTATATTGTCAAACGCTTTCTCCACATCTATAAGGGCAATACATGTGGCTTTATTTTTCTAAAGTAATCATAGTGTTAAAATAATTTATCTTGTTCCTTTGTTTTTCTTGAATCCAAACTGATATTTTCATAGATTTGTTTTTATCTTGAAATATATTCACTGTAAAAAAACTCTTAAATTATTCAAGGATCCAGATTTGCATTCAAGATATGAGAGAAAATTTTAATTTGGATCCAATAAATATAGGATTCAATCCATCTTTAGTAATTACACATTTGTGTCCACATACACATATTTTGTTTGTTATTCTTCAGTCATTAACTTGGTAAAAGAATCCGTTTAATCCTTTAATCCAGTATTTCTTTTAGCACCGCGTCTTACTGCCCATTTGGGTTATACACTTATCTACTAATTACACTAATGGTTTTAGGGATTAGGAAGGCTATATTTATAGCAAGTGTACCAGCATTTGTGTGGAGGGAGAGTGGAAAACCTACTCTCAGTACACCCAACCGAGATTCGAACCTGAATCCCTCCATTATCATCAGTCTAGTTCACTGCGAGAGTAGCAGGTTGGACCATGCGTCCACCACAGCAGGTCATTCAGTATTTTAACGACCCACTTAACCTTAGAGTAGTCTTATTTTGTGGCTTTAACTGGATTTATAAACTGTCATACATTACAGACAACAAGAGCATCCTCTGTGTCGTTCCCTCTGATTGCCGGCTGTCTGAACGGTCTCACAGAATTTCTCTACAGCTTCTCTCAGAGTCCAGAAGATAGTCCGGAGAACTGTCGCCGTATTTACACGTATGTGAAGAAACTCTCTGAGCCAGGTCAAGGCAGGCGTGTTGCTCAAAGAGGTAAACTGACACTTTAATATCAAGCCACAACTTAGTGCTATATGGACTAGAAACAAATATGTGTAATAATTTCATGGTTTAATGGATATATGGATTAAATCACTTGTTATATTCTCTCAATTCGTCATTTAATTTAGATTATGTGCAAATGGTTTGTTCAATTTAAGCAAGATATGTAATGGTAATAGCGTTTTTCAATATATTATAAATAAAAATCTACTAATTTTTATAAGATTGTGTAGAATTATTTGCATATTTGTATAGATCAGTTTTTAAAGCTATATAATGACTATCCACTAGTAGTAAATCAAATTCAAATACTTTTTTTTAATTGTAAAAAAAAATTAGTCAACTAATTTGATTTTACAAAAAAATACACTTAAGTAACAACAATTTAGTAAAGACTTAGGCACACTAAATATATATGAACATAAATTAAATGTCTAAGAATCTCGATGACATTGAAACTTTAATACAATAAATAAATTAAAAACACAAGTAAATATTATTTTCAAGTTTACATTGCTATATAGCGATTTGTCAAGATACAGAGTTATTTTAATGTAACTATTAGAAACTCTCTCACAACAACTTGTGAACAAGTTTTTGTTGCTGCTGATTTGTACAAGTATTGTTTTACTAACTAACCTGACTCAGCCATAGGCTGGAAACAATGGTGATGGTAATGATGATTCGTGGTTCAAGCTATTTACTGTTCACAAACATCATCATCAACTGTTTCCAGCCTGTGGCCGGGTAACTTTAGTAAATAAACAATATTTCAATACATGTTAATCAAAGTCAGGACTTATTGTTCAACTTTCTAATGCTCTACCACTGAGTAATTTAGATTCCAAGTTTGATTCGCGTTTTAATATGCCATGTTTCAACATATATTTAAACGATGTTTGTGAATGTCCTAAATCTAAACCAACTATTAATTTTAGTATAATGTATCTCTTTAAGGAAACCTCTTTTCACTTTTTTGAGGTAGTTTGTAATATATATTTGGAAGAAAGTACAGGAAAGGTGGATATAAAACATAAAAGGGAGTAAACCCAATATGTAAAAGCCATATTGTGTTTACTCCTTTTATGTTTTATATCCACCTTTCTTGTACTTTCTTCCAAATATATATTTTAATATAATGAGTAAGATAACTCAGTTTATTTAGATGTAGGCCAAGTTATAGGATTGGGAAAATATTGATAGTCATTATTATCGATAGTTTCAATACTACTGAACCTGTATATCGATAGTTTATTGATAGTGGTAGGAAAAGGATCTATTAACTGTTAACTAAAGCTAAATGTTATATGTAATATTCAATATTAAAAAGTGTAAAGGTGTAAAAAGTACTCTGTATTTTGACTATAAATAAAAAATTAGCCTTGCTCCATTCAGGGTCAATTTACTCAACCTTATTTTTGGTTGTTTAATATGGCTAAAATAATTGGTGTAGTTAAAAGTTGAGTTAAAGTTAAAAGACAAGCTAAAAATTGTGTAAAGACTTTAAAAAAATATGTTTTTTGTTGATTTTAACTGACTTAGTGGTAAGGCATTTGTTAAAAAATAACAACATTCTTTTGAGTGACTTTTGGTTCTCCCGCAGTTTTTATGGAGTCCTTTTTTTAAATCTGAATATACCTTAAAGTCCTTAGACCTGAATAAGGAGTTTGAGCCCTGCTTTTTGTTTATGAAAGGGAATTATTTAAATAGCTTGTAAAGTTATAAAACATTGAACTTGTTTGGTTGATTATTTTTGTTTGTTTCAGCTGCCTTAAACCTTGTATCAATTCACGGCTGCCAGCTGTCCCAACACTTGTACAAGGACTACCAACTGTGGCATGAGACGTTGCTCAAGTGGCTGGCTCTAGGTGACAAGGATTGCAAAGTGGCAATAAAAGCTCTGGACAGTTTCTACCGTCAGATTGCTCGGACACTTAATGAGAGCAAACATGGCAATGAGCAGGCAGTGTTCCAAGTGGGTTTGATACTTTACTTGTCCAACATACCCCTTCCAGCTATTTTTAAAATAAAGGAAACAAATACCTTCCATTCCGTTAAGTGTAAATGGTTGTTACAAATCTTAATAAAGGTTCATTGGTAAGGCAAACAAAGCCGGTGCAGAGGGAAAGAAAGTCTGATAAAAGTCAATATCGCTTAAAAATCTGTGTAAATTAGTTTTAATTAGACTTACTTTCATAAAAAAAATTCCATGATTACAAAACTCAGACCCACTTAAGAGGCCTAACAGTCTACGACATCATTCTCGTCTTAGACTGGCCTGCTGATGACAGGGAATCAGGATTCAAATTCTGGTTGGGTCTACTAAGTGTAGTTTTTCCTAAATGGTTTCCCCCTCTCCTTTCATACAAATGCGGATAGATTACCTTCCCTATGCATATAACCTGAACAGGTAGTAAGATGTGATTAAAAAACTCAGGAATACTATAGTTTAATATTTCTTTCTAAGGAAAATCTCTCTTCGCTTTATGAGGTAATTGTATTATATTTGAAAGGAGGTACATGAAAGGTGGATATAATATATAAAAGTAATGAACACAATATGGCTTTGACAATGAAAAGAACACAGTTCACACTTTACACTGCTGCCATTGGACAAAGAGGTAGGGTGCCTCTTGAAGAAAATCGATCGTCACCGCCCAATCTCCCGATCTAGGTTTCATTCTATCGGAACTCGTCAGGGGAGAGTGTGAAACATGCACCTTTCCTGTACCTTCTTTCAAATAAACAATACAATTACCTCATAAAGTGAAAAGAGGTTTACCTTATAAAGAAATATATATTCACATCCAATGTCCATTTCCTGTGTTTGTTCTTAATGTTATTACCTTTTACATGTTCCTATCTACAATAGCCCCATGGCTTCTTTGGTGCTGACTGACAGTTCACAGCTGACTTCTGACAGTCAACATTTAGGTATGTACCCAAATTTTGACTGTTATAAGTGATAGCTGGTAAACACATGTTTTTTGCAGATCATATGGTTCGGCATAGGGGTACATAATTTGGTCTGGTAGCTTTTCAAAGCCGTCAGCTGTCAACTATGAGCTGTCAGTCAGCACCAGCTACTGTAAATGCCTTTATCATTCTTTACGAATCCCCCCCCCCCATTTTTTTTCTCTTTAAGGAAGTTACCTTGTGCGGTTCACACTTCTCTGTGACGAGTTCTGACAGAATGAAACCTAGGTCGGGGGGAGGGGGCAATAACGATCTATTTTCTTCAAGAGGCAGCCATTACCTCTCTGTCCAATGGCAACAGTGTAAAGTGTGAACTGTGTTCTTTTCATTGTAAAAGCCATGTTGTGTTCGTTCCTTTTATATGTTTCTATCCACTTTTCCTGTACCTTCTTCCATACCATAGCTTGGGAGTCATTCATATACAACATCAGGTAAGTTTGACTTTGGGCTAAGAAGTACCCGAAAAACCCCATACATGTAAATTTTTTTAAATTCACTACTATTTAAATTTTAAAAATAAGATACTATACAAGGTTATTTTAAAGGTACATTCTTTTTTTCACAAAATATGCCCAAGCTTTTTTTTATTTTCCTCTGTGCATTTTTTTCCTATTTTTCTAAACTTTTTAAGCTTATCTGGTTCTATTTTATAACTTTAGTCTGTTTATTCAGCTCACAGGTAAAATAATATTTACTTCATCAGTGAATAATACAGCATTAAAATAGTATAATGCCCATTCACAAAGCTGAAACATTTTGTTTGGACTGTTTTTTAAAATAAGTTAATATTTATGAACATGTTAAATATGTCACCATTTTTAAGGATTCATACAATGAAAAAACACCTTTTTCCAGATGACATTCTGATAGAGGTATTGTGTACATTCATAAAAATGAAACTTAAGAGAAATTTTAACACTACTTATTTTTTGAGCATACTACTTCATTTTATTATTTTAAATTTTCTAGGTAGGTTTCATGAATAAATAAAAATCATATAAATATATATATATTTTATATTTAGTACCGCATCTTACTACCTGTTGTAGGGTTCCTACCAGGGGTGGTTAAACTTTTATATATGAGTGAGCGATAGGAATATACTTTAGTACATAAAGAATTAAATAGGTAACAAAAATAGATTTATTAAGCAAAAGATTAAGGTTGGAATTAGATTACATCAGCTGAGAATAAACAGAAAGTATAATCTGTGGTTGAAGTCGGTTGAATGGGCAAAGCAAAACATTAAGGTTGTATAACTCCAAAGTCACAGTATCATCCCGTAGCTTGGGAGAATAAGTGACCTAGACGACACGGGAACAGTCGGGCTAGCAGCCTGACTTCCACCGGAAGAGTCTAAACAAAACAAGGTGAATTAAGAATTGTTTCAGAAATAGTAACATGGACTGATGGTCTATTACATCAGAGAATGGTTGAAAGGCAACCAGGTGTCTACCCTAAATAGTAGTATGGCCAGTCCTTTCCCAGTGAGAATTGCCAGAGCATTCAATAGTACTTTAATGACACCACACACTGCCAGGGGTAAACCTCACGTTTAGAAAACACTCATTTTAAACACTAAATCACAAGAAATGCCATCAAAAGGGGCGCAAGAAAAGTACTATCTGTGCGGGCCACTATAGACGATTAGCCGTGTTCTGCACTTTGCGCACCCAAAATAGTAACACAGAAAAAGAGATTCAAATAACAGTGCTGTGAGATACTGACCTAACTAGGTCCTCAAATAAAGGCGTTAGACACCCTGGTTGTAGCCATTCTAATATTAGCACATATGAGCATGACGTCCAAGGCGTCATGTGATATTGTGAAGTTTTTAAGACCTTATGCCTAAATTATAAACTTGTGAAAGAGAGGGCCCTAAAGCCTGGATCCTATCTCAAAGAGTTCAAAGCTCCCGCATTCAAGCTATATCATATGGATATAGTAAAAATATGTAGTCACACCTCTGACATACAAAATATGTTAGCCCTATTGACTAAACTAACCCGTCATATGAACGTTTAAAATAAAGAACTCATAGTGATTATTCTAAACACGTCAGATAGACATAAAAAATAAAGATGTCATAATGACTCTACCAAACACGTCTGGTTGACGTACAAAGTAAGTTAGCCCTATTACCTGAACTAACACGTCAGATGGATATACAAAATAAAGAAGTCCTCTTGACTAAACTACAAACGTCTGAATGACGTACATAATAAAGAGTTCATACTGGCTACACAAATAATTACATAGTCTTAGGGACCAATTCAACAAGTCTGAAGGACTTGGAAAGCAACAGAATTCTTGGATTATTCGATGGGTTTCCCTCGGCGTTGAGGCAGTGTCTCCCACGCCCTAACCATCATGGTCAGCGGTTTCTTCTCTAGGTGCTGGATCAGAGTTTCCTTCTTCGACGAAAGCCAAGTGATGAACTAGAATAAATGGGCCTAGGAGATTCCTGTTTTATACTCTTTCCCAGACCAACAAATAGGGCAATGTCAACAAAGGAAAAGTGAGGACTGGGGAGGGAGTTTTGAAGTGAAGGGGAAAGGGTTACCAAGGAAATCCGCTAGGGGTGTAATTGTCGTAGCTCGTGTTGTCGCTAGTGATTGAGCGAGGCTCCTCTGGTCTTTCTTCGATGTTGAGGTCAAGTGCGTTGAAACTGCCACACCTGTGCTTCCGCCATGCTAGTAGAACAGTTGGTGAAAGCATGGTGATCATGTCCGGGAACATCCGTGTACTGTAAGTAGAATCTCGTGTATTTTTCTTCTAAATCTATCAGTACTAATTTTTCTCTTCTGATTCTCTTGTCGTAATTTAGGATAATTTGTGGATTCTGTTTTGTAGATGTCCTTTGATTTAAGAGACATGCTACACTGTTCGGGTTATACGCTTAGGTACTAATTACACTACTGGATTAGGAATTTTAGAAGGTTGAATTTATAGAAAGTGAACCCGCATTTGCATGGATGGAGAGTGGAAAACCATTTTGAAAAAAAAAAACCAATTCACCCGACCGATATTCGAACCTCAATCTTCCCGTCCTCAGCAGTCTTGCTCAACACGAAACTAGAGCGTTAGCTAACTATACCACCAAAGCGGGTGAAATTATTATTCATTTTTAAAGGGGTGCCTTTCTACTTCCATTAAGCTACCCGGTTTGTACATATAGTGTTATTATAAAAAACCTTGTTTCACAAATACATATACTAACGAAGCTTAAAGTGACTAAAAACTTTGTTTTCATGTGATGCATTTAGACATGATTTAAGTGATTATTGGCAAATTTTCATTTTATGATGAAGGAAATGTATATTTTGTTATTTTCTTAATGCAACCTGAACTGAGATGTTGAATCCTATAGCTTTGGTTTCAATATAAGTTAGATGATAATTTTTCATAACATTACAAGACATTTTAGAAAACATTCTAAGAATATGCATTAAGGAGCATTTATTTAAAAAATGAAGGAAATGATTTAAATTAGTTTGTTACTCACTGAGCTGTAACAAACAATAAGTGAAATTATACATCAAGTGTAATATAAATACATTTTAAACAACTTATCAAGATTGATTTTAAACTGGTTTCACACAAAATAATGTCTTAAACTATTGAAATGTGTAGAGTTATATTGTTTAAAATGTGACACATTTTTTACAGCATTATTAAACTATTTTTAATATACATATATTCAAGTTAATTTTGGAACTAGCTACATCAGCGCATCTACAAGGATGGCTCAGAGTGTGGGGCCTCTGTGGGATGCGCCTTTGTTGTGGAGGGAAACAGTTTTAAATTTGGTTTACCTGATGAATCCAGTGTTTTTATGGCTGAATTATACGCCATTTTTAAATCTCTGTGTTTTGTTTATCGTAAGTGTCGCCGTTCTGTTCTCATCTGCACGGATTCCATGAGTGCTCTGTTGGCATTGTCCACTCTCTACTCCTGGAATCCCATTGTGCAGATGATACATGAGCAAATTTTAAAAATTGATTCATTAAACACCCAGCTCGCCTTCTGCTGGATTCCTGGTCACGCCGGTCTTTCAGGAAATGAACTTGCTGACCAGGCGGCCAAGGAGGCAGCACGCCTGCCTCCGGAGGCGAGTCTGGGTGTCATGTTTTTAGATCTAAAGGGTTATGTTCGGCGTGGGGTCTTATGCACCTGGCACGAGCAGTGGGTCTCGACCCCTGCTCATAATAAGCTGCGGTCCATAAGGGACGGTGTGTCGCGATGGCCCTCTTCTATACGAAAGTCTAGAAGAGAGGAGGTCATCGTGACAAGGCTCCGCGTCGGACACACATTTCTGACCCATGGTTTTCTATTAAGAGGGGATCCACCTCCAGTGTGTGAATTTTGCGATGCTCCCCTTAGGGTGTACCACATTTTGGTGGAGTGTCGTAAATATGCCCCTATCCGCCTGGCTCTTGATTTTAAAGGTGACCTTACTTTTTTATTATGCGACAGTGTGGAGGGAATTATTTGTTTACTCCATTTTATACACCAGGCAAATCTTTTTAGTGCCATTTGAGTCATTTTCGTAAATTGACTCATCTGGATTTTATTTTATATCGAGACCTTTTTAACATCTTAGTAAACTTTAAAAAGTTGGTTTTGTCGCTTTAACAATTTTAGTATATTTTAACATGCGTGTTTCTTTTTATTAACAGTTTATTATTTTAACATATTTGTCCTGAATTTTTAACTTACATATTGTTTTAATATCTTTGTTTTGTCTTTTAAATGGAGTGACACACCTGTGGTATTTTTAGCAGGTGTTTCACTCAATTTGTACTATTCACCCATTTTAGCACTCCTATGGGTACTTTCTCATATTGAGAGCTATTGTTTTTATATTTGTATTTGTACATTGAGTTTTCACCTTTTTATAGATACAGGTGAATAAGGTTACTCTCTCCTATGGAGATTTTATTATTTATTTATATTATGTAATGGCCCTAATGACCTCATTGTGTCGATAGGCCTCTAAACTCTATTATTAATTAATAATAATTCTCTAAAATATTTTCCTGGTCAAAGCCGGGTACTTTATGCTACTTTATGCAACTAGCTTAAATAACATTGATTTTCCCAAATTAAGATAATATTATTAATATTTTATCTTTATCAGGTGAACCATGAGCTTAGTCGGGGTATACAGATGATAGTCTTAAGTCAGATATATTTAGTTGCCTCCTCTACTCCTAAAATGATGTACACCACTTTCAGCCCATAAACACTTCTTTTTATTGAGCTATCATTACACTACCCTATATAACAAAACTATCTAAGCTTGGACTTGAATCTAATATGCTCTAATTTAAAAAAATCTATATATAAACCTCCCTTTTCACCCCCTCATTCACCCCCCCCCCCCCCTCAACTTAATTTTTCAATATTGAATTTAGCCACTACTGTTACATACGGACTACCTATCTGACCTTTTTAGCTTCTACAAAATAGGTCTAGAACTGAATTTGATTTTTTTAAAGTATAAAACTACTTTTATTTTTATTTTGCTTAACTTAAAAACTTCTCTTATGCTCACTATATATGCTTCACTTCGGGGCAGTACAGTATTAATAACATCAATCTAACTTTGTAGTTAGAATCACTGTTGAAATAAACAAAATCTTTTGTTTTTTTATCTTGTAATTTTAATATAGAACTGCTGACAATAAAATATGTTTATGATAGTATACATACTGTATTATGTTTTTAGTATTTCATGAAATTCTTCAAAGAAAAGATGTTAAGTGCGTCTACTTCCAAACAAGAAATCCACATCATTATCAAAGGTTTTGGTTTGTTTGCTGGTCCTTGCCAAATACACATGGATCCTAAGGATGTGACCTTTATGTTTACTCTTATCGTGCAAAAGGCTGAGCAGTTATACATGAAGTAAGTTATTATATAAAGATTTATTTAAAATTATGATTATTCTAATAACCATTATTTTGTTGATGATTGGAATCACATAATCACTTGTAGAGTTCTCTAATTGGGGTTGCTGTTGATTATAAGATCACACATGGTCGTGTTTAGTTACAGGCTGGAATACTGGAGTTTGCTTTCCTGTGCGGGATATATTCTTTCTCGTGTAATTTATTTGATTTGATAAGTTTAGGTGGTTCATGCTCCTTTTGCACTATTGGAAATAATATTAATTACATATCATTATGTTCTAAAAAGATACTTAAAATGCCTATAAAAGTTGTATTCCCGGTTGTAAAAGCAATTATAATGGCAATAAATCCTCAGTTTCTGTACATTATTTTGGTTTTACATGTACTGTAGAACTTAAACAAAAGGGGATTAAAAGTATTCTCAAAGATTACTGGTCACAGTCATCGAGATTTGTAGTTTGCATAAAAATTTTAAAGAATGTGACATATTTAAGAACAATGTTTATAAAGATAAGAATGGTTGTGTGAGAGAATACATGACAGATTGTTCTATTTTAAATCCAAGGGCAGTGCTTAGAATATTTCCTTCTTTGCTTTTTTATCTGAGCAAACCCCAAGCACCTGAAAAAAGTGATCCTGAAATAAGAAGACAATGTTTCTTGAACATTTTGAAAGAAATAGCAAAGAACTCAAGAGCATTTGTCAGTAAATGTTAACGTTTGTATTTTTGATCTCATCAGATAATCTGAGATGGATTTTTCAACCAAACTTAAAGTTATAAAAATGGTAGCAGCTTCAAAGTATTTTTGACAAATAGTTTAAATAACTTTCCTTTTGATCCTCCTCGGGAACTCTTATTGAAAATACCATAAAAACTTTAAATGTATTGAAATAACACCTACAAGAATGATCAAGTGCTGAACTCTTCACTCAGTGGTATTTTCTTACAGAAAATATTGAATAAAGAACAAAAAATAAAAAAAAATACACAGTTAATACTATCATCAAAGCTTTTCTATTGTACAGCCAATCTTAGTGTATGCTCTTTCACCATAAGATCAAATCATTTGCTCAGACTTCCTCACACAAAATATCTATCACAATTGTCATCAAAAATGTTGATTT
The DNA here is from genome assembly GCA_033556935.1 of Timema podura. Classification (NCBI taxonomy): domain Eukaryota; kingdom Metazoa; phylum Arthropoda; class Insecta; order Phasmatodea; family Timematidae; genus Timema; species Timema podura. Next base: position 56,192,420 of record JAVRXN010000013.1, on the reverse strand, counting down.
CACCAACAAACGAATTTAAAACAAAGATTTCCTCAAATTTGTTTCCAAGATTTGACAAATCAAGAGAAATATGTGCTGTTTCAAGCCTATATTATATAAGGGTCGTCCATAAACCACGGAAAGCTTTGAGGGGGGGGGAGCTCTAATGTCCACATGTTGTTACATGGGGAGAGGGTGGGGTACATCAAAGTGTTAAGTAACACATATCTTATATGTACTCAAATTATAATGTTAAAAAATAATATTATTGTTCACGTTTTTACCTTTGATAAACATATTTATAGATAACTTTCAAATGTGGTGTTGAAAATTCAAGTTTAGCACTTTTTATTTATCAATATTTCAAATGCGCTTCTAGGTGGCATTGTCTGCCCGAGACTACGAAGGCCAAGCACATTCTAAAACAAATATTTTCATGCGCATGACAGTGACATGTTTATACTCACAGCACTTGTTTAGATTTTCCCAATCTACTGACCCCCTCACATGATTTTAGTTGGATAACAGCTTTCAGTCGAAACGGCCTTAATTTATAAGTACAGATGAATTAAAGTATAATTTAGATTCCTACTGCACATTATTTTACATAGGCCGTGAGTAATAGCTTGTGTTGTATGAAAAAAAAAATCTTCAAAAATAGGAGACTTGTTTATTGCTTGCATATAAAAATAGATATCCAGAAAAAAATAGTGGAAGAGTCTCAAAAGATGTTGTAGTGAAATGGAAAGAAGCAAAAGTACAGAATTTATCTCAAGGCAAGTTTTATGAGTCCATCAATAGTGTTATTTCTTCATACCAGCAGCATGTTATGAAAAGTAAATTTTCAAATATTAATTATTTTCAAAAGGTAGGTGTATTTAAGCCCATACCGTTTCCATTCTGATAAATCCAGTGTGTATGTATATAAATCCAACTATGATACACCCGCTATGGTGGCCACATTGTCTGAATTGTCATTCTCTCAGTAGACTATAAAGCCGATGCTGGGGATATGGGGTTCGAATACCAGCCAGGTCTACTGACTAAATGGTTTCCTGCTCTCCCTCCATACAAATGCTGGTAGATTTTCTTCACAATTCTACCTTTTTAGTATACATTTTGTAGGGTAGAATAGTCCAATTGTAGTTATTCTAATTATTTTTTTATCATATTTATCTAATGGAGTAGAAATGAGGAAGGTAGAATTTTAGAGGTAATCACCCTCATTAACGTGGAGAAAGAGTATAAAACCATTTAGGAAAATCCACTCTGAGTACACCCTACAGGTATTCGAACCCCAATCTCCACTTCATTGGCAATCTAGTACTTTATGAGTGGATCTAGGATCGATGTTTGAACGAAACTTGAGTATAGTTATTGATAAGTTAACTAAAGTAACGTTGTAGATTAATCCAATAATAATGTAGAAAAGTTGTATACCTAGACTTGTTTAAATAGTTCTCTATATGATGATAACATGACTATCAAAAAAAGTGCACAATATTAAGAAAGATGTCTTCCCCCAGCGTCGAGCATCGGATGAGGGCACTTTTCATCATCATGTAGCTCTACTATAGAAAAGGGCCATCCTAGTCAGCACATAGTTGTGTCGTCTTGCTCTTACTCAGATCTCAAACCTGACATCCAAAACATAAACATAGCAGAGGTTTTTTCCTCATGAACCTGAGGAATATGAGCTCTACGTCTTTATGTCTGTCTATATGTGTAGCTATCCGTAAATAATAATACTCTCTGAAATTATTTATATTCAGGATTAAAATGGATTCTAAGAAGTATTAAATTTGAATCCCTCCATTAGTATCACAAAACTTCTCTATGAAATAAGGACATTCATTCTTAGTGAGAAAAGTTATGTAACACAGGTTTGGGAGGGGCGGGGGGCGCTAAGCTAAATGTCTACATGGTGTTACATGAGGGTAGGGGGTTAAAAAAGGTAATAAAAAGTGTTACATGGTTTATGGACGACCCCATAGGCTAAAACCAAGCATCATTTATAAACATGGTAGACTAACAGTCTTCACAGACTTATCAAAACATGCAAAAACTGTTGTAGTATTTGTGGTGTGATCAGCTTTTGATAGTTTCTAGGAAGTTTTTGCTCTCATACTAGTCAAGAATCTGACAGGTTCCAGCTAACATGACATGACTCTCATTGTTATTCACTTAGTTAATAGTTGGGATTTGAGATTGCATGCAGTAATAAGCGATAACAATAGAATTAATCACAATATCTTCAATATTATGTTGGAAGGGTTACCCAATAAATATACAGTCAAATTGTGTGATCATAATATCGTCTTCACATTTGATACTGTTCACATATTATAAAATATCAGGAACAAAGGATTCAAATAAAACATTTATTTTCCCTCTTATGGAAAACCAAGAAGACTAACCTCTAATGTCTACCAAGTTTTCATATATAATAGAACTATATAAATTGGGATGTAGCTCACTGGTAAAAAACACACGAAAACTCAAATTTCAAAAATGGCACTAGTAATTTTGTTTAAAATTCATATCTAGGATTTGTTTGACATTATTAATATCAGTGTATAGTTGGTTTTTGGGCAACAATTCGTTGAAGGGTAGTTTAATAATGAGAACTTTTTGAAAATTTGAAATAATTCGAAAATATCTCTTAATGATTTTGTTCAAAATATATGTCTGGAGATTGTGGGGTATCATAAATGACAACGCATAATGGTTTTGGGGGTAAAACTCATTTATGGGTAGTTTATTGATGGCTGATTTTAAAAAAAATTGAACTATTTTGGTATATAAGGAAAACTTCTTTTCGCTTTTTGAGGTAATAGTATTATATTTGTAAGAAGGTACAGGAAAGGTGGATATAAACATATAAAAGGAACGAACACAATATGGCTTCCACAATGAAAAGAAGAACACAGTTCACACTTTACACTGCTGCCATTGGACAGAGAGGTAATGGTTGCCTCTTAAAGAAAATCAATCGTCACCGCCCAATCCCCTGACCTAGGTTTCATTCTATCGGAACTCATCAGGGAGGAGTGTGAAACGCACAACGCTATTTGTAAGGCTCCTTTCACACGTTCCGATTTTTGGTTGCCCAATCGTAATCGGGCATGCAGAAACATATTGAAAGATATGGATCCTTTCACATGTTCAGATTTTGCGATTGGTCAGGAAATAGTCGGCCAGCGAACGAGTAGCAGTCGGATTGAACCTTGACTGCTGTCCGACGTCGGCCGGGCGCCACAGGGCAGTCGCTCATTGTTTTAAATGGGCATGTTTACACAGGCCGGTATTTAGTCGTCTGACACCCTCCTGAGCGAACACGCATGTTGTGCGATTGGCGGTTGAGTTGCATATTTAAATGAGTGATATTGATGTAGATACTGAATTACTGATTTGAATCATGGCTTGTGTTGTAGAAAATTGTAAGGACAGGAACAAGACAGAAAATGCATGGAGATAAGTTTGTGTACATATAAAAGGAATTATTCCGTCTTATTTATTCAGAAAATATAATTCCTCTTGGGTTTTGATTATTAGGTTTTGAGAGTAAGAACTTACTTGGGGAGAACAATAAAATGTACTAGGCGTTGAGGAGGTGAACAAGAGAAGTTAGGTGCACTAGCTTTTACTAAAATACTTTTCGCCGGAGAGAATCGGAGTAAAATCGAATAACTATCTTTGCTTAAATTGTTGGACGGTTTGCAGTCGGCTGATATCGGCCAACCAAAAATCTAAACATGGTAAAGCAGCCTAAAATTTGAAGGTAATAATATTAATATATCAAGTTTGGTGAATTGTTTAGTGCGTATTTATATTTGATTTTTCTACGAATATGTTAATAAATAGTTAAATACACAATATGAACAAAAAATGTAGACAGTTTTATGATTTATCTTAGTTTTTTAACGAATACTAATTTGACTCGTATTTACATAAATAATAACATCGCTTTCAGCTTATAATATCATCGCTTTTTGGAAAAAATAACACCACTTTTTCCTTAAAAAAAACCTCACCTTTTGCTCGTCTCTACCTATAGGTTATTTGGAAAATCCCGATTTTTGGAATTTTCCATGGATCTGACCCTGCAGTTCCAACCTAATGTAACCTAAGCAGCTACCTTTCGTTAGGTTAATAGCTTACTCCATTGTTGACTTTTGTTAGGTTTGGTTTTGCACCACTTTATCTGCCTTTATTTCTCCAGCATAAAATATTTCTCAAGACCAATACAATTATTGCCTCTTTCAAAATGTATTCACCATGAATAAATGAAACACAGTTTTTATTTTTTTACTCTTGAAAATGTCACCCAACTTATTTGTAAATTTGTATTTTTGAATTTTTTTTTATTAAGGGTTTTAAAAAACTATGTAATCCTTACTTTAGATTATATATATCGAATATATACAATGTACGTGATTTTTTTACTTTAAAATTGTTTTCTTCAAAAATTATACATGGTTCTTTTATATAGGTAAATATTTAAACCATTTGTTCAGTCGAGCTTCTGAAGATGAGGTAAGCAGTTTTTGTAAAATTACCTTTCCCTGTGGTTTGTTAGGAATCAGTAAAAATAGCAATCACATGTCTAGATTCAAATTGTATATAGATAAACTCTACCATTAAACTGTTTGATACGCTAATCCACCATATAAATTCAAATTTTTGTCCTTCTCAAGCAGGCGGCCAATCACTTCGGCCTAGGACACATACCAGATCCTCAGCCTTACGGAAGAATGTTTATCAACACTGTTAAAAGTGGTTAATGTGCCTCAAACAGCCACTTAGTCTATTTTGACCCTGGGAGGAGGGGGGAAAGGAGCATTATAATTGGGCATCATCACAAGCTTTGAAAGACTTTCTTTTAATTGCTTACTATTCAACACTAACATTTAAAAGAAATATATATATGATGGATTAAATATCAAAGCTATTATTTTTGTTAGTAACGGTTATAGCCTCATCTAGATATCATATTCTTTAAATTGAAAAATAACACCTGGACACGGGAATGGAACCAAGCCAAAGGTCCAGGGTTTGATTCCCATGTCAAGGTGTCACTTTTCAATTAAAGAATATAATATATATAAATATAAATATAGAAAATATTCATCATCTGAAATTCAGATCTGAAATGTTGACTTCACCCACTTATACATCAGTTTCCTATTTACTTAGCCAGGAAACTTTGTCTGCATAATGATAATTAAGTACCCTTAATACGGTATTATTGTAAGGGTAGAATTGTGTGTTGTAATTATATTTCCACAAATGATTTTTTTTAAAAACCTGTCGAATCTAAAATGAAATTGTTTCTCTTTATTCAGGGAGACAAGTGACAAAGACAACGGCTTATACCACTTAGCTGATTATGTTGAATCCTTGGCCAGCATTATTATTCAACTAGGGTATGTTTCAACTGACCAGTTGGCGGCCCTGCAGCGTTTAACTATACTCCTGGTTCAGAGGTTTCCAGACTTGCCGCAGTCCTTGCACTACCCGGCAATACATTCCTTCACTGCAACGTGTCAGAACCTAGTCAACTGCAGCATCTCTCTGTTAAACATGTTCCTTAGTAAAGTTGGTAAGTGAACACATTCAATCTCCTCTTTGAAAAATGATCTCTTTTGTGTGCTACTTATTTAAAGAAAGTTTCACCAAAATAAATTTGCATTTTATGATTTGGTTTAATTTAATATCACTCAACATTTAATTTTGGACCTTGTGAGCTAAAGTTTTTCCATTTGCAGCAAGTTCAAGGGAGCTCTTTAGAAAACTCCTGAGAGTCTAGTCGAGCATGATTGTTTATTATTGTTTGTATTGTAGATTGTTAAAACTAAAATCATATTATGTTAAAACCATGTTTTTAAAATCAAAATAGGGGTGACCTGGTGGTATAGTGGTAAGGTGTCAGACTTCTGTGCTGGGGTCCGGGGTTCAATCCTCGGTCCCGGCACAGATTTATCTGATTTCCGAACCCTTCCTTCACCTCTGACAAGATATGTATTAATCACAACTTGTGAATGTGAGGAATGCCAGGCCTCCACCGTGGTTCGGATCCCACGTTAAACTGTAGGTCCTCCATTTCATCTCACAATCACCTACCATTACACATTAGTGTAAGTGCGTATAACCCAAACGGGTAGTAAGACACGGTGCTAATAATAAAATCAAAATAAGACTCATATTTGGTTTTAAGATACACTCACCTTTCACTTGTAAGGTAGTAAGCCTACCTTGTTGGGTTTTGTTATGGTGTAACTTACAAGATAGGAACATAATGTGTACAGTCATATTAGGACTGCTACCTTTCTGGGCAAATAGTGTGTGCATCATCTACTTCTGCGCTAAAGTATTTTTGTTGATATCATGCACTATTTGTATTCTACTAGCCCTAAGCAGACATGTTCCTGTACCTTTTTTTTTTTTTAATCCATTAAACAACCAGTTTTACCTTGACAACATTTCTCTAGTCATCTGCACACAATCCTCTTTGTTAGGTCCTAATTCATCTCTCGCCTCCTCCCATTCCTCAACTGAACAGTTTACAAACAATATTCGGACAACTTACAGAGTAAACAATGAGTCCTTCATCAGTCGTCGCTGTACATAGTACACCACAAATAACCTTACAAAGCTTGAGCCAACATTTGAGCACTCGCAGACTTCTAAATAAAGATATAAAACTTCTAAAATTAGAGTTGGCATTTGAATATTATACATATTGCAACAACAGTTGCTATTTCTCAACCACCCGAAGATTTTTTTGTGGGACTTTACTTTTTTACTCTCTCTCTCGACCTCTCTTAGAGAGAAGTATTGTAATCGTTAATAAATTGAATTTGAGATTTTTATAAAATGTCGACATTTCCTGAACCCTGAAACTAAAAATGTCATTATCTCTAAGCCGTTTGTGAATGTGAGGAAATGCCAGGCCTCCACTGTGGTTCGGATTCCATGTTAAACTGTAGGTCTCCATTTCATCTCATAATCACCCTACCATTGCACATTAGCGTGAGTGCGTATAACCCGAACGGGTAATAAGACGCGGTGCTAATAATAATAATAATAATAATAATAATAATAATAATAATAATAATAATAATCTAAGCCATTTGACTGTTTGTATCTGGACCAAGAGATGAAACCTAAGGATAGCTTACTGAGGAGCAAAAAGATAAAAGATCGTTTTTATTAAAATATGTTCTAACGATTTTTTATTAAATTTTGTATCTAGGCACTGTTTAACACTCAAATAGCCAAAGCTATTATTTATGCTGTTAGTGAGGATTATTTTCTCTAGATATCATATTCTGAAAATTGAAAAATGATTCCCGTGTACAGGTGTGATTTTTCAATTTTCAGAACTGTTTAGCACTACACACACAAAAAAAAAGGCCATGGTCATTTTGCCATGAAAATGACTTTTATGGTACTAAACATTAATAGAAATTTCCAATTTATTTCATATCTCCACAACTATTTCCGATACAAAATAACTTGTCATTGTAAAGGCCATGCCATGCCATGCCATTTGATGTACCACCCTTCACATTCATAATGACACTAGTGCCTGTAATGCCAACAGCGACTCACCCTTGACTTGTACCGCTCCAGCGCTATCTGTAGCTTTGCAATGGCGATACCAGAGTACTTAGCAACTCTGGTTACTATATTTGGACTGGACCCATTTGAACTTTGCTATATTATACTTCCATGGGTTGAAATTCCAACCCTTACTCGAGGAAACAGTATAGGTCTATGCGTGTGGGTGTGTTAATCATTGGATATATATAATCAGTTCTATATAGATGTCCTGATTTACAGATTATTGCAAATACTTGACACATTGTAATTATTGGAACAAATCACCATGTATATCAACAACTTGACACAATGCAATTGCTAGACAACCTAACGTCCATCTCGGTTGTCGTCCAATATATCAGTCCCTGACCCACTGCCTGCCAACAGCGCAACTCCTTTACTCTATGCCAGCGATGCCCAGAGGCGGTCTTGCCAACAACCCTGGAGCGAAGAATTTCTCACTTGAATATCGCGTATTCTTATAATATGTAGCATTAACACGCTATAAATGTTGTAGCACTATAAAAAACATTTATTTGAAATATATTTTTATAAGCCAAATGTACTTTTCTCAATGTTTCTGTAACACTTTATATCATTTCATTTATTCTTCTTGGAGGAGTGTTTTTGAAACAATGTATATTATTTTGTCTCTCATATCTTATAAGTTTTTAGTAAATGTTTCTATTTTAAGATAAGAGAGAAAGAGAGAGAAAGTCTAAGCGGTGATCGTACCATTTATTAAATTTGTATTTAATAAAAACTAGCTTAATCTCATTATTTTTAGGATTTTACAAATGTTCAAAAAAATTAATTTGATGCTTTATTTATTTTTTTATTTTTAAATCTCTTGACCTATTATAATCATTAGTACTTAAAAGTGATGATATTACTGTAGATTGGTATAAAGAAATTTTCAATATAACAATAATGTATGTTTTATATACTAAATTAGAGGAAAATATTGTATGGAAAAATTATAGTTAGAAGTTTGTGGGGGGTCTATAAGGTTGAGTTTTTTTTTTCTTTAAAGTCGAACTCAGTAGAGTGTTTAAAAAAGCTCCGAGTTTGAGTATACTATTAATTTTAAAATGTTTAGAGTAGATATTTTTTAATTTTAAAATTTCAAATAATATATTTAAAGTGTCATTAGTCAAAACAAACATAAAATGTAAATATCACATCTTTAAATTGTTAGAAAGACTGCAGAGTGATTTTGAGGGAAATAAGGAGCTGTTTGAGAGTGAGTAAAGATAACAAAACAAAGAGTGCAAGGAAAGACCTAAAGCAATCACAATGAATGTGGTTAAAACAGCATAAGAGAGCGATAGAGGGAGTATTTTGAGCAACTGTATTGTGAAAACATAGAGAAAATAGCAGAAAATAAGGAACATTTTATGATGAGTGAAAGAATTAATGAGGCTTATGAAAGTGTTAAAGAATGGCAAAGCTTCGGGGTGATGGAATCACAACGGAAATTATTAAGTGTATTGGTATGGTACTACTTGCCAGATTGCGTGATTTGTTCACTGTATGTGCTGTCATTTTGAATGTTCCTGATGTCTGGAAGAATGCTGTCATTGATCCTTTGTTCAAAGACAAAGGCAGTAATATTGAATGTAAGAATTATAGGGCAATTGGTTTGTTGAGTATTTAAGGCAAATTTTTGGCGAGAGTCTTGATTGAAAGGGTGTGTGAAAAAACTGTGGACAAGAATTTTGATGTGTAATGTGGTGTCACTTTTTAGCCCTGGGATGTGTGTGTTTTATTGTATGATTTATAGCAAAGAGCTATAAAAAAACTAAGGAGGATTTTTATGGATAATTTTGTCCTTTTTAACTTTTAAAATGACGAAAATTTTGATATAATGTTAGAGTTTCAAGATAATTTAAAAAAACACATTTAGGTGCTATTTATCTAAGATGAGTTGCTAAAAAAGTATGATATAGAGTGGCACTATATCTCATTTTATTTTTAGTAAAAATCTGTATCAATATAACAAATTTTATGTTAGTACAGTAGCGTCTCGGAAATTCGACACTCGATAACTCGACATTCCTTGGAGCTCGACACGCACACATGTACACAGTTGTTGGCGCCAGTTATCACAATCCATGGTCATTAAACTGTATAACCTTTGTTTATTTTTGTAATTTGAGTGGAATGGTCATGCTGTGGTTGACAATTTTTTTTCCATTAACTAACGTATTATTTGAATCTATACAATATTATATGTACAGTACTTATTGTATTTCTGTATATTAGATGTATGTATAAACACTATTATATGAACACAATATATATTGTACTGAATGTATAATGTTACAGTTGTTACAAGTACAGTACAACTGTACCTATAATATTCGATACTGTACTGTGATTTATCCTTGTTTAGTAAACATGACATAGTAAACTTACATCTTATGCCAAGTTCATTCGTAAATTCGACATTTCAATAACTCGACACCTCCGGTCCACATTAGGTCGAGTTATCCCAGACTCTACTGTATCACAAAGTGAACATTCCTACAAAAGAGCTAGTTAAGCAAATCCACTAATTGTAAACCATACTTACAAAGTTTTACTATCAAAATGTTGAATGAGTCTCAAATCATTTTGAACTTTGTATAATGGAGGTGCATATAAACAAAGTTTATGTTTTGGAAGAATTTTGACTCGTTATATACATTTTATGATGTTATATAGATATAAATTCAAGCAAACAATTCATCATGAGGCTTTGAGAAACTAAAAGTGGCAACATATTATTACAAGCACTAATACATGAGTTTATATATTTATTCCTTGTTCCTAACAAAACGTTTGTGATTGTCCCCAAGTGTACCAGGGAGTGATCTGGACATGCTCTCACCCTAGAGCTGCCCTTGTGGAGTTGCAGAAAGATCAGCATCAACTGGAGTGAACAAACTTGTCTCTTACAAGAGCTACTTGCCTCTATGGACAGCTATGCTGCAAATACAAAAGTTTGACAAGACTGGTAATTTAATATATACATGGTATTTATTAATTTATTTATAATAAAATGTTTAGTGTGTTTATAAACTATTTTAATTTAGTTTTCACATCAAAATATATTTTATAAAGCAGTTCTCATAAGCTATTGCAATCCCCATTCCACATCTATTTTTCATTCCATAGAAGTTACATGGTATTTATAACTAGCGAATTTGGTTTTTATAAATTCATGGTTTATAGATATTGCTCTTATCTTTATCTAACTTCATTATATAGGTATGTTGTGCCTCATTGTTCGGCCTGTGCATTTTCTCCGACTGACCAACCACCCTCTCTACTGCCTGTGCCCTTCACTCTTTATCCGCGCCAATGAGAACCTCCTCTCTATTCATTTGGCCTGGTTGGTGGACACTCTCTCTCGTTATCACAGCCAATGGGAAGCTCTCCTTCTCTCCCATTGGACAAGGCCAGGCAGCAGTGGAGGGTATATCATATTCCTCGCACAGATTTCAGTGGCTACCAAATCCTGATGCGCTACATGTTCCAAAAGAGCGAATAAATTGTCTAAGGTTCAATAAGAGCAAAATTGTCTAATAATGCTCTTGCTACCTACCTTCCACCGTGACACATGTTGCCGGGGCTTCTCATGTCCCACGCGAACATGTTGCGGGCCTTCTCCTTCCCATCCAACACTTCTCCCCACCGCGAGACATGTTGCCAGACTTCCCTGGGGTTCCACGCAATTGTCCCACACGAACAGTGCCGGACTATCTCCGTCCATGCAAATGTCCACCACGATACATTGTTGGGCAGACCTTTCTGTCATTCGAATGTCACACGATACATGTTGCCAGGCTTCATCCTGTCCCATCGCAACATGTCCCACCACGAGACATGTTGCCAGGACCTTCTCCTGTCCCATCGCAACATGTCCACCACGAGACATGTTGCCAGGACCTTCTCCTGTCCCATCGCAACACGTTGTCGGGCCCTTCCCATCAACATGTTTCCTACTCCTACCTACACAGCCAGCGAGACCAGTGTCTGATCACCAACATCGCCTGGAGACTGAACAGCTTCTAAAAATAAACCAATTACTCCCTGAAGCTGAAAGATGGGGATACCAAGTATGCAGAATGATTCAGGAGGAATAGCAACTATTTTGGGAGATTTTAGTATTGATTTTACTGAGTAAACAAGTTCATGTTAACATCTATCTAACTCTCAATGGATGCTGTTTGAAAGTGGTGCGTACAGCTTCAATGCACTGCCTCTATTAATCAGATGACTAGCACACAACTCTGACTAAGATGCAGCCATAACCTGACGCAGTTTGGTGTTAGCAAGTGTTGTTAAGAATGCCGCACACCTTGACACATGCTGATATTGTGTTTCTTTAAGGTTTTTTTTTAATGGAAGTGCCGTTGCTGCTTGTAGAGAATACAGTTGACACTTTCCTAACCGCCAAGTACCGGTACCAAGAGTAGTTACTAGTGTTAACAACAGATTGCATAAGATTGGTACAGTCCCTAGCTCTCTTATTATTTTTGACCGTGCAAAATGAAATGCTATTGAAGGAGAAGACATTCTTCAGTTGGTAGAATGTAGTCCTACTACAAGCACACAAAGAATGTCTACATGTGATGTTCCACATACAAGAGTATGGCGAACATAACGTCAGCACAGCTTGTATCCACTTCACATTCAGCGGGTGCAACACCTTAACCAGGAGATGAAACCATTCGATTGAAATTTGGTCGTTGGGTAAATGCTAATCACCGATTAATTACATTAATACTTTTCAGCGTTGAAGCTACTTTCATTTGTGATAAAATCAACAATACCCACAACTCGTATTGTTGGTCCAACAACAATCCACATGATAATGTAGAAACAAATTTTTAACACCATTTTTCTATTAACTTGGGGGTGTGGTATGATCGACAATCAGTTGATTGCACCTGTTGTATTACAAAATTGTCTTACAAGGCTCATTTAACTACAATTATTTCTGTAAAATGAACTTTCAATACTATTGGAAAAGGTTGCCTTGTTTACAAGGATTAGTGTGCTCCTTCAGCATGACGAAGCTTGTGCACGCTAGTCGTCAGTTGACACAATATCTAAACCTAACTTTCCCTGAACAATGGATTGGCCGTAGGATTGGCCACAAAGGTCCCCAGACTTCACTACTTAGAATATGGTTTGTTGGGATTGATGAAAAGCGAAGTATACAAAGAAAGGGTAAACAAAGATAGAAACTGTTAGTGCACATTATGAGTAGTGCTGACCAGATAAAAGCACGCCAAGCCGACCTCAGAAGAACAACACTTACGATTACCACAAGAGATGCAAAGTTCATTAAAGGTTGACGGTAGGGTTTTCGAACATTTACTGTGAACTTTAAATGATTTTTAAATTTCTATGTTTTTATTATTATTATTCAAACAGTCAATAAACACAAGCAAGTAATTTATTATCCTTTAATACCTCTAATAATGGATTTTTACATGCCAGTTTCATACAACTGTATCTCCACATCCATTGAGAAGTGTACACATGTTTATATTAACTTTTTTACTCAGAATACTCAATACTATGACTTCCCAAAAGATTTGCTATTCCTCCTGAAACATCCTGTATATAGGTTTTTACAGCAGCCTACAAATGTCTTCCAAGGTTACAGGCGTACCCAGCACTTATGATGAGATAGGTTTCAAATCACTGTTATAACTTTTAAATTGTCACAACTCGAAGCACACTATAACTGTAATAAATAACACATTTGTAACCAAACTAAACACTGTAGGCCTTAAACTTTTAAACTCACAAATAACTGGACTCTCATGCGAGCGATAGCATTATGTCGCTAAGTTGCCCTCTCTGTGAAGAAAGTGCATCAAGTTCAGGTCATGGGGGAAATTAAAAAGAATCTTTAAGTGCAAGTGCAAAGTCAGGATATGCCTGTATATTTTAATTCATCTTCTGTTAGTAACATATTTTATTTAATCCACCAATGTTTTAATTTTCAGAGCTGCCATTGGCTGTGAAGCAGTCCATAATAAACAACATATATGATGAATTTGTCAAGACAGTCATAACATTAACTGGAAAGTTGAACCTTGAGACAAAGAACAAGGCAAGTAATATGAAAAAACGAGGTAACTCACATCCTTGCTATATGTTAATTTTAAAAATTATATTCATATAAACCTGATTGACTAGAACTTGGAAATTTCTGATTTAACACTTCTTTGATTCATTTAACAAATTAAGCAAGCTTAGTCATTTAAAAGTTTGACTTGGATTTGAAATTTTGAATTTTTCAAATAATTAGATTCTGAACTTTTTGTTGAATCCAAATATTATTTGGATTCAGTAGAGATTTTGCACAGGCCTGGTGTAAAACAATATTGTTTGTTAGTAAGATTATAAATGCATCATATAATTATTCTTAAAAATCTTTTCCTGTTTGCTAAAACTTCTTATGCTCAATATATTTTAAGTGGGCAATGTTTAAATACTGTAGGGTGACCTTGTAGTCTAGGGATAAGGTGTCAGACTTCTGTGCTGAGGGTCCGGGGTTCAATCCTCGGTCCCAGCACAGATTTATCTGAATGCCAAACCCTTCCTTCACCTCTGACAAGATGTGTATTAATCACAACTTGTGAATGTGAGGAATGCCAGGCCTCCACCGTGGTTCGGATTCCATGTTAAACTGTAGGTCCTCCATTTCATCTCACAATCGCCCTACCATTACATAATAGAACAAGTGTGTATAACCCGAACGGGTAGTAAGACGCGGTGCTAATAATAATTTAAAAATACTGTAACTCTTCACTGCACAATGATTGCCAAATAGTTACTCTTTTATCTATTTTTGAACTATTGTGTTCTCTAGACTGCCACAGAGGACGATATTCAAGTGTTGGACCCAGAAACTGGACTTGACCCTTGTTGCCAGAAAGACTTCCAGGTGTTTTTTAACATAGTGGACCTATTCTGTGACCTGCTCACATCGGCTGACCCTAACTTGTTTGAAAAGTGGATCCAGCCATTTCTCCACCATGTCGTGCTGCAGTCAATGCACCGACCCATCATTAGCGGGTTTTACAAGCTTATAGCAGTGTCAATGCAGCTCTGTGTCAAACTACAGTATTTCAAGGTAAGTTCACTCATTAATTATTGGTAGGCCTCTGCAGGATCCCGAACTTAATAAAAATAGATGTTAGCGCAACTTGGGCAGGATTTTTGTGAAAAATATATATTAATTAAAGTTACAATCAAGGACAGTCTATCAATATCACATTTGTATTGCATTATCAACAACTGTTTCCAGCCTGTGGCTAGGTTAATTTAGTAAAATGCCTTTATCTTCCTATATCCCTCCAACATTCCTCCTCCTCTATTGCTTCCATTCTTCTCATCTCAATTACACACCTGCTGTTACCTGCTCCTTCCATATATTTCTCTGTCTTCCTTGCGGTCTTTATCCTACATACTTCATTTCCATCATTCTCTTTCGAGTCTATGATAATTCTGATATCAATCCCAAGCTTTGATAACGAGCTTGTCTCAAATCTCGAAATCCAGAAAATCACACTCAGAGAGCCCTGCTATTAACATTTACAACGGTTTTGTTCTGAAATTTGTTATTGCATACTCACGCTTAAACTAATTCATAAACCTTGGAGAACATTTTTTTTAAACTGTAAATATTTTATATTGCACAGCCTATCAAAGTGTCAGTGCTGACAACACACACACACACACACACACACACACACTCTGCAGTGTAATAGTCTGGTGCAAGAAGCTCCCTCTCAAGTCGAAGGATCCTTGGTAAAGCATCCTCTTCACATGCCCCGCTACAGCTGTCCATGTTAATGAAATCAACTGTACATTCTTCTTCTTTTGTTAACAGGTTTTTCCTTGCTTCATTTATGTAAATTCTGGTTTTTGTTCAGAAACAGGTGACCTGGCGGTCTAGGGGTAAATGTGTCAGACTTATATGTTGGGGTTCCAGGGTTCAATCCTCAGTCCCTGCACATATTTATCTTGTTGCCAAACCCTTCCTTCACCTCTGACAAGATGTGTATTAATCATAACTTGTGAATGTGTGGAATACCAGGCCTCCACCGTGGTTCGGATTCCACGTTAAACTGTAGGTCCTCCATTTCATCTCACAATCACTCTACCATTGCACATTAGTGTAAGTGCGTATAACCTGAATGGGTAGTAAGACGCGGTGCTAATAGTAAGAAGAACACTTGTTCAGTAATTTAAGAGGAAGACATGACAAGGGTTTAAGAACAGCAATACAAAGAGGAACATATCTATAACAATGTACCCAAAAAAATAAGCACAACCATAAAATAAAAAATAAAAACAAATACTCGAATCTTACAAATTATGATCTGTTAGAGAAATTTTGAAAATATAACTGATATAAATGTGAGCTTTGCATGAGTCAAATGACCCAAAAGCACTCATATCTTTTACTTTTCTATAGCATAGGCTGGCAGCGAGAGGCATTTAAAATTTTACTTCTTTTGCCTCTACATATTTGTACGCACCTTTCCTTCCCTCTTTCCCTTCTTTCTTCTCCTCTTGCATAATTCGAGTACTTCAGAAGCAAGCTTGTGTAGGATCGCAGTCTTTTGTGGCAAGCATAGACCACACCATGTACCTTAGCTCGAAACAAAGCAGATATATAACAGGTTTGAAACATTTGTTATAAATATAAGGTTTGATTTCACTTGAAATGGGCAAACAGTGCTTTCACTGCTTATACTGCTTACATGGCCCAACCACGCCTGCGAGAAAGGATTTATTATGCCTTTAGTTCAATAAGATTATAGTTAAGAATAGGGATTGGCTCTCAAATCCTTCAAATTTCTTGAATCCTTAAGGATAAAGCTGGGATAGGAACACTTAACATTAATGTAAGTTATAATAAAGGGATAATTCTGAAAATTTACAAACAGTGTGTAACTGTGAAAGTGTAAAAAAAGTTTGAAGTTTGAGGAGGGCAGAAAGAAATGAAGAGAGAAGTGAGTTTGTTCTTATCTAGGCTTAACATAACTACCCTTGTGGATTGGCTTCCTTGTTATTTTAGGCGTGTTGGTAATACATTTAAATAAATAATTTACTAACAATACAAATTTAACTTTAAAAAAATGTTCAAAATGTTGGTGCATCTGTTTTACAGGACTACTGTGGGGACCTAAGTGATAATAGAAGACCGTGCTATCTTTTGTTAAGTAAGTTCCTATTGGGGCTTTTAGTCCATTGTAAACAATACAAGGGCGACCTGCAAGTTTCATGTCTGCAGGCCATACTAGAGACACCTGCAGAACTTGTGCGGCCCTTAATACCGCAGGCCATTTCTGCATTTCAGGTTTGTACGAAACATTCAATGTTTTTAAGGTTATTGGAGTGAGTTTGGGAAGTTGCCTCAAACGTGATAGTAGATTTTATGGGTCTAGTAAAATAATGACAAAGTTGAAGCTAAAAATGTAATTTTGAACTTATTTACTTACAAAGTAGAGTAATAAATGACTAAACAAGTTCTCTATGAATTGTTTATCTCTCTGTCAGGCTAGTTAATAATTTTATTAGTAACAATATGAAACAAAAAACTATCACAGAAAATATATTAACCAAACGAGTGGAAAAGTATTCATTCTATAGCTTCAAGCCCTTAGACTATATTGTATATAAGAAAAAAATACCTGTAGTAACATAATGGAACATGAGACATTAAAAATAATATTGACAATTTAATTAATGTTTTAAAGTACAAAATGACAGTAAAAATGTTGTTTTTTAATTATATTTTATAAATCCCTTGCAAGTTAGCACTCTGTCTAAATGTCAAGTTTATTTAGCTTAGTTTTTCGAATACAGGGAATACCAGCTGGTGTACCATGTATGTTTTTTCCTAAATGATTCCCCACTTTCCTTATATGCAAATGTAAGTACATTTTCTCTTAATTCTACCTTTTCAATGCCTATTCTATTAATGTAATGAGTACATTATATTTTTGCTACCAAAATGGGTAGCAAGACATTGTGAGAAATAAGATAGAGTTGATGAAACTTTAAAATTATTTAAATCTGTTACTGTAGCTACTGTATATTGTTGTTTTACCAGGTGATGTTTCGTCTCGGCCACAGCGTGCTGTCTCTTGCACAACAGGCTCTCACAACTCTGGAACAGTGGTGCCAATTACTACCTGCTGCAGACATGAAGCCTTTGCTTACTGCAGTTCTTCCAGAACTAGATCCTTACCTTCAGAGCTCAGGTTGGTTTTAACACTACACTCAGCCAGAAAGTAAGAAATGTTTGATCATGTGAGCCCTCAGTGTAGTTTCAAGGTAAGCCGGCCTCGATTGTATTTTGACTATCCATCTGAGAGTTTCTTACAGTGGTTCTATGAATTAGTGTGTTTTTATTGTGATATATTATGAACAAGAGAATAGATAGTTCCACCGACTGCAAAGTGTGTACAGTGATTTGTTTCCTTTGGTTGTTTGAAATTCACTGTCAACTTGTTGCGGAGTATGGTGATGAAGCTATGAATGTCTCAAACATCAGAAAATGGTGGCAGCACAAATATTCATAATGAGGAGCAGTCTAAGCACCCAGTTCTCATCACTGAGGCCTCTAAACAAGAGTGATAAACACATTCTATAAAGCCATTTAAGAATTGCTTGAAAAATGTCCTCAAGTTTCTCAAATTTCTAATCCACAAAATTGTGAGCAAACATCTCCATTACAAGAAATAAATAAAAAATGTGTGCAAGATAAGTGCCACGTTTGCTAACTGCTGACCACAAAAAACAGCATTTGGGGGCTGCATTGACGTTTTTGGAATGGTCTTACCAAGAGGGGAATCTGTTTTTGGAGCACATTGTCACAGGGGGTGAAACCTAGGTTTTTCACTTTACCCCTGAGAGCAAACGACAAACTTTGAAAAATGGCGTCATCATCACTTGCCGAATAAGTTCAAGCAGAATTTATCAACACGGAAAGTCATGGTGACAGTCTTTTGCGACAAGAAAGGCATCTTACTGTTGGAATCCATTTCTCGGTGAGCAACCATAAATGCTGATTCATTATGTGAAGAAAAAAAAAAAAAAGCTACCATGTTATTCAAAACCGATGACGTGGTCTGCTGTCAAGCAGGATGGTTCTGCTGCATTACAACGCCCACCCACACATTGCTGCCAGCACATCTACACTGCTCCACGAGTTCCGGCTGTAGGTTTTTGGCACTCCTTCTTACAGTCCGGACCTTGCCCCAAGTGATTTTCACATGTTTTTGCAACTAAAGCATATTTTGGGTGGGCCAGTGCATAGTGACTGATAAACAAATGAAGAAACAATCACAGACTGGTAGAATTGACAGGTGCAGGAAGGAATTCTACGATTTAGGGTATATACAAAAACTTGATACATGCTATGACAAGTGTCTCAAAATCATTGGGGACTATCATTGGTGCTGAGTGACAGCTCACAGCTGAGAGCTGACAGCTTTGAAAATTACCAGACCAAATTATGTATCCCTATGCCGAACCATATGATCTTCAAAAACATGTGTTTAGCAGCTGTCACTTCTGACAGTCAAAATTTAGGTATATACCTAAATGTTGACTGTCAGAAGTCAGCTGTGAACTGTCAGTTACTGTCAGTATATTCTGCAGGTGAATTATTATGTCTCTCTCCTTTGGGGATTTTACTATGTTTTTAATATGGTTTAAGGCCCTAATGACTTCACAGGTCTATGAGCCCATAAACCCTAATAAACTCAAAAGCTAGTCCTCCACTACTGTTTCAACGTTAGGACAGGCATTATTGTTATGCATCTTTCAGATTTTAGTAAGCAAATATATTTTTTCAGTTTCTTCAGCACAGAAACAGTAATTTCCTGTAACTGTATTCTGTTATGAGACTGTATTCTGATAGACCATTCCTTCATGGCAGAAGAAGAAAATGAAGATAGCCTTATCAGCTGATTTTACAACTTTGGCTTTCCTTGGCGTTGGTGACGCCAGACTTTCCCACTCAGATCTCATAGTGATGCAGCCATGTTTCATCACTAGTAAGAATAGAGGAGCATATAACAGAAAGTGTGCGAAGGAGAGGAGAAGGATGGAAGCGATTAAAGGAGGAAGAATGATGGAGGATAGAGGCATTTTACTAAACTGACCCAACCAATCGCAAGTTGGAAAAACTTGACGACGAGGAGGAGGAGTCTTTGTCATTTTTGTAAAGACTTGTGATTTCAGTTTTTTGTAAATTTTCAAGTACACTTGCTTTGGTGTAGATAGTCAAATCATTTGTTGTGTTCAAATGTCCATCCTTCAACAATCTTGTATGCATTACTCAATGAAATCCCAACACTTTCTCAGAGAGTAAATCGCAATAGTACATTTGTGTTAAACCTAAAATTAATAATAATAATAATAATCATAATAATAATAATTATTATTATTATTATTATTGTTGTTGTTGTTGTTATTGTTATTATTATTATTATTATTCATCTCTTTGTTTAAGGTTTTGAAGGAGATATTGAAGAAGCCATTGATCAGGAATTAATCAAGCCCAGTAAAAATCTAAGTAGAAATAGAACAACAAAACTTACCAGGAAAACACTTATAGAACGGCCCGAGACAGAACTATCCAAACTTCAGCGGAGAATTGTAATTTTTCTTGGCTGTCTCGAGACAGACACGTGCTTGTCTTTGATTGAGGGGGGGAAAAAAGTTGAGTGTGATATTTGGGATAATAGTCAGCACCTTGCCTACGCATTCCTTTTATTGATATGAAGCCATCAATTAATATTGGTGAGTATTCGATGTAAACACTATATTTTTATGAAGAATCAATATTTTATATAAAAAAAAGTATAATTAGTCTCCTCTATATCTAACAACTAAAGTTGTTTCATCCTACAAGTCTAATTTTATAAATAAATATACTAAGTGACTTTGAACACCACTTTATAATCCTTTAAATTTGTGTGTGCTCGTCACCTTTTAAACAATTTTTAAAACAACTTTATATAAACATAGGCACCATCCAGGACATCTGCGAAAATCAATATATTTGAAATAAACACTTTTTTTTTCAAGCGATGGTTCAAACATACATACTTAATGGCTCGGTTCTTTTTCCTCTTGAAAAAGATAAAGGATATTAAACAAAAATGTTAGTTAATAATGTGTGAGTTGTCTCCTATCTGATATATTAAGTATGAACATTGTTTAGTTAGAAATTCACTTAGATCAAGCTTAATAGGCAAACTTTGGGTTTCCAAATAAGGTATGTGTTTAGTAAAAACATACCACTAATCTTATTTTATAACACACTACCTCTAGCCAGCAGTTCATAAATCTGGATATTATGAGTAGAGACATGCAAAAGGTGAGGTTATTTTTAGGGGAAATGTGGTGTTATTTTTTCCAAAAAGCTATGATATTATATGCTGAAAGCAATGTCATTATTTATGTAAATATGAGTTGAATTAGTATTCATTAAAAAAAACTAGGATAAAACTTTCTACATTTTTCATTCATATTGTGTATTTAACTATTTACTAACATATTCGGACAAAAATCAAATATAAATACACACAAAACCTCTCACGCTTAGTAATATCAAACTTGATATATCAATAACATTACCTTCGAGTCTTACAAAGGGCAATATCAAAATAATCGATTATCAACTTAAGTTTAGACCAAACAATAACAACACCGAAACTTGTTGTCATAGAAGACTAAACTACTATCAAATAAGGAGAAGGGATAAAAATTAGGAAAATATAATTTTGCCAAACATGGCCGCG
Source organism: Timema podura (assembly GCA_033556935.1). Lineage (NCBI taxonomy): Eukaryota > Metazoa > Arthropoda > Insecta > Phasmatodea > Timematidae > Timema > Timema podura. Next base: position 56,171,001 of record JAVRXN010000013.1, on the reverse strand, counting down.
CTTAGCAAGTTCAATATATATCACTGTCATAGCTTGAAATCTTTTAAAGGCTGAAAACAAAGGATTGATCTATCAAACTTTAAGTATCGTAATGTGTAAAAGTAGAAATTGTGATTTTTAATGTTAACCTCAGAGTGAAAAGAAGCATAAATATCCTGAAAACACTCATTTTTCCTGTGATTCCTTTTATACCTATAAAATAAGAAAAATATCAGATACTCTTCGTGTGAACTGTAGCCCTAGCATAGCGCTATCGCCAGTGTTACCTGGTTGAAAATTATATTGTATGGTGTGGTATTTGACAAACTACAAAAAATTGTGTTTATTTAGAAAAAAAAAAGCATGGATTCATTTTATTTGTGTGAAAACAATAGAATTGAAGTAAAAATTCATGTTATCACAAATGCGAATTTTTCATGTCCCTAATTATGAGTTACTATTACCAAAGATTGCTGATGAAATTTGAAATCTCTTGAGCACCATTTTTATATATTTATTTTTTTGGTCACAAAAATAAGAAACTTCTCGTTTTAATCATTGAGTAAATTGTTGTTTATTTGTAACTAAATTTGTTTTTTTCCCTTTAGATAATATCCTTCCTCGTGTTATTGAGCTCTGTCTCAGTTGTAGTGACCGGCGAACTCGAATAGTGGCGTGCGAGTTTTTGCATGCTGTCATCATGTATATGCTTGGCACAAGTAAGTCAATACATTAAACATGTTTAGTTTCATTTTAAGATAATATGACAATTTGCTTATTTTGATTAACCTGAAAATAACTTATTTTGCCAACTAATTTCTGAATTTTTAACTAATGCTCGTTTGCTAGTTACAATCTAACTTGTTTAACGATTGGCTTCCTAAAGGATTACAAACATCCAATTATTATTATGGATTCATGTATGATTTCCTGATTTGGGGTAATATAAATTTCTGGATTTTTTAAATAAAAAGTTGGGTTTCATCATAAAAAGTTGGTAAGAAAAATATTTATTTTTGGTTAAAAATGTTAACATATCAACTACTATTCAAGTGGTATGATGCAACAAATAAAAAAATTACGGGTAAAATTTGTATATTCAAACAAATAAAGATGTTAAAAAGATACATATATTTTGCTTCAACATAGTCTCTTTCCCTCTTCTCTTTGTTTAAATAAACTTTGACCACAATATGGCCGCTATAATGACCGGCTCAGACACATCTTTTATCATCATTATTTGGTTGAAAGAAATACATTTCTCACACTGAGGGAACTTTTTTTTAAATACTTTTTTGGATATGTTTGTTGTTAATTCACATTTAAATCAACAAAATTGACCATAATTTGCATTTTAAAGGTCAATTAGTCAATTTCGCAAAAAAATATATCAAGTTAAATTTTGTGTTTGTAGTAAACATTAAAAAAAATGCTTCAATGAACTTTAAATACATTTTGAAAGTAATTTTTATATTCCAAGTAAAGGTTCGTCAAAAACATGTCTCACAAAATTTTGATGTCTTTACTTTTTTTTGTTGTTTTTTTGTTTTACCACTCTGTCTAACTACTCGTTTGGGTTATACACTTCTCTACTTATTAGTGATGCTTTTGTGTTTGTAAATACACATCATTCTGGTTGCTCTATCAATGTAGATCAGCTCTCTCTCTCTTTTTTTTTTTTTCCTCACAACCTTACGCTGATATTTGAATAAATGGCTCTTCATCATAATCATCATTATCAACTGTTTCCAGCCTGTGGCCGGGTCAGTTTAGTAAAATGACTCCATCTTCCTCTAGCCTTCCAATCCTCTCCCCTCTCCGATCCTTACCTGAAACACAGTTTTTCATACAGAGTCCATAATTTCCCCATCAAGGTCAAATATTTCTCTTTTAAACACCAAAGATAAGGCTTCACACTGGTCAGTTTTATGAAAAATTAAATTTCATTCCTATGTACTTCAAGCTTAATTGCTTGGAAAATTGGGAATTGCTTCCAGAAAACGAGAAAAACACAGGGAATTTTATATTAATAAAATAGTGGCAGACCTTATATTTGATTATAATGCATCTAATAGGAATTTTACTCCTTATGAATCTTCTCTTAACTATCTCAGTAGGTCTGCTGAACCTTAAACATTAATTATATCATTTAATTTATTTGTTATTAGACCTTAAAATGGAGGTGTCAAAGCCAGGATATCTGTCAAAAATGTTTTCGCATATGGCCATGCCTCTGCTCCAACTGGGTTGTGATTCCGACCAAATAGTGCATCAGTTGTACCACCCTCTGATGCTCCAATTGGCTCACTGGTATTCTAGTGCTGTGCAGCTTGGAAGTGTACACACTCAGATACTTATTGAAACACTCATGGTAAGAACAATTTAATAAACCAATTAACTGAACATAAATCTAAGCTGTCAATATTTTCATTGGCAAAGCTTCTTAATAATCACTGTCAAAGCCAGAATTTATTTCTAAAGCAAAATTTAAGCTGATATTTCTTTTGAAGTCAAATCAAAGTTTTAAGCTTCACACACCCATACTATATATTTGATCACAAGTTTTAAAATTAATAAAGCTACTAGACGTGTGGTCCACACTAGAATATTAATTATTATACCTGTCATAAAACAAATCTAGTAATTAATTGATTAGGATCACTTCTGAATTTAACTGTATCAATTAAAATGATTTAAATAATACTATCAAAAAATGGAAATAAAATTGCAATAAGTAGATTTTTATTTTTATTATTAAGTTGATAAAATACTGACGTATTTCATCGATTCAAAGACACCATTGGTTGTAAGATGCACCTTAATTTTTCAGTACCACCAACAGAAAAAAAAACCTTTGATTCTAAGAAAATAAATAAAAATAAAAAGCTAAAATACTCTTTTTATAAGAAATATTTTACTATAGAATTAAATTTACTAACATTAGTCTATTTTTTTATCAGTAGTTATGTTATTCTCACTCCCTTCTGAATCGGTATCAGTCTGATTCTTCTGAGCCATCTTTATATTCACTATACCATATATCGTCTTCTGAGCCATCGAGAGCGTTGATAAAAAAGAACTGTGATTCCAGGACAGCCTCGATTCTAAGCCGTACCCCATTTTTAGAGACATTCAAATTGGGGGAGGGGGGGGGTCTTAGAATCGAAGAAATATGGCAGGCCTAATAAACATTTCACTCTTGTAGGAAATAATGCACAGTAAATAAGTTTTTTTTCTCCTTTGTAACTATTTTGTATGTAATTTAAAAGACATTGTATGTTAAAACAACCAAATATTCAATATTACAATATTTAATTTATCTGTTTTTCTCTTTTAAATTATTATTTTATACAACTATAAAGAGTAATACGTACAAATAAAAGTAATCAACACAATATGGCAACTCACATCCAATGTTTACTTCCTGTGGCATCACTCCTTTTAAGTGATTCTATATATATTATATCCTATCATTATTTATCTATTTCCTTTCTATCTTGTTTTTTCCTCTTGTTTTTTTGCACATTTTACACTTCCTCCTGATAAGTTTTGTCGGAAAGAAACCAAGGTTAATGGATTGGGTGGGGACAGTTGATTTTCTCCAAGGAGCAACCATTACCTTGTCCAGTGGCAGCAATGTACAATTCATTGTAAAGGCCATATTGTGTTTGTTTCTTTAATTATTAATTTGTTCTTATTATTATTAGCACCGCGTCTTACTACCCGTTCGGGTTATACGCAATTTGTTCTTGTTCTTCTTTCTTTTACCTTTTTATATAGATAATAAAATGCACTTCAGAAAGTGAAAAAAGGTTTTCCTTTCCTACTTATGGTTATTTGGAATAGAGCACTAGGCTAAATCATGGTTTAAATTAGGAGGGATAGCCAGCACACCTACCTTGGTGACACTGGAGTAGAAATTGTTTAGATAGAACACTATAAAACACACAAACACATTTTTAAGGACAAGCTTTCACTGTCACAGACAGCTTCATCAGGTCAAGAGAGTAGACTGAGGCCCTTGGTTGAACTGCAAGGTTGACAGTCCACAGCTGTTTTTCAGTTATGATATCACTGTATAGATGGCAGCACTTTGAATAAATAGAAATATAGATAGATAGAAAAACTATAAATTGTTTTATATAAGATGTAGTAAAATATGCGCAAGGCAAATACTTTAGTAACATGGCATCTAATCTGTTATTCACTGTTACTTTTCCCAGGATGGAATAACACACCCTACAGATACTGCCTTGCGGGACTACTCTGCTAAATGTCTGCGTGAATTTGTGATCTGGTCTATAAAACAATCTAGAGCTAAGGATCTTGAAAAATCACAGACCAACATCAAAGCTGTGCTCAAAAAGATGTTTTCCCTTTGTGTTCACCCTTGTCCTACCAAAAGATTGGGTAATTACTCCATTCCAAAAATGTTTAATTTAATATGTTATGATAGTGGATACCTGGTGCCACTAATATAGTTATTTTTCAAACCTCAGCACAACAGCTCTGATAATTATTTAAATATTGCAACGTCTAAATCAAAGACATGTGAAAACAAAATAAATTCTAAAGTAGGTAAAACCAGTGGTTCATCAGGCCGCTAAAGGAGGCTGGTGTGTTGTGTGTCAGTAATTAATGTGTATCAGTTTCTAGGGGTGTGTGAAGGTCATTTTTTAAATGTGAAGGGAAGATTAAAATATGCGAAGAAAAGTTGAAGTTGAAGATAGGATTTTTGTTGAAAAACTTCTGCATCAAACATGCTCTTATAAATTTGTCAAAGAGAATTCAAATAGATAAAATATTAAGGACTAAACATTAGCGGTAAGCAAGGACTATATCACATCTACAAGGTTTGCTGGTATTTTTATTTTCACAAAATAATGTTGGTGATACTGACTGAGGTATTTTCACTCTTACCAGCTTTTTATCTTACGTTATGGCTATTGTTATTAAATTACTAGTCCGTGTTAAAATACTGTTTCGTAACACTTTGAAAACTACCATATCTTGACATATGTAATATATGGTGAGATATATCAAATCATTTAATAGCCTATTAAAGTTTTATCTTTACTTCAACATTTTTTAAAGATGCGAAGGTTATTGTAGGTATCGAAGTTAAGGAGATTTGACCTTTGACTTTGACATTTTGAAGCTTCTCACATGCCTATCATTTTCATGATTTACAAATGGACACACATTTTTAAGGATGATAATCATTAAAGGTAAACTCTCCCACATTATTGTATGATTTTCCTTCAATTCTGATTTTGTTCACATAAATTTCTTCACTTTATATAGAAAATAGAAATAATAACATAATGAAAACCTTGTCATTATATGAATTCACATTTAGCTAAGTGGTACATTAATGGTCTTGCGTTTGTTCGTTAGGTTTGTTCTTTATTATAATTATTTTTGGTTAAACCACTATTAAGCATCCTAATAGCTCTACAAAAATATATTCAGATTTGAAATCTAAAAACTATTTTACTTTTATTATCAATTTAAAAAAATGTAACTTATTCCTTAAATCTCAACTATACTTATAGGTTCTGGGGGTTTGATGATTCAAAGATTTGAAATATTATTATTAGCACCTTGTCTTACTACCCGTTCAGGTTATACGCACTTACGCTAATGTGTGATGGTGGGGTGATTGTGAGATGAAATGGAGGACCTACATACAGTTTAACGTGGAATCCGAACCACGGTGGAGGCCTGGCATTCCTCACATTCACAAGTTGTGATTAATACACATCTTGTCAGAGGTGAAGGAAGGGTTTGGAAATCATATAAATCTGTGCCGGGACCGAGGATTGAACCCCGGACCCCCAGCACAGAAGTCTGACACTCTACCCCTAGACCGCAAGGTCACCCGATTTGGAATGCACAACTTTAGTTTGTAACCTATAGTTAAATACTAGCATAAAATGTTGACTCTGTGTGGAAATATATATTCATTATATTAAACATTTTTATTTAACTCTATTTTTCTTGACCTACATGTGAACTAGGGACTATCGTAAAATGTCATTTAGCTGAGTCAAATGTAATAGTGAACTTTCCATCCAAATGATTTCTTAAGTTTCAAAATTCCATTTGTATTCATAAATATACAAGAACTCAATTAAATGAGAGATCTTGATATTTTGAGTGAAATACAAACATTATATTGTATAGATTTTTATTAAAAATTTACGCTTAAATTTGACTATAGTGTTTGTTTGTAATTGCCAAGATGGATAACATTAGAGATAGATCTTTCGAATCCTTGGTAAACTAAAGGTTAGATTCAGAAGAAAAGGACTATTTTAATTTCATCCTTCTAACTTATTTTCAATGTTTAATGGCTATATTAGGTTAAACATTGAAAATAAGTTAGAAGGACAAGGCCTACACACTTACCAGGAAGCTATAGGCCACAAAGTTTTACTCTCTTTTGCTGATGAAGGGGACTGATGAACCCTGAACATTTTATAATTTTGTATTTCATTGTGTTTTAAATTGTGAACTTTAAGGTCTACAGCTTCCCTTGCTCTTCTATTTTCTTTTCAATGTCTCATTTAAAGTATATATCCGAGATTTTAAATATGGAAAATATTTAGATTTTTAGGAAAAGGGGTAAGCTTTTTATTGGTGAAGGTGGTAATTAACATTGGTAATGAATGCATTCATCTCTTGATACGACTTTAATTGAATTAAATATAGTTGAAAAATGGTGACACCTGTAGTCGAACCTGGGACCTTAGGTTTCTACACTGATCTATCCAGGAATCATCCTTTGGTCAGAGTCATTCTTCACTGATAGTTTAAGTTAAAATATGTATTAGTTCTTTATTCCAACATATTTATAAGACATACTGGGTATCCAGATCCCAAACAATTAATTTACCACCGAACTGACTACAGTCGACTCTCGATAACTCAGACCTTAATATCTTGGACTTCAGATAATTTGGACAAAATGTATATAGTAGCACGCCAGGAGCATGCTGGCAGTATAAAAATGTTATATTAGTGTTGTGGGTGGGAGCTGGGGAGATCTTGTAACGCAGAACTACTTCCCCTTCCATCTCGCCCCCTCACATACAGTACAGTATATTGATAATTAGCAAGTACTATAGGACTATTGTAATCTCAACCTTCCCCATTCCAGTACCTAGCTGTGCTATTTGTGTATGTTTCTTATCTAATATGTATTGTTTACCTCGTCACATTAAAGATTCAGTTTTCATTCCTTAGGCTCAATAAGACCGACGGATGACCTGGTGGTCTAGGGGTAAGGTGTCAGACTTCTGTGCTAGGGGTCCGGGGTTCAATCCTCGGTCCCGGCACAGATTTATTTGATTGCCAAACCCTTCCTTCACCTCTGACAAGACGTGTATTAATCACAACTTGTGAATGTGTGGAATGCCAGGCCTCCACCGTGGTTCGGATTCCACGTTAAACTGTAGGTCCTCCATTTCACCTCACAATCACCCTACCATTACACATTAGCGTAAGTGCGTATAACCCGAACGGGTAGTAAGACGCGGTGCTAATAATAATAATAATAATAATAATAATAATAATAATAATAAGATCGACTTTTTGCAACTCTGACAGACCCCCACCCAGTTTAGTACGAGTTATCGAGAGTTTACTGTATGTCAACGAAACTTTAAAATTCAAATGTGCGTGGTCCACATCAAATAATAATGTTAAGACTAAGCTACATTTATATTTTCTATGGCAACCTTACACTTGATGTGAATTAAATCAAATGTGAAATAGTGATAGAGTGCAAGGGAGGGCAGGGGGAGATTATGTCCACATGAACAACTTTGCCTTTTATGCTATCTAGGATTCTAATAAAGAATTTGTTGCTATGATAGATTTAAAGTTTGGAAAAAATACTTGATCCATATATATTTATTGTAATATAAATTGAATTGATTGAGAAGCTACTTTCCATTCCCAAGCTTAGCAGCATCCTTGCATCTTGAACTGATCTGTTTTTAAAAGTGTTTCAGTCTCAGTACCAGTACTGGCGATCAGCTCATTGTGGATTGTTTATAGGAGGAGCATTGGTGTTCAACAGTATCTACTCTATACTGAGAGAGGAGAAATCAATTCTAGAAATATTCTGGCTGGAGATACTTTACTATTTAGTGAGTAACCTTGCAGTGACTGACGAAGGACCAGATAGCAACAGTGTCAATGTTAACTCTCAAGTTGTGCTGGCCTTGGATCACGTGGAGCGAGTGTTTTTGGAAAAGTCAGCTTTATTTACACAGGTATAGTAGTTTCTCAAGTCATAACTCTTAGAATGGAATGCAATATTTATTAACTGTTAATAATCACACTTTGTTAAATCTTCCATGAAAACATATGAAGAAATTGCTAATTTTGATCATATATCCGCAACTATTTGAAATACAAAAGAACTTATCATTGTAAATTTGTAGTACCCACAATTAAAATTTAAAATATTTCAATCTGGAATATATTTTTATAAAACAAATAGTTTCCGAGCTATACTACAGAATGTCCAGTGACCTGAAAACAGAGTAATGTCAGGGATTTTGCTTGGTTAGGGAAAAGTAATGGACATTTCAGGAAATTTGATAAAATTGCAGGATTCTTTATATATTCCCTCAAAAATACCCAACTTCTACTTACAATAGTCAAAGTAACATTTTTCTTCCAATTAATACTCAAAGGGAATCTATTTTAAAACAGTTGAGCCCCCCTGTGGGACGGGGTTTAGAATAGTCCCGCAGTAACCCCTGCTTGTCGTAAGAGGCGACTAAAAGGGGAGGCTTCTGTGCAGGACGTAACTCGTGCAGGAAAAACCTATCCTATATCTTTCCTTTCACCTCCTTTTTTCTTCCTTCCATTTCTTTCTCCTTTCTTCTTCTCCCTTCTCTTTCCATCCTACCTTCTTCTACCTTCTCTTTCTTTACTTTTTTCTTCCCTTCTCGTGCCATTCAGTCCTGCACGGCAACCTTTAGGCCCCCTGTTGACAACCTTAGCAGCTAACCCGGCTCTCCTCGGACAATTACTGGATACCAGTGCATTTGAGCTCCTTCATGAAAGTGCGCCGGTTGTAATATCTTGGTAGAAGGGCCTTAGGGATGACAATAACCGGGTACCTTACTTTGAGAAATGATTGGCTGTGTTCATGAGGGTTCCGGACGTAAAATTGGCACTTTCCTACACTTGTCGCGATTACCCCTCTACTGGTGCTGCCCCATGCGAAGGTTGTCATGTTTAGCGTCGTATGGGGCTCCCCGTCTGGAGAGTTAACAGGGCCATATGTGGTAGAACCAACTTGGATCAACCTGGGTCTACGATTCGAGTATTGTGCAGGCTGTACCCAAGCAAGGTATGGGCGAAACTATTGTCACAGCTGGCATCGTACTGCCAAACTGCGCTGGCAACTCACTGCCCGGACCCTCACAGGGCCGTAACACTAGTAATAGGCGGAAATGGGTAAGGCTGTCCATTCCTCATTTGGAAGAAGTCCAGGAAGGGGTGAGGCCCCAGCCCTGCTTCTTGGTAATATCTCGAGCGGAATAAAATCAGAACATGAAACGGGTGAGCCCGTTTGTACTCGAAAGCCAAAGCAAATGTTGATATGAGAAAACTGCGTGATGGCACGATTCCTATTCAGACCACTTCCGACATTCAATCTGACAACATAATGGCACGGAAATACCATTGAACAACATGACCAAAATACAGGTAAAGGTGGAACCCCACAGATTCCTCAATGTTTGCAAGGGAGTGGTCACTTGTTATGACCTCGACTGCGTGACCGTTGAGGAATTCTGTGAGGAGCTGGCCCCTCAGAATGTCAAAGAAGTATATCGTATAGTTGTATAAAAAACAGTAGTGAAAAAAAACTGATACTTATATTCTTTCCTTTGCAACTCTTACCCTTCCAAAGGAGGTCTGAGCAGATTTCCACGTGTTCAGGGCCTGGCTCTATGTCCCTAACCCTTGGCGCTGTTTCAGTGCCAGTAATTTAGACATATGAAGCTGCGATGCTGTGGTAAGCCAACCTGTGCAGATTGCGGACAGGAGGCTCACAATACACCGTGTGAGTCTCCTAAGTTCTTCCTTAACTCCAAGGGACCGCACTCTGCCTAGTCTCGGGCCTGTCTGAAATGGAAGGTGGACAAAAAAGTCCTGGAGGTTTTAAAAGAAAAGAAGATCTCATACGCCCAGGCACGCAAAGAATACATATCTAGCCAGGCTCCAGTATTTCAGACCTCTTACAGCCAGATTATTAGTCAAAATATCAATTGTCCTAACTGCCACTGCACAGTCATTATTCCAAAGATGTCATCACAACTTATACCACTGGTCTCTGCTTGAGACTCAAATAGCTATAATGCGCCAACTACGTTGGCAACTAAATTTGTACAGGAAGCGGCACCTTCAGAAATATCGTCTCCTCCACCTGTACCCCCTAGAAGCCCTTGGGGTCTTACCCCGAGCCCACCTCAGGGACCTCTCACGAGCCCACTTTGGGTTCCTCCCTCGAATCCACCTTGCTTTTATCCCTAAATCCTCGTCAAACCCGCGACACCTTGGTAGAATGACGAGTGTCAGTTGGATATTTCTGACTGTCGAAGGGCCTTACATCTCTTTCATCAACATCCTTCTTTGGAGAATCTGGAGTCATTCCAGATTTTACGTGATCGAGCTCGTCTTGTCATTTGAGAAAGCAGAAGAGAGTCTTGGAGACAATTTATTTCTACCCTTAATATTCCCACTCCCACAACTAAGGTTTGGGACAATATTCGTAAAGTACGTAGTAGCAAAAATACCATTAATAATATACCTTCACTCATGTCAAATGGTACGCTTGTATCTTCCACTGTGGAGGTCGCGAATGTATTGGGCTCGATGTTTGCCTCTATTTCTAGCACTGCGAGCTATTCTTACAAGTTCGCGGTGCATAAGTGAAGCATCTTGCAGTCAAAGTCAGGGGAAGGATTATAAATCCCCCTTTACTATAGATGAACTGACCTATTCCATGTCCCAGCCGGGCAGCACAGTTTTCGGTGCTGAAACATTCACTATGAGGTGTTGAGTCAGCTGCCCCCTGCCGAACAAGCATTTCTGTTGGACCTCTACAATAATGTTTAGGAATCTCATCAGTTCCCATCTCTATGGAGGCAAGCAACCGTTATACCAATACATAAAAGTGGCAAAGATAAATTAGAGCCAACTAGTTATAGACCGATAGCCTTAACTAGTAGTGTATACAAATTATTGGAAAAAATGATAAATAAACGATTAATATGGTATTTAGAATCCCGCAATCTGCTATCAAATATTCAATGTGGTTTTTACTGTAACCCATCCACGGTGGATCACCTTGGTCGTCTCAAGACGGCTGTTCGTGACGCCTCTCTCCATAAGCAGAATTTTCTGGCTGTTTTCTTTGATCTGGAGAAAGCTTACAACACCACCTGGCGATATGGCACTTTGAAAACACTTTTTAATTTGGGATTCCGAGGGAACCTCCCTCTTTTTATATCTAATTTTATGTTGGATAGACACTTCCGGGTAAGTATTTTAAGCTCTACATTGTTTGCCATTGCATTAAATGGCACTATGGACAACGTGCTTCTACCTGTTCATTCATACCTTTTCTTGGATGACTACACACGGCAGATACAACTAGCTCTCAACAATCTATGGATGTGGGCATCGTGTGACCTGAAAGTGAGGTATAAAAGCACTCAACCTGCTCAAAGAGGTTAGTTAGTTAGTTAGAGGTTGGTCCTGGGATGCTGATAGGCAGAGCCCTGCTTTTATGGTGAATAAAAAGCCCAATTTCGTTTTTAAGTTTCCCAAAAGTAGTGAATAAGCGGTGAATTACAAAAATCCGATTTTTGCGACGAAATTATCGAATTAAGACAAAAGCGTTAAAAAAGTGGTTTTTACCAAACTTTCATGATTAAGGTGACTTTGTTGGGTTAAAACTAGACTTCCAGGACAATGTTTGAAACAGGTAAACTAAACATATTGAAGTGAAAACAAAAAATTACATTTTGTTTTGACAAATCGGTAAAAAACACTAAATGTGCTGTCATCTTATTAAAAAAGTAAGATTTAGCGGCAGCTGGTCCGGGAAAAGTATGTACAAGTCACAAAGACAAAATATTACACAAAAATTATCTTGTTACTTCACAAAAATTGTGACTATATTTTAAAATCTCAATTTAGGCTAGAAAAATACAAAATAACTACTCAACATCACCAAACTGCAACATGCAGCTGCGTCTGTTACTACTGAACTATACCTAGACTAAATCGCGATTATTGCGGACACCGTTTAAAATCGCGAATATCGCGCTAAAACGCCGATTTCGCAAATTATCGCGACAATTCTGAGCATATATTTGCAATCAGGGTAACCTGAAATGTGAACATATGAAAGAAAAAATGCCATATCTAACATTCGCGAACTATCGCGATCTTCACAAACGCAGGGCTCTGCTGATAGGGAAACCTTGATGCACCTCTATAAGGGCTTGGTAAGATCGAATCTCGATTATGGCAGTTTTGTTTATGGATCAGCTTTACCCTCAGCGTTAAAGATGCTGGATAGTGTCCACCATGCTGGCATACGACTGGCTACTGGTGCTTTTCGTACCAGTCCAGTCGTCAGCATCTGTGCCGACGCCGGTGAGCCCCCTCTTCATTACAGGCGGTCCTATCTTCTGGCATCTTACGTGTCGAAACTACACTGCATGCCGGAGCATGTTGCCTACCGTCCTGTGTTTCATCCCCCTAACCGTGTCTTGAAACCAAATGGCGTAGTACAAGGCCGGTTGGGATCAGGATGCTATCGGTTTTCGACACGTGTGGGATAGTCCTACCAAAGGCTATCCCCACATTTCCAGGTTGACTTTCTCCTTGAAAGATACACCTTCCGTAATGCCTTTTTGATCTTGCCAAGTTCCCTAAAGCGACCACCCCACACTTTGTTTATGAGATAACTTTTAATGAGCTCCTCGCCACCCACTTTCAGGGTTTTAAGCGCATTTACACGGATGGCTTGAAATCTTGGGCCTCCGTGGGATCCACCTTTGTTGTGGAAGGATCCAATTTTAAATTAGGTTTACCTGTTGAATTCAGTGTTTTTATGGCGGAATTATACACCATTTTTAAATATTGGTGTTTTGTATACCATAAATGTCACAGTTATGTTCTCATCTGAACGGATTCCATGAGTGCTCTGTTGGCACTGCCCACTTTTCACTCTTGGAATCCACTCGTGCAGATGATACACAAGGAAATTTAAAAAATTGATTCATTAAACACCCATCCCTTCTGCTGGATTCCTGGTCACGCTGGTCTTTCAGGAAATGAACTGGCGGACCGGGCGGCCAAGGAGGCAGTACACCTGCCTCCTGAGGCGAGTTTGGTTGTCATGTTTTTAGATCTAAAGGGTTATGTTATTTGTGGGGTCTTACGCACCTGGCACGAGCAGTGGGTTTCGACCCCTGCTCAGAACAAGCTGCGGTCCATCAGGTACGGTGTGTCGCGATGGCCCTCTTCTATACGAAAGTCTAGAAGAGAGGAGGTCATCGTGACGAGACTCCGCGTCGGACATACATTTCTGACCTATGGGTTTTTATTAAGAGGGGATCCACCTCCAGTGTGTGAATTTTGCGATACTCCCCTTAGTGTGTACAACATTTTGGTGGAGTGTCGTAAATATGTCCCTATCCGCCTGGCTCTTGATTTTAAAGGTGACCTTCATATTTTATTACACGACATTGCGGAGGGATTTATTTGTTTACTTCATTTTATACACCAGGCTAATCTTTTTGTTGCCATTTGAGTCACTTTCGTAAATTGACTCATCTGGATTTTATTTCATATTGAGACCTTTTTAACATTTTAGTATACTTTAATAAGTTTGTTATGTCGTTTTAACAATTTTGGTACACCTTAACATGTTTGTTTTATCCTTTTAACAGATTATTATTATAACATGTTAGTCTTATTTTTTTTAACTTACATATTATTTTAATATATTTGTTTTGTCTTTTTAATGGAGTGATACACCTGTGGTTTTTTTTAGCAGGTGTTTCACTCAATTTGTACTATGATCCCATTTAAGCACACCTATGGTATGTTTCAAATGGTTATTTTCTCATATTAAGAGATTTTTTTTTACACTTGTATTCTGAATATTGTGTTTTCACCTTTTTATAGAAACCTGTGAATAAGATTACTCTCTCCTATGGAGATTTTACTGTGCATTTATGTTATGTTAGGGCCCTAATGACCTCATTGCGTTGATGGGCCTCTAAATAATACTACTTATTATAATAATAACAACAATAACAACAACACTGTTGAGCTTACTAATTTCTTTCCACCCCTCTAGGTTCTAATGCATGTCATTAGCAACGTTCATCAATGTTTTTGTAACATTGTATATTATTACATTTATACTCTTTGGTGGAGTGTTTTTACATCAGTGTATATTATTTATTTTCACAAATTTTATGAGTTTTTAGTGAATTTCTCTATTTTAAAATTAAAGAGAAAGAAAGTCTTTGTGATGCTCTGTACCATTTATCTAAACTTTCCATGGGAACATTAAACTAAGACACAATTTTTCGGTTTTTATCACATAGTATTTAAAATTTAATCCTAAAATTTATTTTGCCTTAGTTTTTTTTAATTATTTGAAAATAAGCAATTTTAGATTTCAAAAGTTTATTTATACATACCAATGAGTCTTATTTTTTATATATATATATATAATTATATAATTATATATATATATAAAAATATATATAATTATATATATAATTATATAATTATATATATATAATTATATAATATTGATAATAATCATAATAATATTAAATATTATAATTACATATTTATTCAACCCAGGCTCAATACTCGAGAGCTTGACTGTAAACTTGCTCGAGATAGACTTGAATAAAATCACTTGAACTCACTGACTTCTGTACGACTTCAGGATTACTAAGCACACATAATTGTAAACTATCACGTTGTACAACTCAAAAGTATATTTCATCCCTCCAGTGTAATTTTTTTAACATAAAGGGAAAATAGGATGGAGGGAGGAATTAAACCGTCTAAATCTACTACCTTAAGCATTTCATCTTACCTTTTTCAAGTTGATTAAAAAAGAAAAGTAAAATAGTATCATAAGCAATAGAAAGGACAAGCCCAGCTCAAAACACTTATGTCGGGCTTCCAGGTAAATAGTAAAAGACGTACACCTCCAGGATTCCTGGGCTCCTGTTTGGTGGATGTTGTGATGTGGCTGCTCCATCAGTGCTCCTCCTCGACACCCGACTGTCGCCACAAGTGTATGCACATGGTGTGTCGAATATGCCTCAAACTACCGGGTAACTTTAAAATAAATTCTTACACACTAGGTTTACTCTGTGTGTTTATTACATAACTGACATGACTTTTAATGGTGTTATTTATTTTAATTAGTCCTAACTATTGACTTTGTTAAAATTTTATTTCTCTGCCCAAAAACCAATAAATATTTTAAAAAGAGTTTTTAAATATTTAAAACAAATGTTCTGAATATAATCTGCTCTTAGTCCAAGTACTTGTTTTTCTCCCAAACAGGAGTCGAATGTCAGCTCTCTTACGTTTTATTTATTTATTTATTGGAGTGAATAATCAGACATATATCTCTATCTCTCTCTCACTCTCGCTCTCTCTCTCTCTATATATATATATATATATTAGATATTTATATATAATTTATACACAATTTTATGTAAAGTAGGGATGGGCTCTCAAATTTTTAAGGATATTCTCGAAATTCAAGGATTTGAGAAAATCTTTTATTTAAAGATTCAAACTCATTTTAAGAAAACAACAATTTTCCAGATTAAATTTAATTTAGAACTCTAATACTGCTCATTGGTTATTCAGAACCTTATTTTTAGAACCGCTTCTTACTACCCATGTTGGTTATATGTTTATATACTAGTTACGTTAGGGGCTTTAGAGACAAGGGAGGTTATATTTAGTGGGAGACTACCTGCATTTGTGTGAAGGGAGACGGAAAAAACCATCCTCACTACACCCGGCCAAGATATGAACCTCAATTTCCTGGTTATTGGCAGTTGTTTACTTTAAGACTTAATCTACTTAGACCATGTGACCACCGAAGTGGGTCTTCAGAACAAATTACAATTATAGGATGAATGACCACAACAACCAGGTCCTAGAGTGGTAATTTAACACTTAACTGAATGTATGAATGCTTTAATGAATAGATGTTAACCTTTAGTTACTATTTCTATCTTATACTATTTTTTATATTTATATTTACTCTTATGTTCATATTTTTTTCTAAGATTTGGATTCGGAATTAGGATTTGAAGGTAAATTGGAGGTTCGGATTCAAGATTTTGCTTCGTAAAATAGTGTATTTTATCGAATCATAATATATATTATATTAATGGTTTAATTTAGAGTTTGGTTGAATCCACGATTTTATGAATCTGAATCTCCAATTTACCTTTGAATCTCGAATCTTGGGAAAAATTATGAACATAAAAGAAAATATAAATATAATATAATAATATAGAAAATACAAATAGTAACTAGATTTCATCATTCTTTCTTATAATCCATTCAAACATTCTGTTACTTGTTAAATTACCTGTCTGGGGCCTGGTTGTTGTTAAGTTCATGCTTATAATTATAACTGGCTCTGAACCACCAATAAGCGCTTTAAGAACTTAAAAAGGGGGAAAAAATGGATTTGCTGGTCTTACCCCTTGATTAGTTGAAGACTTTACTATCAAACCTGCCATTATATCCATTATTTAAGCTTTGAACTTTTTTGATAGTTCAAAAAAATCAAGTGACTTATTTCTAAATTTTTAGTATTATGGTTCAATTTTACTTCACACTTTGATCTCAAATGTTATGATATCATGTATAATATATATAGACATCATCTCAACATTTGGAAACAAATTGCAAACTCTAGAACAATAATATTAAAAATTATAATAGGCCCTAAGCCACTTTATATTTTGAATTATTAGAAAAGTTCAAAATTAAATAATTTACAATATTGCAGGTTTGAAATTCAAATTTTCAATTGAACTATTTAATATCTCCATTGATCGTTTGTGTGTTCTTAGAACTTCACACTTTGATAATGAAAACTCATTCAAATCAGTTCTTTATTTCATTCGTTTACGAATTACTTTAGTATATTTAGCTGACAATTTCCACTTGTCCATCACAGACTTTGCCTTAAATATGAGTGACAAATGACCCTGGACACGGAACGACTTCTGGATACTTCAGTGGTTAGGGTAGTGGTGTATTAAGCCAAAGGTCCCGGGTTCACTCCCCGCGTCCAGGTATCATTTTTCAAATTAAAGAACAAAATAATGTTGTTGATACCGAATATAATATAATATATTTTGTTTTACCTTCGTATCTGCTTTACCTATGCCTACATTATATAGATGTCATTTAATCACTAGTCAATGCTAAAATATAATTTATTAGCTGTTCAAAAAATTATTATATGTTATATATTATAGCTATTGAGATATTTAAAATGTGTGCATAAAATATCAAAGTTTTCGTCTTGCTTCAAATGTTTTGAAGATTTGAAGGATATTGTGGGTGTTGAAGTCGAAGCAAAGGAGACTTATTTAACATTTGACTTGAACATCTTGAAGCTTTGCACACTCCTAAACTTCTACACAATTTATCTGTTAATGTGACTTATCCACTGTTTTTAAAGGTATTCCCAGTGTGGCAGCTTACATGAATATGTACAATCAGAATCAACTTCTTGATATTTGTGAGAGGAAGACGATGGTATCTACCTCTCCTTCCTCTGATGCAGCAGGTGGGCTACTCTGTGATCAGATCGTGCACTGGCTCAATAGACTGTTGACAAGTCTGGACTGTTATGTGTGGCTTTTAGGAGAAGATTTTGTGCCACTTCATAAGTTGTTCCAAGTTCCTGAAAACGCTCAGCCAACAATCAAGTAAGAACATATTTATTTTATTGGTGACTTGATATACAAGTTGTTTAGAGGAGAACCTCCGTTGTTTCATTCTACTTCTTACAGTAGTCACTAGTCTATCAATTGAAACAGTGTCCTCCACTTGCCACGATCCCAAAACTTTCCGGTCTCCCTCTACTCTTGTACACTTGTTGCATCTTATTTTTCTGCTGAATTTCCTTCACCATCTCTCCACCTCTTCATATAGGTCTATTTTCGTTACTTTAAAGATAAAAATAGTAGGGCTGGGCCGATGCCGATTATCGCATAACCGGCGATTCCAATGATCGGTGTTTAAATCTCCGATTATTCATGCCGATTATTCCAAATGTGTGGGTATATTTTAAGTCCTAAAAAAATAATATTTTTTGTCCTAAAAAATAATATTTTATCTCTGCTCTCTTGTATGTGATCTTTGAATAATTAGCTTGTTCTTAGTGACTTAGGTTTGAAATAAACAGCACATCGAACATTCCAAACAAAATATGTCAAAATAAATATATTTACCATAGGTCCTTTTCCAATTTATGCACGTTATAAGAAATAAAGATACTCACAAGTAACAAATCTAATAATCATAAAATAAAATATTAGCAAATTGGTGTTGTTTTATTTCGATTTGTTAAAGATGCCCAAAAAATGAAACATCGGACGTAATAATCTCGTACATGCGCACATTTTGCTTTAAATGGAAACCGTTTTTCTTTTAATGCAAGTACAAAACTTTCCACTGGCAGGGAATTTGTTTAGCTCATATTGTTACACCGTCTCCGTTGCCTTCTACTTAACGACCACAATTAAATAAAAGGGAGAAGGTATAATCTACATAAG
The DNA here is from genome assembly GCA_033556935.1 of Timema podura. Classification (NCBI taxonomy): domain Eukaryota; kingdom Metazoa; phylum Arthropoda; class Insecta; order Phasmatodea; family Timematidae; genus Timema; species Timema podura. The sequence goes on along the minus strand of JAVRXN010000013.1, from coordinate 56,152,123 downwards.
GGAAAATATAAGCAGAATTAAAAATATAACAATAAGACGGTTTATTCATTATAAACATAGATAAAGCAAAGTACAGTGGTCTCATTATATCATTCTGAATAATGCTGAAAATAATAACGTGAAGCGCAGAATGTAAACATCCCATGTTTACATTTATTACAGGTCGTCTTTAGGAGACACAAAATTACGTAGATTATAACATCAAAAGAGAAGTTAAACTACCAAAAGTGAAGTGAAGTAAGATATCCACAAAATGAAACAAACATTAAATATTCTTGCCTGATGGGCTCCTCAAACAATTACAAGTTACAATACGAAAATTTACAATTACATAAAACATAACGCGAGAGTTTGACTTCCAGACTCAAGTCAAAACCTCCCGGGACTAACTATATCTTAGAAAAAACTGAAGATTGAAATTTAGAACAAAATTAAATTATATAAAAAAAATAGCAAGCCTAATTTTATTTCTACAGTCGCGTGAAATAGCAAAATACAAAAGTCCACACATTTTAACAATTTACATTTAAATTCACTCAATACAAAATTACCAATGGTGGATTTCAAACCAAACTAATAAACTAACAAACTAACCAACCGCGCCTAAGTGGCGGCATACAAGTTACATTTAAGCGACTGAGATAATAAAGAAAAAAGTTAAATAATAAGCAAAACACAATATAAAGATTTTAACACGAAAATATTATAAGTTGAAAATGAATAGAGTTCTTTATAAGTAACAGCCATAATTACGTTCCAATTTATGATGTATGAATGTTTATCCGATCATTGTCCAGGTCGACGACAATGATCCGTCCTCGTTCGTAGATTTTAGATAGTCAACATTTTTAGACAATGTCAGCCTGTTTTATAGTGATTTTCGTTGCACGGAAAGAGGGGAGGTAATTTCTAGCACGCAGTTGCTAGCTGTCTTCGGTCACGTAGGCACTTTGTAGAGTTGTTCCATCGGAAAATTAGAACAAGTCGGCGATCATTGGATGTTTGTGTTGTTTGGGGAAGTTTATCTGACATCCGTCAGAGGGCGGGTGGATTGTTGTCTTCTAGCGTTCTCCATGTTGTCATTCCTCAGATTCAATCTGACTAGACGGAGAATGACCACGCGTTGATTGTAGACTTTCGTTAGCTCGGCCCCATTCTTCACATTGGCTGCACGGTGTAGTTCAGCTTTGTTGGCGGCTAGTGATAGAAGATTTCAAAGGTAAGTTCCTGAACAAATATGAGTGTAATATTACAGAAGATTGTACTGTATGAACTATACTGTGTCGTATTATCTTTCCGTATTAGCCTACAGGGACTACAACAGAGAATAGTACCATTGTAGGGATTCTATTTAGGTCGGAATTATTGAGCGGGTGGTATGAATTCTTGATAGTTACGTATCAACATTATAACGGGATGGATCCAATTGTAACTAACTGCAAGTTAACGTTACAATATTTCAATATGAATTTAATTAATATATATTAATATTTAAATTTTACATTTTTTTTAATAGTTAAAAATAAATTAAAATAAGTTTTAAAGTATTTCTTAAAAAACAAAAAACACGAAATTAACTTTCGTTGCACATTATGTTATTTATTATTTATTTTATCATATTGAAGTAGAGATGGGCAAAATCGTTATTTTAAATGAACGATTCATTGTATTTGGCTCAGCTCAATGATCAGTTCATTTTGACCCGTTCACCGTTAATTTGATTTTCTAAAGGTAGTTTCTATTTAAATGTAGTTAAAACAAGTTGGTGACCTGGTGGTCTAGGGGTAAGGTATCAGACCTCTGTGCTGAGGGTCCGGGGTTCAATCCTCGGTCCCGGCACAGATTTATCTGATTGCCAAACCCTTCCTTCACCTCTGACAAGACATGTATTGATCACAACTTGTGAATGTGAGGAATGCCAGGCCTCCACCGTGGTTCGGATTCCACGTTAAACTGTAGGTCCTCCATTTCATCTCAAAATCACCATACCATTACACATTAGCGTAAATGCGTATAACCCGAACAGGTAGTAAGACGCGGTGCTAATAATAATAATAATAATGATGATGGTGATGATGATGATAATGATAATTATAATGATAATTATAATAATTATAATAATTATAATTATAATAATTATAATAATAATAGTTATTTTTCATTAAGATTATTTAAATTGTTAATAAAAAGATTGGATTACTGTTTAAAAATGGTGATGCCTTTTTACTATACTTTTTTTTTAAGAAACCACTTATTTCTATACGATATTAATATTTAATAGTTAAATTATGATGGAATGCTTTGTAGAATCACAAAAACCTATGTTATGATATATCTAAATCACAATTCACAAAAATATTACGATTGTTAAGAATGGTTTAATATTGAAGCCATATTTTAACACACATTGGATGTAATAATTCCTATTTCATCTAAAAACAAAATAAATGTAGGCCTGTTCTCCTTGTGTGCAAAAATATGTGTGGTTTGATTATTTTTTTATCATTAAAATAAATTAAATTTTGCTGATTATGATTTGTCTTCGTCTAATTAAAGGGTCAGTAGGCCTATTTAATCATAAATGTGAAATCTTATTTTAATTATCAAACATGTACCTGTATATTTGCTGTTTATTATTGTGATTTGTTTTTGTTTATTGACAGGTTCACTTGTCCTAACAATAACAATATAAAATAATAATTAAACAACCTTTACATTTTAAAAGTTTCTATTTAAATGTTATTAAAACAAAACTATATAGGACATTATAAAACTAGTAAAAGTAACTTTTTTTTTTCTTTAAGGGTCATTAAACTTTATACACTTATTAAAATTGAAAACAAAAATAATTGGCATTGGTGATCGGCCTAATCAGCAACAAATGATCGGCATCGGACTAATCGGCTAAATAGCTGATCGGCCCAGCTCTAAAAAATAGTAAAGTTCTGAAGTCCACTTTTATAGTTTTTCGTTTCTTAGTATTCAGTCGCATTGTCATTTTTTTTTTTTTTCAAATAATAATTATTTCAAAGAAGTGTACAGGATAAATGTAAGGTAATATTATTTAAATGTCCACCATTAGCTCTATGTGCCTATTTCCTGATCCCGTTTCTTCTCTCCCTCAAAGGTACCTTTCAAACAATCTCCTAACAATCTCCCAGCACATCCAAAATTGCCCAACTTTCAAGATTCGTTCTATCAGTCTAAAGTAAAAATATGTTATTTGATATCTCTTTCTGTACACCTCTCCTAAAAGATACTTGGTTCCATAACATATTTAAATTGAACTTGTTTCAGAATATTTCAAGCATTGACACACTTTATTGAACACGTGTGCAGCATACCTCTATCAGAAATATTAGGTCGGGACTCGATCTATCTTCTACCTAGAGACGAAGAGCGCTACAACAGAACAAAGTGTTTTGTTACTGTAAGACTTTTTGATTTCACCAGAGCCATCCTTCAGCATCCAGATGGTTCAATCTACATTCCTTCGACATTCCCAATCACTAAGCTGTGGACCTTAGTTGCGACGTGCATATTCCAACCTTCAAAAGTTGGGTTCGACATGAGGAGTATTGAGGTGCTAGAGAAACTTCCAGGAAATTTGGAAGATTTGTTGCAGGTTATAAAAAACACCGACTGTTTGGAAGAATTGGTCAAGACAATAGATGAAATAATGGGAGATGGATATGAACAAATATTGAATGAATTGCATTATAATCTCAAGAATGACATCATACCTGAATGGCATACACTATATACACGAGGGATGTGTACCGTGCAGACATCTGGCCTATTAGAATACTTGAAAATTGTAAGTAGAAATAATCATTTTCTTGGCTAAACATTTCGTCCACCCTGAAAAATAGCGAGCTTACCTCCCATGTTTCCACTACATTGTAGCTTATTGGAGCCTATTAAGGTAAGACTTAGATTTCATGGGAAACATAGTGTAAATATAATATTATTGGCAAAATTAATATACATTTTTCATTAATTGTTTCAATTTGAATTTCCATTATTTAAATTTGCATAACTCTCTTATTATTAAAATGTATCATACTTGGAAGCTGTTTGCTAATGCTCTGGATCTTGGATTGCTTCCATTCCTCGTCCATTGTCCCGATAGTATTTTGTTATCTGGGTTGGTATATCTCCTTGTATTTTGGTTATCGCTCGACACTGAAGCAAATGCTCTCAATTCACGAGAGCAAACAACAACATATTTGGAAGAAAGGACAGGAAAGGTGGATAGAAACATTTTAAAGGAACTAACACAAAAATATAGCGTTTACAATGAAAAAACAACACATTTCACACTTTTCATGGCCACTATTGGACAGATAATTAATCGCTGCTTCTTGAAGAAAATCGATCGTTACTGCCCAATCCTCTGACCTAGGTTTCATTCTATCAGGTAGTGTGAAACGAGCAACATAACTTCCTTAAAGAAGAAACCAAATACACAAAAGAGGGAAAATGGAAATTTTAAAGAGTTGTAGGACACTTAGGTAGGAACAAATAAAAGGAATAATATAAAAGACAAACATAGGTAATGAACATTAGATGCGAATATATATTATAGCTCTATAAGGAAAACCTCTCTTCGCTTTATGAGGTAATTGTATTATATTTAGAAGAAGGTACAGGAAAAGTGGATAGAAACATGTTTGTTGAATAAGTATGCTTTTAAACCATCATCAGTTTATTGTTCCAGCGAACCTGGTACAATTTGTGAGTCTCTTCCATTTCTAGATACAGTTATTCATTTATAACCCTTCAGTCAGCCCTCTTTTGGAGTCTTCCTTCACAGTGTCTATAAATACTAGTGATATTTTATAAAGGCATCAATTTTTTAATCACACAGTTGCAGAAAT